>CM054118.1:42957921-44202921 GCA_028673005.1 Tanypteryx hageni
AACTATGTGCTGTTATTGATAGGCGCTCTCTATCTTTCTGTCAATAGAACCATAAGAATACTAAATTTTCTCTTAAATAGTTTTTGCCCATCTAGTTCTAAAATATGAAAAAAATCTTAAATTTTCCTCCTTAATGATATTTAGCGCGCTTTGCATTCGCTTTTTTAAACCACGGTTTGTTTTTTTTTTTACAGAGATGAGTGTTAACAAATTACAGTGAAGGGCTCGACATTCCTTAAACTACTTGTAATCATTTAGATGCGCTGTAAAATCTCGTTTTCTGTGCTGCAAGGGCGTTCTTCAGATTTTTTGTAAAATTTCTAAAAATTCCTCCTCGCACCGATATAGAGCCATCACAATGGCACTACGGACGGCAAGGTCCCGCTCTTTATTCGCTCGCATATCTGCTGCGGTCGCCCACCGATCCGGGACATCCCTCACGGACGAACCCCCCAAAATCCGAATTGTGAAATGAAATGGATCTGGGCGGTAAAATCTGTATGTTGGCATTGTTTTGTATTGGCCGATTCACAAATAGAGTTCCGTTATGGAGAAACAAGCTCTTGCGTCATCCCACGTCAAGTGAGCAAGTCGGCGAACGGACGAATGGACGGAGGAATTGGAAGGAAAGGGGGGAAACGCCTAGGAGAGAGGGAGAAGAGTGAAAGGGAGGGAGAGGGAGGAGTGGAATGGGAGTGGAGAGGTCGGTGGGAGAAAGAGTGGCTCTTCCGGGTGACACGCTATATGAGGATGGGATGCATTTGGCATGGGAATCGATGGATTGCGTGGACACCTAGCCTCACTTTTTTACCTCTCCCTCACCCCACATCCCCACTCCTTTCCACCCATTCCCCACTCCGCGGTCTTTACGTATCTCTCCCTCCTACTTCGTCCCTCTCTGCTCTCCTTTAACCTTTCTTCTCCTAACGTCTCATCTCTCCGACATTTCTCGATGCTCTAGTCTGCCTTTCTCTATTGCTTCCGTAGTCCATCCGATCCCCTTCGCCCAATCCGTCTCCCCACTTCAAGAGCCCTCTTACTGCACACTCTCCCTCTGACACTACGCCACTCTCTTCCACTCGTCTTATATCTCTATGGTCTATTTCTTTCGCCGCTTTTCTTGCTCCGTCTTTCCCCAAACTCCTAAGTCAAGACTCCTACCGGGCACTCTCACCAACTCTTTTCCTCTCCACTATCATTCTCCTCTTATTCTCCTTACTCCCACTCTCTGTATCTCTCCCTCTTTAATTACCTCCCTCGCTAACTACTTTCCTCTCCACCTCCCCTCTCTCCCTCCTTACATACCTTCGTCTCCTCCTCCCCTCCCTGAATCCATCCCTCTCTAACACCCTCCTAAACTCCGTCTCCACCTTCCCTGTCATCCCCCTCCCCAACTCCCTCAACCTACCTCTCTACCTCCCTCTCCATCTCTTTCTCTACCTACCTCCCCATCTCCCTCTTCATACCCTTCGCTATTTCATTCAATAACTCCTTTTTTTTCTTCCATCTCTATCTCCTTACTCGAACACTTTTAACTCCCAATCTCCCTCCCTCTATAACTACCTCCCACTTGAATTATTTTCCCTCACGCTTTTTCCCCCAACTCCACCCTATCTCACTCCGTCTACACATCCCCTCCCTAAATCCATCCCTCCCCACCTCCCGATCTTACTCCCTCTCCGCCTTCCCCTCCACCCTAATTTCTTTTCTCTTCCTCTATCTCCCTCCCTAGCGCTCTCTCCTTCCATCCAACCTTTTCAATTTCCCCACCCATCTCCGTCTTTCTTTCTCCCGCTCTTTCTCTCTCTCTCTCTCTCTCTCTCTCTCTCTCCTCGCTCCTTGCCCACGACTACTCTATTATGTACATCCAATACCTCCTCCTTCTACCCAACTCCCCTCAATTTCCCCTCCTCACTCCTTGTTCTTCTCCTTTTATCTTTTCCGTGTGGAATGACGCCACCAATACGAACGCATGGAGGGGGGAGTGAAGGGGAGGATATAAGGGGTTTAGGGCGGATTCCTCTTCTCTCGGCGTGAATGACATGGCGGCAACGGTGACAAATGGATGTGCGAGAGGGGACAATATGGCGTCGCCGCAAAGAGAGTGGCGAATGACTTGGACGATGGTGCGTGTGCGGTTCGGTGGGAGGTCGTGGCGCGGTAATGACGCTGGAGGTGGAGTGGGAGAGGGTGGGGGAGGAAATGAGGAGGTGAGGGTGCCGTGCCGGGGGGTGTGGGGAAGGGAACGACGGGTAGGTGGAGGAAGAGGAGGGTGAGAGGGATCGGGGAGGTGGTTGCATGTGAAAAGGAGGGGAGGTTTTGAAAGGACAGGGGGAGGAGGAGGAGATTTGGGGGAGTTGGGTGGATCGAAGGGGCGGAGAGGTGAGGGGGCGGGCGTGGTGAAGAGGGGGAGGCTAGTAGCTGTAGCATGAGTGCGAGTGTGGAATAGAGGGACGCACATTAAATAATTGAAAAGACTCGTCCGATGTAATCGCTGTTTCGGTCTCGCATGTCTCAAGACCCACCCTCCCCTGGTCTCTTCCCCTCCCTCCCTAGCCGTACTCGCTTCTTCCCCTCTCCTTTTCTCCCTCCCTTCTCCCACCCTCTTTCCTCTCCCACCCTCTTTCCTCTCCCACCCTCTTCCTCTCCCACCCTCTTTCCTCTCTCTCCTCTCCCACCCTTTTTCCTCTCTCCTCTCACACCCTCTCTCCTCTCACACCATCTTTCCTCTCTCTCCTCTTACACCATCTTTCCTCTCTCTCCTCACAACCTCTTTCCTCTTTCTCCTCTCACACCCTCTTTCCTCTCTCTCCTCTCCCACCCTCTTTCCTCTCTCTCCTCTCCCACCCTTTTTCCTCTCTCCTCTCACACCCTCTCTCCTCTCACACCATCTTTCCTCTCTCTCCTCTTACACCATCTTTCCTCTCTCTCCTCACAACCTCTTTCCTCTTTCTCCTCTCACACCCTCTTTCCTCTCTCTCCTCTCTCACCCTCTTTCCTCTCTCTCCTCTCTCACCCTCTTTCCTCTCCCACCCTCTTTCCTCTACCACCCTCTTTCCTCTACCACCCTCCCTCTTTCCTCTCCCACCCTCTCTCCTCTCCCACCCTCTCTCCTCTCCCACCCTCTCTCCTCTCCCACCCTCTCTCCTCTCCCACCCTCTCTCCTCTCCCACCCCTCTCTCCTCTCCCCACCCTCTCTCCTCTCCCACCCTCTCTTCTCCCCCACCCCTCTCTCCTCCCCCATCCTCTCTCCTCCCACCCTCTCTCCTCCCACCCTCTCTCCTCTCCCACCCTCTCTCCTCTCCCACCCTCTCTCCTCTCCCAGCCTCTCCTCACCCACCCTCTCTCCTCTCCCACCCTCTCTCCTCTCCCATCCTCTCTTCTCCCCCACCCTCTCTCCTCCCCCATCCTCTCTCCTCCCACCCTCTCTCCTCCCACCCTCTCTCCTCTCCCACCCTCTCTCCTCTCCCACCCCTCTCCTCCTCTCCCACCCTCTCTCCTCTCCCAGCCTCTTTCTTCCACATGTTTTCTTTCCTCCCTCTTTCCCTTCCTTTCCATACACTTGTCTCCCCTCTCTACTCCCTTTTTCTCCTCAACAGTCTTCGTATCTGCCCTCCCTTCACTCTTCTTTTCGCCCCGTCTTTATCCTCTACTTCCCTCTTTTTTCTGTATACCTCTCTTACCCCTTTTCACAAATCATTCATCTTTCCTATGTGTTACTGAAAATCTAGTGTATGATGATGATAACTGTAATAGTCGCAAAGATTTTGGGAAAACCATGTGATAAGTTTTGCTACAAAGGAGCCGCCCTCAGTGTAGGTCAAAGGCAGGGGTGAAAATTGGTTTTCAGAACTAGGCATGCGCTCCGGAATCAGTGATAGAGCACTGGGGAGGATTTATATCACCTTTTCTCAAACTTATCCCCCAATCAGACATAACGACTACTGTTGAGGCCGCACTCATAATCATAACATTAGATGTAGATTTTTAAATTAATAATATAGAATCATCAAATTGCTACATTTAAACGAACTTAACAAGTTGGAATTATAAGACATAATTATGTGGTCTCGGGGACCTTGTCTTGTAGTAAATGTTGTTTTCTTTCCGAATAATTTTTAAATCTATACCTCACACATTATATAAGAGAATGGGAGAGAAATATATGGATTTTTTATTGTTGTTTGTTGAGAGAAACCGTCTTAGCGATCGATGCAAACAAAATATGCGATGTTTTGCTCGGGATTTTCTCGAATTTCTATCTCAGAAACCATAACTCGTAATTGTTTGGTTTCGCGGACTTACATGTAGTAAATGTTATTCTTTATACGAATACATTTTTTAATCTAAACCTTACAGATAATATAAGAGCTAGGGAGAGAAAAGTTAAACATTCTTCCATCCAAAGCCCTCGAGAGGTTCAGAGGTAGAATATCCGCCCGGCAAGTGGAAGACCCTGGTTCGATTCCCGGTCAGCAGATTTTTTTCTCGTTTCAAAATTATTCCCACCTTTACAGCTTATGCCTGTCTGCATAGGATCTTCGGATCATATTATTCCATCAATTTCTTGCTTGGCAATCTCACCATTTGAGAGGGAGGAGTTTTCTTCGATGTATCTCTTAGAGGACATCCGTTGGGGCAGTTTGATACTAGCTTGGCTAGTTCCGTCCTAACCAAGGAATCATCCGCGTTCAGAAACGAGAAAAATTGTTCTGCTTCGATAGTTCAGACGTAGAATATCCGCCCGGCAAGTGGAAGACCCAGGTTCGTTTTCCGGTCATAGCAGACTCTTTTCTCGTTTCAAAACTACTGTACAAAAGGCAAAAAATATTATCAATACCGTTGCTGTCAGTTCTGCGGAGGCAGAAAGAGGGTTTTCTACAATGAATAACATATCTTCAGACAAAAGAAGCCGCCTCAATTCAGAATGTTGCAAATTTGATGACAATTAATATGATTGGCCTCCCATTGGACTCCTGGGACCCCACTCCTTCAGTTCAAACGTGGCTGAGAATTAACCACACAGTCGATGACAACAGGGTGAAACATGGACGAAAAAACAGTATGATGATAATCATGTAGCGATTTGGAAATATTTTAAGGAAGGTAAATAAATAATTTCAATAAAATATTTTAGGTTTTTATTTTTCACTATGAAAGGGCGGTAAGGTGAGAGAGAACCGGTTGTTAAAATTTCTGAATCCCACCACTGGATATGCCCGTCAATAACTAGTGGACTAGCTCATATCTATATTCTCTTTGACCCACATCAATCCTGCTTCAGGCGTAACAACAGCACAGCCGCTGTGTTAATAAAAGCCACTGATGATATCCAACTCGCAGTGGATAACAAGAAAGTCGCTATTCTCACACTTCGACTCTGTTAATTTCAGGGCATCGAACCGAAATTTTTTTCGCTCCGGTTTTCGTTCCGGTTCACACAAAACAAAAAATTTCGGTTCGGTTCCGGTTACGCCCTAGCAACCACCATTTAACCGGTTCGAACCGGTTTTTTTCGCTCCGACTTTGAAGTTTTTGGGGAAATTTTCGAGAGAATTCCAAAATAATCTTTATTAATTAATAGTGTTATTTTTATTTAAACCAAATATGTCTTCACTATGGGCAAGTCAAGAAGACAAAAATAGATATCCGCACGATAGAATTCGAAGGTAAGAAAATTAATATAAAATCTTTTATCTTTATCATCATGCAGATATCGCGCCAATATCTTGCATATTTTAAAATAATAACCAGAAAAGTCTGCATGTCAGGACAGACTTTCACGTTTTTCCATGGGAAATGGAGACAACCGAATTTACATCGCCGTACTAAATATCCTCTTGAAATCAAACACACACAGAAAGAAAATTACATATTCAAGCGGAGTCTAATGTGCGTTTTTGCAGTCGGCTAAGTACTTCACTAAAAATAACAAATTCTCATTAATCCTTAATACCTTTTCAGTTTTAAGCAACGAATGCTAATATGTGTGCACATTTTGTTTAAGATGAACTATATAAATAGAAATTTACAAACCTGTAACAAAGGATAACAGAAGTAAGAATACCTCAGAAGCACGATTGCGGAACGATCCTTCCTGGATAAGTTATATAGAAAGACTACCAGAATATAAGGGTTCAATGCATATGGAGAAGGGATGGCTTATGGGCACAATAACCTCCAACTTGAAGCAAAATCCAAGTTAAGAATCGTGAAGCATTTTTACCCAGAACGCTCCACGGGGTAGGGTACCAAGACGATTAGCGTCTGTCTTCAAAGTACCACTAAGTTCCTTTCCACTAGCCTCGTTTAACGGAGTTCTGGAACACCTCAGCAGAACGTACGTATCCTTGACCCTCTCTCTATGTATTGAGATACCCATAGAAAATCCCACCATTGAACCGACATATTATTACAAAGATGTATCTCTCCAAAGGCTTGGGAGCATGTATTCTCAAGAAAACCATTAGCCATTACCTTATTCGTTATTTTTAAAGTGGGGCTTTAAAAAAAGACTCATATTAAAGCAAAAATAAAAACCCTTCTTTATGTTTATGCGAACCGAAAAAATGGAACGAAATAAATAACGGTTTTCGGGTCAGGTTCAGAAAATATTTTTTTTTCTGTTCGGGTTCCGTTTCACTCCAGCTAAAATAACTGTTTTTTCGGTTTCGGTTTTCTGTCTCGGTTTTCGGTTCCGGTTCGATGCCCTGGTTAATTTAGACGTACTCCTTGTCAAACTCAAAACTCCAGTTTTCGTTGTTTCCTGTATTTCGAATACTCTTGTGAAAATTCCTTCTCCATGATATTGTATATTTTTCATTTCATAAATTTTATATTCGTATTGTGTATAATTCTTGCATTTCATATTGTAATCTTTGTTTTTATTCTTTTGCATTCTTGAGTATTTTTCTTCTACGTTTTTGTTATTTTTGGTTTTTTTACTGTATTACATTTTTTGTATTTCGCATTTGTATTGTATTGGTTGTTTGCGTGTTGTCTTTTTGCAACTTAGTTTTAACTTTGTGTCAATCGACATACGATGTTGGGTAGTAGAGAGGCCGAATAGGTCCTAACCTCGCCAGTCAAGGGTCCAATCGATCAGACGTTGTGTTCCTCAGATTCGTATGTACATCTTGAAACATCAGTCCCCTAATATAAATGAAATAAAAAACAGTCGGTCGTCTTCCTCCTTCCTTGCTTCCAAATCCCAACCTCTCCTTTCCGCCGCGCCCTCTCCTTCCCTCTCTCCGTCCACAATATCCCACCGGAGATTGCCATCCCTCTGAACACGCACGCTTCCCCCTTATTCCGCACTCCCCTCCCTCTTCCCGATTCTCGTCGCTTCCTTTTCCATGGCAGGCGTCATGTTTCGTAACCATGCCTTCCGCCACTTAACACTTCCCAAATCAATTGCAATTAATAGGCTACACGGATGCGTGTATGTAAGCACGCTCCGCTCAACATAGATTTTTTTTAAACACTCGGATCTCGGAAAAATAGTGGTTCAAGTTCAAAGAGATATTCGTTGAAGGAATGAGAGAAACCGCAAGTACGTCGTTAAGAAAAACGTATCCCCCACTACATTAAGCATGTGCTATATGGTCCATTCCAGCATTTCGTGCGGGTGAGGCGTGTCTGCAGTTAGATCCGTGGGGTGAGGGGAAGAAAATACCAGCCAATAAGAGGTCGTAAATTTCCCTCTCCGCTCAAACGAGCGCTGTTGACACGATTGCTCACACTTTCCAATCGTATTTCGGCGACGGCGGAAAGCGTGAACGTGCTTCATCCGGATCTATTGGAGCATAGAACCTCACTTGTCAGCAGCTACCGATGAACTGAGCGAAATTGGAAACTTGGCAACATAGCGTCGTAGCCAAAGCTAAATAACCCGAGCTAGCGAGCACGAGCAGTAGAGACGGATTATAATGTGAAGTCTCAGTTTGAAATGACTTATTTTTTGATAACGTTATATGAGTTATAAGTCAAAATGCGTAACGCGTGCGCCTTTCCAAATTGACGTAAGATTCGAAATCTTGATCGGATTTTGAGGACTGGAATTTTTCACGCCTCCTTCGCACTGTCGTCGCCAACACGAAGGTTTCGTCAGATCGCATGGATTAAAAGAAAACAGGTGATACAGGGTGTTTCAAAAGTCGCGCAACACTGTTTTACATTATAAATTATACATTAGCTGTACATTACCTCCACATCCATGTCATAACAAGTGTAGGATGTGACTACCCATCACTCGATTCAATATCCACTTTAAACTATAACTGATGTGTAGATATTACAGTGAAATATGCGCGACTTTTGAAACACACTTTATTTATGTCGAATTGATATCAGTCGGTGTACTATTTCTTATTCACTACGGCGAACCTAAACATTTTACGCCTATTTCTTCTATATTCGGTCCCTCGATCGCCATTCCGCTTTTTCTATGTCAAATATCCGACCGACCCAATTTTTTCGCCGCTCACCACGTGAAGAAACTCGTTTATGCCGCTGAAAGAGTACGCGGATGCTTTCTCATTTTTTAATGGAAAACGTAATTAATTTGGGAATGAATTTTTAATTAGTTTAATGTTAAATTATTAATCGCGCGCTCCGTTGTGTCCGTCCCTTTTTCGGCCTGCATTAGTGTAATTAAATAGAAATCTTGCATTTGATACTTAAAAGACCACTGAATTGAACATAAAAAAGGTGTGGAGCTTGCATCCATCGCCAAATAGGTCCACATTGAATTTTTTATGTGGAGTGTTTTCGTAAGTTCATTATAATTGAAGCCTTCGTTTAGCCTTTTATTTAAAGCTCATTCATATATGGATGATTTTTTCACATTTCATAGCAATTTCAACTTTAGAATTTAAAATATTTTGTTGTATTTAGAATATTCTTTTCCGAGGATTATTTAATGATCCTAATCTAATCCCTACTTAGACTGATCGCTCCTCAACCTCTCATATTTCTTCTAGTTTTCGCTTGGGAATTTACATTTTCAGCGTTAACGTTTGTAAACTTGCTTCATAACAGATCCATGGTAGAAGAATTTCTCTCACGTGAACTGAATTATCTCTAAATGAAAATACGAGGAAAAGTTCTCGTTGTTGAGTTTTCTTAGATATCCCGAACGAAATAAATATTATGCATGGCAAGAAGTGGATGTGAAGTCTTCATCGTAAATGCCGAAAGTAACTTCCATTTCTCCAAAGTTTCAACAATATTTTTCGTAATAGGCTATATATGTGACCGAATAGAATTTTCGGGAACTCATGCGAAGCCCTGGAGAGATCCATTTTGGTCACGGTGACTTGCACCCTTCGGAAAGGTTACCTATTCCAGCTGCCGTTCTCTTTCTTGCTGCTTCTGAGCGTAAGAAGGAATCCGACTTGTTACTCCTGTCTGGTATTTCATCTTTGTAACGTCGCGGAATATTTTCACAAGCATTTGTCACCGGCATGTCCATCGGCGAAAATTAGTGCTGGTTAAGGTTTCAAAAATTCGAAATCTTTGTTTTACGACGGTTAAGGACTGGAGGCCATCTTTGGAATCTAATAAATGAGTTTGTCTTTCATTTTACAACAATGACACTTTTTTAGGAGCCATTCATTATTTTATTTTTTTGATAGGTGCGAAACGGTCGCTCGATGTCTTTCACTGTATTTCCCAGCGGTCCAAAAATTATACCCGGAGGAGCGTGAATTTTTACACGGTGACATTCGAAAGTGTTACGTGGCGTCATGCTATAAATACTTTCCTTTATTCGTGAGGAAAAGTAATTCGAATTTTGGTGTCCAGGAGGCTCTTACTTTACTTTTCTTGGTAATTTGTAAGTGGCTTCCAATAAACACCAAGTGACTTCATATGTCCTTGTAAGAAATTTCCTTTTTTCGACGATTCATTTTTGATGCTGTACTCAAGTGATGATCGAGGTAACTCAAATAGCCATATGAAGTTGATTCAACCAGATGCTCGTAATTCCTCAATTGTTAATTCTAGTAAAATCAGTGATCGGCAAATGACCGCTGACATCACCTTCTAGATGAAATTAGCATATTATTTTCTAGGTCATTTTACAGCTTAAGGAGTTGCCTAGTCCTATTGGACCCAAGTCATAAGAAGTGCTTGTGAATGAATAATTCATCCTTGAATTATTCATTTTTGATCGGTACTATGTTTAGCGGGTTGTTATTGCAAGAACGAATGAAATTAGTCTGTCGATGGTCTTGCGCTCAAGGGAGGTAGTGGAGGACATTGTACAGAAGGGCTTAAGGGTAGTAAAAGGTGGCTATAGTTTATAACAAATAGCCGGAGAAGGGATAATATTCGCATTTGCGGAGTATACATACATTGGGAGTTGTGGGTTTGCTTGGAGTGGTGTTAGAAAAGTGATTAGTTCATCCCGCCGCTGAGCTACCTCTTTGAAAGAGCGGTTAAAATTGAGATACCGCTCCTCCGCACCGTTCATTGTATCGACAACCGGTGTTTCAACTTTTCCTCTTTATGGCCGATGGAATTAAGAACGTTTTCTTTCATTGTGTGTATGCCCGCGTTCTTTCGAGTTTTTCTGTTGATATTTTTCGAAATTCATTTCATGAAATAATGAGTTCCCATTTGAATTTCCAGGGTATTATCCATTTTTCTTCTTGATTCCGTGGGTTTTGATAAAATTCTGGAATTGAAGGTAATTTTATGCCGAAATTTCAGTGTTATCTGGATGTAGTTTTAAATGGATAGCAAGACATAATGCATCTTTTTAATTTGGTAGAAGTGTTGACTCTTTCCTTGAGTAAAAGAAGAAAAAGTGGAATTGGTATTTAGTAACTATTCGAAAACCATCTTGGTAGAAGTATTGATCCTTTCCGTGGGTGAAAGAAGGATAAATTGAGTTGCTATTTAGTAACCATGCGAAAATCATTTTTGCGATACGCAATTCGGAAAAAAATCCATTATTAGAATAGAAGAAACGTACTTTCACCTTTTATTCTTTTGCTTGGTTGATTTTACCGGTTTCACTTTATCATCTGTCTAAATGACACTGAAATCCTCCAAGGGCGTCGTGTGGAACCTGATGATAATAACCAACCTACATCGTTATCTTGAAAATTTTCCGCGAATCGCTTTTCGGCAACATTGGTTCTTTTTGTGACAGCCAGTTCTACTTTTGTTTCCGTGATTAACAGGTAATGACCCTTAAGAAAAAGTTTTTTCCTACTCTCTTAATTCCCGCCACACACGTGTCTAAAAACGCTGCCATTTTTTTATCTCGGAAGGAAATACTATCGTTGACTTAGAAAATTTCATCTACTTACGCATTAAACCTTTCGCTTCGTGTCTTTTGGTCCGGTTGCGTCATTACCTCCAAAAAGCTGCGATAGCGGCGGCGTCCACGAATCTCGGGATTCCCTAAACGATTTTTGCGTAAGGGAAAAGGGCGCAGAAGAACGCTCTAATCCTAAAATATGACGTAGAATTGGAAATGGCTGACTACCTTTTTCCTGCACTCTCCCAAATACAAAAAATCCCTCTCCCGAAAAACTAGCGAACACCCCAATCCCACGACAATCCTACTTTTCTCCCTTTCCCCCTCTCCCTTTCCCTCCCTCCCTTTCCCTCCCTCCCTTTCCCTCCCTCCCTTTCCCTCCCATCCTTTCCCTCCCTCCCTTTCCCTTCCTCCCTTTCCCTCCCTCTCCCTTTCCCTCCCGCTCCCTTTCCCTCCCTCTCCCTTTCCATCACTCTCCCTCCCTCCCTTTCCCTCCCTCCATTTCCCTCCCTCCCTTTCCCTCCCTCCCTTTCCCTCCCTCTCCCTCCCTCCCTCCCTTTCCTTCCCTCTCCCTCCCTTTCCTTCCCTCTCCCTCCCTCCCTTTCCCTCCCTCTCCTTCCCTCTCCCTCCCTCCCTCTCCCTTTCCCTCCCTCTCCCTTTCCCTCCCTCCTTCTCCCTCCCTCCTCCCTCCCTTTCCCTCCCTCCTTCTCCCTCCCTCCCCCACCCTCACGGATCCTCCCTCCATTATCCTACGAGAGATTCTTCGTCCCGCATAGCTTCTTCTACTCCACTGCCCTTTCCACCTCCCCCCCCTCTTCTCCAATCCTTGGGGGAATTGAGGCGCGGTGATCCTAAGGGATGGAACGTTGACGAAACATGGAGAGAGGGTTATGGGGAATTGGAATGGGGGGCGGGTTACGGGACGGGGGAAGGGGTGTGAGGATGAGGGGGGTGTGGAAGCTATGGATGGTGGTTGGAGAGTTGGACGAGGGAGGAAAGAGTACGGTGGAGGGGTCAAGCGAGCAATTGTTGCCGAAGGGGTTTCCCCTCCCTCCCTTCTTCCTCCCCTCTCTTCTTCGCTCCCTCCGTTTCACTCCCTACCTATTCCCGTTCTCCCTCCATCGCCTGAGTCTCTGTATACTTCCCCTAAAGGCGGCGCCATACTCGATAGCCGTTTCCTTTCCAAAAGGAGGGACTAGCTCTCTCTGTTCTCTGGTCTCTTATTAGGCCGCATTCCGCTCAATTTTACTCTTGTATGACCTCCGCGTTAATTAGTGTCTTCAGTTGAGAGAGTATCGTGGCGTGTCCGCTCCCTTTTTTCTCTCTTCCCATCCTCCCCACGCACCTAAATCCGTGGGGCGTAAGATACGTGTAGTTCGGTGGCGGCTTTTTAAAAATAAAATTCAAAGGCTTTTTTCATTTTTGCGCGTAATTTTCAGGCGTTGTTTCGCTTCTTTAATGATCAGATGAGGAACTTGATCGAGGATCGTCGAGCGCGGGCTTAACAACCGTTCGAAACCTCGCTACCACACAGGAGCACGTTGAAACAGAATTTTGGCGTATTTTTTCAGAATCTGCTTTGAAAAAATGAAATCAGAAATTTGTTTTATCATATTGAAGGCACGCATGCATTCGCATCTTTATGCGAGGTCACTAACAATGCCGAAATTTCTTTTTTTATAGCAGTACTTGTTTCAATATTTTACATATCTTCGGACGAACACGTGGATTACGAAGCGTTTTAGAGAATCTTTGGATGTTTTAATAGGAGAGTCAATTTAGGGAGCTTATTGATACATTAAAACGGCGTGATGCATTAAAATAGCGCTTTTCAAATTTATCTGACTCACCTCCCAAGGTTACAATTTTCCCTCGGATTCTGTTTTTCAGAGTATGTTATATTCTGCACAGGGAATACCATGCGAGTAATGATTGATCTGTGAGTAGCTGTCATTATTTCTAACACTGTGGAGAAAAATTTCTATTTGACAAGCATTAATTTCCTCTTCGTTATTGAATGTAGTATCAATATAGGGCATAGTGATAATGTAGCGATTCGCGTCTGGTTTCCATCTGGCACGTTAAGGAGAATCACTAGAATTACCTGTTTTACCGGTTAATATGCTCTTTATCAAACGATAAAGGAGGCAGACTCCCAGCTTCTTATTGCTTTGCACAAATGGCGGATTGAATTTCAGTTACAACGAATGCTCGTTCGTTTAAAACTATAAATAACTACTTACGTAAAATGGCTCTGAACACTTATTCGGGAAATTGATAAAAAAAAAAACTAGCGAACCGAGTCCTCTTGTTTCCGCATTTTGCTTACGAGATTTTTTTTCTCTCGTTGGTGTAATTTTCCAGAATGGAGGCGTCGTGACGCCCTGCCTGGCGTCGAGGCGTCGAATGGAATTCGGGGGAAAGAACTCTAGCCAGAATACTATGCGCTCTCCTTGCGGATCACAGCTAAACTACCTCCCATCTTGCTTCCTATCAAATTTTCCGGTTCATCGTCATATGATATCAATGACTCGTAGTTTGCGATCAATTTTATCATTATAGCTGCTTCAGCGACCTTTTGACTTTGCCTCGAAAGAGAAATTTACGTTAATTCCATATTGTATTGGGTCGTGGTGAATTTTTGAGAGATAATTAGGCCTAGATACAATAACATGTCTTTTTCGAGATGTGTATTTTGTAGCAGCCTTCTCTATTAGGAAACAGGATTGGATTGGCGGGGAAACGCATCGCCAAGCAAGGGGTATCCTAACGTTATCAATGGAATAGATTTTGTGAGTTTAGGTATTGTAATTTGCCATTCGTCGTTATTGGGAAGGGAGATGCCGTTACACCATGTGTCTTATTATAAGACTATAAATTAAACACAAACGAAATTAACGTAGTGGAAAATGTATTATTTATTCCCATCAAGCTTTTTCATGTAATTAATTATGAGATTTTTGGGAATAAGTCAGTTTTGTTTGCGTTTCATTTTCTTTATGTTTCAGAAAAATTCGGCCAACCCTGTAAAAATGTTCTACGTTCTTTTAAAGCGCTTAGACTTGTAGGAAAATTTTGCCAGAAATGTAAAGTTTATCTGTAATTTTTTACATCTGCGCTGGATTTTTTGTGATAGTTTATACTCTCATCAAATTACCTAGTTTTGCGTGAGTTTACAACCAACTTGTAAAACTCGAAGATAGTTTTGTAATATTTATGATCTACGTGTTTCAATAACACAAAAGCCCCGCGTGCGCTTTCTTATCACGGTGATTCTCATTCATTAATGTGATATCACCTTACTAACGATGTGTTCGAGTATTGGCAGCTTTTTATTGCGCATTTAGAAAGTTATCGTGTTTACTTATATGGGTTGGACATTAGTCGTGACACAAATGGTACATGTACGTGTTTCAAAAACGCGAAAGCCCTGCGTGTGCCTTCTTTTCACGGTGGTTCTCATTCATTAATGTGGTATCACCCTACTAATGATGTGCTCCAATATTGGCAGCTTTTTATTGCGCATTTGGAAAGTTATCGTGTTCACTTATATGGGTTGAACATTAGTCGCGACACAAACGGTACATCGCGGCCATCTTCACTCGCTCACATCTCTATTATTTTTTTGCACGTCCGACTTTGCGGCTCGCATTTTTTATATATCAGGAACTGGGGGGAGTGTTTCAGTGATGGATGATTGTTACACATTTGCCTTGGAAATGGATTCGAATGAACGCGGCGAGTTTTTGTCAGCTAGACGTGACAGATGAGTCACCTATCATGCAAACGGAAACATTTTCGGCGGCATGTTTTACTGTTGGTATATAATGGTAGTCTTCACGAAAGAAAATAGGAATTGGTCCCGCTTGCGAAGATTTGATTCGATAAAATTTAAAAGTTATTATTTCCTAGTAGTCTTTTCTCTGCTTTTTTATGTGAACCTTACTCACCGTTTGGCCTCGTATTCATTAATCAATTGGCTTCTGATTAGGTACGTATAATATGACGATTTATTACCCCTGGGTTTGAACTCCGGTTCATGATAGTGAATGATATGCACTCCATTTGTTTTAGGACGCAGTAATTACTAATCTTCTCATTAACTGTATAAATAACTGAAGGATCGCATAATTCCGGTCAAAATGATATTACTCCCATCAAAAATGCTATCCATTCTTAACTCATAAAAATGTGCCTTAATATAAGTGAAATATGGGTAGAATGAGTCGAGGGGGTGCTCAGCATTTTATTTCAAAATGGCGTCAGTTTTAAATATGGAGTGCTAGCGAGGAACTAATGGATTTCTTCCAAAACTAGGAAGAATTTTAATATATTTTTTAAACATAAGATATTAATTGTTGAACTGGAGCCTCTAAATATTGAAGTTTCACTGCGCTTATTTGGTTATTAAATATAAAAGCATTCCTGATCCAAATGGGAGTTAATTGATTTTTTCGTAGTTAAGAAATAAGAACCGCCGAACTCCCAAACTCCATATCTTGAGCAGCTATTCGACGCCGTACAGATTCTCGAACTTTTCGGATTTTTATATTCCAGATTTTTGAGCTTTGACTTTAATATATAAATAGCGTCGTATCCAAGGTAGGAATTTCCTAATTTATTCTCTTATAAGAGAATCGCGCTGTTTCCACGCGTATACTTATTGGTAAATACATATATATATATAAATAAAATATATTTTATATATATATATATATATATATATATATATATATATATATATTTCCGACATCCCTGTGTGGGAGAGACCTCCCTTTTCCGAACATCCGTTATGGTTTCGGAAGAAAAGAGCCTTCCACTTCACTCTCTCTTTCCGTTTCCATCCCTCTCTCTCTCCCTCTCCTCTGCCTCTCTAACCCATACTCTTCTTCGCATCCCTTTCAAAGGGAATGGAAATTTGGAGCCATCACGAGTGATGCTAAAGGGAGACGGCGGACGGGGAGGAGGTAAAGGGAGGGAGGAAGGGAGAAAGAATGGAAAGGGGAACGAATACGGGGGTGTTGGGAATGGAGAGTGCCCGCTATGTGTGTGTGCGCGTGTGAAAGGGTGCGCGCAAGGGATGTGCGTGTGTGGAGAGGAGGGGGCGGATGGGATGCGTGCGGGTGAGGGGAGGGCGGGTGCTCCGCAGAAAAAGGTTTTTGTGACCGTTTTTGCGGACTGGGGTTGCGGCGTGGGGATTGGGTTTGGCGAGGTGCTCTTAGGGCGTCTGTCCCTTTGCCCCTGACCCGCGGCTATTTTTAACCCTTTTGTGCACAAACAACGCCCTCCCTCTTTTCTCGTCCGGTCCGGGAAAGGGGTTAATGCGTGGGCGTAAGGGATGGGTTAGGTGGGGGAGGGGGGAGGGAGGGGCAGAGGGACGGAAAGTAGGTTTGGGGTTGCAATTTTTGCCGGCTCCGCTCTCTGCGTTGCCAGGTGTATGCGTTTTTCGGGCGCCTGTATTCTCTTTTCGGACGCAGAAAACTTTTTTTTGTGCCGTTTGCTTTTTTTCCCGTGTCTCGAGGCGGCTGCTTCTGATTCTATCGCTCAAGAATCTCGCGGAAAGAAAAAGGTTTTTAAGTGAATTCCGTCGTCACTTCGTAAATTGCAAATTCCGCAAAAAACTACGGTGGTATTTTAATTGGTGTTTTTGTATCGCAAAGCGTTATTGATTAGTTTTTTTCGCGTGATTACGTTTTCTTATCCGACACCTTTCTACATTGCGCATAGAGAGTTATTAAAATTAGTTTTTGTCTGAGTAATTATAATTTTTAATGAGAAACTTTTGATGATACGAGATTAAGGGGAACTTATCTTTCGTATTTCGTATTTTTTAACTATTATCAACTCTTCGTGAAATACATCGTAACCATATTTAGGAGTGTCCCATTGTACTCGCTTGGAATTTAAATTTAACCTTAATTTTTCAATATTCGATGAATTTTTACATAGTGCTGTGGTCTTTAAATAAAGGCAAAGAGAAATGATGGCAAATGAGCCAATTCTTGGTATACTTAGAGAAAATTTTACGCATTCAATCTACTTAAGTTCACGCGTTGCACTTATTTCCGAGTTGTCGAAATAATGAAAACATTCGCAGCTGTACCTACATACTGGTTAGCTAAATAAATAATGTGGCAAAAATACTGCCAGAGAATATACTCTGCTATTATTGTAGTGAAAATGTCGACATATTCCAAAGCCTTTTCTATTCACGCGGCCTCAGGTTTTGAGATGCTATGTGAGTTTCCCAGTGCAGCCCCCAGGTAGCGTGAGTTGTCGGCTGCAAAAGCCGCCTTGCTTTTTCACGTTCCTATTCGTCTTTTTCCTCTCTGTCTGCCAGTTAAAAAATAAAATGAGAAAAGTTCGTTACAGAGAATAATTGAGTCGCTCTCCGGAATTTGAAAATAGTCCTCTCAACCTTTTCAGTAGATGGCGCTTGACTATATTTTTCACGTGTCATCTAACTTATTTTTTTCTACTTTTTCCCCTATTCTTATGACTGCTTTGATTCCCTAATATCACCATGAAAACTACTGATAATGCGTATTTTGAAACAAGGATCATTCAAAGCAATAACTGCGATCGACAGGTTTTTTGTTAAATTAGTCTCACGCGGTTTTTAAGATAATATTTCCATTAAATCAAAAAAGTGCACTGCGAGGAATTTTATTCATTTATTTATTTAAATAAAGTCTAAAAACACCCGCTATTAGGTCTATTACATTGAATTTATAAACAAAAAAATAAATTACTAGACAGAGAAATCAACATAAAACAACAACAAACAGGAAGAATTATATTATCATTATATATAGACGTTTCTTACAGAGGAGGAGGAGGAGGAGGAGATAACATATAGGAGGATACTAATGTTTAGGCACTTTCAGATGAGCTAGAGATTCGAAATTTTTTTCCTAGGTAGGATTTTGTGCAAAACCGACTAGAAAAAACGAAAATCATGAACAAGTGCAACAATGCCGCCGCTAAAAATTTGCAATTGTTTAAACAAATTTTCAAGGTTTATGTATTTTCGAATGTGCTACGGAGCTGTAATTTTTTAGAGGTAGGATTTGTAAAAAAATGAAATAGGTATTATACAAATTTTGATATTTTAATTTGTTTGGCAGGTAAAAATTCTTAAAGTTTAAACAAATAAGTAGATGCCTAGACACTACGCCGGGTGTTAGGGCTCTGAAATTTTTAAATTATTTAGAAGTTAATCTATGTAAACGAATAAATATTTCAATTTATCCATAAAATTGTTATTTTGGCCGTTATAAATGATTTAAATTTAAATTATTAGATAAATGTTATTTCACTTTTAATTGTAATATAAATTTAAAATTTGGCAGAAATGTGTTTAACTCAATGTGGGAAAAGTATAATATTTTGAAAATTTCAAAAATTAGTGATTGTTTTACTCCATTATTTTTCCATGATGAAAAAACAAAAACCCGTCCAGAGGATAAATCTTTAGAATTAAGGAAATATTCCTCATGATGAAATATCTCTCTGAAAATTAATGTTTTTTTCAAGGTGCGATTAAATGCTTGCAGTATGCAAGCACCTTCTACTAGTATATTATATTAGCGTCGCATCGTAAATCTGATCCCTGTCTCCTAATTGATGGTTAGATTTTTTGCTTTTCATCTTAATGTAGCTTTCCTGTAGTTAACGGCCTGATAACAGTCGTTTAAAATTTTATAAAATGCAAGTGAGAGTTTTTTCTTTCCTGGTAACGATATGCATCTGTCGAGAAAAGTACATGGATTGGACGATTCTCTCCAGGATGAGATTGTCCCATATTCCAAATGGCGCGAGAATTTCCTAAAACCATTACAAAGCGGAAGACAGAACTCTTGTTTGCGGAACGCTTAAGCAGATTTAAGCGATGCTTTATAGCGTACGGGATGCAAGGTTGGCTCTCACATTTTCTCCGCTAAGAATAATGCTCAAGTGATTTATAAAAATAAAACGTCTCGTTTTGCGGCATTCGGAAAAGGATTGCGGCGTTTTCCGTGACAAAAAACTCCCGCGTTTTACCTTAAACACGGGAAATGTAAAGTCCAAATGTTTTAAGAACGGAATTTAGGGAAATGTTTTGCATAGCGGAAGCAACCGTTAGCGTCCTCCGTAAAGAAAAATAATTTAATAACGATGGGGATACAGCTTTTAATTCCGATATTTATCACTTCGGATAGAACGTGTTTTTCGGTAGAATCTCCCTCAATCTTTCTTTGGGCTCGGATTTTTTTTCCAGTACTTAACCCACAAATGTTCCCATCTTTCACTCTTCATTCCTCGCAATATTTCATTAGCACCGGTTCCCACAGTCGCTGTTATGGTTCCAAGCTTGCACGGGTTCCTGCGCTAGCCCCTCCTTTCCTTTCGTTACGCATCCAGAGAGATATTCCCCCTCCATCCTCTTTCTCACCCTTCATCATCCCATATGCTCCCTCCTCCCCCTTTCCCTCCACCGCTCCATTCTTCTCCTCCGTCCAACTCCTCCCTCCGAAGAACCTTTTTTCCCACTGCAGTTTAATGAGGTGAGGTGCATCGGTGTGTTTTCCCCCCACCCCTCGCGGTTCCTTCTTCCTCTTCCTTCCGTCCCTCCCATAGCCTCGTTTTCCATCTCATACTCCCTTCGCCAAAACTCAACCCTTATCCTCCTTTCTGCTCCTCGCTCAGGTAAGCTAAAGTGGTTACCGTGACGCATGGCGCCCAAAGGACCACAACCACCGCTGCTTCTCGGAATCCCGAAAAATCTCCAATTTCCCACTCAACTTCCCCTTACCTCCATCTTCTCCGCGTTTCTTCCCTTTCTTTCCTTCGTCTCGCTTGCCTCCCCTTTCGATATTCCTTCATTCCTTGTATATAGGCTTACCATATATTCAGGGGACGAAACCAGGAGAAAACGATTTCTTCTGGACATAACCGGGACGTGTCTTTTATGTTCGTTTACATAAACTTTAATACAAACGAACTCTGCATAGCTTAAACGTATTTATTGATCACTATTAAATGATTTTACCAATTTGACAAATGCGGTATTATTGTAGACTATAATAATATCGTATTTAGCAAATTGGTAAAATTATAGAGGTTTTACAGTATTCACAACAGTATCCTACAAATTTACAATGGCAAACTCGTGATCAAATAAGAAAATAGTAGTAGCGATCCGAAGGCAACACCTCAGAAGCCACAGCCCTAGTGCAATGGCACACGTCTACGACGACTTTGACTCGTATTTATTTTCCGGGACAGAACAAACCGGCCGGGACACCGAGATAAGACCTCGAAACCGGGACGATCCCGATCAAACTGGAACGTATGGTAAGCCTACTTGTATACCATTCGCCTTGCTGCCTCCATTTCCTTTTCGACCGGCATTCATCGATTTCTCATACTTATTTTTTTTCTTCCCCTCTCCTTCCGATTTGTTCCTCTTTTCCGCCATCCGCACTCTCCTTTTTTTCTCTTCCTCTCTTTTTATCTTTTAAGAACCCCTAACCTTTCGTTCGCTCGTTCCTCGGTGCATGTTTCGCATCTCTCTTCTTTCCCTCCGCATATAATATTTTAGATTTTTTTCTCGTCGCTTTACTCTCCCCAATTCATCTTTTTTTATCCCTTCCTGTCGCCTCTTTCTCGTTATTCTAGTATTTTATTTATTAATCCGTTTTCGTGGTCATTTTCTCGGACGTTGTCGCATATTCATCCCTTCATCTTTATTTTCCACTCGATATCTGTTCTAGTTTCCTTATTTAACGTCATCCGCTCCGCTCTTACGTAGCTACTGTTACTATTTTCCCGCTATTATCCTATGTTCATCTCTAATGCTCCCTCCATCCCATCTTTATCTTCCTTATTCCTTTTCTTTAACTTTACTTCCCTATTTTCCTGTCACATCAATCCCTCTACCTCCATTTACTGTTTTCATACCGTACTTCTTCCTGCTTTTCTCTAGATTTGTAAAAGCCTCTTATTCTCCTTTCTTTTTCTCCTTTTCTTTCTCTTTACTCTTTTACCTCACGATTTCCCTCTTTCCTCTCTGACTCTTGCCTCTTCTCTTTTTCCTTATACTCCTTTTCTTCATTACACTCTTTACCTCCCTCATCTCCTACTCTTGATCCGTAGTTCGCCCTCTCTCACTATTGCCTCATTTCTCCTCTCTCCTTTTCCTCTCCACCTTTTCTCCATTTCTTTCTCTCCGATCGCATCTACTCTACTGACCCTTTTGGCTTCACCTCATGAGGGATCTAATGGCTCTCTCCTTCCTCTTACAACATTCATCTGTTGGTCCTCGAAACCGGAGATACTGCGAAGGCAATCGGAGGTGGAGTGGGGTAGAGAGTGCTTCTTTTGAGGAGGACGATGGGAGGAGAAAGGGGTGGGGACAGGAAGGAGGAAGGAAGGTATAAAGGGTGCGGAAAGAGGGCAATGAGTAGTTGCGCGGAGGAGGGATGTGGGGGGGGGGGGAAGTGCGAGGGAGGAAGAGAGGGAAGGTTTGGACACGGTCGGGAAAGAGGTGAATAGGCTCAAGTAGGGAATGGTACCGTCTCGTGATGTTCTCGGTCTGCATGTCGGGGACGTGAATATTGATCTTTTTCGTACGACGTTCTTGTAATTTATTTATTTATTTTATTTTATTTATTTAATAAGTTCAAAAACAGCACTCAGGCCTATTACATTGAACATTACAACAAATAAATAGTGAAGTGAATAGTGAAGAAATGCAATTTTTAAAGGGATTTAATGTGTTGGTTTGCTTTTTCTCTGCCGTCTACTCTATAATACAATTTTCCGAATATATTTTCCGCGGGCAATTCTGATTTCTTGCTGGGGTGGCAGTGCGTGTGCATTTTTGGCTAATTAACCTCTTGGATTATTATAGCTCCTTCCACACCGAACACGATCAGACAAGGTAGGAGGGAAACCCGGTGCCGGCATTAGCCTACTCTTAATGAAGAGCGCCGATAGGGCCAACGGCTCTTCCGAAGGACGGAAGACTGACTTTGCGCGGTCTCCTCAAACCATACAAACAGGGGGCCGGGTGTCCTTGGAAAAACCTTACTTTCGCAGGATTCGTTGCCGCTGCCCTTTCGAGCAGCAGGCGAATAGCATCCAGCGTCCTAACCACTACACCACCGGCACTGCTGTGGTGGCAGTGGCGGAGTGGTTAGAGCGTTGGCCTTCCACGCAGCGATCCCAGGTTCGAATCCGGCGGATTGGGATTGTCCCGTCCCATACTTGTGTGCTTTGAGGAGACCGCGCAAATCAGCGCTCCGTCCTTCGGAAGGGACGTGCAGTGGTTGGCCCCCTTGGTGCTCTTCGTAAAGAATAGGCTAATGCCGGCACCGGGTTTCCCTCCTCCCTTCTGTGTTTGGGAGGAGTTATGGCTATAATAATCCAAGAGATTGATTAGCCAGAAATACAAACTAATCAACATCTGATTTCTCGCCGTTTCACGCACCATATTCAAACAGTTCCTAAAAAATTATTTCTTTCTTGATCCAAATAGGAAATTGTAAGCTGCCATTTAGAGGAACTATTCGTTCAACATTGATTCTACCGCGTCTCATTTCAACTTTCTCGTTGTTGTTCTAATCAATATTTATCTTGTTCAAAGCTCATGGATCCTGTTCGCCGTGGGTTTCATCTAGAGCTGGGTTTCCCAAATGGGGTTCTGCGAAAGCTTACATAGGGTCCGCGACACTGGTAGAAAAAAAATGCTTTTTAATTAATTTAGAAGAGATAATTAATTAGTAAACATTTAAAAGGAATCTATTGCCATGGAAACCTTACTCATTTGTCAAAGTAAATAACACGTTCATATTCCTGAGTGTGTTGTCGAATGTCTAATCTACGTGTTCAAGGGGTTCGTGGGATTTCAGATGTTCCAGTAGGGGTCCGCAGTTTGAAAAAGATTGCAGAGTATGATCACAGTTTTACTTTCAGCTTTACTTTAACGTTAGTAAAAATAATTTATTACGGCTTTGTTCATCAAAGATGAAGGCTAAATTCAAAATAATTATTATATGATTTATCATTCATTTGAACAAATTTTATATCTCGAGACTGGAAAAAATAAAGTATCAAATGGAAATTTTCTAGTCAAACTTAATTTTCTGAAAAAGTGAAATATACGTCCGTGTTGTGAGCAGTAAAGCTTTTATTAAATACTTCCATTTCGTTATATTCATTTTTCTCATTCTAGCGAAAAATGCGAAGGTCGTTTATTTCAGGAAGAATGTGCAATATTTGTATTTCATCCCGGATGTCTCCACTGACAACTGTAGTTGGGCGACAATCCGTCCTTTCTTTTGAAATCGCGTGAACTGTCCGAGTGTTACGTCAGATTGATTCCGACACTCGCTCATTCTATTCGTATTTCGGCACGTGCGATGTTGAAGGTGGAAATTTGCATTATAAGAGAGAATTGCAAAAAGAAACATTTCAAAATTTGGAATACCTAAAGGTAATGGTTTTTTAACATTAACACGTTACTGTAGAGTTCATTTTAGGCTACTCAAGGCGATAGAATATTTTAAATGATGAAATATTTTCGTGTATATTTTATGAGAGTGGAGCATTTATACAGTATTATATATTAATTTTTCAATACTCGCCATTTTTTCCTTACATCCTCCGGCTCAATTAATAGTTTCCCGTTTATGTCATTAATTGTTGCCTACTTATTTCTCTTATTTTTCCCTCAACTCATTCACTTATCCATATAATGTCTATTTTTCCTCGTCTCTGCTGCCCCTCCGTAGCTTTACATTATTCTTTCTAATACAACTCTCTCGTTTTTGTGGTTTCCCTTCTAACTTTGCTGTTTAATTCGCGATACGTTCTTCCATATTGTGTTTAACTTCTCTCTCCTCCTCCCATCTTCCATATTTTTAATCATGACTTCCGTAGCAAAGAGATTCTTCATTTTCTTCGACGTTAACTATCCTATCGTTTTATTCGCGCTTTCTGTGATGCATGCTTTCATAACATCCGGTTGCCCTAAGCAATCGTTTGCCTACCAATATTTTCTAAGACTCGCCTAACTATCCGCTGATAATTTTTCTCACTCCTCTTGAGTACTTCTAAATCGCATTTCGGCACCCGATCCTCTTTTACTAACTTTTTCTATACCAGACAAGACTTCGTGGCTACCAAATTGCGACCCGGGACTCGATGTGAATTCAAAACGCTATTCCAATATCGCTGTCTGGACAGGATATATTCATAAGCACCGCCCTGACGTTCCAAGCACCTAATCTGTTTTCCAGTGCTTTAGACATTCTGTTGTCATGAGCTTGTGGGTGCCGGTGATGTAGTGGTTAGGACGCTGGCTGCTACTCGCCTACTGCTCGAAAGGGCAGTGGGCACGAATCCTGCGAAAGTAGGATTTTTTTAAAAGTCGCCCGACCCCCTGTTTTGTGGTTTGAGGAGACCGTGCAAAGTCAGCGTTCTGTCCTTCGGAAGGGACGTTATGCCGTTGGCCCCCTTGGTGCTCTTCGTTAAGAGTAGGCTAAAAGCCGGCACCAGATTTCTCTCCTTCCTTGCTATCCAGCTATTCATTGCACTCCCTCTTAGATATCCATTGCGCGTAGGAAGATGTGAATCAGCTGGGAACATACATTATTGTCAAAGGCTGTGTAAGGTTTTCGCGGGATGACGACCGAGACGGCCATATCTTCGTCACTGCTGGATGCGACACCAGTCCTAATGGACATGGTCCCATACACGTCGCGAATCAAATTTATATATATATATTTTCCTCATCCCAACACCTTGTTGACATCCATATATATATATATATATATATATATATATATATATATATATACACACACACACGCATACACACAGAGGCATGATGCTTGGGATAGTACATAGTTGACAAGATTTTCCCTTGTAGGTGTTTTTAACGTGTAACCATAACTTAATTAGCAGACTCACTGTATACAGGCGCCTTTTATAGCCGCTTCGCTGGGGTACAGACTATTCTCAGTCTGGTCCCTAACTATTGACCTTGCTGGCATGAGTGACCCTATCAGATGCTCCAGGCAGTGTAGCTCTCAAGCTCTACGGAACACGCAAATCCTTCTACCACGACAAGTTGTAGTCCAAAGAGGAAGATTGGCGCCATTACCTCGAATTAAGTAGCAAGCTAAACAGAAGTTAGCAATAAATCGAATGCGAATATAATTTCCATTCAAGGAAAAGCACTTAAAAAATACTTGTCTCAGGCATCTTCAACTGCCATAACAAGGTTATAAACAAGTTAGGAAAGTGTACAGTGTATCACAAATAGGCGCGTTTCGAGCGATGGAGTATTTGAAACTATACGATGTAATTTGACCGAGCACACCATAAAATAGCAAAACACCACCGCCCGATAGTATCTTTGTCTATTTAAAAAATCTTCTCCCCCTTTAGTTGGTGCATCAATAAACATATTACGTAATTCTAATGATTAATACTGCAAAACGATATATCAGAAAGGATTCCAGGGAAATAGTCAATTTATATTTAGTGATTTATTTTCTAATCAGTTTTAATCAACCAAACAATTGAAAATTATTTAAAACACCTCACTTGAGTTCAGTAGTTGTAATATTTACGTTTATGTTCTTTTCTTCGCCGTAGATAATCCATTTCCTTCCGCTTACAAAATCTGCCATGCACGCGTAAGGAATTAAATGTATTTTGTAATTGTAGCAGATCTTATTTACTTCAGCAACCAATAAGATTTTTACGAGGTAGCTATGCAAGAAATTTTCTAAGCGAATTACGACATTCTTGTGCGATTTTCTTGGTAACAGCTACTCCTACAATAAAAATGTATAGGAAAAGAAATACTCAACGTTACTAGTTCTACAAGACTATTTGAAAAGTATTTTAATTTGACCAAGCATTTACGAGATATAAAGGAAAGTTTATTTTTTTGCCACTAGTAAAGTGGTACCCCTGATTGGCTTACGTGATTCATTTTTGTGATTTTCTTTGACTGTAAGTCCTTAATATCAAATTTCATAAAAATCCGTTCGGTAGAGAACGAGCATGCAGACGGACGGACGGACAAACCGAAGCTAATAGACGCTGGAAGCGAAACGCGCCTAAAAACGTTCAAGTTATAACAAGTTTGTAAAAAAATCGGATGCGCATGTCGTCTACAAAGCAGCCGTCCTCAGTGGCAAGTCACCGAAAATAACTGAAGACGGCTACTTTGTAGTCGAAATGCGCATTTGGTTTTTTATAATCATTGGAAATACCTGAGACAAGTAGTTTTTTAATTGTTTGTTCTTGAATTTTTTCAGCCATAAGACTAACTCGTCAATTCTCTGTTGAACGAATATAATTTGCTTACATTATCATATAATGAAAATTGTATTTAACCTATGACGAACGTGAAAATTTTGAAGAACAACATCGAAGTGTTAGCATAGAGTTGGAATTCACTCCGAAATACTAACAGAACCCAAAATTTTCAGCTTAAGCTTTTTTTTCCTTACTCAAGACGCCGTAATAAACGCCGGGAAAAGTGAAAGCGTCGTCGAAGCGAAGCGATTAGAGACCAGTTCCGCTTTGGCGTTTTCATTTAAATATAACGGCAGTATCAATTGAGCGACCGTCAAGAATTTGTCATATCTTTGGTCTTTATGAAGACGATGTCGCTGTAAATGTAGCGGGGGAAGAGGGGGCGGGAAAGCGCCTGGGGTGTAGGGGAGGAGAAAGAGAGCGGTGGAGAGAAAACGATTGGAGGGGAATGGGAGAAGGGAGAGAGCGATAAAACGGGCGGAAAGGGAGTGGGTAAAAGGGGTATAATAGCGGAGGGGAGGGTGTGAGGAAGAGAGGGAGAGGAGTGTGTCGGCGGGCAAAAGGACCCGGTGACAGAGAGGGAGGGAGAGTTAGCCGTGTCAGCGCCGTATAGCGGGTGGCGTGGAGTGGATCGAGATGGAAGGAAGGGATGCAGGGAGTCAACAGGGGTCAATGGTACAGCCGACACACGTGACGACAAAAGCCCACATCATCTTTTAACCAACCCGATCTTCTCTCCCTCCCACTAACCCCTTTTCCTCCCTCTTGGTGCCTTGCCCTCTTCTTTCACTTTTACTCCCTCCAAACTTCTTTATATTGTTACTGATGGATTATATATTTACGGATTGCGCTCTCTGATTCTTTTACACTTCGCTTTGAAAGTGCGATTACTTGTTTAAAAAAATATTTCTGCTACTTTTCTTCTATTCTAATTTGATTGAAAATTTGTCACTGCATACTATTAGCCTTTGAATGGGTGTTTTAATTCCCTTTCTTTTGTGTCTGTGTAGCTTTTTAGTGTATGTAATTTTTTATTCTATATTCATTCTTTGTTACTTTCTCCTTGTTTGTAATTTACAATGGGTTATATGGTCTTAATCTCCTCTAAATACAGACGATTTTATCTATTTAAAGATGTCGGGTCGTCGACTGGAATGTCATGCGCGTTCAAAATTTTCATCTCATTACTTTTCAATGAATTTTATTTTGACGTTGGAAGTATTTATTGCGCAATTTCTTTGCAACCTATAGGAATCGATGCCTCATGCTAGCAGCCATGTAAAAATAATTATTTCTCAAGCGCAACGCTTAGAAAAATTTCCATCCCCGTGGTAGGAGTACAGGAGAGGATGTGTTGCGAATCATCTCGTGGTATGCTCATCCTGAACCGCCGGGAAGAAAATGTCTTCCGACGTCTCTTGTTTAGTTTGCCCACCTATCCCATTTAGCCCTTGCGTTGATGTCTTTTTAATCGCTTGCGTAAAAAAATGTGACGCCGTACGTTGACGCGAAGGTTGATGGTGCTACATTCCGCGCCTCTCTTCTTGCGTCTCATCTCTCTCTTTCTCTCGCTCCCCTCACAGACTTAAGCACACTCTCTCCGAACTCATGCGAGCAATTTCATCCCGCTTGCGCTTTAGTTCGTTGTCCGAGCGTAATTTCGAGTCTCTCTCCTTTTCTCACTTCGATATTTCTGACGCCGCGAGTGTCCTTCATCCTGATTTGGTATGCAAGAATCTTTCGCCATTCAAACAGCGGGGAGTTGAAGTCGTGGGGGAAGGAGAAATAAGCGTAATGACAAGGGTAGTGAAAACGAAGGAGGAGAGGGAAAGCGAGAGTGAAAAGGGATGGGGGGCGGTCGAGAAGGAGGGAGAGGGATATGGGGTGGAGATCGTGAAGACCAGAGGAGGAGAGAGTGGGGAGAATACTCGGGGAGATACGGACGAGAGATGGAGATACGGACGAGAGATGGAGATACGGACGAGAGATGGAGATACGGACGAGAGATGGAGATAGTAATGGAGAGGGAGATATCTCTTTTCTCTTCTGGATCGCCCTCCCCGCCCCTCTCCTTTTCTCCACGAATTTTTCCCTCCCACCTCTTTTCTCCCTCATTTTATTCCCCTCCAATCTCTCACAACTCTCTCTCTCTCCTTTTCCTCGCTATATTACGCACTAACCTTCCTGCGTATCTGCGCCAGATTTGAATCTTGATCGCGTAAAAGTTTTCCCCCCGAAAACGACTAGCGGATTTCAGGTCATTTTTACGATTAGAAGATCGCTCCATTTCTTCTGGACTCTTACGACCACCGGTCAATCCCAGTATTTTGTCTCATCCAGCGCTTTCTCGAGAAGTATCGCTCCCGTCGGCAACATCTTTCCTTCTCTATCTCCCACAACCTTCGACCCCGCTCCTCTCTCTCCCTCTATCTATTTCCCTGTTCTCTCCTACTCTTCTTCATCTTCCCTTATACTCATCCTATTTCCTTTTCTCAATCTCTCTCTCTCTTCTTAACTCTGTTGGAATGTCTGCGGCGAGGTTACTTGGCGCCGCCGCCTCCATCGGTTAGCGCTGCGAGTCAAGTGGAAGTGAAGGTAGGAGGAGAAGGAGGGGAGAGGGTAGGGAGGGAGGGAGGGATGGAAGAAGGGGAGAGAGTAGGGGAGTTAGCGGAGAGTGGAAAAGTATTGAAAAGGGGTGAGAGGTTATGGGGAACGGTGGGCGAGGTAGAGCAGGGAGAGTGGTGGTAGGGGAGAGGTGGAATAGTGGGATGAGATAGTAAGATGAATGGAGGTGCGGCAAAGAGGGGGAGAATTTGGCAGAGGAGAATTTTGGGTGCTGGAGACACCGAGGGAGAGAGATATCCCTCCGTCTTTCTCTTTCTCTCATCGCTCGTATTCAATCTTGCAATCATCTCTATTCGCTACGGTTGCCAGAGCTTTCGCCAATGATTTGTATTTTTGTGATTTAAATGAAAGTAATGAGTATCCTTACGGTGAACGATTTTTGAGTTTACGGAGGACCGAACGATGGGAATTAATTAGAGAATGTCTTAGAGAAAAATTTAATGAGGCTTGGAAAAGTAATCGTGCTTCGGCGAAGAAGGCTAAAATACTTTATTTGTTCGGCGATGGTGGTGTCTCATTTTTTCGTTTTCTCAAAATTTGCTAACGTTTCGTAAATATTTGTATACTCTATTTAATTACAATTTCTCTTCAGTTGTTTCATTGGAGTTAGTCGATTGTTCTTCACTGTGACGCCGATACTTCAAACGGTTCTAATTCCATCCACCCCGAATCTGTGTGAAGTCACAATTCTTTCTCATCGACTATCAGTTATTCCCGCTACGAATTAGCTTGATTCTAGCGCATTGCTAATAGGTATCATACTAATACTATTTAACTAATAATAATAAACTAATTTTATTTTTAAACGCCCGTACGTGGCATCCAATATCGCAAAACAAACCCTCTCTCTTATTAAGCAAAACTTGAAAAACCATAGCCAGAAAAAAGTGCCCTGTCGCAATCGCCAATCTCTTTCATAAGACGGAATCATTCGGGGCCCAAAGTTATCCGCTAGGGATATTGCGTATAAGGACCCTAAGCCGTTTGATTTGCTAATCGCTCCACTTCCGATCCCGTCGACTGAGATGAAGTCCCGATAAATGCCGTTCAAACTTTGTTCCACAGAGAGCGAGTTTTATAGTTTTGAATTTTATAGAGTCGGAAGAGGAAATTTTCATCCGTAAAAAGACGTCGATCGTTTGGTTTGATTGTTTTCTCTTTCTCTCTCTCCTTTTTATGAAATGACGTAAAACGTTATTCGCGCTATATTGTAAGGCGAATCTATCAGGCTGAGGGAGAGATAGGACGTAAGGGAGAAAGGGAGAGAGAGAAAGACAGACAGACAGACAAACGACTTTATTAGGGCGAAATTGAGACTATGTAGTCCCTTCTTACATTTAACCCTTTCGTCATATAAGTAATTACAATATTTACAAAATAAGAGGAATTAAATACATACAGATTTTAACAAAATACAAATTAATTACAAGTTAATATATTTGTTAGTAGATAACAGAGCATTACCAAAGAATGTTAGTTTTGTGGGTCATAAAAAACTGTGTATCGGTTATGTTTTAACACAGAAAAATTCCCACTGCGGAAAACACCTACGAAGAGAAGAGAGGTGTAAAAAACCGCGAAAATTCCTAAATAGTTCAGGGGAAGGAAAAGAAAAAAAATCAATTATATGAGAAACAGAGAGAAAAAAAACATTCATAAATACAAACATATGTACATACATTTATATCCATATGAGGGAGGGGGGTGAGAGGGGAACAGGGATTGTAGGGTAAGATATGCCTGGGAGATTACATCGTCATTATGATACAGGAAAAATAAATTAAATAAAATTATAAATTTATGCCTAATAAGCGCATTCTTGTGACAACCTGAAAGAAAAGATAGTGTGGTTCAATGCATGGGAAGTGAGAGAAGATGCTTGTAATACAAGCGTTTAAAAGTGCTTAGAGATAGAGAGTTTTTTATTAACGTTGGAAGGCCATTCCAGAGTTTACAAGCAGTGACAGTAAAGGATTTGTTGTAAATTTCTGTTCTGTGAAGTGGAGTTAGTAGTTTATCACATCCTCTGGTATTGCAATGGTGAACTGTATTAATGGTGACAAAATTAGATGAAAGATAACAAGGGATGTTGTTATTTAGAATTTGATACAATAGAGAGAGAAGGTGAAGGTTTCTTCGGGAATCAAGTTTTAGCCAGGAGAGTCGACGGAAGTATTCTGAGACATGGTCAGATTTTTTAAGATTAAATATGAATCTGATGCAGGCGTTATGAGAACGTTGTAGCTTAATTAAAGGAGAGGCAAGGAAAGGGATCGTTACCTGATATGTGAATGCGGGCGAATGGATTGGTTGTTTTTTAAAAAGAGAATAGCGGCGCTTTCTTCCCGTCTCGATGGAGCTGTTTTAAGACATTAAATAAATAAATAAATAATTGAAAATTATGCAAGTGATGCAGCAAAGTAAATCATTTTCGTTTCAACGTTAAATTTGCCGCTCACCATGGCGTGGAATTCGTATCAATTCATCCACAGCGTTTCCCACCCTTTCTCTCACTCTGCCCCGCTGTCTCTCCGCTCAACCTCTCTCGATTTATTCTACACGCTCGCGGTTTCTCGATTATTGAATCCTACCTCGAATATATCTCCTCCGCTCACCCTTAGTTTCCTCAGCGTTCTTTCTTTTTTCTTTAGTTCTTTCTATCATTTATAAGCTATATCCATTTCGTCCCCACGTAGCATTCACTTGTCTCTGAACTGTTTCATCCATTCCTAATTAGGACTCCGAATGATGGTGTCCGTATTCATGACGCGCGATAAAATCTAATCCTAGTAGCTGTAATTCCATTTTCGGGAGATCTGAATGATTATATTTTTCAAGTTGTCAGGCCGACTTCTTTGTTTTTTAGATAGAAAAGTTATTTAAGTTTCATATAGCATAGTCGAAGATAATCAGGGAATTTGTTTGTATACAAATTCCCTCTCACTCGCTTAAACTTGAGATATTAGGCACCTGATTTACGCATTGCGGATTTCAGTGAAGACCGTGTTTATTTTTTCGTTAGATTGATCCCCCTTTGGGCGAATATTTAGAAACAAGAGCGAATTTATCAGCGAGTATGTTCATATTCCCAGTCTAACTCGCTCTCTGCATTTCAACTGAAACCGCTGGCAAAGACTCACTATTCATATGAACTTCACCGGTAACCTCCAAACGACGTCAACATTTGAAAATTTTCCGCGCGGTGGTAACGGCACGTAACTACCGAGAAGTTACTAATTATCTCACCGGCGCTCCTAGCGCATGCGGCGATAAATACTTCGAGAGAATCGAGCCCTCGCAAATATCTTTGGAATTTTCCATCGATTCTTCTGCCTCGGATTAATCGTTGGCCCTTTTTATATACCGCGGAGGAATCGCCCGCTAGGTGGCGTGGAGAGAGGGAGCGAGGAATCTGACGGAAAGGTTTCGATGCTCCATAGTCTCCCAATGACGGCGGCGCCGCGTCGCGAGGGAAGGAGAGATACAGCAAGTGGGAGAGAGAGAGAGAGAGAGTGATGAGGAGGGACAAGGAGAAGAGCGGGAAAGTAAAGAGAGAGAGAGGTTTTTACGGCGAGGGGAGCTATTCGAATGGCGCTGCGAGCGGGGGCGGGAAAAGTTGCCGATCGCTGCCCGAAAAGTTCGCCTCCTCCCGACGCCGTAACCATATTCCGCTCTGCGTAGAAGGGGCAAGGGGGGAGGGGACAAGAGGTGGGGGGAGGCGACGGCTAGGGATAGCAGCCTCCTCCTATCTGCCTCTTCCCCCACCCTCCCTCTTTTTGGGGGCTTGGCCGGAGGCGGGGGCGGGATGCTAGCGGGGACGTGATGGCGGGGGAGGACGGGACGCCTATTCCCCGTAAAAGACTTTCGCTGGCGTCCGTCACTTTCTCCGACGCCGCGGCGTCGCTAAAGGCGAAGTTGGCTGCGATCCCGAAAAAAGGGAATGGGAGGGGGAGAGCCGAGGAGTGAAGGCGTTGGGGGGAGGGGGAGAGGGAATGGAGAGATGGAAGTGTGGGAGTAAAAGGAGTAAGGACCCTGGAAGATGGTAGGGATGAAACGACGGGAGTTCCCCCGTTTCCTCCCTCCCCTCTCCATTCCTCTCTCTCTCTCTCCCACCTTCCAATTCCTCTCTTCCGCCTCCCTATTCCACTCTCCCTTAAACGTTCAGCTCAGCCTCGGAAGGTCGCGTATGCCCTCTCCCCTCCCATCCTCCCCCTCCCCTTGCCCCTCCGCACCCTCCTCCCAGCCCATCTCAATCCGACCGAATTCTCTCCCCCTCCTTGATAAGATTGACTCCTTTTTGGGTTAAAGGAAATTCCGGCGTCTCAAAAAATTCAAGTGCTTGGAGCTAGGCGAAATTGCCGGCAATGCTTCGTCTTGTTTCAGGGAGTATATCTTCCGGAGATTTATGTCGGATTTCCGCAATACGCGGGTGCTATAAAAAAAATATTTATGTGCCTTTCCTCTCGCATCCGCGGTTGCTGATGTCACGTTTGGTTGCGTCAAGAGACTAGGAAACTATAGCCACAATGTACTGATGGAAATAAGTGCATGCTGATAAAGAGCAGGGGTTATTGGATTTTTTTATTGCGCGATGTTTGGTACAGTATTTTAAGTAATTTTTATTAACACGTTCAGAAATGAAATGTCTCTTTTTGAGTAGATTTTTAAGAAAGTTTTAGATTGATAACTTAGTAATTTTCAATGAATTTGCTCGTAATTATTTCGATAGCCACATAGTCAACTCTTGTTTGTTTTGTGTTTTTATATAATTTATTGGCAATTTTGTAAGTTATGTGTTTTGTAAGCTACATTAAGCTACATTAAATAAAGAATAAAAATTAACTTGTTCATCGTGGATTTTATTTCTCTATCTATATAAAACTCAACCTGTCTGACTGGCTGGGAGTCTGCCGTTTCCTTCAAATATTTCTCGCTTAATATCTTCGGATCTACTAAGCCTAACGAGCTGAAAATTTCACAATCGTTAGAACCCCATGAGGTGTTCCCTTGAATATCAAACATCCCGGAAAAAGTCCCGGATTCGACTCCGGGAGACAATTATATTTTCCCATAAGTTTTCACGGGATTTTCTATTTTTCAAGGTGCAAGATTCTTTCTTTCATTCATCAAAACACGTAAATATCTACCAATTTTCTCCATTTTTGCTTTATTCGACGGCTAAAACTATAAAATATCTTATTCTTGCAATGTTTAGATGTTATACGGAGGAATTTGTCAGAAATACGCATTTCTTTTCGAAATTGTATCGTTTTTTCGTACTCTTTCCGGGTGTTGCCAAGGCATTGTTGCCTCCGATTGAATTAGCGTCTAATAAACCTTCAAATAGACGAAAGAATTACGTTATTCGCTTCGCGCTTTTTATGAAGCATCTAAATTATAGTTGTAGCAACGTCAAACGTAATATATTGCAACTTAATTAATTGCAGATAAGTGTGATTGTATGGTTCACCGGTGTGTATTGCAGGCAGAAAATTTTGGATTTTTTAAAAAGTGGTAACCCTCAGAGTGCACCAGTCCTTTTGAGTGTTACATTTGTGCCAATGTTGAGGAATAAATCCAGGTTATATTTTTATTTTAGACTTTAGCCCACGTAACTTAACCATCCTAGCACCTAGAGGAAAACAACAAATATTGTTTACAAGGAAGTATTATAAACGTAAGATAAGGCATGACAATATATTACTATTTTAGATTATTTTCAGACATCCTCCGGTATCTGTTTTATTTTGTTCTCGGACTTCTTTTTCAGTTATGTTATTTTAACTTTCAACAAAATAAATACTGTGCCGCTTTAATATCCCGAGCGAAGCCGGGTACATCTGATAGTTGTTTAATAAAATTGTCTTATGAAGTGATTTTAGTCGAAATAAATGTCAAGGAAAATACAAATCGCCGTCGAGGATTCTATTCATGCTCCACGCCATCCATATTTCGTTGCCTAAATAGAGGAGCAATATCTTCTTTCTTACACTCCAAACCATCCATTCCTTCCCTGCAATCATTTTCCTTTCCCTCGATTCCTATTCTAGCCTTCCCTTTCCTCTTCTAACTCCCTCCATAATTCCATCCTTATCCCCCTCGGGACATTCAAAGAAATGCTTTCTCGTTTTATTCTTCCATAGTTGTTTTTGCGCTTCCAAAACTTATTATATGGTAATATGTAGTAACTTTTTGCAATTATAATTTTCTGACATCCGTCGAAGTAAAACTTTGGGTGTAATGCGAATTAAATGTTCGTCTGAATGGTATTACGGTCTGCCGTTGTGAGCAAATGTGTAATTGTGCTGATGTTCGGTTGAGGAAAGACAAATAAGTTGGGATTTTCTCGCCAGGAAGTTGTTTCTTGAGGAGGGAAATGGAGTAGCGTTTTCTAAAATAAATTGGCAGTTTCATTATATTTGCAATATCTGTCGATTGAATGAATGGTTATATATTTTCACGAGACTTTTTGTAATGGGAGAAACAATTTTTATTTGTGTTTTTACGTTTTATTTTCCGTTTTTATGATAGAAGAATAAAGTCAGTATCTTTTAATGAGTCGAAACTTAATGGTCACGGAAATACGCTAGCTGATTTAATAAAGACAGGATTATTCTGTTGCGATGAAACAGATACATAAACCAAATGCGCGTTTAAGCTACTAACTATATTTCCTCAGTAATAGATAACCTATCATTGGTTATTGTCTTTTAAGATTATCTATTAGATTCGCAACATAAGATAGCTCGATAATATTTTTTTCAATTTTTCATTTTCAAATACAAAATTATCTGATAAACGCTGTTATGCTATTACAGCAAAGATATGTAGGCAAAGGATAAATTAGTAAATTATTTTTTGTGAAGATTGGAAACGATCGAAAATTGATTCCATCGATTTTATTTTATTCTAATTTTTCAAGCAAGTTTTGTCGTTGCCTAACCCGTGCAATTTATCATCATATATCATTTACGTATGTAATTATATTGTTGGCAAGGTTACATAATATTAAAAACACGAAATTAAGTACATGACGGGATATTTATTTAATATTTATAATATGTTACCTTAAACTTAGCGGCATGATATTTTGTCAGATTGAGACATTTTTTTACTAGATTTTTAAATGCAACTAGTTATTGTTCGGGTTGAATTAACTCTCTCCCGTCCAAAGCGCCTGCATACCTTTTCTGTGATTTACGCCATCTCATAGGGCTTTTAAGTTATTTACTTTGTCAAGCCTCTTAATGCTGTGTATATATTTCTTTCCTATCACATACAAGTCTTCTGGTCGTTCAAATACTGCGTTATTCACACCCCCCTTTTATGGAGGTGTTTTCCTGCAGTTGGATTTTTTTGTTATTTATCCCTCACAACTATATATCTTTCTACAATTATTGTATTATTATAATATTATTATTAATTCTTGAATGTTTTATTATATTCGTATCATGGCAAGGGGTTAGGTGGAAGACGGGATTTCCTAGTCTCATTCTCGCCCGAAGTTAAGACCAAGGTGTAATCTAATCTATTATTTTTTCAGCATTACCATCAGTTAATGAACTAGTTGGTCAAAGTAAAACGCGATTGAAAGAGATGAGTAAAGAAAAGAAATTGCTTAATGCTGAAAGACGATTTAGTTTGGATTAATTGGTTATTTTAAATGATTCCAGAATATTTTACTGAAGATGACGTCACGAGTTTTGTGATGTGCCTGAGGATTGCGTTGAAGATGATTAAACTAAGAATATAACAGAGATAGGTAAACCTTCAAGTAAAAATGTGTAATACAAAAATTGTCTCCTTAATGTTTGACCTAATTATGTAAAATATCTCCGGAGTTATTGTAACATATAAAGTGCTGCATCGACTAGAAATTCTTCGTGAAAATAGATTAAAATCTGGAGATATCGGGTATTTAAATTCTGACCTTACAGGGTTAGTTAATGAATTATTCGAAGGAAAACGACTTAAATCGTTCACGCTGTAATTATTAACGATTCCACACGTATTCTTAAGAGTCGTGAAATAACGGATTCAAAAGAAAAAGTACGTTCAATTAAAGGATAATGTTTGAAAATAATATTTCTCTCTCTCTATTTCAGAACTCGATCCGCCATAATCTGTCGCTGCACAATCGTTTCATGCGCGTGCAGAACGAAGGCACGGGCAAGTCCTCCTGGTGGATGATCAACCCGGACGCAAAGCCGGGGAAGTCGGCGAGGCGCCGAGCCGCTTCCATGGAGACGTCGAAATTCGAGAAGCGGAGGGGTCGGGCGCGGAAAAAAGTCGAGGCGATGAGAACGGCGGCAGCGGCCGTCGCCGCATCCGCGCCCCCCGAGCACCACGGGGCCCCGCCTCACCACCAGCAGCACCACAACATCCTTCACGGCGGGGGCCAACCCGCGACCCCGAGTCCCGCCTCTTCCCTCTCGGAAGGCCTCGACCTCTTCATCGAATCGCCCCCTCCTCCCCCCATTCCCCACCAGGGACCCGGTACCCCCGTCGCCTCCCCATTCGGACCCCCGGACTTCCGACCCCGCGCCTCCTCAAACGCCTCCTCGTGCGGAGGACGCCTCTCTCCCATTCCCGCCCTCGACTCGGACTCCTCCCCTCTGCCCCCGAGGTGGGAGAACGGAGAGTACTCCCCGTACGACAGATACGCCACGGAGCAATTGGCAGGTAACTTGGCGGAAGGGATGAAGATCGAGGAGGCGTATCTGGCCGCCCAGCAGATGCGGCACAACGGCTTCGGGGATCAGCAGTCTCCGGGGTCGCCGTTCCCGCCCCCGCCTCCTCCGCCCCCTGCCTACGAAGCCTACCACCACCACCACCATCACCACCAGCATCACCAGCGACACCCGCTGGGTGGACACCTAGCGCACCTCCCTCTGCGCCACGGAGGAAGGCAGCAGCAACAGCAAGAGGTGGAGATGGTGTCGTTCCACGGGATGGCGCCTAGCGGGTGTCCCCTGCATCCGCACCAGCAGTGTGGATGTCCTCGCCCGATGGAGGCGACGTCTGTGGACAGTGGTATCCAAGGGCACTGCGAGGTGAGCGGCAGATCGAAAAGTTTCGATGTTTTCTTTGGTCATGAGCGATACGTCGACCCAGCGAATCATCGTTAACTTTAGAATGTGATACGTCGATATTACGTGCACGTCTTACTTTTTATGTTACGTGACTTGATCGATAATCTGACTCCTGTCTGTTTTGTTCTTGTTGTATTGTATTATGTTGTCGCAATGGACGTTGCTTTCTGTAACACCGGTTTTAATATAATATGCGATTTATTCTTCAAATTCTAACATAACATGTACAATCTACTTAATTACATTTGCTAAGTATCACATTCTTGATAAGTTAAACAAACTGCACGTCAAAGGATATCAGATATTCTACCTTGGCCCTTGAAAGTTTTTTGTCAACCGATTTTTTCATGAAAATATTCCGAAAAACGAAGCTGATGGGTAAGGTATGATATACTATCTCAGTCATTCTGGCCTTTCCAATTATGCCCGTATTGACGAATCTTAGTCGATAAGTTAATGGAATAATATTTTAGAGATTCTTGGGAATAAGAAAATTAACGTCCGTCGGAAGAAAAGTGTGATGTTTCATTTAATTAAGGCGTGATCCTAGCTTACTTAATTTAATACATTAAAAACAATATAATAAATGGAAAACAATATAATTCGCGTAAAAATTAGCGCATGAGAAAAATATTTATCAAGCAATGTATTTGGTAATTATCGATGCGCAGGCTTGGGGTAAAAATCGGAAAAATAAAAATGGATGAGAATGTGAACGAAGTGATAATTCGTCGAACGATTTCCTAATTGAACCCAATAGTGCATGACGTCATTCCTGTTCTTTTTTAAGTTTCATCGCTTTTTTGCTTCATTTGTGTAATCAAAAAAACAGACTCGAATAGAATTTAGTTAAAGGCACTTCCAAATAATAATAATAATAAGCCATTGTGCGAAAATAGAATATAACTATTAAAAAAATAATTGATTGTTCTCGTCCGCTTAATCGAACACTATGCACATTTTTGTTAATCGTTTCAAATAGCTAATTCGTTTCCATTGATGGCGTCTATAGAAACAAGAAAGGATTACCGGCAAAATTGATCACAGTTGCGCGAAATTGGCGATAAATTTTATTCAAGTTTCTTTAATTTAATTTTTTTGTTATGAAAACGTTTTTGCAAAGTCAAAACTAAAGTTATTTGTAACAGCCTTTAGTTAAGCAATTATTTTTTTAGTCTCCATTCTGACTTTTGATCGAAAAAGAATGATCCCAGAAAATGAATTTTCGTTGATAATGAATTACTCCGTTTGATTGATAGGATCGTTGAAACTATTGAAACCAATGATGAATTTATTTACAATGAACCGTACAAAAACGGTGTTGCACTGTCTTAGTATGTATTTAGCCGCGGATGGAATTATTTTTTATTTTTTCGCCAGTACTATGTAAATTATGTATTTTATGCGCGAAAGAAACAAAAGATGAAGTTTCTCGTATTAAAAACGTATGTTTTTCAAATGTTTCCGCTTGTTAAAATATATCCATTATAAATTAATAAACTTGGATGTATTTAGGCGAAGAATGGTAAATAGAGGAATGTCTATAACTGCCGACGAAATTGGAGCAATTTTGTATATCGACAGTTGGACTCAGAAGAAATATAGGAAGACCTTAGGATTCCGGGAACGCGAAGTCTAAAGATAGAACGGTGTAAGGTTGAATCGCGGAGACGTCCTAAGCTCTACATTAGGGATTCCCAATCTGGTGCTCACGAGCACTGCCGTGCTCTTTGGCAGTTCACTTGTGCTCTTAGGCAGACTGGTTGAGCTCTTCTGCGATGCTTAAATCGCGTTTCCTAACATTAATTTAATATGATGTTGCTTTCTTTTTAAAGGTATGTAAGTACATTACTAATGGCATTAAGTCGGTTTGATAGTAGAATTTATGATCATTATTTTTTCGTAAAAGTATAATGTGCTCGCTTGATATTCTGGTGCTCGCTTAACATACCTGAATGCAACTTGGTGCTCGCCCCACGGAAAAGGTTGGGAACTCTTGCTCTACATACACAACGTTTTTCTGTCGAAGGGCTGCAGTAGCAATTTTAGCTGTATGCGGGTTGTATTGTGAAAATTTAAAATAGGCACAAAAATTAAGAACGATAATCCGAAGTACGTATTTTGTTACTACTTTTTATGGGAATATTACTTGAATAATTCTTATAACTGATTTTTAAATCAGTAAATAAAATATTTTGTGGTCATATGCAGTCCTGGCATGTGCTACATTCAATAAGAAATTAAGTAGTAATTAAAATTGAAAAAAAAACTATTTACTACCGAACATCATCGCGTTTTAGTACGGCTTCTGACCGATTCCAAATGTTTCAAATCAAATGTTAATGCTTGTTTTGTTCAACCGCATGGTTGAGGTCCGAGTCTCATGTCAACTGTGTGGACTTGTTCGTTTTCATCAATGAGAATACCTATTCGCAAATATAAATGTTTTCGAACAAACTTTCACAAACAGCTGCTTCCTGGGATAGGAATCCCTAGGAAGATATTAAAAAAAAAGTTCAGCAGATGTCCCTCCTTGAATTTTGACTTCAGTCCATCGCTATTCTGATGATGGACAAATTTGAATTGTAAACCATTTATACGAGTCTTTAAAATAATTATTAAATGTTCTAAAATAAATTTTTTTCCAGCTTACAGTCTGTAAATCTGTTTAAATGAATACTAGGTATGTTTGACGTAATTGGGGTACTGACGAATCTTGTATAGTTAAAATTTTTCTCACAGTTGGAAAAGTGACAAGTTTTGTCCAAAGTTACGGTTGAAATAATGATAATTTAACTCGAAAAACAGTCACATTATTAACAAGTTCGGATAGGAGATTTTTTGTGCATCTAGTTTCAAACTCGGTTCATATAATGCTGCGAAAATGTCCGTTTAAAAAGGTCAAATCACATTCTTCTTCATCTTTCAAGTGAATCAATGAATGCCCTTTTTCTGCGAGAAAAATGTTTTTCTTTGAATAGTAATTTAAAAAAACATTGCAAGACCTTGTCTCTGCCATGCCAGCGGACTTCAGAGTAGTAGACGGTGTCATTATATTCAACTTCGACTTGATAGAGACTTGATCAGAACCATGTTTTGCCCTACGCGATCTAACGCGGTTTTGTTTAATGCCAGATCCTTTCCTGTTAGATTGCTCTGGTGAATAATGCAGTGGAATTGTATGAATTCAATTTGGAGTTACAACATGTGTATATGCTTTGAAAGAAGAGGATACCATCCCATTTGAGAACCAGTCGTAGAAGACGCACCATCGGTAGCTATGCCCAAACAATTCCAAATCGTGCATCCCAGGAGTATGGAGTAATCCCTCAACCAAATCTGATCACTTTGACCTCGCATTGAATGGAACTCTATAATCTCTTCGCACGCTTCAGTCAGATGATTCACCACGTGCAAAGACATTTGTACAATTGATGTGACGTCCGTAGACTCATCACCTAGTGAATACATTCACTCGATATCTCAGCGACGTAATTGGAAATTTCAGGCACCGTTGTTTTGTCATTTGTTTCAACCTGACGGCTGTGAATAGTTTGGACGACGATGCTTTCATGACGCATCAATGATTGAAACGCTATTCGTGACGATAAACACAGATAATGTAACATCACTTGAAAATATGGTCAAAATATTTTATATGAAAATTATTTTTCCTGACCCTTTATTAGGCGATATGTCATGAGGTTAACGAAAATTCATATCTCACAAGCGCTCCTCTTACAAAATAACATTTTCCTTCAAATTTACACAAATGTCATTCGAAAGTTGGGCAAACTTTCGGAATTCGCATCTAAACTCACTATGTGAAATATTCTTATTATTCGTTAAAAGTTTCACGGCGCACCATGTACGGAATATTTATGTAGGTGTCTTGGAAGTTTAATTATGTTCTCGGGGACAGCGATCGTTTCACGCTAGCGCTCTAAATGGCTCGCTCCAGACCCACGTTTTTATCAAAAGTACACTTACAAAAAACGAGTATTACCTTATTAATATTTCGTCGCTAGTTTATGAACCAATAGCGTGAGGATTTCATCCGTATCCAACGAAATAAATGTTTCTCTACTTAGTTAAATCTGATAGTTTCAACGTTATGTGAACTTTCTTCATTCTCTTCGGTAAAATGTTTTTTCACGGCCCCAAGTAGCGTTACAGTTTTAGTGTTAAAATAGGGTTCTCAAATGCGCTGCCCGCCGGTTAAAGAAATGCGGTTCTCTCATTATTTTGCTTAACCTAAAGTAGGTGGATGTCAGCGTAGAGGAGACGATCATTGAGAACAGTGATATGAAGCACTATAAATATATTTAACGTACAAGAATTATTCGGTAGTTGAACTTTTCACCAAAATGCGTACCATTCCTTATAATATGTATTGCGACTATTTGGCGCACTTGCAATCTGAATTTAGAATTACCTTGAAAGTATGAAACTGATCGGCTCTTAGCAGTTGTACCCGAGAATTGCATAATCTCATAAATTGCAGCAAACGAATTGCTTTCTCCTTCTCTTCAGGCAATGTCACCCGGACTATCCCCAACTCACATGGGACAGAATGGCGGTTACTCGCCTACGGAGGCACCCTCGTCCGTGCCGCCACCTCCGCCGCCGCCTCCGCCACCTCCTCCCTCGACCTCCGCCTCCTGCACCTCTCCTCCTGCGGGGGCGGTCGCTTCCCCGGCCTCCGCCTCCTCGCCCTCCGCACCCTCTTCCGCCTCCAGTGCCTTGTTGGCCGCCAGCCGCTCACCCGCGGCCCCCGTCTCGCCCTCCGCTTCGCCCGCGACCGGCTCCGCCGGCCTCCCCGCCCCCAGTCCCTCGGAGGAGAGAGAGGGCGAGGAGAGGCGGAGGGGTGCGGTCGGGGGAGGGTGCGGTTCCAGAGGTGGGATGAGGGGCGGTCACCACGCCGGGTCTCGAACGCCTACGCCGTCGCAGATGATGGGTCAGCTGATCGGCGTGCTCAATAACAACACCAGGAATAACAACAACAACGAAGAGTACCTTTCCCAGCAACACCAACAACACTACAATTACCAGGTACTTCGAAGTTTTCCCGTAATCGACGTCGCATTATTTTTGTGCTCGAATCAACGCCTATTATATTCGTAAATGGAATTAGGCAAGTTTCATAGAATAGACACCAGAATTTGTAATTTTTGCAGAATGGCAACGTCGTTGCAAGACGTAAAAATCATTTTGTAACTAGTAAACCATTACGGTCATCAGTGCATTCTGCTAGGATAATTTCATGACTTTAATACACAAGTAATTAGTGCTGCATAACCGAAGTATTCGTTTTTATTCTGAAAAATACGTCGGCACTTGGGAAATATATTAGCCTTGGTTCTACGAATTGAAAATCACGTGTAAATGTTTGTAACAAAATTTGGCTTTGATTCTCCAAATTATTACAAATATAAATGGGCTTCTGGGATCCATTACGCTACGAAACTAATGTTAATACGAAAATCACCAACGGAAATTTACAATTACGAGTTGCAATTAAAAAGAGCCTCCATACCCCAAGATCTAATCTCGTAAATATACCAAAGCGATCTCCAAGGCAACAGCATTTGTGCCACACGGAGATAATATATTGCAAGAGTTCTTCCGGAATATTTCAAATTTTCCGCGAAATTATGGCACCTATCCGGAATTTCCTTATTCTCTGGCAATCGGCCCGCGTCCAAGTTTTCGTATTTCAAGTTTCGAGGTTCAGGTCGCCAAGCATCGACAATAACCATAATAATTATTAAAACAATAGCCTATGTGTTAAATCATATTCATACGCCAGTGGTTGAAATCAACGAAAATTTAAAAAAGAATTAAATCGATTCTATTAAAATACAGATTACCAATTCCCATTTAAAAGCATTGTACGGATTGCCATGGTAGTCGATATTTTTCATTGTTGAAAATATCCATTTTTTCCGATTAAACAAATTTTTACGCCAATTCTGCATCAATTGGATTTTAGTCTTAAAAAATAATGAACTTCATTCCTTCAGCCAGAGAACTGTTTTCGTCCCGAGTTTCTATCTCAAGTTTAACTGATTTAAAAATGCATTTTATGATGCCCCTGCGCTGATTGATATGCTTTTCTTATGGGTATTGAAGTGGAACAATGGGATCGAAAATAACCCCGCAAACAGTAAGCTTTTGGGATTTAGGATATTTTCTATAGGTTGTATCCAATAAACCTTCAGTAGGTCATATTTCAGGTCCGTCGCCTTTCTAGAAGCGCCTTAGCATTCATGTCCTCCTATATCCTATGTAAGAAGCAGCTATTTATAACAGATTATCATTTTACGTAACAGTTTGTCTTGATTTTAGTATACAATTATAAATTACCATAAACTAAAACTTTTTGTGGTCTCGTATTGTAAATGTTTGCCTCTCAAGTCTTTACTTGTTTGCGCCGACAATGTAGAGAGTTCCCCCGACGATCACGTACAACTACGCATATACGGATAACCGCGGCCTTCATTTTTTGTACGAAGTGCTTCTTCAAGTTATCAGTGTTTGTTCGACGAATTAAGAGATGGTAAAAAAGGAGGAGGAGCTACCGTCAAATCCTCACCTTTGGGGCAGTTACATTCTGACCCAAGAATAATGGCTAAAAATGTCACAATTTTATTTTTCGTTAAGGATTTTTTTGCGCTTAGTATCCATATTTTTTAGTTAAAATGGTAGATAATATGATAGAAACGATCATCTTTGGGGCAGTTACATTCTGACCCAAGAGTAATGGCTAAAAATGTCACAATCTTATTTTTCGTTAAGGATTTTTCGCGCTTAGTATTCATATTTTTTTAGTTAAAATGGTAGATAATATGATAGAAACGATGTTTGCTCCGACGAAAATTGACCGTATAATATTTTGTGGTAGCCAATTTCAGTAATTTAATTTAATAATTTAATTAATAAAGTATGAAACTGAGGAGCAGGCGATATACTAATTTTATAGCAAGCATAGACGGAGAAATCAAGTAAAGCCGCATATTTTGCTCCATGATGGCAATGTATAAGATTTTGAAGGAATGCCTGACTTTTGGGCAAAAATGTTTAAATATTTATTTTTATTTCTATTTTATTTTAAAACAATAATCGAGAAGAAAATTATTTATTGATGCAAAGGTTCCACAACGATATCGACATTTTTCTCCGAGATCATATCTAGTTATCGATGTTTGCTTTTCCGCCCTGTTTCACTCGAAGGTTGTCATTCTCTCCGTCTAAGGTCCAGCAGGCGGTCACCGGAAGCTCTTTCCAGCAGCACCTCGTGGACGACTTCTCCATCAACATCGAAACCCTCCACGGAGGCTTCGACTGCAACGTGGACGAGGTCATCAAGCACGAACTCAGCATGGACGGCAGTCTCGACTTCAACTTCTGCCAGCAGCAGCAACAGCAGCAGCACCACCAGCACCAGCAGCAGATGCACCAGCTCCAGCACCAACTGCACCCGCACCATCACCACCATCCGGGACACCCCGTGCAACACCACCACCAGCAACAGCACCACCACCAGCAGCTGCACCTCGTCCAGCACCACATACAGGAGGGCCACTTGGGACACTCCTTCCAGCCGCACCACGCCTTCCACCCCCACCTCCTGCAGGGAGGCGGGGCGCCCGGAGGAGGCGGGGGCGTGGCGGGTGGGGCGGGGCACGTGGGGGAGCAGGACTTGTTGGGGGGGCACCACGCGACGGCGGGGGCGGCGGTGGGGCAGCAGGGAGTGGTTCCGTTTGCTACGACGGTAGCCACCGGACCGTCGTGGGTCCACTAGCGCCTCACAGGTGAGTGACGTCTTTAGACACTCTCTAACCACAAAACTGACTCATTGGACTCTGTCGGCAATTTCTTCTTGTGCTAATGTTGACAAGTTTTCTCCAAATTGGGAGGGAAGCTCTATTTGACTTAAATGACGCAGAAGGCACAATTAAAAAGGAAGCAACATCAAAAACCTCGGAGGAATAACGTAACATCATATTACTTTCTCCATACGTAGTACAGGGAAAAGTATTGTTTTCATGAAAAAATCGATTTCGAGATTTCAACGGAAATACACGTTTTGACCATTTTATCGATGATGTCTGTGTGTGACAGTTTTTTCGTCGGCATTCTAACTCAAAAGCTATTAATCAGGTCAACGCGAAATTTTGTTTAACATTTTTATGAAAGTTACAAGAGTTGATTAGTTTTTAGTAAAAATCGGTCAACCGGAAGTGGGTGTTGACTCTTGTCACATCCGTTTTTTTTATATATTTGCTTTAATATTTGATATATGTAAAAACGTACTGGAATAAAAGTTGTAGGAAATTTAATTTTCTACAATGGTTGTTAGAAACATTTTCTCATATAATGCATTGTTTAAGAGATATTTTAAAAACTAATTTTTTAGCGGCCACCATCACACCACCTACCGGCGACTATTATAAACAATTTACGCTTAGTTGTCTTAAAATTTTATTAGTAACGTTCCTTTTTATTTTCTTAATTGTTGGAGCTTCGTAGGTTTATCCAATATCAGAAGGCTCCGGTTTCAGTTTATTTCTGTTCTTTGTAGTCTAAATTTTTCTCTCGGTTCCTTAAAATATTGATTATCATGGAATTGTTAGAAATATTACATGTATGAAGAAAGTCATGTAGTGGCCACATCAGATTTTCTTTGTCTAGATAATGTGGAACATACAATTGAAAAACGAATTATTATTTTCAAATCACCTCATGATTCTTACTGTTAATCGATAAATCATGTGCCAATGAAATCGCTTAGGAATGCGCTAATATTTTACTTAACTTTTTTATTAATACAGGAGATACCTCGATAGATATATTCTGGGTAACAGTTTGGTAGGTCTGAGAAATTATTCTCTCGTCCCCAGTTGATCCATTCTTTGTCCTATTTTGTTTAACAGTTGCTGCTTCCCTTTAAAGCATCCGACTACATGTGTCCAATAAGAATTGTACAACTTTGCAGACAAAGATTTTTTTAATCAAAGGACTTAACGTACCATATAGAATATTATAAAGAAATATGCCTCTTCTACCTCATTTGGTATTGTGATTTTGCATAGGAAGAATTTCATTCGCTCTTCGCTGGCTAAGTCAATAACGAGGGAGTCAAGTACATACCGCGATTTGCCAAAATAATTGAAGAACAGCATGCTCATAGATGAAATCAGTCAATAACCAATAAAATATAACAAATATCCATTGAAACTAAAGAGGAACGAAAGAAATGTTTTTTAATTTTGCCTTAAGAAATTATTTATTATTTAATGAATTAAATTTCGATTTGGAGGGGTTTCGGTTTGGCATTCTACAAATTTTATGATCGTAGGGATTTCAATTTTTGGGTTCATTATTGACCGAGGTTAACATAAAAGTTTCATGGCAATTCCTCGCTTCATTTCGGTGGTTTCAAGTGCCCTATTAAACTTTTCTTAACTTTTGATCACTAGTGAATCCAAAAGTTGAAACGTCTTGGATTATTAAATGTGTAGAACTCCATTATCGAAGTATTTATTTTTCCTTTTAGTGCGCTGATGTAAAAGATTTAAATTTTTCTCAGATTATTGTCATTTTTAGTTTTCGAGAAATTGATTGATTTTTGAAATTGCCCTCTGTATACAATAAATAAGGTCTTCTACAAAATTAAAAAAAAAAATTTCCTGCAGTACAATATTATCACAAGCGTTTTTTGCTCCCATACTATGAAATTATGATAATTATAGATATAAATGCTTTAGTTGATAGATTTCTGGTCTTTTCTCCACCATCCAATTTACTCTCTATGCCCTTTTACAAGAGCGTACACGGGTAATCGTCTTTGGTAACAACACGGATTTATTTTTCCGCCTTATTGAAACGGGAACGAAAGTGACATAATTTAATTTTTTTATTCTTTTTGAAATCGAGATATGACCTCGAATATCAAACCTAGTGTATATGGTCAAAGTCGTAAATTTACATTTGTTGTCGAGATAACGTAAATGAATTCGGGATTAGCTGGGTAATTAACTTAAAATGTGATTAAGAAGTCAGTTTTAGGGACCATTTAATTATGAGAATTTTTATCGCAATTCGTATCTCCTGAATTATTCTCAGCGTTCAGTTCCTTGAAAAAAAATTAACATCTCATTGAAGCAACCATCTTGCGGTAACCCCTCTGAGCACGAAGTGATGGAGATATTTGAAATACGAATTTTCTATTTACTTTGATAAAATTAGTGATTTAGTAAACGGTATTTTTATAATCTGAAGATGAAAAGTGCACCTTTAATTCAAATATATTTTTACCAAAAGCGTTTAATTCGAAACTTGGTAGAATCACACAATGTGATGATCAGAACTTTTTCTTACCTCTTCGGCCTATGAGGATTTTTTGATGCCGTTATAACACGAGGTCAAGAGTTTTATATTTTATTTCGAACCTGGATTACTTAAACATTTTTACGCAGTTTTTACGGAAAGTATCTATTTGAAGTAATTTTACCAATTTATTTAAAAAAAGCGTGCTAAATTATATCCAGGAATTTAATCGCTCGCGTTTTCCCCGGCCTTTTATAACAGGCGAAAATATCAGGAATAAAAATTCTTTAAAAAATCCTCATACCTTGATGTATGTTACTAAAATTATGAAATACGGCAAATTCGAACAGGAGGCATAAGGCGAGGAGGCCGGCAGCGGTGAAAATTGCAAAATTAGACGTTTTTACTAGAATTCATTGAGCAAATAGCTTTCTCCCAGTGGAACGGCGGCTATAAATCAACTGAGATTACGTTTTTGTTAAGAGTTCTCTGATGAACGTTTCTCAGAAGTGATTTCCATATTCTGCCATTTTGACTTTCTTATTTAAATTAAAATTGTCAGAATAAATGCTTGGCATATCTTTCTCTCCCGCTCCCAAACTCCTCCCGTCTTCTTCCATCCCCTTCTCTCCCTCTCACTCCAACCCATCTGACTCTCCCTCACGCTCTTCTCTCTCTCACTATTTACTCCAACTCCCCTCCCTTCCTCCACCACCTCCCCCCCTTTCTCCCTCCCCCCAAACCTCTCCCTCCCTTATTTCCACTTGCGCCCTCTTCAAAATGCTTCTTCTCACTTGATTGAATGAACTCTCTTCCTCTCCGATAGGTGGCATTTGTGTTCCTTCCTTTTTAATAAGTCTTTTCGTTATTTGAGATCTTATTAAGGTAAATTTCTGTAAAAGTTTTCAATTTTTTCCTCCGCAACTTCGAGGTTTTTTTATTGCTTAGGCTGTCGCTTTTGAGTTTTCTACGGAGTGGAATGGTGTGAGAAGGAGAGAGGAGAGGAAGAGAGGCGAGAGATGACGACAGGGGAGGGGTTAGGGAGGGAAAATAAGGTAAGAGAGAGAGAAAAAAATGAACAATAGAGTGTAAGAGACGGAGGGAATGGGGAGAAAAGATGGAGATAATGAACGTCGGAATGAGAAAGAGAAAAGGGAGTGTGCGAGGGAAGGTTGAAGTAGTGTGAGAGAGCGGGAAGAAGAATGTGAGAGGAGAAAATGTGGAGTGAGGTTGGATTAGAGGGAGCGGGGGTTGAGAAGGTGCGAGGCTTTAGTCGAGTGAGGTAGGGGGAGAATTTTGCGAGCGAAAGAGGAGACGGAAATGATGGTATGGGAGAGAGGAGTCCCGCGGCCTTATGTAAACCAAGTAGAACTATGCTAAGTAGGAAGAGGGTAATGAGGTTTTTAATGAAGAAAGGTATACGCTACATTGATGGAATGTCAAAAACTACGATATGCTTTAATGTTGTTTTTAAAATTGGTGTTTTAAGAGTCAAGAAAAATATAACAAAAATTTATATTAAGATCTTTGATGTGTTAGCGACAGTTTCATTGTAACTTTGGACTATCATACGAATTAGTGATATTGCGTCATTACAGGGACATGGAGGGCTTCTCTGTGCAGAGATTAGTTAATAGAAAGTATTCGATATTGTTGGTTTACTGCAAAGTTACATCATCTAAGAATAACAGTGAATGAGGTGTGATTTGTCTTGTAAGAATAAAAATGTAGAGAAAGAGGCAAGGGGAAATAATATTATTTCTAATATTTATTTTAGTCGGAAACGATGTGCAGAGTAAGGACGAACATATTTTTCCTCATGGTGTATCGGTTAATAATTGTCTTAATAACTATTAATTAACTCCTAGTTTATGAAGTTGTTTTCTACCATCTTGTTCTTATTTTTCTTTCTGCTTCTGGATATTATTCTCCGTATTTCTTGTCTCTCAGCAAGGTGCTTCTTTTAACGTTAGTCAATTTACAAGTAGCTTTCAGGCATTTTCTCCCTTAAATCCAGAGTTAAACGAAATTGATGGGATTGGATCAAATTCTTCGTTTTAATTTATCGTGATTTAGTGAATCAAATGTAATTTTATTCTAATTTAAGAGGAATGCTTGAATTTTGCGCCTCCGATAGCATTGTAGCTCAGTGACTCAGTCAGCAATTAAATATCATTCGGTTAATCGATTAATATTTAGGTGTCCTTGTATTGTCAACATTTGTATGTGTTTCATTAAATTCAGAATAGACAATATATCCAACATTTCTTTCAAAGCTTCTTTCGTTCAAAATTATCAAGAATTCCATAACGCGCTGCAAAATGACGTTGAAGAATTAGTCGATTAATTAGAATCATATAGAATTAATATCAACGGAGGGGAAAGTGAGCGTATTACGCTTACCAGAAAAAGTATGGAGATCGCCATCTATGTATAATAAATGGGAAAAGTATACCAACCGTAGATAATTGTAAATGCGTGACAAAAGGACTGGGCTGTGGTGTTCTCGTAGAGAAAGTATGTAGTAGCAGAAACATATAGAAATTTACGCTTTGTCATGAAGAAGCTTAGAGGAGGTAGTGAAACTATGAAAGAGCATGTATATCGGTAGTTAGACCTTTACCAGAATACGCAACAGTGGGACCTGCATGAGACAGGACTTACAAATATGATAGAAATTCTTCAAAGGAAGGCGGATAGGTATGTCCTAGGACAGTGGCGATCGACCTTTTCTACTGGCGGGCCGCATCGGTGGTTGCGAATCCTTCGGCGGGCCGGATTAGATATTAAATCGAAAATTACCTATATGTTCCGAGGTGCCATATAAGTGAAAATCAAATAAGGTTTTTATGATTTACATTTAAATATTAAAAATTTCATTATCAAAATTTTCACAAAAATGTATCAATTTGTGTGTTTAATTTTTGGAAAACTTTTTCATCATACCTTCGCGAGTCGCACAAAAACTCTTCGCGGTTCGGATGCGGCTCGGGGTCCGTAGGTTGGGCACCACTGTCCTAGGATGACGAAGGAAGGAGGATAGTGTAACCGAGTTTTTGTAAAGTTTAGGTCAAGAGACGTTAAAATAAATAGAGGAAGAATAAGCAGATGAGGGAGATATAACAAGCAAGGAGCGATGGCTAGGGATGGAATTATCTGCGCAGAAGTATTAATAATTTTGGTTTTAGGTAAATAGGTAGGTAGGTAAATAGTCATTTGTACATAGAGAAGGAAGAGAATGGAAAGTGTTTCGCGAAGAACTTTTCAAACCCGTCCCGAAAAATATTTTTACTTTTAAAAATAAACTGAATGGTGTAGTTTCATAAGTTGATTTGTCTGAGTACTAAATACGACGAAGTTCGAGGATGAAGTAAAGGATCGCTTGGTAGGGTGATGTGCGGTGAGGGCTTCGCGAGTTCCGTGACCACTGCGGTAGCTGTAATGGCTTACCCTGAATCTTGAAAACTGTCAACTCCTTATTTTGAGCGTGATTATGTCTGTACATATTCCTATTTTGTACATTCACTTTTGTGTTGCCACCAGGTCTAATTGTAACATATTGTAAGAATAATAATAAGCGGCTTTCTCCTCTTATTCGAAGTAATATATAATTCTGAAACTTGCTCCGATATCTAATTCAGTTCATCTTCTTCGTTTCGAATCTGGTGTAACCTGGTCAAAACTTTATGCTGGAAATATCCTTTCTCCTCGATTCCCTTCCAATTTTCAATTTCGAGCAATTTTTTTTCATATTGCAATTCTTCAGCACCCATCTCCGCATTATCTTTTCTTTTTCGCTCGGCGATCTTCCCTTGTTTTCATCCGCTTTTTCCGGCTCTTCCTAGCTCGGAAAACGTCCCCTTCCGCCCTCGACTTCCTTTTCCTACAATTTCTCGCTTACCCTAATTTCCACCCTCTTTCCTCGCCTCCTCCCGTATCCTCCTCCTCTCCTTCACTCTCCCTCCCTCCCCTTCACTCTCCCTCCCTCCCCTTCACTCTCCCTCCCTCCCCTTCACTCTCCCTCCCTCCCCTTCACTCTCCCTCCCTCCCCTTCACTCTCCTTCCCTCCCCTTCACTCTCCCTCTCTCCCCTTCACTCTCCCTCCCTCCCCTTCACTCTCCCTACCTCTCCTTCTCTCCCTTGCCACTCATTCTCCCTTATTCTCCACCCCTTGGGAATCCTTCCACAGGCATAACAGATTTCCATTAATTCCATTTTCCCCTCCCACCGCCCACATCCTCATCGCACCCTCTACCTTCCCCTCTCTGCCTTTCTCCTCCGTTCCAACCCTGTCCGCGCGAATACTCCTTTCACCATTTTTATCCTCCTTTCTTTCTATTCTTCCCTCACATTCCCTCTTATTTTCACTTACTTCCCGCTTCCAACTTTCGCGTGTTTTTCGCATCTTCATCGGTGTATGTTTTCCCTGGAGTGGTTCTTCTCCCAAGAAGGCAAGAAAGGAGCTTTTTTAACGTTTTTCTTTTTCTCTCCATACCCGCTAAATGCTATGAATTAAGGGTGTTGATATTATCGATGGAGGGCATGATGAGGAATTAGGTAGTCTTTATTTCGCCGCGTTTTATTTATTTTCTTCTTTTCGTGCTTTTTTTAGTCGCTGAATTTAATGCCCGTAAAAGTTTTGTTATATTACACCCTCTACCGTACTCCCATCGAAGTTTATTTTTTATTTTTTAGGCAAGGATGTGGGGAGATTTAAATCATTCAGTCGGTCTGTCGATATTTCTAGTGTTGTAAGTGTTTACGGCATCTGGAACGAACTGCATGTTATTTTTTATTTATATACCGTATTTTGCCACGTAAATGGTGGCAAGTTAAAAATAACCTTTTTTTATCTTTGTTTGTGACGCCTATTTGGGATGACTTAATAAAACTGTAACTCCATGTGATTCTTTCACAGTAACGCATTTAGAAGATTGACTTTGTCATTAAATTTAAATTTTGTTTGGTCGTTCGGGATTAACAACAATGTTCTCACAAATACATTCTCAGTTAAACTCATAGCTTTGAACGTCAGAAATGAAATGTTTTGATTTTGAAAGCCTAATCTTAGAGCATGGTATTAAGGGTTAATTCTTTGAATTAAAGCGCTAATGTAAAATATTAATCGAAATTCAGTTTATGGTATATTTAAGCCAATTATGGGAAATTTCTTAGTGAACACATTGTTCTTGTGTTAATTTAAATTAGATGTTTGTATTGCAGTACGTAAACTGAATTGATACACATTTAGAAATAAGTAAGTATTAATGATTTTTATCGCCAATAATATTTAAATATTAATAGTCGCTCGAACTTAACGTCAGTTGTTTTGGTAGTCATATTAACAAATAGTTTTTCGTTTTTCTAAAGTTTTTTATGGCAGAATTTACCTTTTCCAGGCGCTCTGAGTTGCAGAATATCGTTAATAATTAATAGCTACCATAATTATGGTATATATTATAATTAATGGAACAGGATTATACGGTTTGGTACCATCAAGACGTTCTTGCGGAGGTAAAAGATGCGAAACGCTTTGCACCCTCCATATAAGTAACCTATGCAGAACGTATGGACGTAGAGGCTTTACGTCTCACGTGTCTATTTTCTCTAAATATTTCCGTTTTTTTCATTTCTTTATCTTATCTTTTCTTGCTCCATCTTTTTTTCGTCTTATACCTTATGGATCCCTCTTATCACATTCTTACCAGTCTCTCCTTCACCCTCCCTTCTCTCTCTCTCACTCCCATTCTCCTAAATTCCTTCACCACATCTCTTCCCATTCTCACCCTGCGCAGCTGAATCTATAACAACATTAATTTTCCGCCAGAGGCAACCGTCAGAAGAATTCCAAACTCCCCCCATCCCAGACGCGCCTAATCAAATTCGGGCGGAAAATTGAATGTAAAATTTAAAGACCTGACAATTTGGAGTCACCGGACGTCTTATGTCGTCGTCGGAGAGGTTCTCGGAAAGGTGGAGAGGGCGGGCATTGGAGGGATTGGGAGGGAGAAGGGAAGGCGCGGAGGGAGAGAGGTAGGAGGGAGAGAGGTAGGAGGGAGAGAGGTGGGAGGGAGAGAGGTAGGAGGGAGAGAGGTAGGAGGGAGGGAGGTAGGAGGGAGAGAGGTGGGAGGCGTCTCGAGATGACAAATTTTAGGTTCCGGGCGAAAATAATAAATCAGTGGGAGCGAGGGAGTTTTGGGGCGAGGAATAATTTTTTTACGGGAAGAAGATGCGCTCTCTTTTAAAAGGATTTCGGTGACTGGAACGACGACCTCTCTCTCTCTTCTTTCGTTATTTTATTTTGTCCTTACGGCGTCGTGGTGGTTCTGAAGGAACCGTGGCGTTCGCTGGCTGGTTACTCGCGACTCTTCCTCTCGCCATTTTCTCTCTATTGGTTTTATCACCCTTGGAAAAAAAGGCGTCCAAAGGAAGGCCCCTTTAGTGGAATTTATATTCTCGGAGTGCACGTTTTTTGGGTTCGCGTATCGTAAAGGTTCGGACGTCGTGGTGTACAGTGGGGGAGTATCTATAGAATGGGGGAGGACCTGTTGCTCTCTCCTCCTCCATTGCTAAGTATGGATACAATCCCTTCAAGAGTTTGTGGCGTTTGGAATGGAGAGTATAACCCCTGAACAGTGACCCATCTCATGCTTTCTCCACAAATTTCGATTTCTTTTCGAAAAGTATGAAAAACATAGGGATGCGTTTAATAGACTGCTTATTTGCTAAAGTTCGACTCCGACTTCACAATAATTTTAACGCCTGTTGCTGCAAATTAAATTAATCTGTTCTGGTTTTTAATAGCGGTTGATGAACATGTGTATATTACTATATTCCGTTCCGGTGAATTTGAAATGTTTTTATTCGTGCCACGGGGATCATTGTTTGTATTATATCCAGAATAATCTCTGTGCCGAACTAAATCCTCGGGTTATTGCCCAAATATTTGAGTTCCGCCCATTTTAACATTTTTCTCGGCTCCTGTATTTTTATTTTATCGCTAACCCCCCGTTGTATTAATACTTTCAAGAGAATGGAACATCATTGTTTAATTTTAAGACGACTACATTCTCCATATATATATATATATATATATATATATATATATATATATATATATATATATATATATATATATATATATATATATATATATATATATCAAAAACCAATTAATTAATTAATTGGTAGGACCTGTCGTAAGACAGAACACGAATGAATGCATATGATATTTGGAGATGAGGTTGCTCACCGAACATAGTTAGGGAAAATTATAATAATCGCCCCCATCAAAACTAATTATAATCTAAAGTGGAATTCTCCATTCTTAATTGTATAAATCAGTCTTTTTATCATTATATTTTCTCTACTTTGTTCTTTCTTAAATTGAAATAAAACAAATTATTTTGCTATTCTCGAGACTATTGTCAGATCTTTATGTAACTTTAGAAAGATAGTCTATATTACTTTATATTATGCATTCAAAGACCGATTATTTTCCGTGATTTTTTCCTCATTCTTACATGACTAATCTTATATTTAAATTCAAACATTTAAACGAAGAAGGTTAAAAAAATTATCATCTTTAAATTGCAAGTTATCTTTCTACATTTTTAAACCAATAGTTAATACAACTGATTGTCTTACTTATTAAGCACTAAATCTCTCGTGGAATATTTTTGGGCAAATTACGGCGATTATATCTTTTGTAATCGCTATATAGTTATAAGCGCTACTTATATGTCTAATCTCTGTATAGCCAAACAAGATGGAAAAGTATGCTCCATAAATCGGATACACAGGGATTTCAAAGGCGTTCTTTACAGAAAATACGTACAAAACGGTATTCTTAAATTTTTATACCTGAAACTAAAATTCGTAATTTTGGGATCTCGCGGATTGTTTTGTGGTGCGTTGTCCTATATCCGAATATTTTTTAAATATAGAACTTACAGATCATACAAGAGCCTGGGAGAGAAAAATATGGCATTTAATTTTTGCTTGCCGAGAGAAGCGTCTTAGCGATCGATGTAAACAAAATATGCGATGTTATGCTTGGGATTTATCGAATTTTTATCTCCGAAACTATAACTCGTAATTACGTGGTCTCGCGGGCTTTATTGTGGTAAATGAAGTCCTCTATGCGAATACATTTTTTAAAATCTATACCTTACAGACCATATAAGAGTTAGGAGGCGATATATATCGTATTTAATTGTTGCTTGACGGATGCCTTTTAACGAGATACGAGTATAAGTTTATTAAAGTAATTATGCAAAGTGGAAATTCTAATTGACGGATGTAGTTCAAAATCACAATTGGGCGATGAAGTTTAATAAGAATCATTTTTATTTAATTAAATTAAAATCCGTCCCATTGTGTAAGAGATGTGCCCATAAGGCGTTCTGCTACTATCGCGTGGCTGGTAAAGAACGCCTAAAAATAAATGTCGTAAATATGGTGGGCACTGGGAAGTTCTTCAGTTTTTTATATCAATATTAATAATGAAATTGATTTTATATCAGATGTTCTTTAAAACAGACTAAAAACATTATTCGTGAAATACAATAGAAATCGTTGGAACAAGTCTTTGTAGTTGTATGTGTAGCGCATTAGATTAATAATTTTATTATCTTCGCAGTCAAACTAATTCGTATTCCATTCGTGTGCTCTGAGTAACCTTCATTCCATATTTCTACGCAATAAGCTAGTAGTTGCTTCTCATTTTCAAGGAAAACCGCATTTGCAACGCAGAACCTGCCTCCATGGCTTTCATTCTTACATAATCCTGAACTACCGCACTACTTTCAATAAATGAATCATTTTTCATCTATTTAGCATTTTGCTAACTCTACACCGTAATTGCTTTAAATTTCTCTGCTTTCTTGTCGAGGCACATAAAATTCAACCTATAGAATTATTAAGATCGTATTACGGCTGGATAAAATTGAAACAAGTGTCTCTCCAATAGCCATATAAAGATAAAAAAAACTGCTTTTGGCTGTTACAAAGCAGCCGTCATCAGTGGCGATTCACTGTAGTTGATTCTTAAACAATATAATAACGAAACTACTGTTTTTGTTTGTGTGTATTTCTGGCTAATCTACCTCCTGAATTATTATAGGCATTTTGATTTTGTCACCTTGCACCTATAAACAATTTTCCAAATTCACGATGATTTACGCCGAGTACAGTACCCATCATATTTTTTCCTTCTTGCTTTTCAATTCCAGAGTAAGCATTTTAGTATAAAAAACTGAAAAAATTAAGTACATAATTTTCCAATTTATTATGCTTAAGTGCTTATTCTGGATTTTGTATTCAGCCATAATACAAACTCGATAATTCTCTTGCTTTTCTTTGTTATTCCTAGTTCGAGTTGTTCTCTATAAAGGGGGCGTCCAAATATGCGTCTCGCTCTGCGTAATCCCTTAAACTGGGATAATAGATAATTATCATTACCACGAAAAGTCCTCGTTTTAAATCTCTTAACTTTCCCGGAACCTTCATTAACTTGGAGGATATTTTTAAAATCAGACTCCTTCGCTCTTGCTACACTACTATCCTCTTCTTTTCTCTTTGCTTCGCATTTTTCCCTTCTCTCTCCTTCCTCTTACAGAAATCGAGTGGCTTTAATATCGATACTAAATCTATTTGCCTACGTGAGATGTATTTATGTTGAGATTCGTAGGAATTATGTGAACTTGCTTAGGATCCCATTGATTTCGTCACAAATTGTTAATTATTGGTTAATTCCCTGCGCGCTTCCGTAATCTGAGCATGAGTCCCTTATTAGCGCGTTATATGCAAATGGTCGTTTGTGTAAATCTCTACCCGTAATAGATTAGATATTTACTCGCGAATTATGCGAAGAATTGAGAGACTTATACACTCGCCTGGCCGTGATTAGACAGGTTTCGTCGAATATTCGCAGATTATGTTGGTTAAAATAATAATCACATAAGCGCAACGTTTGGAGAAAATATTTTCAACGTGGAATCGAAAGAACTATTTTAGTTCCATAGTTTTCTGAGTGCAGCTGTCGCATAATCCTGTTGCAATTGGGAAACTAAGTTAAATTATGGTTGCGCGTGTTTTGAAGAAGCGATCTATCCGATAGGAAAATCTAGGAAATATATCTGAAGTCAGTGACACCGAAAGAACGTTTTTTGTAATTTTATCATCCTTGGCACTTGAATCATATGATATGCAGTAATTTCTCCATATTCGCGGGGATTGAGTTCCTGGAAAACGCCGCGAACGTAAAAATCGCGAATGTAGATAACAGAAGTTCACTGGAAAAGGGGGATCAGCAGAAAGAACCGTTTTCGCTCTCCTCACACTCTTTTCGGCTCCTATTTCACTTTCTTTGCATTTTGGGGCCATAGTTTACTCATAGTATTGTAGTCGAGAGCAGAATGATTGTAGAAACTAGTTAAACATATGCCTGCAAACAGAGAGGGAGACAAAGAGACACTGAGAAAAAGGCCATCTCGCTTGTCACTCCCAACAGCCGCTCACCGCGTGCGTCACAGCGTCGGATACTTGAATAGTAGTACGTACCTATATGCGTTTTTAGTTTTCAAGAGGAAATGGCGCAGCTTTTCATTAGCTTTAACGAACTAACAGTGCGAGATGCATTTTTCGGGCTCGAATAAGTGAACATTTAAAACTGCTACAGCAATTTCTGCGCCGGTAAGTGAATCCGCGAATATAAATCCCGCGAAAATCGAGGGAATGCTGAACCTTTAATATTTCGCTCTCTTAAGAGAATAAACAAGAGCGGTTGCGTAACATGTTGAGGCGAAGAATTTTGAATTAATTTTCAGACTTATGGCTAAATTCTTCCAGCAAAACACCATTCCATTTTGGACGTTCAATACGATGAATAGTTCTTTCTTCCCGATCCGCTTCCAACAAAACTTGGCAACGCTGTATTCAACTCAATTTCGCTCTCTCCTTTGCGAAAGAGAAGTCAGGGTCATATTTGCTCGTTGTAGGACTGTAATGAATGCGTGGATGCCACGATGACGAAGACATTTCCAGGGCATGTTTTCCGCCGATAAACAAAGGAAGTTTAAATATGTTGCGACAATCTGAAATCTTTTCACTTATGTGTCATCCATGCTTCGCGGATGTAGTTGGTTCGATTTTCGTGGTGAGCAAGGATCTTTGCGCTCTCCACACTGTAGCGTTACGAATTAATTTTTAGCGAGATTTCGCGTGCTTACGCGTATTTAACGAAATGGAGAAAAAACGCGAATAATTTTTCTTGCTGTCGTGGTGCTAATATGGTGTTAACACACAATTTGGAAATTTGCTCATAACTAGCGATGAAGTCAGTTTTCAGATTTTCTCTCTGCTATCCGGCGAATATAAATAAATATCTTTTTCGTCCAAAAAATTGTATATTCGTTCTATATAAGGTGTACGAATTGAGTTTTTTAAGTACAATATTATTTTAAATTTATATTTATTAATTAGACCGCTAATTAATGATACCGTTATTCATTTTGGTGTAAGGGGCCAACATTTGATAAAAACTCCAACAACAAAATATCTTGGATCTACCCATTGATTGTCTCCTTTCTAGTGACCAGTGTACTTTCTTTAAAATGAATAAATAAAACTATAAATCGGAAAAATTTCTTATATTTGTCCGAGAAAAGCTTGGTTTTTCTAGTCTGTTTAAGACATTTCCATTTGATATTGATGCATGCATCTTTTACTTTTGCTATGACCAGGCATTCTATCATTACCGAATGAGTTCGACTGCTACGACGCCATATAAAATTGCGATTATATTTAATCCATCAGTAAACGCGAATGTTTGTTTAACTGAATGTTTTTTAATTATATTTTCTATTAAACTTATTTGTCAGTCTAACTTGTGATGTTTGGGATCTTCTATTCCATTTTCCTTTTAACAGTAGTTAAAATCCCGGATTGCAGTTAGCGCTAGAGGGATTGATTTTCTCTAGCTTTGGTGGCAGTACACTTAACGGAAAACAGATTTTACGATCAAATGGATAGGAAGTTGATATTTTGAACCATTATCGCGCTCAGTGTAAATGGCGCACCTCCCATATTTCGCTTCGTCTCGAAAGCTTCTAGTAAGGCTCAAAACGAGCTGCGAGATTCAATGCAGCAACATGACTTTCGTGAAGATTGACGAGTGACGTCTGTCGATATTTCTGTGTTGTTGTTTATTGTATGGCACTTGAGACTTGGTTAATCGATAGGTAACCAAAATACAGGCGCAATTCATATGCCACATTACCCAGCGGCCATTTTGAAACTGATGTCTATTCTTACTACAGTCAAATCCCGATTTAGCGTCTCCCCCCTCTATAGTATATAGTGCCATCCCCGCATACCGCATATGAAAAGTGAACAGAACTTCCATCTTATGATTACATAGAGCAAGCATATACCACGATTTACCACCTACCCCTCTTTAACGCCAATGTCAGTGATTGACAAACGGTGTCGCTAAATCGGGGTTTGACGGTATTTGTCTTATGCCTTGAGAATCCAGTGTATTTTGCGCGCATTCTAATGCAGTTATTTCTAGCCAATAATTTAGGTATAAGTTTTTACGAACCTTTAATAGCACTCTCAATATTCTGGTATTTATGTCGTGGTGGCGAATCCAATTGTTCATATTATTTCCTATTTTTACCGTACTTCTTTGTGGAAATAACTAAGAATGAAAAATGCTACACTTTAATAATTACGTTAATTTATAACAAAAATCATCATGGGTTCGACTCCACTGGTATATATTAAGATGAACGTGAGGAGGAACCGAAAACATTTCGACTAACCTACCCAACCCGGTGGGGCCGAATAAAATTTTCCTTCATATTCAAATTTAGTTTAGTTGTGCATATTTACCAGGAAATTTACACATTTACCGGACAACGCACATTTACCGTACTTCTAAACTGCAACAGACGTTCTCGACGCCGCCATGTTGCGACATTTATCCACATTTACCAGTGTCTCTAGGTAAATGTGTCCATTTCCCCAATCCAGTCGGTAAAAGTATGTATGTTATACTTATATTTACCGAAGTTGCTGGTAAATTGCACATTTACAGGGAAATGTACACATTTACCGGACTATGCACATTTACCGTGACACATACACAAAATTGGATTTAGATTTAAGGCAGCATTAGGTGTTTAACTAATTTGTGGCGTAGAATGCTATCTCTTAAGCTGTACAGATTAAAGTTGCCTCATAATGAGTGTATTTGTGCATTGTTTAGACGCTCCTCGATAGTATAGTTATTAGCTTAAACTATAAGGAAAGAAACAATTGGTGTATTTGCATCAGATTAAAAAAAAACAAATACGCAGCGTGAGGTGATGGTGCACTTAATTGGACCCCACGAAAATAATAGCAACACCAGTTTCGTCGAAAACTACACTCTTGCAAGCACCCAAAAAAATCACCAAAGCAAAGCTATAGTGGTCTGGATTGGAGAGAGAAAGAGAAGGGGAGAGGGTGTTTTGAGGATGGGGTTGTAAGAGTGGGGGTGGCGAGATGTGTCGGGGATATGGGGATGGGGTGGCGGCGGTCGGGAAGGGGAGGTGAGGCGGAGGTGGCGAGTTGCCGTTTCCAGTTAATGCGTGGGGCGGACATCAATCAAGGAGGAAGGCGGCTGTGTGTGGGTGCGAGGTGGCGGTGGGGAGGGTGAGACACGAGGTAGCGTGGGGATGGGTTTTTTTGGGGGATGTTGAGAAAAGGCACTCCCACCCCCTTCCGTCTCCCTCCTGTTCGAAAGAAGGACCCCGTGTCTGCATGGAAGAAAGAGAGGTTGTTTGGGTGAGGAAGAGGAGTAGGAGGAGGGGGAGACGCGTGGTAGAGGCGAGGGAATGTTATGCGCCGTGTTTGGGCGCCCTAGATCCTTTAGCATCGCCGCCGCTGTTGTGGAAACTGCAGTTTAAATCGTTCTAATCGTACCTGTGATTTGCTAATAGAAGCATGCACGCATTAGTAAATCATTAAGTGTTTAACTAAGGAGAGCTTAAATCGCAAAACAATTTTTTAAAAATTGTAAGCAAGAAGATATTTTCAGTAATTTGTCGTTGATTGAAGCCAAGCGAAATCGTTGAATTTTTTCCTCTAGCACCGTATTTGGGCTATGACTGAGAGATATAGGTCTTCGAAAAAAGAATAATACAACTCTTTTACGACTGTTACGAGTACCTAAATAAAAAGAAAATAATATCGGAACTATCTCCGTGCGACCATAATTGCCACTGAATTACGTTTTGTTTTAATGAGGATGTTTCATCAACCTCCAGCGGATGTGGTTGATTTTTGTAATCACCAACAACGTCGAGCTTAATCCTGAGTGGGCGGTGAGCAAAACTAACCACTACAGTGCGTCGATGAGGAGAAATGGAATAAGAGGAGACGGCGAACGGAAATGGATGGAAGGAGGGAAGAGGAGAGTGCGGGGCGTAGCAGCGACTACATCGGGATTCCAAAATTTTTAGAATTGGATGGGAAGGCAGGATTAAAGTAGGAGGGAAATGAGGAAAGAGGGAGTGGGTGAGGAGGAAGAAGAGGAGTGAAGAGGTAGGGAGAGGGCGAGAAGGCAAAAATGGAAAGACGGAATAGAGAAGGCAGGATAAAATGGGGTCAGGATGAAATAGGTTAAAAAGGAGACATGAAGAGGGCAAAGAGGGAGGGAACGAGACGGGGAGGGGAAGGGGGGTTGATAGAGTGAGGAGGTGGAAGGGGAGGGACAAAGAGGGGAGAGGATATGACGGAAGAGGGCCGAGTGGCAGGTCCCAAGCCATTTTCATGAAACATTCATAATTCTTGCGTGTCTTCTTCGCCCGAATAACTTGTTCCATCAAATTCTCATCATGCAAGGGCTTCTGTTAGGGCGAGAGGAGAAGAATGAGAGAGTGAGAGAGTAGTAGCTAGGAAGCGGGGGGGGGGGGAGGGTGAGGCGCGTTGCTGTATATCTAGTCACGAAAGAGAAGTATGGGGATTAGGGCGACAGGAAGGAGAGATGGAGAGAGGAAGGGTTAGCGTGGGAGAGAGAGAGAGGATGAGGAGAGGGAGAGTCGGAACGGGAGGTCGAATGGATAGAGTGAGAGGGAAGGAGTGAGTTAAGCCGATAGGAGGAGAGGTTTTGAAAGGGGGGGGGGGGCGTGTTAATAGTTTCGTAGTTAACGAGCGTAAATTGAGTTTTATTTACCCAGGCATCGATTCGATGATGGGTATTTTTTTGTCAAGAATAAATTAGCCGCTCGAAGATGCTTTTATTTACGAACGGTTCATTTACCTTTTCTAAAGCGAATGTTGTGTTGTTTTTTCTTGTTTATTGTACGGTTCGACTTAATCGTTTGCAGAGTTCGCGGTTTCTTTTTTTTCTCTGCATTTCTCGTCTTTATTATGGGATTACTTCCATAAAATGAGGTTCAATTATGTTATCAACCTTTATAAGTGGCATTGCGCGAGGTTTGCCAAGTCTCCCGCTCGGGGGCCTAATCAAATGAAAAAAATCAAACCTCTCCTTTCGCGGTTGACGCTGGCATTTTTTATGTGAGGGAGCAGCAAGTGCGTACAAGGGAGGGGAACAGATTCGGGCATGGAGCGCTCGTTAGGTGGAAGTGTAGATCAGTTGCATTCTCGCCTTTCCCGTTTATCCTATCCTCTTTCCCTTTTTCTTTCTCCCTCTATTCTCTCCTTTTCTCCTCCCATTTTTCTTCATACATATCTCCAATTTCTCTTTTCCTCTATTATTACCTCTCTCCCCCATTCTCTGCCATTTCTTCCACATTTTTCTTTTCTCTCCTTTACCCTGCAGCCTCTTTTTATTCTCATCTACTCTTTCTCCACTTATCACCTTTTCCGGATGTCTCTCCCTTTCTCTTTTTCTTCTCATTTGTCACGTCTTTTTACTTATTATCTTGCTTTTATACCTCCGTTACCCGCTATCTTCCCCTTCCTTTCTTTTCCCTTTTGTCTTTCCCCCTAATTTTTAGCCTGCTTTCCAGAATGGAAATAGGCTTATAGTTTCGTCGTTGTCTGTCTGTCCGTCCCCCCTATTAACCTTTGAACCAATTGACCAATTTTAATGAGACTCGGTGAAAATCTCTTGCTACTGGGGCCGAGCTCCCGAGGATAGTTTTTGTTGCGAAGATTGAAAGTCCCGGGTTCGATGGGAAATCTGAAATCCATCGTGCAGGATAATTTTCTCTTCCACATTAAAATATCTTAGAATTGTAATATCGGACCGAGATTGGTGATATTTTCTGAGGAAATAAAAGAAATTTTTAATGATTAACGTAGAATTTTTCTTATAGATCGTATTTCTTAGAATTTTGAGTAAATACTGGTGTTTTGCAGTTTTTATCACTCATTACGAGAGTGTTGCCATAGCAACGACTATTGTTCGATTCGCATTCGGTATAGTCTAATGCATACGTGTTATTTTTTCCACACAAATACGCATGATCAATTTAGTTTTCCGTTCGAATGTATTTGTAATATTTTATAACGAATGAAGTTTGGGAACACAATGAGCGGCTATTTTAAAACTATTAAAATAAGTAATTTCTGCCCCACATTTAATTTAAAATAATTATTGGGAAAGAGCGCCTCATAAGTTCCGTTTGGATCATCTTGTTATTCTCTCATTCTTTCCCACTCTCATTCTTTTCCACTCTCATTCTTTTCCACTCTCATTCTTTCCCCCTCTCATTCTTTCCCATTCTCATTCTTTCCCACTCACTTTCCCCATTTTTTCTCTTTCCTCATTGTTTCTATCCCTTTCTCACCTATTACACGCATTCCTTTCGTGCGCCAAGCTCATTCTCTCCTTCACCCTTCCCCCTCATGCACCTCCCCTCTCCTCCACATGTACCCCATCCTACCTACCTTCCTATATTCCCTCTTCTCTCATTCTCACCTCCTCCAGCTTCCACTACCACGTCCACTCTACCCCCCTTTCACGACCTCTCAAGAGTAAACACGCGTAATTTGCACTTTGCCGCCTCGATGGCTTCCCTCCACTCCTCTTGCGCCCACTCCCGTTCCCACCCTATGTATACACGAACCTCTCTCCCCCTCTCCTCCCTTCTTTCCCACCCTCCCTCCCCCCGTACTCCTCACCTCCCCTTCCCCCTATCAATTGGAAACGTCAATAAATGCGAGATTGATGGCTGTGAGATGGCATTCTGAGGCTTGCGATGCGTGGCGCGGGGTTTGGGGCGGGTGAATAGAAGGGGGAATGGGAGGGGTGGGTCGCGTCTCGCAGGAAGGGTGGAAAGGTTTTAATGGGTTAGGGGGTGAGGAGGTTGGAAAGAGCGAGGGGGGTTTGAGAGGCGAAGGGAGAATTTGAGGAGGATAAGGAGGAAGGTAAAAGTGTAATGGGGCTTTGGATCGGTCGGCGATGAAGATGTGTTTCGGAAACTTTTTTTCGAAACGCTCGATATGAGGTGTTGTAGCTGAGGTGCTCGAGGGTAGTTTTCGAACTATATCGTGTATGGCCTTTTCCGTATTGACTGGTCGCGGCATTGAATGGGATTTCATGAAGCTCACGACGGAAGGAATTCATTCCCGGGATACTTGCGCCAGGGGCACAAGCGACGGATGTTTTGATCCGCTCTTATCTTGCAAACGGGTGGAGAAAGAGGGATGATTAGCCGCAGTTGTTAGGTTATACTCCGAAACGGAGTCAGGTGAGCAATTAAGCGAATTGATTGATTGATCGGCGCATTTATTTGGGGAAGGTTTACGCTGGAGAATCCTCTTACATCCTAACTTATTCGTCGACAAAAAATACAACTCTATAACGTGTTATAAATGCATGAAGAACGCAACGTATTACAATCCAAAATATACTGTAGAGTAAGATTTTTTAAATACACACGATCAAAATAATGAAATTAATTTCGGTAGAAAAGGCCAAATATGAATATATCTCTTTATATATAGTAAAAAAATCCACCATCTGAAAAACATGCTCAAGAAGGGGTGAGTTGAGAGGGTAATGCGAGGTGAGGAATTAGGGAGGGAGAGGATAGCAGTCTAATGAGAGGGAGTGAGAGAGGTAGGGGGAGGGGAGAGAGAGTGATAGCTCCCCAAGTGTCTGCGGGGTGTAGATGGTGGGCAAGAAGGGCGAACCTACGATAGAAGGATAAAGGTGTTGATGATTCCAATTTTCCAAAAATCTTTTCAAAGCGTGTTTTGCATCTTCCTCAATCGTGTTTTTACTCTTTGCCCCTTTTAAGGGAGTGAAATTCGTTTTTTTTCTTCTACATCCACCCCTCGGCCTCAACTAAAAAAAACTTCCTTTTCATGCTTCGTTCCGACGTCCCGCGATCAATTTTACTCTCTGCATTGTAACTTGTTTACATCTTAAAAATCTCAATGATCTCTCTCATTCTCTCTCGCCCCTTCCCCTCGCCCCTTCGATCCCTAATCAGTCGGCCGTGTAATAAAAAATGTGCAGCGGTTCGAGAAAACAATGCGTTTTGAGTGGGCGTAATTTTTCATCCTCCTCCAAAATATTATTGCTTCTGCCGTCGATTGAAATCTGGAAGATCCCTTCCCGACAAAAACAACCGCACTTTATCGAAGGGATTTTCTTTCTCTCTTTTTACTCGGAAGTGCTAAAAAATTTATTGGCCTATCCTTGACGAGATAGTTTTTGCGTGGAATTATTGAAAATTCAAACTTAAGGCAATTAATCATATATGGAACGTGTGGATAACTCATTTTAATTTTTATGCCGTGGAATTCTATCATCACTGTTACCCCGGTTGTGTTAATCAAAATTTGTCATGTAATTAGTAAAGAAATATATTACAACTATTTGTTACCGAATTAAGCAAAAAAAGAATAAACTATGAAAATTATTTTTATCCTTAGGAAATTTTTGAAGCAACCTTGATATGCCAATGTACGTTATTTTGCAGCGAGAAAAAATATTCCATCATTAATAAATTAAACTGTCTTCATAAAAAAGGAAGAGAATAACTTTTACATGCCACAGATTATTAACAAATACACGACCTAGGTTGCAACCTGGTGATGGCGCTAAACGTCGAAACGTAGGTTGGATATTTGTTATTAATCTATAGAACCTAAACGTTATCATCTTTATATTTTTTATTTTAGTATTTACTGGGTTTTGTTACTCGTAAATCATAGCCTATTTTGAGTATTATATATTTATTTTAGCATAAATCTGAAAGATTTGATTTAATTTTGATCAATGGGCAAAGAGATTTCAATATTTTAAAACATTTTTTAACTTCTTTTCCGGCGTAGCGATCAGTCGATATGTAAATCTTGCCTTTTTCTGAGGAATATTTCCCCTCCTCGAAAGTTCTCCGCCTTTCATTTTACCTCTTTATCTTCGAAGTCGCCTATCATATTCTCCGTCGATTCGTCATCTTCCTCGCAAGCCCTCGTAACAGCTCTTCCCTCCAAGGACCTTCAAGTGCTACGTCCCGGTCCGTTTTTCATCGCTATCTGCCCAACATAACCTCCGTCTTCCCCCAATCTCTTCAACTGACCCTTCCTATCCTCCTTTATCCACTCTATCCCCCTTCCCCTTTCTCTCCCCTTTCCCTCCATCTTCCCCTTTCTCTCCATCTTCCCCTTTCTCTCCATCTTCCCCTTTCTCTCCATCTTCCCCTTTCTCCCCTCCCCGCTTCTCTTATCCGCTCCCCACTCCACTTCCTTTTTGACTTTCCGTCACCATCTTCCCTCCCTCTATCCCCCTCCTATCTCTCCATCTCCTCTCCCTGCAAACTCTCACCTCTCTTTCGTCCACTCTTTCACATCTTCCCTCTACCCCGCATTCCTTTTCCCGACTCTCACCTCCTCGGTCACTCCGCTACGCTACCATTCTCAATCTGCCCCTCACGCCTTCCTTACTCTCCGGGCAGCAGACATAAATAAAGCTGAGTCTATATCTTGACCGTCTCCTCGTTTTACCTCCTTTTTTTCCGTCTCTCTTCCATTCCTTATCTCCGTCCCTCTTTTCTGCTGAATTGGCCCAACTCCCGGTTCCCTCCGTTTCCTTCTTCCTCTCTTTTCGGTTATGTCCCTCATTCGTATTATCCTCCTTCACTCTCTTGGATTCTCTCTTTCTCATCCTCTCCCATGTCGTCTTTATTTTCATTTTTAAACTGAATCTGAGAATTTTCTATTGGCAGATGGATCCTTTTCACTGTCCAGTAGCCTCGCGTCTCATATTGTTTTGTAAATATTTTCACTGCTCTTCTCGTGACGAAATTTTTAAACAAGTCGTGTATAAGTTGCAAATCAACTTGAATAATGCAATCAATAATAACGGCATAGTCGAAGTCTTCTCGTTGTTTGTTTGTTCGTCACTTTTTTTAGCTCGCATGCGATGAGTTGCGACCGTGACGCACATTTCGCCTTTCTCGTAAGTCCTCCAATTCGGCGTGCGTATTTTTAATGTTTACTGCGGACATCCTCTCAAGCGCCGTACTTTGGTGGGCGCCTATGAAAAATGTAAATTGTGCTTTATCGAATGTTATCAACATCATCCTGCCCCTTCGCACTTTGTTGTCGGCAATCATTGGAAGAAGACGGGAGTAATTGAAAAAATATATAAAAACTCTTTATGGTGATTTAACTACTTGCGTTTTATGCGCCAGTTTAAACACGCTCCGATGTTAGCGCTATGGTATCCCCGAAAAACCGCCTTTCAAATCAGCCGAAATACAAACATCCCCATAATCCTTCTTCCAGTCGTAGCGATGATATAACTGGGTTCAGCTATAGCGCATCCTGGTCGGGGATCAATCGGACGATTTTTGGGCAATGTGAAGGAGGTATGCGAGAGTTGGGAGATGTAACCGCCAGAGGACTCCAATAATACCGGCGCAGTTTTCTTGGCGCCACAAGACTTCTGGAAGCAAAGGTCTCCTCAGAACGACTGCCGTTCCCATTGCTACATCTCATTCTCTCCCTCTTTTCGTCTTTTATCTTTATACCTTGTTCCTCTATCTTTCTATTTCCCATCACTTTTGTCCTATCTTTCGGTAGGAAATGATGGAGAAAATTCTTGTTTCCCTATATCCTGTTATAAATGCCCTCCTCAGGGACCCTTCTTCATTAAACTTTAACTTTAGCGTTGTTGTAATCTTCTTGTCGATAAATAAGATTCGGAAAACTAGATGCGCATTTTAGCCGCAAAGGACTATTATCTCTGGTAATATATTCTTTTTTATGTGTTACAATCTGTGAGATACCACTAGCTACATATGCTTTGTGTCTTAAATGCGCATCTCGTATTTCTGTGTCATTTGTGTCGCTACTGGAGTTACTGCATTCATCGCTTTGATTTCAGTCATGAGGCGAGCTGTATAATTATTTATATAAATTTATTCGTATGTTTATACTGTGTATCGATTATATCGGTAATTATCCTTTTTTGAAAGCCTGTTTGTTTTTAATTCTTAGTGGCGGTAAAAGATAATGCGAAGGAAGTCTTGAGTTTTCCCTTTAACCCTTGACTTTCTCTTGCGACCCATACTACGATATATCCACCATAAGCGGGGCGCAGTTCTCAGGCAGATTCGTCAGGCGATGTTTCCGGATGTTTGGTCGCCGCGACCCCCCGAGAATATTCGAGAAGCAAAAAACACTCCAGTTTTCTCCATACAGATGATGATAAGGAAATTAACAATAAGAGTTTTTTATTTGTGCTCTTTGTAAATACAAGGTTAGCATTAAACATTATTTTACATGTATACAATTACATACAATGTGTATTAAAAACAGGCAATATGTGGTGTATAGTTTAATTTTTTAAGTGCTTATCACTACCGAGGTATAATTACTTGTTTGTCTTTATTACATAAAAATTACTCATTTGTTAAAAACGTTTTTGTACGTTGACAAGCTACAGAATTTTCTTTATTTTTAAAATAAAACATGTCGATAAATTAAAACCTGCAGGAATCTAAACCGGAATAAAATCACTTGCCTAAGCTAAGAGTGCTCGGGACCCCCCTAAATCCTTTAGCGACCTCCTTAGGGAGTCACGACCCACCGTTTGAGAAACACCGAGGTTAAAGGGGATGCTTCTGCGCCTCTTGTGTAGGCACCACGGAACGCAAAAGCGCGATGCGGGTTGTATGCGTGCACGGCGTTTGTGCCTTATCTTTTTTTTAGGTTCACTCGAGTATTGAAATCACTTCCAATGTCTGTATCTCACTCGCCCCCACCATCGTATATCCTTTCATGCCAACCTGGTAAGTTTTCTCTCAGTTAGTTGATTAAGAATATATCCAATTCGTAAATGAAATTAAACCACATAATTAATGATAGGGAAAATTACTAAGGAACCTGATACATGTTAATCGTTGATCAAGATAATCAGTTGGTAGTTGCTCTTTCCTAAATTCTCAGGAGACTTTCATCGCGGGATCACATAAAGAAGGCCACGTATAATGATTAGGAAAGCTGTTCTCGAGTTTTAAATATCCACGATTCCCATTCGAGGAATTAATTTATTGCGAGACCAGCCCATAACGATCGTTCAAGCATGCGTGGACTTATGGCTAGTATTAGCTTATAAAATTAAAAAATTAAATATTTTTAAAACTCCAACGGTTAAAAAAATGAAATTGAAAAGTAAAATTATTGAATTATTTATTTACTGCTTCCTGAAGACATTTCGCGATATGCAATATGATATTCGCTCCTTTACGATAATATAGGCAAGAAAATGAGTAACCCCATACCTCATTTGAATCCCGGCAATCGATATTAAATTAAAGCAATTCTTCGCATTTATAAATATTAACTTTATAGATAGGAAATAAATGTTAAAACGCGGTTGAAAAGTGTCTACTTTTGCGTTTCATCCAAAGCGGTATTTCATTCTCTCCTACTCCTTCCGAAAATTCCTTTATTGCTTCCACTTGTTCTTTCTATTTCCTTACTTTTCTTTATTTTAAGCCCTCGCTTCCTTTATTCGAATCTTCGTAATTATAAAATCCCCGTAGTTTTCTATATTCGTCGTGTTGCTACATGGGTATTCCTGCTTATTACCACATGCCTCATTTATTCCACTTCCTATCTTTTACCCCAACCTCCCTCAATTTTTTCTTTTTTGCCAGTCTACTCTCTCAATTTCCGTTGTCCATCGCTTCAACATTTTTCTCCATTTATTCGTCTTTTTTCCCTACTTACCTTTGGCCTCCTTATTTTGTCCCTATTGTAGATTAGGTCCGTCTCTTATCTCGTTCGCCCTGTTATACACCCTTAACCTTCCTCTCTTCCATAACTAATAAAGTCACGTGCCTCGTGCACGTGCTGTTCAGCCGGACGAGTTAGTGAGGATTTCGTGAGCCGGAGGAATGGATTCCGCGCAACAAGTAGCGCATTTGTTTTGTGTCTGAGAGGGAGTGTGCGTCATTTTACTCCCCCTCCTCCCATCTCTCTCTCTCTCTCTCTCCCCTCTCTCCGTCACTTTCTTCTCCACTCCCCAAAACATTCCTTCCCTCCCCTCCCCCTTTCTCTCTCTTTCTCCCACCCATCTGCTTTTTCGACACTTCTGTTTACTTGCCCCTACGCCCCATGGTCACAACTCGTCACGCAAAGCCCGCCCCATCTACATGGCGTCACGCGGAACTACCCGGATACTGGATGGGAATTCAAAACATTCGCCGCGGTTGAAGCTCGGCAGGTTGAATTAACGAAAAGATGTTATTTTTATAAGAAAATGCCTGTTTCATCAAATTTAGTAATGGTAGTCAGGCACAGGCAAAAGATTATGCATCTTCTTGTAAGTAACGATATTGACGATAGCAGTTTTTATTGTAGGTACATTGGTATAAAGAGATGATAGGAAAATTTAATAGGTCTGCCTCTAATATGTTTATTGATATAAGGGAAAAGGATATAAGGAAAAAGGATCGTATGGGATAGAATTTTGCATAGCTTTATGTTATTTTTCTTGTGTTCTATTAATTCTGTGGCGACTCTCTGCCTACGCCAGTAGCAATATTAACGGAATTTCGGTGGAATTTTGCACTTTTACGTGTTCTATACTATGATTCTGATATGAAAGTTTTATCGTTTGAACTACTAAGGAGCGTAATGAATCGTCGCTCTTAGATCCTGCCAGAAATATCACGAGAAATGGTTTAATTTGCTCCATTTAATAATATTCTTTAAGTTTGCAATAACTATTACGCTTGCTCGCAAATAAAAATATTTTATTTAGTAGCTCTATCTCTGTATATCTTTCCAATATTTGTAGAAGTTGCCTGCTCACTTATTTTTTGTGCCACTTAATACGGCTAGCTTACTCTTAACAATTTTAAATATTTGGACGGCAATTGAAGGAAATATCAGTAATGTAATCAGATTATTTTTCACCTCATTAGGTTCACTAGAGAATAATCGAGCTCGTCCTTTGGCTAAAAGTAAATTTTTAAAAGTAAGCCCTATAAAACCAACATTGGAAAAATAAACCCTGATTTCATGTATCTCCGATAGTCGTGAAAATGTTATGAAAAATTATATTTGCGTTTCGGATACCAGACATCCGTTGTCAGTGGCAACATTCTAATGTAATATAGTGAAAAAATTCGCACTTATGTCAGGCATCACCATAACAATGGTGCGACAAACCATATGAGCAATTCGAGTAGCGTAGAGCCGTCATCACTATTATTCACCGATTGTGGATTCTTCTAGAACTTACTCTACTGACAACGGCTGCCCGTTTGTCAAAACGCGAATATGAACTTTCATAACCTTTTTATTACCATCGGAGATAAGTGATTATTTTTTCAATTACGATTTTTAAGTGTTAATTTTTTCAACTTCAATGGATGATTTCACCTTAATTTATTCACAAAAGAAAGTTGATGTTAAATGCATGCAAGCATATGCTAAACTAGAAAAAATTCTGGGAATTGGGAGAAAAAATCTGCATTGGCCAAGAATCTTCCGCATGTTGGGCGAATATCATACCAGTGAACTACCGAGACAGGCTAATTGAAGAAAACATTTTCGATAAACGGACAACTATCCGATGCAGAATAAATGTAGTATTCAAATATTGAAAAAGTTTTCGCTTAAAAATGCCTCGCGTGGATAGAAGTGGTTGTCGATATAAGAATGGATGCTTTTCACTATTTGAACATTTATAAAAACTACGCCACACAAAACATCTTATTTTCCCTAAATTATTGCAGTTCCGTCTAGAGAGAAGGCGGTTAACCCTCTGCTGTTGAAATTATTTTATTTTCGAAACACTTGAAACGCTCTTTGTAATTTAAAAAATAACTTTGCTATATGCTTAGATTTTATAAATTATTATTTATCGCTCTTAATGAATTGGCGTTTATGGCCCGATAAAGCATAAATATTCAACAAATATAGATATGGTAAAGAAAAATAAATCGGTCATAGCATAAAAAGTCTATTTCAATTCAAGTTAACATTGGCCAATAGTGGATTCGATCCGTTCGTCTCATTTATTTCGATATCATACTAATTTCAGAACGGAACATCTCCTCGCTCGCGGTAAAGCGTGTGTCGGTATTATATTGTTACGCTACGAGATTCGGACTGAACGCTCCAATTTTCTGGCTGATTCACATCTTCTTGCTATAGCGAGAGAGAGAGTGAACAATTTGGCGTATGAATAAAAGAAATATGTAGCAATGGGAAAGCGTGAGCTGATAGAGAGGATTGGAATCGGAGAGAGAGAGAGAGAGGAAGGGGAAAAGAGAGATGTTAGGGTTGCGAAGGAGTCAAATAGTGGAATCGGTGGAGAGGGTTTTGGTTAGGGAGAGGTAGAAGTGGAGAGAGAGGGGAATGGCAGAGAGAGGGGAGAGGAGGCGGGGGAGGAGTGCAGGAATTGGGGCGCCCGTGTTAAAGCCAAATGGTTTGAGGTAATGCCGTCCTCTCTCTCTCTCTTTCCCTTCTCTTCCCCTCCCTCTTTTCTTCCCTTTCTTTCCTTTCGTGGGCCGCTCAATGGCTGCTCATCAGATCGATGTGAGAGGAGCGGCGGCATGGTGGCCTCGGGAAGGGAAATTACAATTTGTCACAGCCACTCTGACACCTCTCGCTCCCCTTCCGTCTTTTCCTCCCACCATCTCTTTCTCTTTTCCCCTCCCCCAAAGGCTTCCCCCTTTTTATCTCGCACTTCCCCTCGCCTCTACGATCCTCCTCCCTCGGTCCTGGGTTCGTATCCCGTCATAAGGCGTCCGCCAAAGTTTCTTTATCCCTCTCCGTAGACGATCCTCTTCGGATTTCCTCTCCCGTCCTTCCTGAGATGTTCTCTCCACTTCTTCGGTCTCCCTCCCTCCTTCCTTCTATCCGTCTCCTTCCTTCCTCCGCCCCTCACCTCCGAGATAATCCCTCTTCATTGCACTCCCAAGGAGAATCCCCCTCCCGCCTCCGCCATCACTCATCCCTCAGTGACAGCCAGCACTTCCCCCGTCCACTCCCCCTTCCACTCCCCCTTCCTCCTCCCTCTCCCCCCTCCCCTACCCTTCCTCCCCTACCCTTCCTCCCCTACCCTTCCTCCCCCTCCTCCTCCTCCCCTTCCTCCCCCTCCTCCTCCCCTACCTTCTCCCCTACCTTTTCCCCTTCCTCCTCCCCTTCCTCCTCCCCTTCCTCCCCCCCTTTCTCCTCTCCTTCCTCCTCTCCCCTTCCTCCTCTCCCCTTCCTCCTCTCCCCTTCCTCCTCTCCCCTTCCTCCTCCCCCGCCTCTCCTCTCCCGCTCCTCTTAACTCCCCAACTCAACTCGCTCCCCCACTTTTTCTTCGTTTCTTGCGCAGCCAAAGCGGCGTTTGAAAATTTGGCAGGTCGCCCGCTTACTAGATCCCTTTTCATTCTTCAGCCTCTCCCTTTCCACAAAACTCCCCACTTTCCCTACATCCTCAACATTACTCTCCCTTCCTCCCTCTTTATTTCTCTCTCTCTCTCTCTCCTACCCTCTCTCTAACTCTACCGCTCTTCTCTTATCTCTCCTTTCTCCTGTATACATATATACTTTTTTCTTCCGTTCGTCCTCTCTCCTTCCTCCTATCCGTAATCTCTTTTGTCTTTGCAACTTTCTTCTTTCTATCACGCCGAATTCCTCTCTTCCTGTCTCTCTATGCCCTTGAATATTTTTTACTTCTCATACTCTTAAATTCTCGCCGCCTTTATACCTCTCCCTCTCTCCGTAAATTATTCTTTCACTCCAAAAAATTTTCTACAATCGTCCCGCCCATAACGTGGTATCCTAGAGTGCGGTTTCACGTATACGCTATTTGTAAAGTGTGACCATAGTCTCCTGGAACGCGGTCCGGTTTCACGTTGACGCGATGTTCAGGGACCGATTGCTTCGATTTTTAAAGGAGAATTAGTGACGCGGAGAAATATTATGCAATTTGTCTTATATCATTGTTACAGTGTACATTTTGTCTCTTTGTTCCAGTATCGTGTTTAATAATAAATTGTATTACAGTCATAGCCGGCTTAAGGGGGAGGCCAAATGGGCCTTGGCTCAGGGCCTCACTTTAGAGGGGGACCTCAAAATTTGAGAGGAGGAATAAAACAGGAGACTCAAAAGTCAGAAGTACTTATGAACTATTAGATATGAGGAAAGAAAGAGAAAAAAAGCCAATTTGGCTTTTTACGTTGAATTTTTAATGAAAATATAATATGAAATCGTGAGTTTACTTTATACTTTTTGTTTATTTAACATTTTAATTTTCCGGTATTTCTTTATACTTCCCACCCACCCACTCCCTAAACAACGCAATACTGTATATTGTTATTTTCTATTAAATCAGAGAGATAGTAACCGTCACAACATTTTACAATCAATTAAAAAATTTGATAAATGAGATATGCTCTGCAAATGGAGAGGGGGACCTCAAAAAAGTTCAGGCCCATGGCCTCCAAATGCCTTAAGATGGGCCTGATTACAGTATGTTCGCTACATGAAATTCATGTAATATACCCAATGGTTACTGTATTAAACGAAGTTTGAATATGTTAATAAAATTTAATTAAATAATTTGTGTTAATTTCATATTAATATATCAGTGTATTGTTATATTATGCCGTGTCCTACAGCATTATTCGGAGTCTTAATACTGAAAATTAGTCCGACGGGTCTATATTTCTCTATTTCCCATGGACTTAGGGTGTCCTGTAACGCGGTTCCTGTTACACGGTGTTGTCCAGGAACGTATTCCTCGCGTTATAGGAGGGACGAATTTCTCTCTCTCCGTAAATTCTTCTCTATTTCTCATTGTACGTACCTTAAACTTTTACTTTGCCTCCATTCTCTTCCCGCCATTCTCTCCTTTTTATATCCCTCAACATTAATTTATTGTCGAACCTTATCACTCTTTCTCTCACTAGGTTTTTCCTTCGCGTTTCAATGTATTTCCGTGAATTCTGTAGAAATTCTTGATCCGATAATATTTTTCTTATTTTTTTCGTAGTAATTTCAGCATTTTAAGTAATTTTCCAAATACAGACGTGGTTTTCAAATATTAACATTTTCAGTTTTTTACATATTTTTCTGTCATTTGATGCCTTTCTGTCTGCCCATAGATTGTTCATAAAAATTTTGCTGACTAATTCTTTGAATTTTTGGCTGCCAAATAGAAGAATAACATCTCGCGTATTGGCGGTGGGCGGGTTTTTATCGTCGAATATATAATATACGATTTCGAAAATCTCCTCCATGTTTCTCAGCCTATTTTAGATATTTATCTGTGTCGCCAATAATCCGCTTATCGATTGCAAAACTTGAATATCTGACGCAATACATGCAGTAGATTAAATTGCACGTTTAACACATTTTATTCGGTTTTATAATCCTTAACTGCTCTCTTATCCTTAGTTGCGCTCATTTAGATGGAAAGGAAGCGGCATTCAGCCTTATTCGCCTTATGGGGCATAAATTTGTATTGTTATCGAGAAAGACAGGGTTAAAAATTCATATTTTTCTATTTTTTCCGAATCTTATTATTTGATAACATCGAATCATCTCGTCTCAGCACGTTTAAAGTGTATCTCTTTATTTTGCATTCAATTTCGTACGCGAGGCATATTTGGAAAATCTCCAAATCATCTTATATGCTTTAAGTTGAAATTCTCCTACAAGTTGATTTAAAGGAATTTAACATTACTTTTAATTGTGGCATTGCGTACAAATATCTACGCTTTGGAAATTAATATTTTATTTGGTGATGGGTTTAGTATTAAGCTTGCCTATTAATTTTTAATCTACGAAAATTAACTTTCATCTTACATTACGGTCGTTTTAGATTAAATTCAAGCTACTGTTTCCGACAAAAGACTTTATTGCTGCTGCTTTTTAATTAGTTTCAAACTTCCTTAGCAATTAATTACACTTTTCTATGAAAATGCTTCTGATGCATTTCTGTTTACTTCTTAGACGAAATTAGTAAAATTATGAGTACTCCATTCGCATGTGTCTGTTGGTAAAGTTATCCTTTAAAATATAATGATCAGTATGTAGGTACGTGGAAAATTATTTTCTTACAAACGCTGGCATTACTAAGCGATTCAATTTTTCCTTTTCTTTGCCTATAAGAGCATTCATCGGTCTCTCCTGGATTCTTCGTCTCCTTCCGTCCATTTTCCTGTATTTCGCCCATCCCCTAGCTCCGTTTCCCTCATCCTCGCAATTACTACAATCATTCATAACCCCCCAATCACAATTCTCTTTCCCTCATTCCATCTTCGTTCCGCTCATTCAATCTTCCCTGTTCCTCCCATTCACTCTCATTTATCCCTCTCTCTCTCTCACTTCCCCTCCACCTAATACACCTTTCCATCCCCTAACCAATTTTATTATCCCTCCTCCTCCATTTCTCCCATATCCCCTCTTTCATATCTATCTCTCTCTCCCTTCGCTCTCCTATCACTTATCCTCATCACCCATCCCTCCTCCTCCTGTCACTCTCCCTGCCGCCCCGCCTCTCTCTCTCTCTCTCTCTCCCTCTCCTCTTCCTCCTATGTCTTCCCGTTCGGCTCAGACTTGACGACTGCTTTCCCTTTGAAGCGTTGGCGCCAGTCTCCCCTTCTACTTCCCTCGCCCCCGCCCCACCCTGCCAACGACCTGTCCCCTCTCCGCCCTGTGGCGCCAGAGGAAGCCACCCTGTCGACGCCTATCTCTCCCCTCGCTCTCCCTCTCACCTCCTTCCACCCACTCACGCACCATCTCTCTCCCCCTCCGCACTCCTCCCCGCTCATCTGCCGGGGAGCCTAGTGGGATATTTCCCCCTCCTTCCTCCCACATTCTCGCGCGCCGATGCTCGTTTTTTTCACGGTCGTTCCATCCCACTCTCTCTCTCTCTCTCCCATCTCACCCCCTTCTCGATGCAACATAGCTGGGGCCCGGCCCACCGACGGGTCTTTTAAATTACTTTTTTTTTCGGGTATGCGAAAGGAGATTCGTAGCCCCCCGAAAAGGAGAGAAATGCACGCCGCAATTCGGGGGTGGAATGGGAAAGGGGCCTACGACTCCATTTGGGACGTCCCTACGTCCGCTTCCCTTGGATTATCTTTTTTGCCCTCCCTACTCCTCTCCTGCCTACCTTCCCCGTCCGCTTCCCTCTCTCTTTCCCACTCATTCCCTCTTGCGCGCGCGGATGGGAGTAAATCAAATTACCCTTTCTCGGTTGCGCTGGTATCATTTGGAGACGAGGTACCTGACGCTAATATTCGCCAACCTCAGCGAAGCGATCGGCACATTCCGCGTTGGAATACTTTTTCGAGCTTTTTTTTCAACTCTAAAAAGATCTACGACAGTATTACATCCGTATATCAAGTTCCTTGCAATTAGAAATATTTATACCCGCGTATTTCGACGTTTTCAGGCTGAAATGTGCATCTCTTTGTAAGGCAATGACTATTTTTAATGCATTTCATATGGATAACGGAGATTTCCGTCTCCGACACATGCGTCGCGTACGGATCATGATAATCTCCTTTTCTCGCGCATTTCATCGTTTATCTATACCTTATCCCATCAAAAAATACTAGATGATAAAAATCTAACATTTTCAATTACAGTAATACCTCGATATACGAAGTAGATGCGTTCCTAAATCTTCGTTCGTATATTGAAACTTCGTATATCGAATGACATCACTACAAAGGTATGCGTCCCCAATCTCAATAACTTCACATCTTATAGCGAAAACCTCTTATTAGTTACTAATCACATTTTAAAATGATTGTAAAGTAAAAATTATTATTTATTGTACATAAATTGGAATCGCGAGAACTTACACAAATAGAAGTAAAAACTGTACGTAAATATTCACAGCAATGCATCTCTTCCCCGCAGAAACTTATCAGTTCTTGGTACAAATGTTAGTATATTATTAATGCCAATGTTAGTTATATTGCTAATGGCATATGTAAAATAGATGTCCAAATAAAAAGTTCGTTATACCGAAACTTCGTATATCGACTATTTGTATATCGAGGTATTACGGTATACGAACACCTTTTAAATGTTAATTTTTAAATTGAACGGAAAACGAGGTATTAATGCTGAATGACCGGTACGCAACGTGTTGAAGCAAAAGAACGATTTCTCGTCGCTAATTGTTGTAGCCAATTTAAAATGCTTCTTTTGAATTCTGCGGTGCATGGACGGTTTTGATTCGTTAATCCTCAAGGTTTTTATTGGCTCCCGTTCTCTTTTCCTTGAATTCAAATTTAGTTTCTACATCGCGCTAAATTCTTCAACGCGTTTACTGTATTGGAAACTATTCGACCTTCGTGCCTCTTTCGCTCTTTTCCTATCCCACGGACGTCCTTGCTCGTTAAAGCGCTGCGCGACTGTCAATGAAATGGGCTCTAGGACAAATCATGGGACGCCACGAAGGAAGAGATGGCGAAGAAGACAAGGAATGTAAAAACAATGCGAGACTGAGTAGTACTTGGACGGAAAAATATAAATCATAAAAAGAAATGGTAAATATGGAACAAACATTTTTGGCTGATTTCTAACCAAGACAGTTGATTACGTGGTGTGTGAATCTGGCAAGAAACAGCTGCAGGAAAAGGAATATTATGCGTGTTAAACGATGTTTTTTGTTCTAGGGTTCGGTTAGAAGCGTATATTCGTTGTTTATGTGACATGTGTTGTTATTAAACTAGCGGGTAGATTAAATAAAAATACAAGCACTTAAAAATCAAATAAAAAGTAAGTATTTATTCAAGTATCTCGAGTAGCCTTGAAACGATTAGGAAAAGCTATATGCGCGTCTAGGATACTAGGCAGCCGTTGTCATTGGTATTTAACGATAGTAGGTTCTAAAATGGGTGGGCAACCTACGGCCCGCGATTCTATGGTGAAAAAGCCATCCGTGACATTTAACGCTTCAATTCAGATACTTTTGGTAAAATTATGATGATAAATTTCGAAATTTTAATCCTGAAATCCTCATTTAGACTTGGTTTTCTCATAAATGATACCTCCAAATCCCTCGGTATCTTCCGATTTAAACTCTTATCCTGCCAAACGAAGCATTTGGCAACCTTCAATTCGGTCCGCCGAAGTATTCACAGCCACCGATGCAACCATCCATATAGAATGAGTTGCCCAGGGCTCGGTTCTAAATGATTCTTGTGGAGTTATGCAGAATTATTTTAGAATATATCGGTGAATACCACTGATGGCGGCTACCTGGTAGTCGAAACGCACTTAAGAAGAATTATGAAAGAATCTTTTGAATTAACTATCGGTGAATACCACTGACGACGGCTAATGGTAGCCGAAATGCGCATATGGCTCTTGGATTATTATAGCCATAGCTCATTCCACACCAAAAACACTCAGACAAGGGAGGAGGGAAACCCGGTGCCGACATTAGCCTACTCTTAACGAAGAGCACCAAAACATCCTACTGTCACAGGATTCGTGTCCGCTGCCCTTTCGAGCAGCATGCAAGTAGCAGCCAGCGTCCTAATCACTACACCACCAGCACCCTCTACGTAGGGTAGAGAAAGTGTTGTTTTCATGGAAAAATCGAATTCGAAATTTCAACGGAAATGTATGTCTTAGTTAAAGTGTTTAAAAATTATTCACGAGCGTTATTGCCAATAATTATTCTTGAGGACGCTGTTGTCGAGAGCAACGTAATTGCAACTGCAACATATTCGGTACTCGGTATGGAGAAAGTCCTCTCCTAGACGCATCAGATGTTTTAGCCTTATGATGAGTTCGATAGATCTCCATTGAATTAATAGGAAAGATTAATTGAACGAATTTTTCAACGTCATAGAAAAAGCGACAGGGAGAAGGGGTTTATCGTCGTCGGTTTGGAATGCGATGGCACGGTTCGAACCGATGCGAACGCGTTCTGAAATAGGAATGAGATGTAGATGTGGAGAATTTTGTAATAGGAATAGATTGGCAATTTCGAACACGCGCTCTCAGTAGTGATTATAAAGGAAGGTATTCGTAGGATGAGCATGTGACTATGGACAAAAGGTATCGTTAAGGTATTCTATGTCGGAATTTGTGTTTTAAATGCCCTTACATTCTCCGCGGGCAGGTGAATCGCAATATGACACATGTGGGCGTCGTCTCGCCGAGAAAGTGCTGAGCGAACCAGCACTGAATTTTTATCAAATTCTTTGAATGTAGGGCAATTGCAAAGAAGCTATCATTGAGGTCATAAAACAGTTGAAGCTAGAAATGCAGCGGAATGTATTTTGAGCTTCGCTTTGGAAATTTTAACGGAATCGGTGCATGCCAGGTAAGGATGTCGTTATGATAGGCTGAAAAGTTAATCTTGCGTGGCAGTATTGATTATTATCGCGTCACTTGGCATATGTGTCATTGGTGTTTGAAATCTTTAACTTGGATTGATTTTTTTCTGGGTCAAAAGACGTCTTTATTTCATCTTTATCTACCTGCCCTCATATTTATTTACTTTTAACACAATTGCGTGTAATAAAGAATAAAAGGAAATAGGACGTACTGTTTCTTGAATAAGCAGTACACAATTACCTGAAAGCTTAAAGCAAAATTTCTACTTTTGTGAACTTGGTTAAGCTAAAAAAGTGATTCGAGAGAATTTTCTCATAAAAACCGCAACTTAAAATGGCTTTTTTAAAAACGAATGTAAACACAAATTCTTCTGGATGTATGCTATAATGAGAAACCGCAAGAGAAACACAAAGAAACAACCCACCTTGCATTCCCTTTCTTGAGGATACTATTGCAACAAGTTTGGCCATTTTCTTGCTCAAGGTCGTGAAACGTCTGTTCAGATAAAATGAAATTATTATTGGATGTTCAAAATCTCTTTTTGGTATCACTTGGGGATTGCACTAAATCGAGAAAATTAACACAAGCATAATTTACTGACATAATTTCTAATGATTTTTTTAAAATGCTGTTACCGGACGATTAAGAAGAATTATCAAATTTATATATGTAATTTCATTTCATGAACGAAAAATAAATTTTTCGTTTTATTTGTTTTTACATGTATTATTGTATGTTATATTTAAACGCGACTTTTCCTCTCTTTCCAGACTCGTCGCTCGCCATCAGTTTGCTGTTTTTGTTGACGCTGATTTGAGCGAAGCCTAGCTGTAAGGAAAGCGAGAGCGTAAAATGGAGCGGTGGAATAGATTGACCTTACCGGCTTGAATCACGTGACCGCGGCCTGTTCCGCGGGCCCATTTGACGGGGCGCGTGTTGCATAGATTTATATACATATTATACTATGTGGTTATGTAATTATAGCGAAGATTACTGCAGTGTATTTTATCCCAAGAGGAAGCGTTAAGTCTGGTGTTGATATATTATTAATAATATTATTATTATTTTCACTGATCTCGAAGCCTCGTGTGTCTCTCGTCGTTTAAACGGACACTTTTGGACTCGGCGGAGACGTCAGAGTGATTCAAAGGGCATTAGAAGAATATGAGAAAAAAGCCACGTGGTCCTCGGAAGGCCGGCCCACTGTTTAAACCCCACTGCGGTGGACCCGTTTTCCGACCCCTCCGCCTCTCCCCCGGTTTCTCACCCTCTTGGCGGAAGTCTCCCGAGGAGATGAATTTTCGGAAGAAGATTTTAAGAAGGCAGAAGAGGATGAGAAGGAGGAAGAGCCCTCCCGATCCATCTTCCGGTTCGCGGGAGGCGCCCCGGAAAGGCGGGCCCCGTTTAGCAAAAAATAAAAATAAAATATAACCTACCAATCGGCAAGACATTTGTTACCTCTGTGTTTTTGAAAATGCTCAAATCATTGTTAGGTGCCGCGGCGATCGAAAACAAAAAAATCCCATTTTTAATAAGTGAGAAAAAAAGAAACTACCGTTCATCTACCTCCATCCCTTACCACTCCCACTCTTTAAAAAAACCATTCAATTCCTCGAAAGGCAGTGCTGTTATAATTTTTCTTTTAAATCGTCGTTTGAAAAGAAACGGACTTTGCGTTTTTCTTTTGTTTTCTTTCCATTCCCCGAGTTACATGTTTTTTGTGCATCGTGCCAAAGAAGCGCGCTTTATATGAAAATAAAGAAAAATTCTCGCCCAGAAGTGGTTCGAAGGGTGCTAATATTTTTGTTGAAGTCTGGAGAAAGGGGGAGGAGAGAAGGTGCATCTCGCCGAGGAGGCTGTGGAGGGAGAGTGTGGGGAGGGAGGAGGAGTAGGGTCTTCTCCGGACCACACGCAGCGATCTCAACGGCTTTACAACTCTCTCACTCTCCCTCCCCCCCTCCCCCATCGCTTCGGCCGTTACCTTCCCCTAATCTTCGATACGTGAACATTACTCCTCATCAGTGGATGCCGGAGTATGCGAGATCTTCTTCTCGAATAGAGTGGGGAGCAGCGGCATCAACTACCCTACTCCCTCCTGCACCCATACCTTCCTTAAGGTCTTATTTTTCCTTCCCCTCCCCCCTGTATCATTATATCCCAAATCGACCGGTGTTATAGTTGTTGTCGCCGCCGTCGTCGCTTTAGGGCGCGTCGGTCGTCGTTCTTTGTTTTAATGGTTGACTATCGCTCCCCGAAAAGTGTGCGTTTTTGCGTGGGAGCTTAAGAAAGCGGGAAGTTCTAATTTTATTTCTCTGTCTTATTCGTCGCATCGCGATCCTATTCGCGGCCGATGAGGGAGACCCTTTAAATGCGACAGGAGGACTATGTGCCATAGTGAGAAGTCTTTTGAGAAAAACCGACGCGGGAAGTTTTTTGGGTTTGCCGCGCCGTTTTTCCAATGTTTAGCGTGGAAATATATGGACAGAAGAACTTCGAATGAAAAAATCGTACCTATCTTGGGTTGTGTTTGCTATGTGAAAAAACATGCAAAAGGTGAGAAATCACATATATATATTGAAAAGTGTAAATAACTATAATTACTGTCATAATTGCGATTGTGTGTTGTTTATGGACGAGCATCTCAAATTGTAGTGGCCAGTCATTTCTCTCCTGTTTTTCCATTTTTTTGTACTGAGACATCTTTTTGAAGTTTTATAGAGTGCATTACTTTATTATGAATGTAGTTGTTATGGTAATCATTTTGAGAGACAAAAAAGACAGAAATGTCCTCAGGTTTGACGGGAAAGTGGAGGATTCGGCGAGTCCTTGCTTTTATTTTTTTTAGCTCTTCCATTCGTCTCTGTTGCCATCTTCTCCTCCCCTTCCCTCCTCCCTTCGGCTCTCCTTCGTTTTCTGCTTTCAGTGCATCCTCACCTCCCAGTTTCCCCTCTCCGCTTTCGTATCTCTCTCTCTCTCTCCTCCCCCTCCCCCCTACGCCTCCACTTGCCCAAGCCACTTGTAAACTCGCTTTCCTGAGAGCGCCGAATTTCTGTACTATTTGCTGTAATTCACTCAGTTTTTCTTTTCAGCATATAATCAACATGCTCGTTACTTGTTACAGTTATGTGTCTATGACGCGGGAGCCTAGTAAAAAATTATTGCACATATTCATTGTTATTTTATTTTTTCTTTATTTCATGAACGTCCGAGAATTGAACTATACACCCACTATAAAATGATTCGAACTGCCAATTTTTATTCTAGCTGAAGTACGAAATTACAAGTTCAACTGTTTATTTGATGCGATGGGTTGCCGAAAATTTAATCGCGAAAGTGAGAAATTTGAAAAATGATAACGATTTAAATATGTTGAGATGCATAACCAAGGACAAATATAAAGTTATCACTTAAAATTCTTTATTTCTCTAATTTTTCTACCAAAGGTAAGTAAAATGCGTGTGAGTTTTGATTTGTTAAGAGAATCAGATTCCAAAAATAAAGTTACAATTCAACCAGAATTGAATACAACCGGACAATGTTTCAAAGGCAATTCAAAAGATAGGAAGACAACTAATAACACGTAAGAGAATTATACAAAAATATGAAAGAGTAGTACATGAAATGTTTGAAAACAGAGTGGACTCCATTATCATTGGAAGAAATTTTCAAAGAACATTTCTAGTTTTGATTCGGTTGATAAATCCACAGTGCTCGGATGAGTATAAAGTAGAAATGGAATTATTCGTCAGAATTGTGGAATAAAATTTCTTCTTGATGAATAGTAAAACGTATGATTGATGATACAAATACTCGGAACTTTCCGCATCTTTCTCCCAGAAATAAGATGTAGAATGCTGTTTTCTTAGAGTAGTTTAAGTCTTAATCCAGTATCTGCGATTATTGAGTTCATTTTTTCTTATCCAAATGATAATGGACTGTCAATAATGCTCGATTGAATAATTGCCGACGAGAAAAATTACAAACAGCGGTAAGTGCACAGTGTATCACAAATGGGCGTGTTTCGTGTGATTCGAGTACCTAGTCGAAACTAGACGATATTATTTGAACGAACCCATACCATAAAATAGCAAAACACAAACCGATTACGTCTCTCGGTCTACTGAAAATGTCTTCCCTCCTCTAAGCTGGTGCATTAAAAAACGTATTTACGTAATTTGTATAATAACTAAATACCGCAAAACGATATATCAGAAATGATGCCAGGTAACTATACCTGTTAATTTTCTAATCAGTTGTAATCAATCAAGAATCAAAAATTATTTAAAACCTTCCTCATTTCAGTTAAGTAGTTGTAATATTTACGTTGACATTCTTTTATTTGTCGTTGAGTATCCATTTTCTTTCGCTTACAAAATGCTGCATGCACACGTAAGGAAATTAAACGTATTTTCCTAATTATAGCAATCTATATATAATATAAGGGGAGTAGCTCTGGTACTTAGGAAAGATATGATGAAAAGCGTGACAAAGATAATAGCAACGAACGATAGACTGATGGCAATAAAGCTAAAAGCAGTCCCAGTGGACATGCTGATAATCCAGGTATATATGCCAACGTCAGCTCATGACGATGAAGAAATAGATGAGATCTATGAGCAAATTAATGAAATTTACGAAGAAGACGGAAGAGGAAAGGAAAACTGCATAATAATGGGAGATTGGAACAGCATAGTCGGAGAAGGACAGGAAGAAAATGTTGTCGGGCAATACGGACTTGGGAAGAGAAATCGAGGAGGGGAGAAACTCGTAGAATTCTGCATCAATAATGACCTTGTAGTGACTAATACATGGTTCAAAAACCATAAACGAAGGTTATACACATGGAAAAGCCCAGGAGATAGAATGAGATGCCAAATAGATTACATCCTTGTAAAACAAAGATTCAGAAACAGCATAAAGAACGCCAAGGCATTGCAAGGAGCAGACATTGATTCAGATCACAGCCTTCTAATAATTGACGTGAGTACAAAGCTCAAACAAATAAGAAAGACGAGAAGAGAAAGACAGACCTGGGACCTAGAAAAACTGAAAGAAAGGCAGGATGTAGTCAGCATGAAGTTGGAAGAAAACCTAAGAAAGTTGGAAAACAAACCGAAGACCGTTGATATAGAATGGGATGAAATTAAAACCAGTATCAAGGATACCTTGGATAAAGAGATTGGAAAACAAGAGAAGAAAATCAGAAAACCATGGATCACGAAGGAAATGTTGGAGAAAATGAATGAGAGACGAAAATGGAAAAACGTTAACAGTGAAGAAGGTAGAGCCAACTATAGGCGTATAAACAATGAGTTGAGAAGGGTAACAGATAAAGCTAGAGAAAATTGGATAAAAGGAAAATGTGATGAAATAGAACAAATGGAGAAGTTAGGACGGTACGATATGATGTACGCTAGGGCACTGGAATTAGAAGATAAGAAGTCTAATGGAATTTGTGGTAAAGGAATTATGAATACGGATGGGAAGATAGTCTCAGAAACAAAGGATGTAGCACAGGTATGGGAAGAATACATTAAGGAATTATACAGCAAACAGGCAGGAGCGGCAAAAATAGAACTAGAAAATGAGGAAAACATTGAAGAAGACAACTTAGGACCAAGTATTATGGAGAGCGAAGTAGAAAAAGCAATAGTGGAACTAAAGAAGGGGAAAGCCACGGGCAGCGATGGAATACCGGCTGAGATACTTAAAGTCATAGGATCAGAAGGACTAAAAGCGATCACGAAATTAATTAATAAGATTTACGACACGGGAGAGTGGCCTCAGGATTTCCTAGAAGTAACAATGATCCCTCTAAAGAAGAAGCCAAAGGCAATGCAGTGTAAAGATTACAGAACGATAAGCCTTCTGTCACACACATCGAAGATCATCACGAGGATTCTTAATAAAAGGCTGGAGAAAAAGGCAGAAGAAATAATAGGGGAAGATCAATTCGGTTTCAGAAAAGGACGAGGAACTAGAGATGCTATAGGAGTAGTTAGAATCATATCAGAAAGGGCAATAGAATACAGTCAAGATATCTGCGCATGTTTCGTAGACTGGCAGAAGGCCTTTGATAGAGTAAATTGGGTCAAGTTGATGAAGATATTAAAGGATATAGGTGTAGACTGGAAAGACAGGAGACTGATTAGGAATCTATATGAGAATCAAGTTGTAAAGGTCAGGTTTGAGAATGTGGACACCTGCGGAATAAATATCGGTAGAGGAGTAAGACAAGGCTGCTGCCTATCGCCAACCCTATTCAATATATATGGAGAAAGTCTAATGCAAGAAGCTTTAGAAGGCACAGGGGATTTCAAAATTGGAGGAAGGATTATAAGAACAGTCAAATACGCAGATGATCAAGTACTTCTAGCAAGAAAGGAAGAGGAGCTACAAAAAATGATAAATAGACTAGTGATAACAGGTAGAAAATACGGTATGGAAATAAATACAGAAAAATCCAAGGTCATTCGAATATCGGGTAAAGAAGAGAATCTGAACATAACTATTGGGGGAAAGCCATTAGAACAAGTTTCAGAATATAAATACCTTGGAAGTATCATAACACGAGAGGCAAAATGTACGGATGAGATCAGAAATAGAATAGGAAAAGCAAAAGCGGCTTTCAGGAGAAAGAAACAACTACTTACAGGGAATATAAGGGAAGATATCCGCAAGAAGTTGATAAAATGCTACGTATGGAGTATAGCATTGTATGGGGCAGAAACATGGACGCTAAGGAAAAATGACATCAAATACTTGGAAAGCTTTGAAATGTGGACTTGGAGGAGAATGCTGAAGATAAAATGGACAGATAGGATGAAAAACGATGAAGTGCTACGAAGAATAGGAGAGAAGCGAATGATTATACAGACTATCAGAAAGAGGAAGGCTAACTGGGTTGGACATTACCTGAGGAGAGAGAGTATGATTAAAGACGTGTTAGAAGGAAAACTAGATGGGAAAAGGGAAAGAGGTAGGAAAAGGTTTCAGCTGATAGACGATTTGAAAGGGAAAGAGAGTTATCAAGATATAAAGAGGACAGCGGAAAATAGGAGTATATGGAGAACCAGGTTTAACCAAGAATAATCACGGACCTGTCTACGGACAGACTACCTATGATGATGATGATATAATAGCGTAAAAAATGAGACTTTTAAAGCGAAGGTAACGGCCTCCTCCTTAACGTGTGATGCAACAAATTCAACGTCTCGACATGCAGATTTGCAGGAAAATTATAAAATTGAAATCGGTCGTACCGTTGTCGAGATATTGAGGTTTCTTTGTGACCGGCTAAGCTCTACTCGACGTAGGTGTAGTCGTTGATGTTAAGGTGACGCTGCTAGCGGACATTAGCCGCTGTAGGAAATAACGGGTGATGTTAATGTGGCGCTCCTGACGGACATTAGCAGCAGGAAATAAACCTTGCAGTCGTTAAGCTTCATGGTAATGTGACAGAAGGCTAACTGCCAAGACAATATTTAATCTAACCAACCTGCCGATTTATCGACGGACAACTACTAGTCTTATTTACTTCATTCTCTGCGAAGATTGTATACGTTGACAACAATTACGTATCCTTGCATGAATTTTCTAGGTCCAAAGCGGATATCGAATTGTCCTGTTTGATTTTCCTGAAAACGTCTACTTCTATGATAAAAATACATAGAAAAAACAAACGGCACAATATACATTGCATAAACTTTCCCATATACGTTTGCTCGACTGTACGATTATAAAAGAAAACGTTTATAAATCTAAGTTAACCGTAGTTTAGAATATATTGTAATGCCACTGGTCGATATTTAGTAATTTTTTGGGACATATGGCTTAGTAATATTTGTGACATCAGGCTGTACGAATGGATGGGTTTTAATCTAAATCCTTATGGCCATTTTTGGGTAAGTTGAATTTTTATTCAAAATAACTGAGAAGAAGGTACCCTTAATTGTTGTGCAATATCGTTCATCTCTTCAGAGTATCTATTATGAATGATATTATCCACAAACAGAGGTGTATCCAGATATCATCGTAAGGGGGGGCATGAGGACTAGGTTTTTGAGCAATTATTTTTTCTGAAGAAAGACCTAGGAAGTCTTACACGACATAAATAATGTTTGACTGAGTTTTCTTTATTTGAATATCAGGAAAGTGCGTGAATAATAATTCTTACGTGTTTATCAGAGCACAATGAAAATAGATACTATATAATTTTCAAAGATTTGGCAATAAACACATTGAATACTATGACCATACCGTCATAGGAAATGGTATCAAAAAGCTTATATTTTTTTATTAAGTAAACCAAATTTTTATTATGTAATTTGGGTATTTTGCATTGAGTTGTGATGGGGACCCGCTCCCACCGGGACCTGCTCCCAATTGTAGCGTTTATGTGAATAATAATAATAACTACAGCGGTCAACAATTAATCCTTAAAACAAGGACCGAGCAACATCTTAAGCTGAAAAGCAAAATAAATGCGCAATTAGCAATTTTTGACCTCTCTCTGCGAAAACAGAAAATACAACTAAATTGTTTAAGTTTAAAAATAAATAACGGTAATTGAATAATAAATAAAAATTACTAATAACCTGTTAAAAAACGATAAGCCATTTCGAATAAAGTTGAACTGTTTTGAATACACGATCTCTTGAAAAATGTTAACACTATACGAGCAGAGACGAAAGTGTTATAGTGATTTCAAATTCACTTAATCCCGTGTCCACAGTACAGGCGACGCGAGCGAGCAATACTATTTCGTCTTCAGATAAAAAAATGTAATAATTTATTAGTGTTCCACGTGGGCAAGACTAGAGGCGTTCGGAAAGCAAGTAAATATTCAAGATGATTATGGAATTCCGTGGTGATGTTTCTTTTTTAAATTTAGGCCGCCAACTGCGCAGAACGTGAGCGATTGAAAAAGAACGGCGTAATTTTTCGAAATCCGAACACGTTGGTTTCAAATGCGGTGCGACACACTGAACAGAAATTCTGACTAACATAAAAAATGACCCAACCTGTCGCGCTTTCATTGTGCCCAAAACCAAAACTCAGAAAACATTGTAATCAATGGTGAGTGACACAATGAGAAGAATTTGAACGCGCAGAAAAAACGATCACTTCACTGATGCAAAGAGGAATAGACGCTTAGTGTCTCACATTACTTTGTGGTAGAATAGAAACGCCGCGTTTTTTTAAGATCGCTCACCGATATTCAAGTCATAACAAATCATTGTTTTCCCGATATTTTGTCTTTCAGTTAGCTCTTCGTAAACTAAGACCGAACAGGAATCGCAACTTGAGAGAATAGAGAGGAAGCGTCAAGCCTCCTTTTCTAATTTTTTAAAGGGGGCATATGCCCCTTCTGCCCCCCCCCCTGAATACGCCACTGTCCACAAATATGATACATCATTCGATTTAGTTTAACCGTTTAGGCTGTAGTAAAATTTGAGTTGATCGTGGTGGAGGCATGACTTGATAGGGCTAAGGTAAGGTAGCTTAGCTTACGTTGCAATGTCACTGGACCCCATATAGTGATTTTAAGAGATATGTGGCTTACGTAGTATTATTTGTGACATCGGGCTCTACAATTGGATTGATTTTAATCAAATTCTCTGCAGCCATTTTTGAGTAAATAAAATCTTTCTAAAAATCGCCAGGAATAAACTACCTTTTATTTTTGTGCAATATAATTTTTATGAAAAAACGGTCTGCAAAAAATTATATATTACATAAATACGAGATATCATTCGATTTTATATATGCGTTTTGGCCCTAGAACCGCGAACAGACGGCATGGCAAAAATCACTTTTATGGACTAGGAGACACCTAAAACGTAAAGTCGAATTTTTTCACGATTACAATACTTTCTCAATATACTACGTATAGGAGAAAGTAAAAATAATTTATTTGGATAGTTCTACAAATTTTGTTTGAAGACTTTTTCGATACGAATAATATTGAGGTGATACGAAGTAAGGTTCGTTTTCTGTTTTCGGTAAAGTGGTACTCCTGATTGGGTTATGTGGGCCACTTATAAGTCCTAAACACGAAATTTCATGAAAATCCGAAGCCAAGAACGAACGTGCCTACGGACGGACGGACAGAACGAAACTAATAGGCGCTCACGTTGGAATCGAAACACTCCTAAAAAAAATTAGGTTCCAAAAAATAAGTATGCTCTAGCACAGCTCTCGGCTACCGTTGGCACGCGAGGTGATTACGAATGGCGCGAGAGATGATTTAATTCACTGATATTGTTTCGGAGGTAGCAAAAGCTAGGTAAATTAAGCGCCAAATCTGATAGTACAATGCAGGTGGTACTAAGCTGAATGAAAGTAAGTGACTTATTTACCTCATTTACTATGTAACCATTCTTAGTTAATTTGGAGGAGGTCAAATAAAGGTGGATGTGTGAGAGAGAATAGCTCGTGTCAAGTAACTCGAAAATAATTGACAATGGATCTTGCCACTCTACCCTAAAGATGCATTGTAATCAAAATACGTATCAGTGCATTTGACGTATTTTACTACAGTTGTACAGTAAAAGCCCTTACTGATATTATTTTGCATAAACCGTGGGTTCTTATTTGTATGGTTATTGTAACGGAAAATGTTCGTTGTCTTTACACAATGGGCATCAATTTGCAACATGGTTCATCTAAACGAGAATCTTCTTATATATAATTGTGTATACTTTTTTGTAATTTTATTTGGTTAAATAAGTAATAAATGGTAGGTTTATTTTGACAAAATGTTTCCCATGAAAACAAAATTAAAGTCCATTAATTTCAAACTTCTTCGACCTGCAAATCTGTATCTATTCAAAAGAGATACTTCCTGTAGTGAAAGTGTAGATTTTCGCACATCAAGTGTCCACCGACATTTTCAAACGAAGCGCGAAAAATTCTTCTCTGACGAAGCAATTAAGAAGGCTGTAACAGTGTTTGAGAAGCAAGGCAGTCTTTTTAATCCACAGAAGGGAGTTAAAAATTGCGCATTGTATTGCAAAGAATGGAGAGCCGTTTAGAGATAGAGAATATACTTATATAAAATAGGCCTTTCTCAGCCGTTCAAAAGTTTTGCCAGAGCAGTTGAGAGACGTATGTACTTGCAAAATGGCAGAAAATATTAACGAAAATCTGTACATGGCAATCAACGACATATCATAGTTTAGCGTTGCACTTATTGAGAGAGTGGTTACAAGTGATGTTCCACGTCTGGGGAACTATAGCAAGATGATACTACTCTTCTGATAAAATTGTAGATGGACTTCGTTGCGCAAAACCACTGAATGGCACAAATAAGGGGAAGATTTTAGAAAACATTTTCAAGAACGAGGATTCGACACTAAAAAATGCTCAATGTGACAACAGACTGGAAAACAGAAGGTATTTATTAAGCCAATACGATGAATACAGAAGTGCGAATTGTGGATTTCCTTGTCGCTCGACCAGCTTTGACTCACAAACAGTTTCAAGCATTGTCATGCCGCATCAAGACCTATTTAGCAAACGAGTAGAGGCGAATGCTCGTCCGCTATGTGTACGCTGACCATTCATCCCGAATTTTTCGGGACTCCCGATTTCAAAGATTCTGTCCTGTTGTTCCCATAAACCATCGAAATGTCCCGAAAATTCCAATATTTCGGCAAATCGTAACTGAACGAATCAAATCATTAAGCATTATAATAAAAATGCGTGCATAAACATCTATAGATAAATCTGTTGGAACGCCAACACTGGACCGTGATACGAGGTGATAACGACGGTGAATATCTCCAGGCGCTTTTGTACTAGTTACTTTGCCTGTAATTATAACTTGTTTGAAGTGCGTTCAAAATTATTCAGTTATAAAATTTTACTTTAGTGTCAAAATCAATGCAATGGGTAAGAAAAGAAAGTACTACTTTTAAGTAAATTTTGTAAAAGGAATATCCTTTTTAAAAGAAACGTGACAATCCATACGTAGCATTTTGCACCCAGTGCAATAGTGATGTAAACGTTGCTCACAGCGGGAAATCTGAGATCACATTACATATTCAATCAAAGAAACATCAGTTAGCTGTCAGCTCCGTAGCTTCCAGTGCTTCAATGAATACATTTCTTATACAAGATTGTCCTGTTAAAATGGAGCTTGTGGCAAAGGAAGCGGTAACTACATATCATACCGTAAAACATAATCCCAGTTTCAGATTTTTAGATTGCTACTCGAAGCTAATTTCCCCCTTGTTTGAACTTAAATTCTCATCAACACGAACAAAAATCGAAGCAATTCTGAAAAACTTTCTTGCTCCAGAAGCTCAAAAGGTTTTGCAACAGGAATCGAAAAGTTATCCCTATCTTAGTAAGATATTTTCATGAAAACACTGGAATTAATGTGAAATTTCTTGAACTTGACGTCCTGGAAGGCGAGACAAGTGACCAATTAAGTGATTATGTTTTCTCTGTTCTGAGCCGCAGCAGTCTTATCGATAAGATTGTTAGCATGTCAGCTGATAATACTAATACTACCTTCGGAGGTGCAAGACGTACAGGCTCTAAGAATTTTTCCGGAAATTGTCGGGTAGCTGCAACAGAACATTGGTGGGGATCGGTTACATTGGACACATTTGCAGCACTTGTATTAATAACGCATCTGATGTTCTTCCAGCTGATGTGAAAGTTGTTATTGTAAAAAAATTCATTTTTAAATATGTATACGGTACAAGGGGAGGCACTGAAATCATTTTGTGATTTTATCGAAGTGCGATACAGACAAATTTTGTCGTATTCGAACACAAGTGAGACTGACGCCTGCTCTTGAAAGGATACTAATAATGTTCCAACCGCTACAAGCTTATTTTTTATTAGCCGAAAATGCCCCCGTTATTCTTAAGAACTTTTTCGAAGATCCTAAGTCAGAACTTTTGCTCTGGTTCTTACACAATGTTGCCAATATTTTCCATTATATTATTTCCAAAATGGAGGGGCAGAACGTATCAGCACCGGAAGTCGAATGTGAATATTTGTATTAGAATTTAGAAGAAAGAAAAGTCTCTTTCAATTATCCTGAAAAAAAAACCCTCAATGGAGTGATCTGGAGAAGGAATCGAAAGTGCTCTTCCCACTTTGTCGTATGATGATCTTTTTAATGAACTTTTTTCCCATAAATCATATCTTAATGGCAACTTCCTAGTCGAATGGGACAAGGAGAAAGTATCTACACAGAAATGGTTGAATGTACTTAAAGATTTTCGTCGTGGGAACATAAATATTCCAAACAGAGAAAATGTGCGAATTCGTCCTCTCTTTGCCGGGCACGAACGCTGCGATCGAGAGGTCATTTTCGCTGATTAATGACTTTTGGGGATCGGGGAAGTCGTCGATGATTTCTGAAACTCTAAAATCTCTCTTGATAATCTAAATGAATTATTCAGAGATCTGCCAAGAGTTGTTTTAAAAAAATAAAAAGAATAATCAATTATTGAACAAGTTGAGTTTTTACAAGTACGAGTGGAACAATATGCCATCAACTTCAAAAGTAGATGAATGACGAAAATAACAACACAAATATTGTATTACCCTAAATTAATTTTTTAAGAAAAAATAAGGTAGGAAATGATCTTAAAGGGAGCAGACTGTTCCATATTGTATTCACTAAATTGCTGCCAAGTATCGAAACCTACGTAGAGTTTCTCCAAAGATGCGTTAACTTTGCTCATTCCACGGAAAAATTCGATGTTTTCAATGTACAAAGCACACTTTAAGCTCGAAAACACTTTTTCGGCTTAAACACGCCTTGTATGTCGCATTACAACTTTAATACGTAATAATCAAGTAACTTTAACATGGTTGGTTGGATAAAATTATCCAATTCTTCTCTGAATATGAAAACATCTCCATACCAAATGCGTACACTTTCCTTAATAAAAAATTAGCAAATTGTTTACAAATTTTTGTCATTAATTCGTTATGAATCAAAATCTTCAAATTCGGGCTCACAATTCAATTGAAAATCATTGATTTCATTTACAAACGAATCGGTTAAATTTTCAAATGACAAATCTTCGCTTTTATCTGATGAAGAATCACTGTTCCCACCAACACTTTGAAAATGAATTCCGGCGGTAGAAAGAAGACATGTTCTTAACGATCTATACAACGAACAACTCGTTTTGGTTACGAAAGAAATAAAACAGGAAAACAAATCAGTAGAATGATTTTCGTCTTCAACTAGCATAGCAGAGAGCCGTTGAAGTACCTTAACTATCTTTTTTTCGGGGAAAACTTGCGAAATATAGTAGCATGAATAAAAAAAATTGAACGATACTCTATTCAATCAGCGCTGCGCGTTTTACTAGAGACTTCGGAAGCCTGTGGAAAACGGGCTATGATCGACCTGCGCGTTATGCATGAGTGCGCGTTATGCATGAGTGCGCGTTATACATGGAAATTTAGAGTACTCGATATGTAATTTTTTGCTGAATTTTGTATTTTTCATTTAATTTTTTTTCAACAAAGCCGAATCGTTAAATGTATATCTAAATGTGATTTAATTTTTATACTTTTGTAAATAATAAATAAATTCATAAATCAGGAAAAATCCTTTGTCGGACCATGAGTCCCGATTTTTGCTTCGGAAAATATGATCGCCGTAACTATATGTGGACGTATCTGCGAACACGAGCGAATGCTGTACCACTGGTTGTCGGTACGTCAAAGAGTATGTTCACGAAATGCTGCTGTTTCAAAATAATCAATAAATTTCTACCAGTATGAAGTATTTGTCTTATGTATTTGTTTTTATTATCGCATTTTAATGGCTTACAAAATATAGTGGATGAGTTTCCTATCTTATAAAAATTAAATTTAATAGAGAAAAAAATTTAAATTAACTGCCTAAGGATGTTTGTCATGGTGTAATTATAACAACGTATGCGATGTCGTATCATCCCAATTATAAGTAATTATAAACAAGCAAATGCTATACACTTTTATACCTATTTTCCATCGTCTTTTTCAGGATAATGTTTTAGTCATTAATACGTTAGAGCCAGTACAAAGCAATATAGGGTTGGAAATAGGCACCAGGTCAGACATCCACCTTCGGCGATATATGCCAAAAATGTTAAATCAGGTTCTTTCAGAAATATTAAAATATCGCCAAAATATAAAGTTAAAAATTAGTCATTGAGACAAAAAGTGAAATAGAGCAAAAAATAAGTACTTAGCTGGTGAATGCGAGAATAGGCTAATGAACAAAAACTTCCTTGAAATAACCATTATTAAAAAAATTTGCTTTTTTTTGAAGGCACCATTAATATAACCTATAATTATTAAACGTCGCATTAATTCACAAAATCTAGATGGTGATCTATTTGAAGAATGCAGTTTATTCTTTAGCATGAAATACTGCAAAGTATCATTTTTTATAAGGTATTCCTAAAATGCATTCCTTCTTAAATCTCAAATTTTTTCATATCTTACAAAAATCTGCACATTACGACTTCGGGTTAATCAAATTTTTCGACGTCGCGCATCCCACTTACGTGATTGCGCTTCTTTCGCGTTCTTAATTTACGCATTGGCATCCCTTTGGGAATATCGTCCGCCTCAAACTCGGATCCGAATAAAGAAGCTAATCTTGAGAATTTTTTTCAATCTCGAAGACGAGGATGTCTTATATGGAAGCGATGGGGAGATACGCAGTGTGGCGCCCTATTGGTCAAAACTGATTGTGAGACGGAGACAAAGAGAGAGAGAGAGGAACAGACGGAGGCGGCGAGATCTCCCTCTAACGGAGCCGGAGTTATTAGGCCCGTGATTGAAAAACTTGATACAGCAAAACAATCCGAGTTTGGAAAACGTTGTTTACGGATCGGAATTATGCGAAGAAGTTTTAATTAAAAATCTTGGGACATTTCTTCTCAAAAATAATGCACCCATCGGAGGACGTGTGATCGCCTCCTCGAGTGTATTTCATATTTTCTGGATGTTGTATTTTTCGCGTAGTCTCTATTACTTTCTTTTGCTTTCCTTTCCTCTCGCGTTTCTAGTTTTTCCATCCGAAATTCCTTAATCTCATCAAAATGGGACGCGGGAATAAAAACATTCGATTCGAATTGAATAATCAGCGCCTCTAAACATGCATCTCGGTGATATTGCTTTTGCTGCCGTATTATAAGATGTCTTCCAGTCTGTGGCGGATTTAAGGGGGGTCGCACATTACGCGCGACGGGGGAGCCCCGAAAAATATTCGTGTATATAATCTCAGAAATATTAAATGTCTCAATTTAAAAATCAGAAATATCTCTATGATTCCATAGAAAAACGATCGTTAGGAGGTGACATTAGGGATGGTTTTACTATATATTTAGGTTGCAGGGTCTCCGACTGCTTAGCGCCAGGGTCCCCCAAATGTTTAGCGCCAGGGGCCCCAGAAGGCATAAATCCGCAACTGCTCCCAGTGCATAAAGTTTTCCGATATAATTTATGGACAATAATTGGACACAAAGTCATGTAATATAAGGGACCTAATTTTCAGAAGGTTTACAATTGGTTAATTACCATTGAAGATGGCTGTTTTGTAACTCAAATGCGCCTTTACATTAATCAACAGTTTTGTGGCAATGGATCACTATATTACTCACATCAGTAGTGGCCACCGAGTTCTTGGTGTCCTGGGCATGGAAATCATTTGGGGCTCCTTATACTATAAGCAAGTCGGGCATTTCTGTTGTAAATTTTACTTTTCTCTTCCCAACACATTTTATAATGAAGCATGACTTTTGTTTACCTTAAAAAGTATGTGGAATTGTAGCCACTTCCTTTCTAAAAACTTTGCCCATAATTATTTTTGGACCCACTAACGTGTGGGGACCCAGGATGGTTGCTCCATTTGTCCATCTGTCAGCCTGCCACTGTGCCACATAATATCAAATGTATGAAATATGAATAAGAAAAATCTGATGTGGCTACCACATGATTTTCTCCATACCTGAAATATTTCTAAAAATTCAAAATAGGTTAAATGATATTAAATATTTTAAGGGACTGCGAAAAAAATTAGACTTTAAAAGGAACAGAAATAAACTCAAACCGGAGCTTTCTGATATTGGATATAGCCCCGAAGCTCCAACAATTAAGAAAAATAAAATGGAGCGTTACTAACAGGGGAGGACATGTACGTGGGGTGACGGATTTTGCTGAAACTTGGTAGGTACGTAGCGATAGACGTCAGGATCACAACCAACCTCCCCTTTGGGCGTATATGGTTAGTAGTTTTTCTGAAAATTGCGTTTAAAGTTCGCAATTTTGCGACGCGCACGATAAAGTCTCTAACGACGGCCTAGCGCTAGGGAGCTGGGCTAGCACTTCCAAGGTCCGGAATTCGCTTTTTTTATTATTCCTGTTTTCCTTTTTCGCGGTGAAGTTTTACTCGTTATCCACAATCACTTTTTAATTTTTTTCTTCACTACATTTTCGTTCTCGGAATTTTTCACATCATCTCTTGTTCACCGCAAGGCAGACATGCTAGAAATTACTGTAAGATCAGATCTTCTTTCATTGATCTCTGTATACGTTTTAACTAATATTTATATTCATAGTACATGGTAAAAAATCCATAAAATATTTTTGCGAACACTGTAATCGATGCTTTTAAAGATCCGTAATTGGCGAAAAAAACATCAGCCATGGAATCATTGCCAATCTTTTAAGAATATGAATTGGTGAAGATAGTCCTAGATATATCCATTCTTTTTCCTGAGCCTTTGCTCATATTGTTCGTCATGCTTTCGTGATGATCTGCCTTGAATTCTTACGAGTGGACTGCGTAATAGAAGTTACGGAGCAGAAGCGAGGAATAGGGACCATACACTCGTGCTGGTTAATGCGTATTAAAAATATTTTTATTGTATCTTCAAGACAAGCGTGTAATGCTCTCCATGCTCTACATCTTTTTATGCCCGCATGGTACGATTGATTAGTAAATCATAGGTTACTGAAACATTAACGGGCGCCGTAGGTGTATTAAAACATCGTTCCCTGTAGAAACACTTTGAAGAAAACTCTACATGATACATTCGTCAAACGGTTCACGATAGAGAGTTTTTCAACCGTCTAGAGGGATCACCACTGTCCCGTTATTTATTGCCTTCCCTTGCGAAGGAAGGGGAAAGTAGCTGAGAACGTCTGTGCAGTCAGTACGAGCTATTCAACGGAACCGATTGGTACCCTGCGCACTTGCTCGAGTTTTTTTTGTCAGAAGTTTAAAAAAATATCGTTGTACTTGGAATATACGGTCAAGTAAGTATTTTGTTTTTTTCCTGTATATTATGAACGACTTTGTCTATTTCTCAACCTTATTCATTATGTTGAAAAAGTAATTTTACGATCAAATTACAGATATTGAACGCTTAACGATGGAATCCTTACCTGGCCCATCTACTGCGGGATATATTTCGTCCCCTGGTGAAGAGTATCAGGAAAAGTCCGGTTTGTTCGACGATGCTTTGCATTATTGTGCTGGACTTCTTCGGGGCAGTGGTCTCATTTCAGATCGCACAAGTTCCGAGATTTCTGATCGTGCAGTCGCAGTTGGACGCGAAATGTACGATCGAATAGTTGATATGATAATATGGTCGTCATTGATGGCGATTATCTACTGAGCGAAAATGACCCCGAAATGGATGAACATTGTTTGCTAGTGTCGTCTGCTGAGGAAGATGACAGTACTAATCCCAGCTCAAGTGAAGCTACATCTGCTACATACGAGCCACCACCAAAGAAATTTCGAGAAATTCCCCTGGAAACCAAAATTAACGCAGTCACGGTGGTGAGACTGCATCCCGCTTGGACCATAAAATCCCTTAGGGCACCATTGTCTCGCGGAATAACGAGGATGGACAGAGTAAAGTCACGGAAAAAAGATATTCTCTCTGGAGTAGGGTTAGCTGACGTTCGGCAAAAGGAGGACATGTCCTCCTTTTTCACTTTCTGTCCTCCCGGCATTTCAAATTTTAGGATTTTTTTTCCGGTTTTTTCCTAGGAAGTGAGACTGTGACTCCCTTGTCACCCATACGACAATTCTGCGCGCGTATCGAGTGTTATCCTCTTCTTTTGCTTCTTCATTTGTAACTCTTGATTAGGTAAAGCAGGTATGGAACTTTTATGGGCTGCCATGATAAAAACATATATAAGCTGTAGAAGCGATAAACTTTTAATGGCGAACAGCCGTGTCTCGCGGCCTACTCTACAGGAGCGCCTCTTGTATTCATAAAGTTAATCTGTAACAAAAGTGTGCGCGCGCAATGTTGATTTTGAAATGAAACACTCCCTTTGTCCTTGCTATATCGTTTAACTCCGAAGTGCACCTTTTTTTTAAAGTAACGATGAAACGTTACTTTGTAAAAAATATGTATGCGCCCAGCGTTAATTTTCAAATGGGGCACTTGAGTTGTCTTAGAAAAATCGTTTAACTCTGAAGTGTATCGTTTATATCGATTTTTTTATTTTAATAAGCGATTCGTTTAACTTCGAACTCGTTCAAAGCGAGGGAGACCTGTAACCAGAGCCGTCTCAAGGGCCCGCGGGGCCCCTGGCGAGACAGCTGCCGTGGGGCTCCCCCTACCCTTCACAGAAAATTACCCTCATTAAGAATGGCGTCGCTTGAAAGGAACTGTAAATTCTCCAGTAATCTAAAATCAAAGTTTCCTTGTTTCGATATCGGGCGTAATGAAAATGAAGCGAAGTGTTCTGTCTGTGACTTACGTTTCTGTTGCAAAAAGGGATCCTTGGATTTGGAGCGTCACATTCAATGCGAAAAACAGAAAAATGAAACAATGTTTTCTCATGCCTTAGGGAGATGCTGACTAGGAAAATTGTTGGTATCGGGTGTCCTGCTCATATTCTCCACAACTGTATTCAACACGGTGCAGATGTGTTAAAAATTGATGTAGAATCTCTCGTTTTCAACATATTTAATTATTTTTCTGTATATACTGTTCGAACTGAGGCATTGAAAGAAATTTGTGAAATCATAGAAATTAACTATCAACCCCTGTTATCTTCAACTAAGACCAGATGGCTTAGTTTAGCATCAGCTTTAGAAAAACTATTGAATTTGTTTCCTGCTCCAAAACAGTATTTCCTGTCCCTTACTCGACCGCCAATACTGATAAAAACCTTTTTTGAGAGTGAAATTTCTGAACTTTACCTTCGTTTCTTGGTCTCGCTCACATCTATTTTCCAAAACAAAATTGAGGCCGTAGAAAGAGAAAATAACTCTGTTTTAGAAATTGTCGCTTTGCTTAAAACAACATTAGTTTCTATAAAAATAAGAATTCGAGAAAAACTTTTGCGATTATCAGTCAGGGAAATTACTTAAACGTTACAGGCAAAGGGTATGGGCGAAGAATGGCGGATTTTTGTTGAAGAAACGCAGCTTGTTCACCAAGAATGCATTCTTTATTTAGAAAAGTAGATAAATCAATTTGAGAAATTTCAGTGTTTTGAGTGGATGGAATTAAAAAACAATTTCATATATGAAGATATGATACCGTGTTTGAGTTATCTCAAGGAAAAGGAAATTATTATTGATGACGAGAAGTTACTTGATCAATATAACAACTTTAAGTTATTCATAGAAAGCAAAGACGATCGTTTCTTTGATGTCCCTTTTCATGAACAGTGGAGCTCATATTTTAGAAGCTGCAATAATAAAGATTGTTATTCTGAGCTTTTAAAAACATGCGAATTTGTTTTTTGCATTCAAGGACAATGCAAACTTATAAAGGGTCCTATCACTAATAAATAATCAGTGGACCCCGGAAAGAAATAGATTGTCCATGAAAACAATAAAGGGAGTTATTATGATCCAGTATAATATGAAAAACTTTTCTTGTAAAGATTTCCATTTTTACCTTCTTAAGAATGAAGATCTTCTTAAAAAGATAATTTCTTCTGAGAAGTATATTAGTGAATAAAATTCATTCTTATTACACTATATAAACATTTTTAGTATTTTCTATTTTTATTGGTTCCTTGGTGAATTAATTTGTTGCTCCTTCACCTTTCCTACTGCCCTTTTCCCTCGGAAGTGAATGTCCGGCTTTTTACTTCTTTATCCTCCATTTTTTCCGCATATGTCCTCCATTCCACCTTAGAGCATCTGGTAACCCTACTTTGGAGGAACTCGTCAGGATAAGCATAAAGCCATTGACCGGTGGGTATATGATCGGTTCTGCGAATCCCGGGCAAATGGAGACCATGTTACGACGAGGATGTTACGACAATGGGGAATGGAGGCTGCCATTCAATTTACACAGGGGGGATTTAAATTTGAGGCATCCCAATCTTGGGTAAAAAAAATTAAAAGCAGGCACAAGATCCACCAAAGGCAGGTCACTAGATATGTCAGTCGCAGAGAAAAAATGTCAGCTGAGGATACAATGGAAGCAGCACTTCTTTTTCAAGGGCAAGCGCAAAAGTTGATCCCACTCTATGAGCCTAGTTTAGTGATCAACACAGATCAAACAGGGTGCGAGTATCGCTCACCCATCAAGCGCACTCTGTCACATCGAGGAGAAAAGGCAACCGAGGTGTACATTGCTCAAATGAACAAAATGACCCATCCATATACAGCTCAATACGCAATAACGTTTTCGGGAAAACTTTTTCCCCAAGTTTTCATTTGTCTGCAGGAAGCTATGGGGAGATTTGGTCCAAAAGTGCAGCAGGAGGTTGAGAGCGCAATCAGACGTTTTGAGAATACATTCGTGACTTGTACGAAGTCGGGAAAATTACAGACAAGCACATACGAAAGGTACTTGGAGGAAGTCTTGAAGCTGTATGTCAAAGACAGGAAGTTCCTGCTGCTGATAGATTCGTGTTCAGGACAGACAAGCCAGGTCCTGTATGACGAACGATTTATTGATGAAAATAACGAGCCTACCTGTAACTTTAAGGTTATACCTCCTAAATGTACCTCCATGTGCCAGCCTTGCGATGTCTACTTTGTAAAAATAATTATTTCACGGCTTCATAATGCAATTGGTTCGTGAACGGAGGGAAATAACGAGCCGAATGTATACCATAAAAATCCACGCTTTAATACAAAATCAACTATCGGCTCCAGTATTTAAAGAGATGGTTAGGTATACGCGTGGTTTGCGTCCAAACTTTCTGGTACCCGTGAGGTATTTTGTAATGTAAAACAGGTAATTTTCCCCGACGAGATTTTAAATTCCATCTGCAGCTGCGGAGAGCAATGCTTTCCTAGATGTTTTTGGTGTTATTTTTTTACTGCTTTCAATGCTACTTTGATTTCTACCATCCACGAACGTGTGAAATCCATAATTAAAACTAGTTCATAAATTGTCGAGTGTTGTATGTCAATTCACAGGAAACCCTTCCTTTCCCCTACTACCTACCCTGTTTATGGTTCCAGTGATGATTGGTGGCTATTGATTATTTCTATCTTGCAATTAATCAATCCACCGTATTTCTGAGGGGTTAATAAAGAAAATAAATATTTTTAATACGTATTAACCAGCACGAGTGTATGGTCCCTGTTCCTCGCTTCTGCTCCGTAACTCCGATTTCGCAGTCCACTCGTAAGAACCTTGGAAGTGTTAGCTCAGCTCCCTAGCGCTAGGCTACGGATAATGATAAAGAAACCTGCCGTCGTTAGAGACTTGATCGTGCGCGTCGCAAAATTGCGAACTTTAAACGCAATTTGCAGAAAAACTACTGGCCATATACGGGCTGGTTGTGATCCTGGGGTCTATCGCTACGTACCTACCAAGTTTCAGCAAAATCCATGACCCCATATACGGGACCTCCCCTTTAAGATGTAACTGTGCGTCATGTATTTACAATAGTCGCCGGTAGGTGTTGTGGTGGTGGCAGCTAAAAATTACTTTTTAAAATATCTCTTAAACAAAACACTATATGGGAAACTTTTTCGAACAAACATTGTAGAAAATTAACTTTCCTACAACTTTTATTCCAGTATTTTTTACATTTTTCACATATTAAAACAAATATTTAAAAAACGGATGATTGACAAGAGTAAACACCCACTTCCGGTAGACCGATATTTACCAAAAACTAATCACTTCTTTTACCTTTAACAAAAATTTCAAATATAAAATTTCGCGTTATCTGATAAATAGTTTTTGAGTGCCTACAAAATTCCGGTAACAGACACACACAAACATACAAAAACACAGACACACCCACAGACATAATCGATAAAAGAGAGAAGAGAAAAGAAGTGAAAACGTGTTCAGGGGACCTTAAAACATGTATTTCCGTTGAAATCTCGAATGGAGAAAGTAAAAATGAGTTTGGTTTTTTGGTATTTTAAAATATATAAGCTACATTATAAGAAATATTGGCGACATTACCTGCAGAAAAGTGGTATTGCAATTTACTTTTTATATAAAATAAAAATCCAGTAGTTTATAATTTTGCTTTATTTACACATATACAAAGTGATTTTTTTTATTCAAGATCCATGGAAAATAGCTATCTCAAGGTATGTCTGATAGAAACTTGAAAATTTTTGTGATTATAATTCGATGATAATAATAATTAAATTTATTTGCTCTTAGGGTCAATGCAGACAGAAATGTAAGAAAAAAAGGTAGTTAAAATAATTACAAATAGTCATAAATATAATCATTTAAAGAATAATAAGCTTTGCTTGTTAGCAGACCTATAAGACGTTTTTTGAATACAGACATAGAGCATGCATTCTTTATTCTAAGAGGAAGCTTATTATACACTAAGGAAACAGCATGGTGGGGACCTTTTTGGCCAAGGGTCAAGCGATAATCATTGATGTGAAAATCAGTTTTATGGCATGTATCATGGAAATGAAAATCTTGGTTAATGGGTAACAGTTCTGGATAAGATTTGACAAATGTTGCACAGTTAAGAATATAGATGTAGGGAAGGGTGAGTATGCCAAGGATCTGGAAAAATGGTTTACCATGACTTACGTAAGGAACATGACACATGGTTTTAATTGCTTGTTTTTGTAATGCAAAAGCTTTACTAGCATAGGTGGCATTGCCCCATAAGATAATATCATATGATAAGTAGGAGTGTATTTTGGCATAATATAATAGTTTCAGAATGTCAATAGAAACAAGAGGAGATAATTTATGAAACATACTCATAAAGATGCCCGTTGCTACTTTGTTCAGAATTGTGCTGATATGCTCAGATCAATCAAGATCTTCACTTAACTGTAAGCCCAGAAATTGTACGTGTGGAGAACGTACAATACTGGAACCATTCATTTTAATATAAGGACTTGATATAGGACGTGCATTTTTAGTGTGAAATTGCAAATAGACTGTTTTTTTCTTGTTTACAGTAAGGGAATTCGAAAGATACCATTGGTACATTGCTTTGGTTGATGAATTAGAGTGCTCTAATAAATCAGACAGATTTTTTTATTGGCTCAGGGAAGAGGTATCATAAGCATATAAGACTGGTTTACTATTCCTAACAGAACTCTGGGGGACACCACACTCAACATTTTGTGGTTTAGATGTAACAATTTTTGGGCAATTAGGTGATTGATAGGAATATCTAACGATTTGTTGTCGATCAGATAAAAAAGAAGTTATCCAACATAGTGCCTAATAATTGTAGCTTCAAATACAAAATCTTGTGGTCAATACTATCAAATGGCTTGCTTAAATCATAAAAAATGCCAAGGGTAAGTAGTTTTTCATTTAAAGCCTGGTAAATATTATTAATAAATTGAAAGGAGGATGACATAGTTGATCTAACTTTTCTGAATCCATTTTGGGATTCATCCAATAGATGGAAAGATTCTAAATAGTCAATCACTCTGTTATAAAAGACTTTCTCAAAGATATTGGAAAAAGCTGAAAGTACTGAGATAGGGCGGTAATTATCAGAATTAGATAATGGACCTTTTTTTGGAATAGGGATAACGCAAGCAAAATGTTCTCAAAAATGTTCTTTTTAAAATTTCGAATAAATTGCTTAGAGTAGCTGAATACATAAATGTGCTTTCCATAACATGTTTTCCCACACAGATTGCAGCATTGCTTAAAAGATATTCTCAATGATATTTCTGATGCTTGTCTTTCATCAAGAGTATGAGGTTCTGTCACTACTACCTTCTCCCCTCATGCCTCTCCACTCTACCTCCTTCTCTCAACCTTCTCCTTGCTTACTCACCTCTCATACTTCATCTTTCTCTCTCTCATCTATCCACCTCTCCTTTCTGCCTTAAATGTAACATCTGTGGAATCACTACAACGTTATTCAGAAAATAAAGAATAGTGTATCTAACAGAGGAAGAAATTCACTGAGTTTGGTTTCAACAAGATGGACCCATGAGCCATATAACACGGCACAGCATTAAGGAACTTTTCCTACTCTTTGGGACCATATTGTTTCCAAGGTATTATGGCCACCTCGATCCCCATATCTGACATCCCATGATTATTTCCTTGAGTGATACATTAAAAAAATAAACATTAATAAAGTATGCATTACAAATCCCCGAGCATGTGGTTGAGCTATAAACTATAATGGCAAGGATCAGGGATGTCATTGAGAATATCTTTTAAGAAATGCTGCAGTCCATGTGGAAAATATGCTATGGAGAGCACATTTATGTATCCACCATGGTGGTAGCCTCCATAAGCAATTTATTCAAGATTTTTTAAATAAAAATTTGTGAGCAATATCATAAAATTTTAATCACAAAAATTTTCAAGTTTCTATGTTGAAATTTTATTATTTTTCATGGTTCTCAAATAAAAAATATCGCTTTGTGTAAAGCAAAATTATAAAAGAAAATACTGTATTTTATTTTATTTAAAAAGTAAAAGCAATATGTGTAAAGCAAAATTATAAAAGAAAATACTGTATTTTATTTTATTTAAAAAGTAAAAGCAATACCACTTTTCTGCAAATAATATCACCAATATTTCTTATATTGTAAATAATTTGAGTTTAGACTGCTTTCGCATTAACTTCATCTTTAACTTGAAAATAAATATATTTATTAATTACTGTCATAAATTTTTAATTTTATGGTGATTTATAGGAAAGTACAAAAAAATAAGAGGGTAATCTCATTATGAAAAAATGCTTTTTATTATTTACCTGCTGCGCCACTGATCTAAGAAAGTGTTTTTCAAACTTTTTCCCTCGCGACCTAGTGATTGGAAATGCGACATAAAGAAATAATGCTTAAAAATTTCCGTTAACTCGCCATAAAAAACAATATACATATACAAAAATATTGACAGACTAATGAAAGAATTCTCTTCCACGTCATTTTCGATATATTTCAGCTGGTTATGCATTGAGTACTCGCATTTTTCTTTTGAGCCTTGCAACCAAGCACTGGATCGCCACTCGTACTTGGAAAAACAAGCCACGTCTTCTTTCAAAAGCAAAGGCGGGAAAAGAGTAACGTTTTCGTTAACGCGCATGCGCTTTCAACTACGTCCGCCGCAACCCCGCAACTGCCATTTGCAAATTAGTGTGGAATCTACATATTATATAGTCCGAGACCTTTCTTGCAGACTACAAATTGTTTTGTGAGGCAATTGATTCACAAACCCGCGTTAAACTATTGTCTGCTATGTTACCTGATAACGATAGCCAAGTTTAAAGTCTGCCTAAAACGCGCAAAAGTTTCCCAAGTTTGATCAGGACAGCAAAGTTATCCCGCCAATGCCAGAGTTTCATAATTAAATAAGCGGATATGCCTGTTGATATACGTAGTCGACTATTGAAAGATAATAGACGAATATCCAAGGATTTGAAGTAGGTACTTGAATTTAGGAACATTATTTTAAAATTTTGTGTTATCATTTTTACTGTTGCTGTATCATTCATAACTGGACGGTAAATGTTTTCTCGATCATCGTTAGTTACTTATGTTATTCTATTCGGAAGTTCATTTTCCCTATTTGAGGGTTTGCAGAAATTGGTGCTTTTCTCCCGCTAGTTTACAAGACAGTAGAAATGCAATGCATTAGAGTAGCATCCCATCGTGGTCTATACCATTGTTTACTTCTTACTGTCAGTGTGGAAACGTTAAAGATCAAGTCATATTTCCTTTAATTTTTATAACCTAATTTTGAAAGGATAAGGTTTATTTTGTCACTTTTCCTTTCGCACTTTTATGTAATATTGTTTATAATTCAGTTAAAACTATATGGGGTGAAGAATTGACTCGAGCGTCTTTTTTGTTGGTATCTTTGCCTTAGTCCTTATACTAATTGTCTTTAAGTCGTAAACAATTAATAATAAAATTTTACGTAATTTAATTGAAAATTTTGTGATTAGTCAAGCTTATTTTTTCAGGAACGATATCCTGATTAATAACATTAGGATGTTTATCAGACTGGTTAGTACCTCCATGTTGACATTCTAATTAGAGAGGATGCTGAATATTTTTGTGGTGGTAGAATCAAAGTTGGCATATGAATAGAATGCTGTAATTACCTTAATGTATTGAGAAGTGATTTTTGTTGTCATTCCAGTTTAGTTGCTTTGTGTTTTTATTTTGTTGTTTTCATTTCCTCTCAAAAATGTTTTCCAATCTAATCGGACTTTGCCCAGTTGATGAAATATTTTTGCTATGTTTCATTACCTATTTTGATCATTCCATGATGGGTTTAAATTGCAGATTGTCGATCAGATGAGTTATATATATCTCTATATTTATATGCAGTAATATTCTTAAAAAATTGATGCAACATTCATTGCACAGTGCACATTTGTAAACTTCTAGTGAGTGCTGTAGTCGTAAAAAAAGCATAGGTTATACGGAAGTATAATTTTGAGGGGAGGTCTTATCCAGTTTTTTAAGAGCAAAGTAGATTACTATAATGTTACTATGACAGGAGAAAACGTTTGAGCTTACTTGGAATTTCTTTGAAAATTTTATTTCAATTATACTTGAGTGATGTACATAAAAATTAAAAAATAATAAGCAGTATTTATTTTCAATCTGATCGATACAAAAGTACTATGTTTTAGAATGTTGGTATTATATCTCTTCATGGGCCACAGATTTTCATGAATTGCAGGTGCAGATTCAATATTTTGGGCCACGACAAAAGGAGTAATTAGCTGTTTTTTCAATTAATATGTATAATTTCTTACAATGCGAAAGTATACGCTATTTGTTCGAAGAAGCAGAGCGTACACCCTATTCATTCAAAAATATCAGAGGGTATACAGCATATACCATCGTATGCCCTCCAATACAGCACTGCTTCTAGTTAATACAGTATTGCCACTAATTACATTCTAGAATAAAAAATTGAAATATTAAATACTTTCTTATTTATCTACAATAGTCTTTAACAACATTGTATGGCTATTGAAAATACCAAGGGCAAGTCCTAAATTTTCATTTTTAATACTTAAGTGGTTATTTTGGAATTTGTCTTCAGCCATAAGATGAGTTCAACAATTCTCTAGCGAACTTCTTACATTATTGCTTTGAAAGGTTGCTGACCCATGGTATAGACAGATTTGCAGTTGCTGAGTATTAAACTTGATATTTTATTATGTGAATGTGCAATATATGGTCATTTTTTTGTGAAATATGGTCTGTATAGCGTAGTTTATGGCAACAAGCTCTGTAACTGGATTATTTTAAGTTAAAATCTTTTGAGCCATTTTTTAACAAATCATTATTCTGTGGAAATTGACAAGAAGAAACTACACTGCATACGTGCAATATGGCTCATTTCAAAATGGTTTCTGTTTCAGGCAATACCCTATATGAGTACAGGATTTCTTCAGATAGTTTATTAGGCCCCCTTGCACATGGACTACAGACACTATAGCGAAAACCACCTTTCGGAAATAAGCTATAAATGCATTTAATAAATATACTGGTCTTTAAAAGAAGCGCTAGGTCCAGCTACCCAAAACGTAAAATGTTTTGTTCATGAAGTATTTATCATTATGCCCTTCTTAAACAAAGGATAAATTTATCAATGCATATTTTCTTCTTTTTCTAAAAAATTATTTTTTAATTTGTTATATATTTATTATGTAAAGAAATTATAGTATTAGAAGAAAATTAAAACTGACATTTTGTTCTAATTTTAATGTTGAAGCTCCTATCTTCAAATTTCTCTCTTATGCCCCTGCCGTAGTGTACTCCTTAAAATTTTTTAAAATCTGGTCATCTTAGTTTATGGGACATGATGAAAATCGCTCCAGGTGCATAATTAAACGATGTAAATACCCAGTTATCTTTGAGTGTTTTCCACTTGAAAGGACGAGTAAGCGGAGGCCCAATTGTGATTCAGTGCTTATCCAGTGGTGCCTTTCGATTCCGTATGCCTTTCAGCTCTCTGACTCATTTCTCTCTATCCGAGGCTTTTCTTTTTATTCTTTCACATGGTATTAGGTCGTCTCTTGATCATATTCCCCAAAAATGGTTCTGCTAGTCACAGAAGAATGTGCCACATGGTGACACAAAAAAATTGGTCACTGTAAGGTAAACTTTGAAAAACAGGCCACTTGACAGGTTGTTTATATTTCAATGTGTTATTTATGTAAAGAACAATAAATTAAATGCAGTTGAAGTCACCATAGAGCAGAGGTGGGCAAACTGCGGCCCGTGGGCTACATGCGGCCCGCGAGGGCATTCAGAAATGTTGAAAATTGCCCAGTTTTTCTTTGCAATTCCACCTCACAACTCAAATGTAGAAAGTGCATTTTCACTAATGCAGTCTGTGGACCAAAGAAAGGAATAGGTTTAATGTTAAGTCTGTGAAAGGTATTTGTTTTTGCAGTGCAGTTTCAAACATATGTCATGCACTGATACATACTTGAGAGGCAATCCAGAGATAATGAAAGAAATTATTTCACAAGACAAATATGAATGGGCTAATCCAAAACATTAGTAAATATTTTTTACATTGTACTTTTTTATTGTTTGCATTAATAAATTTGTCCTCTTTTCTGTCCTCTTTTTTAAATTCAGGACGACCTTTTTGTTCTCTTTTTTCACCCAAAAACTTGGAAATGTCCTTTTCTGTGTTCAGAAGATGGTAACCCTAAGAGACAATATACATTGCATCAACAAATTGTAATCAATGCTCATAGAATTATTGCCATGGCTGTTGTATAAGTTTGAATGTTGATGCAGTGTAGTAGATAAATTATATAGTTAACTTCTATAGACATTCATCAGTTGATATAATGGAAGCTCTTTTGGAAAAGGAGATTTTTTTAAGGAATGGTGGTAAATGAGATAATTTCTTAGCCATAAAACTAATATCATCACCACTTAGCTGGAATGATTGATGCCTTAAATATATTACTGAAGTTGTTCTCAGATATTTATTATAGTAAATTATTCATGGTCATGTATTCTGACTTATGAAAACTGTGATAACACTTTTTCCCGAGCTTTTGCTTTAATACAGGGGTGGGCAAACTGCGGCCCGCAAGGGCATTTTATTTGGCCCGCAATGCCATTATGAAAGCGAACCATAATATAAAATAGAGATAATTTCATATTTGTAGTTTAAATTAATGCCGGAAAACCTTTTCCAGTGATGTTATGGGGATAACATATTATTTATTATTGATTTTCACTAACAGGATCCCTCGCATTACCTCACATTACTTACGATGTGAAACCTAAAGTGACCCGCTGAAGCATTTTTATCTGTTTATGTGGCCCGCCTAAGAAGCTGCAACTGTTAATGCGGCCCGTCACGTAAAAAGTTTGCCCACCCCTGCCATAGAGGCATAAGTCAGTATTGCTTAGGCAATCAAATGATAACTTCCTTTCAGTTTGTTAAGTACATGAAAAATGGCAATTGATAAAGAAATTAAGGATTTGATTTAAACATAAGTATTCAAAAATTAAAGTTTCTTTTATTCAATCAAAAAAATCACAACAGATAATATTAAGCAATATGTTCCATAGATTTACAAAATGAATACCTAATTACATTTCATTGATCCAAAGATGCATTTTCCTATGTAACAAAAATCATGTGATTGCTCTCATTTATGGCAATTATTTCACTCCATTCTGAAAATAAGATAAAATTCACAAAGTGAAAACCCGCTGGTAAAAAGTATAAAGAATATGGTTACAAAAAATTGGTCGTAAAAGTCTCCATTAAGACTTTAATTTGTTGTTGCGATCTGTATTTCTGTCATCATAGATTAAAAAAATACAACTTGAAAGACACATCAAGCTTCCTTACTTAAATGCTAACTATTAATTGACCAATGATTTTCATCTAAGATAAACTAGCGTTTTGGTTTACAAATATGTTCCTATTTTGATATTACTACTAAATGGCATTGACCAACATTATACAATCTTAGGGGGATGCTGATTTTTGTATGAATAGTCATTCATTGACTGTATTATCTTCTCTCGTTCAGCAATATTTCATTCCAACAGCAATACACACTGCATTAGCATTGTTTCACCAACATTACTCGCAGTTTATTGTAACTACATTCTACTTAACATTGACAACATGACAAGATTTTTTGAAGATGTGTGTTGGCACTGCAAAAATATTTACTACAAATTATTACTTTTGACTGCATGATTTTTATTCCTTGATAGACTTAAAATTAGGCTGTTGAATCAAGTAAGCAAGATGATATTTGGAGTTGCATTCCAAAAATAATATCCCTTTGTCTTTAAAAATCATCTGAATGTTTCTTTTGTCATTGAATACAAATATATTTTGATGTGAGTACTTAAAAAAAATGCTTCAAAAAGAAGGTTTTTGAAATGCAAAATCAGTCTTAAATGAATACATCATTTTTTCAGATATGTTTTCAGACAATATACCATATTAACAATACCCAAAAAGTCTCATATTTTATCTCAGACAAACTCTTCATCATAAATTTAGTACACATTGAACAATTTTTATTTCACAAGCACATGAAGTGAGCACATCAGCCACAACAAAATAATACCAGTAAAGTGATGCCTGGCTTCTAATGAAAGGAAAATTTCTACACCAGATATTTAGCAATGCCTAATATTTTTACCTGATCACTAAGGCCTATTACAATAACGCAGTTTACTTTGATGAATTTATGGGTGCTCATCTCTCAACTTCATTGCGCACTTTAAACCTGACCAGCAAGTCTCTGGGAATTTATACTCAAATGGATATGTTTGACTGTACTTAGAGATTTTGAGTCCACTTTTAAAAATCGAAGACAGGTGATGGTTGACGGAGCACCATGAGTGGCCTACAGGCACAAATGGAGAAACTGCTACTGTATGTTTTGTAGTTATTTGATTGCTCAGCTTTGATCAAATTTTGAAGGAGAGCACTAGCAGTCCACCTCGTGTCGCACTTCCATGTAATCTGGATCATGCATTATGTCCTTGATCATATCCTTGAGTATTGTGTAACGGGGAAAGATTGGGTAGACTTTGGAGTTAACGTATTCACTCTGAAAATAAAGATTTAAGTTATACAAAATAAGGATAATAGGATAATTTAAATCAGTGATACAAAAGAGTTTATACTGTTTGTTCTAATTTTCTCAAATTGATATAAATGATTGGAATGAAACATTTTAACACAACTGCCAAGCCAATTTCTGAGAGGATAGTAAAATACAGTACAAAGTCCAAAAACTGGAAAACTTGGGGCATGGACATTGTCAGATTTGGATTTTTCTGTTTTCTGGACAATGTACATTAATATATATTTGTAATTTTTCCTCTTTTCCATAGCCATTGCCATGTTCACTCTCAGTAAATAACACCAATATTTCTTTCTTCTGCTTCCTGGGATCAGAAAGGGTTGGGCTACAAAATACCCTACCCTTCACACAACTTCTGAACAAAAGTGCCTTATTCCAAGTTTTGCAGTAACTCAACCTTCTCTTTATTAGGATGGAAATGAGGGTTTTTCTTTGCAATATTACTCTTGGGACTATCTACAGGCCTTTTCGATATTTTAAATGTTTTTACCCTGACAAAATTACAAAAAAGTTTCACAATGCACAGTATAATGCTATGTAGGCCCAATCAACTGAATCGCAAAGAAACCTGAGCTGTCTTGCTTGAAAACAGAGTGGTTTATCACAGAATGGATAGTCACAGAACAGGTTCAGTGCTGAATTAAAGTGAATTTGTTTGCTGCAACTTGGAGAGAATTTTTTAATGAAATATTTTTTTAATGTTCAATTTCATAATAATTCGGTTTTTTGGACTTTGTGCTGCATTTTCATATTTTTTATAATAAATGGACTCTAATTTATCTTACTATTAATCTGGCATCACTGCTTTCCCAATTGACTATAGTGTCTTACATGTGCAAAACAGTTTAAATAGGTTAGAGTCATATTTGACCTTCATGGCCTGGTGGAACCTGGGCCATGATTGTTTGAATATGACTCTCAGAACAGTCAACATACCATATCACTTAATAATTATAACGCTATGATAGTTCATAGTAAGAATTGCTGAATTTCAACTCTCAAAGATATTAACTTCAAATTTGCAATTATAAATATTTCATGTGGTGAAAGAAGATAATGATTTATTCTATTTGAAGTCATAATATCTCTAGACTTAGTGTTTTATATTACACACCTTGCAGGAAGAAGTCATACCTGTTAAAGTGCTAATTTGATATTTTTTATGGATAAGGCGACCATTTAAGTACAAAATGTGGTATTTTTTCGAATTCAAATGTAGATTTAGAGTTCTTTGGCTAGGTTTTGGAATGATAAAGGTTCTTTGATTATTTAAAAATCTCAAAATGCAGTTTTTCATTGCTGTATGTTAATAATGCTCTTTATATAATTTTTTGGTAGAACAATCCAATTCCAATTTGAACTCGATTGTTATCGTTTTGTTTGGTTAAGAGTTGATGTATGTGTCTTTGTATGTGTAATTTACCATTGTTATTATTCCACTAGCATAATTTCCTATCAAATATGATGGGTATGCATGAATTAAGTATTAAGTTAAATTGAAATAAAAATTAATGAAACCAACTTTTAAATGCACTAAAATGTAAGCAATAAATATAAAATTAACATAATTGAGTGTTCCAGAGAGTAAAAATAGTTTTGGATTGGATCATTGTATACAATTTCTATGACAAATAAATTTTGCTATAAAATTCTTATATGGCCAAAATTATTTTTAATTTATGGAACATTTAATTTTGTCCTGGTCTCTCTCTCTCTCTAACTCCTTTCTTCCTCTCTCCTTTCTTCCTCTCCTCTCTCTCATATTAAAGCATTCAAAGCATGCATTCCTTAGGGATATAGTATAAGGATTAAGGTGACAAAACAATCTCGAGGTTTAACAATGACATGACCGGCAAGGCAACATACTGTTATAAAGCTTAAATTTTTCAAATAAATATGATTTAAACGTAGAACTTGAGCGATGTTGTATTGTAGGCAAAATTTGACAATAAGAATAACAAACATTATTTATTTTTCTTTAAAATATTCCAGATCCGAAGATCATAGGTCAATTATTTCTAATTTTAATTTGCAAAAGAGTAAAAGTCTGTAAATTGAAAAATCGACTTTTAGGTGTTATCTTATGGGAAATGGCACCCCCTCCATTTTCCCCCACCCTCCAAAAATAAAAATTCTGGCCCCGAGGTGCACATCCTCATGATCCCATTAGTAAGTGTACCAAGTTTAAAGTCTCTAAGTTACTTGGTTTTCGAGATATACTGTCCACACACACATTGCCTTTTATTAATACAGATTGATATTATGTTTTTACAATTGCTATCCATTGGAAGGGATACTGTTATTATAAATGATGAATTGACTGTCATATGGCTAGAGATGGTTTTAGGCTTGGGCTATGCAAACAGCTGCCCAGGTTGACCAGGCTTTATTTCTGTCAGTGGTAACTAAATTTTTCTCCGAGTTTTTATGATTTAGTTGGTGGTTAAATCATTCCTTGCCAACATATAAAACTTGCCAATGTATCATATGATATATTTGTGATATGATATATTTCTTGTGGCTAAGTGATTAATTTAAAATGTTGATGGGATAATATGATCTAAAGATCCTATGCAGTTAGGCATAAACTGTAATTTTGGGAAATAATTTTGAAACGAAAAAATTCTGCTATGACCGGGAATTGAACCTGGGTTTTTCACTTGCCGGGTGGATATTCTACCACCGAACTACCATAGCAGATAATTTTCCCTGCTTCTGAATATGGGTTTTTTTCTTAGTTGTTTCAAAATGATTTCCTAAAATTACAGCTTATGCCTATCTGCATGGGTTCTTTAGATCATATTATCCCATCAATTTCTAGCTTTGGCAATCTCACCATGTGAGAGGGATGGGTTTTCTTCATTGTTCTCTTGGAGGACATCTATTAGGGCTGGTTGATACTAGCTTGGACTCAACTAAGAAAAACACCTGCATTCAGAGCCAGGAAAAATTGTCTGCTACTTTAGTTCAATGGTAGAATATCTGCCTAGCAAGTGGAAGACTCATTTGTTTCCCGGTCATAGCAGAATTTTTTTCCTGTTTCAAAATTATTTCCCAATTTAAAATGTATTTAATTTTAGTATATAGAAACAAGAAGAAGCTTGGCGAGCATACATTCTTGATCATTGCTATGTCTACATGCATTTCATTTTCAATACTATGAAAATTGCTTCTGTAATGAATGCTGCATCCATTCGTTTCAAAACAATTTTATTTTATCTTGTCAACACAATGTCTCCACATAGAAAAACAGAAAATTATTACTGTATTAATTAATGTTGCTTTGAAAAATTGATTATTAAAATTTCATGTGCTAGAAATATTTTTACTGCAGAACTTGACTTGTTTTCACCTAACTGGGGATTTTTTTATTTTCCAAGCTTTGCCAAATCTTAGAATATGGGGATTTGGATTGCTTCATTTTAATTTTGTGAAATTTACTTTTATATATCTATTTATGAAGTTGATCAAGTTTTACAGAAATTTTACGGTGATGTAATTAAGTAAAATTTTCTTTATTTTAATTACATTTCAGTCACAGTGTGATGTGTTATTATTTATTAGTTATTTGTGTATTTATCAATATGTAACTATATGCGCTTGCCTAAGAGCTATTTTTTATACTTGATACTTTCAAGATATGACCCTCAGAGTCGAGTAAATTGGATTTATAAAATTTTTTCATACTATGTACTATGATTCAGTGCTCAAAATGGAAAATACTATATAACTTTTTGGAATGTTAATATTAAATGTCTGACGACAAGTAACAATATTACTGATGCATGTGACAAACCAGAACGGCTTTCCGGCACATTCCGAGTACAGCTATGATTCCCTTTGTTAAATCTTTCTCCACCAAGATTAACATAGTTTTTAACTAATAGAATGCCTACATTGGGGTGAATGTGGCAGCTTCTCCTGGCACAGCCTGTTAGTGGCTGCAGAATAGTGAATTTTGCCCTATCACTCTGCTCTAATTATCACATAATGGGGTGCAATTGACATAAATTGCCTCGGTACTAAAAATACTCAGTTATATCAATGCATATTTATACTGCAGAAGTATAACTAAGTCAATCAGAGCAGCAAAGTATAGTATTGGAGAGCATTAACAATACTCTTAAATACTTGATGATGATAACCTAATTGTTTTATTATGTAATGTATATAACTATTACCTTCAATTCTCGAATTAGATTTCTTAGGCCAGAATACTTCTTAAGTAGGCGATATAGACCATTGGTCATTTGGGTGTTTTCTGCCTCAATTTGTGCCGTTGTCATATCTGAAAAGAATTTCATATGATATGAGATATTGATAGCATATTGTTGTAATTGTAAAATGAGTTGTTAAAATTGTTTAAGAAAGAGAATTATTAATATCTACATAGAAAAAGTATATGGATGTAGAAGGATAATTATCATCTTATATTTATACTTATGGTAGTTCAACAAAATAAAAATATTGAGCTCATCTTATGGCTAAGTCATATTGATCAACTAAGTTGCCAATAGCCGTAAAAGGGCTTGAAATCTATCATCAGAAAATCCTCACTGATGATGGCTACTTTGTTACCATAATCAATTTGATTTTCACAACCCATTTTTGGCTGCTGGAGAGACAATTCTAAATGTATGCTTAATTTTTCATTTTTACTTGTAATAAAATGTATACAGAAACCTCCTGCAACAAAAAAATTGCTCAAGATTTTTTACCTAGAATAAATAAACACGTCCCATGATATTTATTATTGAAATACTCTTTATTAGTTATTATAGATCAGAGATATTTCTATAAGTAACTCCAAAAGTGTAATTAATATTCAGAGGCTTGAGTGATATTATTTCATGAATATTGAAATTTCATAAATGCGTAGTTGAAATTAAATTGAATTGAATTTTGAGTTAAAGAATAAAATGGTCATCAATATTGAGTGTCAACATTGATAATCTTATTGCCTAATTTTAAAGATCATGAATAATATTTTAATGACATAAATTTTATCTATCATTAGGTTTATTGTGCTTCTTACTTCTTATTTCTGACAAATATTTTCTTGAACATATGAATTCAGGAATCCAAATTTGTTAGAGCTAACATTATAGTATCTTCATCGTGGAATTCTATTTAACAAATGAGCACTTTAAAACTATATACTTAGATAAAGTATTGATTTTGATACGTGATATTTTACCAGTGAGTTAAATTTAATTCATCTTAGTTTTCAGAAAAACATGTGCATATAAAAAACAATCAAATATTTAAATAATGGAAAATATTGTATAAACCATTAATTTTAGCATAAGGTTGTGTTATTTTTCCACTATTTAATTCTACTATGTATGTGGGTAATTAGCAATCACTATGCTATATGATTCACACACATTACATGTCTTGAAGCTCCAAACTAAAGCAGTGAATTGGAAGAACTTAGAAAATTTTTTCGAACAACTAATACACCATTAAAAATTTATTTTCCATAAAACAACAGTAGATATAAGATGTTATGCAATATTATTGTTATTGGAAATATTATTGGTAACATACTGGATTCAATTTAACATTAATTTATTGAAGTAAAAACAAAAATTTATCTAATTTTCAGTCTTCCATGTATAGCAATTCATATACCCTATTAGCCCGAGCTACGGGCGAGCCGGGTGGCTGCCAGGGGCGCCAAAGTTTTGGGGGCGCTATCCAGATCATATATCTATGCATTACTTGCAAGGGAATAAATATTGGATACCTATTTGTATCGATGAACAGGCTAGATTCTTGATGGCATTCCTTTTAATTTTTCATTATCAATAATTCTTATTGTACTTTGTAAATATCTCAACAAACATTAAAAGAGTGCTGGAGTGCTATCTCGTCTGGGGCACCAAAATTCCTCGGGCTGTCCCTGAGCCCGAATATAACACTGTTTTCATCCTGAAATTGCATTTGAAAATTAACTCCCGCATTATATTCGAGGACTAGAGATTGTAAGGAAAGAGGTGGCTGACAAGTTCTCGGTCCAAATTGGAAGGAGTTGGATTAGAACATTCATATTTTAGGCTTTTTCTAGATAGTCCCACTGATGTTGATGTAGTATTATGAAACTGTGTATACATTGCTACAGTATAGTGCAAGTTTCTGATTTTTTGTGCGCTTTCAGTTTTTCCTTGAAAACCCTTTCATAATCTTGGGGTCGCATTATACTTGAGGTCACCTTATATTCGGACTAATATGATATTAGGGTTATCCTTCAATGTTTAATTTATGTTTAATATATAGTCTTGCATATTTTAAATGTAGAAATAATTATTAGAATTCTTACCTTTAAATTGCATGTGTGAATGTACAACTTAAAATGTAAACAAAATAAAATAAGATGAAAAAGTTATTGCTGCAGAATTACAATAGTAGCTCCTAATATTTATCAATTGTTATGCTAGGGAGCAGTAATTGCTGCACATTAATGCAATATATCGAATACTGTGGGAACAACTTACAACTTTGTAAACAAAGCATGGTTTCACCTTGTATAATATAATTAGGCAATATATTTTTTGGGTTTTACCTGATTTTTGCCCATTTTTTACCTCCCGATTCGATATTTTTAAATTTGGGTAAAACCCGAAGTGCTCCACTAGTAATAAAATAATTAATATTAAACTAGGGGCTTGGAACTTTTGGACAGGATTTTAATATGCAAACGCTTTACAATTTCAGCTCACGTCTACATTTAATATAAATAACCATTGATATGGCTCAAATTTATTTTAAATCTTCTGCTTCAAAAATGCGGAGTTATAGACAGAAATGGAGATGTAATTAATTCATGCGGATGTTACATCTCATGGAGAAGAAGATGGATGAAAAGTTTCTCCAAGACATAAAACTTGATCGTTTCTCTATATCACAGGTATGGGATTTCATTAACATGCCACAGACAAAACATCGCATTCTTCGCAGTTTTTTAGGCTTGTTGAATAGCGGTAACAATCAGCAACATATTCAAGCATTGTGGTGTTACCAGTTTACATGGGTAATCAATTCAGGCCCAAAAATATATAAAATGTATAATATAACTGGCTAAAAATTTTGTTTCTATTATACCTGTTTTAACCCGAATTCTTTAAAAATGTAATTGCTTTGCTTTCATTAAAACCTGATTTGTTTAAATATTTAAAAAATCTGATAACTATCCGACTGCGATTTTATTTTTATTTAAAAAATAAATTCCCTAAATATACGTAATATAGATATGGATTGTTAAAATTTTCCACTCAAACATCGTCTGACCCAAAATTCCAATAGGTTGTTACAGCTTATATTTGGAGTGTGTTTAAAGTTTCATTTTAAGGAAGAATATATAAATATTTTTATTCAGCTGACCATAGAAATTAAGTATTTTTCAAATGTTATGATAATCTGGGAAGTGAAGATTTATTAGTATGGTGACATCATGGCTTCAGGTGTTACCTTTGTTTGTGTTGGAGAACATTTTATAGTTTATTGACAAAGTCAAGATAGGAAACAAAGTTGAGCATAGCAATAGTAAGCCAAGGCATTTATTTTTTAACAATATGAGACGTCTATAATGAAAGAAAAAATATCACCTTTGAGGCATCAATTTTGGAATTAAAAAATTCGAAAAAGTATGCATATTAGGATTAGATAGCAAGACCATAAGCCAATCTTAAAGAAAAAATTTTTCAAAACAATATGTAATATAAGGAATAAAATTAGTTGCACAATATATTTATTAGATTTTATATTGCTGGAGTGGATGGAAGAGTATGCTCATGCAGTCATAATTCTATGAAGACAAAATTTAGATGCTGTACATGTATAATTGTTTGGCCTGGAAGTTAAATATACAAACCGTCAAGATTCTAATAGGTGACTGTGACCTTGACTAGACAAAGTTATTTATAACTTATAGTCTTTCTATGGAACTACTTGGTTATTCTTAAAGACTATCCTATCAAGAAAACAGTTGTCAAATAACTACTGACCAATATTATTATTAAATGTAAAAGTGATAATTGACATTGAGTATAATACAGGAAGGTATAGTGAAAGATTTAAATTTTAGTGCTAGGAAAATAGAGAACTAGCCATGTGAGCCAAAAGTCAATAACTGAAGGAAAAAGTAGGGAGCAGTAATGTAATTAACAAAGCTGAAGTAGTCAGGAATAGAGAGTAAAATAAACCGCAGTAGACATTGCACAAACTTTCTCATATACATATATACGTTTGATCGACTGGGTATGCTTGTAAAAGAAAAATGTTTATAAATCAAAGTTAACCATAGTTTAGCATATTTTAATGCCACTGGATGATATATAGTAATTTTTTGGAACATATGGCTTAGTGAGTATTATTTGTGACATCAGGTTGTACGATTGGATGGATTTTAATCAAAATCCTTATAGCCATTTTTGAGTAAATTGAATTTTGTTTCGAAATATCCAAGAATATAGTACCCTTAATTGTTGTGCAATATCGTTCATCTCTTCAGAGTATTTATTATGAATGATATTATCCACAAATATGAGATATGATTCGATTTAGTTTAACCGTCTAGGCTGTAGCAAGATTTTGAGTGGGTTGCGGCAGAGGTGTGACGTCATAGGGCTTATGTAAGGTAGCTTAGCATACATTGTAATGCCACTGGATGCCATATAGTGATTTCTTTATTTATTATTTGTGACATCAGGCTCTACAATTGGATTGATTTTAATCAAATTCTCTGAAGCCATTTTTGAGTAAATAAAATTTTTCTAGAAATCACCAAGAATAAACTATGCTTTATTTTTGTGCAATATAATTTTTATGAAAAAGGGTATGCAAAAGATGACATATTGCATAAATACGAGATATCATTCAACTTTATGTATGCATTTGGGCCCTAGAACTGTGAACAGACAGGATGGCATAAACCACTTGTATGAACTCGGGGACACCTGAAATGTGTATTTCCATCAAAATCTCGAAGTTGAATTTTTTCTCGATTACAATATTTTCTCAATATATTACTTATATGAGAAAGTAAAAATAGGAATTTTAATGAGAGCAATAGTAGAAGATACTAATAATGTAGTAAATGAATAAAACAGGTTTACATTTCAACTGATTAAAACAGTAAAGGGAATCTAAGAATTGTCCTTAAATCAAAGTACCTATCTATGAACATATTTAGAAAGACAAGGATTGAGGGAAGATAATGGCAGTTATATGTGATATCTTAAGCTATAAAAGAGATAAAATCCATTCTTGTTGTATAACTGGTTTCTTACGAGCAGTAGAGTATTTTTAGCATTAGTGCAATTTCAAAGTTAGTGATGTCAAAATGCAACATGTAAACATCAAATTCGGTCAACATCATACAGCAAGAGCTGTCTAAAAATAATGCCATCATCCTTCCTCATCTGCCATATTTTACAGTCATCTCAACCTGCAACTTTTCTTTTGTGGATATCAAAGAAAGGCTCAGGCTGTTGCTCTGGTAGTGAGGAAGAAGTCATTGCAGCAACACAGGAGGTGCTGTGTACCAATCCACAAGAAGTTATCCAGGATTGGTTCCAGCTGCTCTACGGACACTGACAGAAGTGCGTAGTGGTGAAGGGAGAATATTTTGAGAAAGTAGGCATTTAATGTTACTAATTTTTATCATATTAAACGAGCTAAGCACTTCAGTTTGTCAGTCCAGGAACTTGTTGACTGTACCACATATAGCTATAACAGTATTTGGTGTAGGAAGATATTTTAGGAGAATAAAAGATTAAAACTAAAAATTGATGGAAGATTTCACTGAAATAGTTATTTTAACCTTGCTAAAAACCCAAAATTTAGAGAGAAGGAATATTGGATGGCTTCAAATTCAATATGTCTGAGGCCAAGAGACATGCATTAGTATTTCATTTAAGGAAAAGGAAGGAACAAAAAATTAATAAATGGGTTTGTTCTTTGAACTAGAAAAAAATGATATCAACACAAGGTTTTGAATAGAGGAAAAGTCTTTGCCTATGCGAGCTCATTTAATATATGAAAATGTAGACATGGATAAGAAACAACAGGAGAGCAAAGGCACCCTTCATTTTGGAGTATATGGTATTCAAACATGCTCTTTGTGATACTAACAATTTTTCTTATCACTGTTGTGATTTGCTGTTAAGACCTGGAAGTTTTTGCTTTAAGGAAAGGCTAGTATAGAAATATCATCTTTGCAACTGCTTAAAAGCTTTGTATATACATCACGCTGTGGTTATAATGCCGTCGGTTCTACTGTGGCTGTATTATAATGAGGGTTGCAGCTCCTCTCCTGAAACCCGTGTTATAACCAGGGAGTGGTGTATCATAAATGAGATGCTATAAAGTTTAGATGAGAAATTGGATATTCTAAAGTAAATATGAACTAAAATAAAATTCACAGGAAAACTTTTAGTGTAGATATCACTTACCAAACCTCATAAAAATCTGGAAATCTGAGATGGATGCAGATAATTTATAGTGCATTATTTAGATTTGTAGGTAATGTTTTCAAATTAATAATATTTGCAGGCATGGGCATCTGCAGGTAGTAGTAAGGGGAGCAGTTACGTCCCCTGGTATATCTGATGAAAATGTAAAAAAATACATCACCCGTAATATTATAGAATAAAAATAAATTAAAAATAAATTTTATTAAAATGGGATGAATTATGTAGGTGGGGAGATACCAGGTGGTCACACTACTGCACATGCTTCAAACCTGATCCCTTCTGGAAAAGTTGCTATGGTTGACCATGTTTGCAAGTGATAGAGCGGTAATCTTTAGATCTGCCATTATATTAATGAGGCTAGCATAAATGAATGAAAATTTGATAAAGTTTTGATGTTAGCATTAATGATTACAACGTATAGTAAAATTCCTTTTATCTGGCATGTTTGGGACCATAGAGATGCCGAATTAGATGATCTGCCGGTTACAGACCACGCCTTGAAAATAAGCTACCTATCTTGTCTAGAAATGACCACTCCAAAATGAGGTCTAATTAGTACAATCTTTAATAATTTTATAATAATTGCATTATATTTTTTAGTTTTTTAATACCAGAAAAATTCATTGAATACTAATTACAGAACAAAACTGTAATGCATCTAAATTCCAGGTGTTATTTACCGATATGCTTTGAAGCGTAAAACGTACTGTAATTTCTTGTATTATAGAAGACATAACATTGTGACTAATACCACGAGCTAACTTATTGCAAATATCGATTTTTTGTAATGTTAATAAAACTTGCTTTCTCTTCATTTCCTGGCTAGTAGAAAGGCTATTATTTGATGCCATTATAAAATAATTAAAAAATTTTACACATCCCTGAATTGTAAAAAAAATCTGATGTGGCCAACACAACTTTCTCCATATGTAGTTGGTAATTTACGAGTCTGCAGTTCTGGAATTGCTGTCAATATTGAACTGAAATATCTCCTTAACAATTGGCTCTACAAAAAATTATTAAATACAAAAGTTGTAGAGGATAAAATTACCTATAGCTTAGGTTATTAAATACGATTATGTTAATGAAGAATTACAGGAGATATTTGACATGAATGGAAAAATGACAAGAATAAACACCCACTTCTGGTTGACCGATTTTAGCTAAACTCTAATTAGTTCTTGACTTTCTAATACAAATAATAAATATGAAATTTTATGCTGATCAGATTATTAGTTTTTGGGTTAAAGCACCCACAAAATTCCGGTCACAGACATCAAGAAAATAGTCAAAACATGTTCAGGGGACCTTGAAACATGTATTTCTGTTGAAATCTCGAGTTCGATTTTTTTCATGAAAACAATATTTTCTTTATATTTCGTATATGGAGAAATTAAAAATGTCAAAACTGTTTGCGCATGTAAATGCAGTATATGATTTGTTCACAGCAGAGCATACTGGATACTAGGTTAACCATTCACTACTCATCTTGCAGATACATATTACCACATTTTACGATAAAAATTCAATCATTGTGCTTGAAATGCTGCTACAGTCTAACAGGGCCTATTTTAACATGCAGCTCTAACAATTTTATGCAGTTCTAAAAGTCAAATGTGCAGCTCTATAATCAATTTTGCGCAGTTGCAAGTTCTTTTTTTCTGGTAATACATGAATCATGAATGCTATGGTGAAATTGTACTCTTTGTTGCAGGTTAGGTATCTCAGTATCTGAACCACACTAATGACCTATTTAGTTAGATCATTTCTCACTAGGTGGTGTGTTTAGTTTAGTTAGATTGTTTCTCGCAAGGAGACTATGCCGGCATGCCAACTACTGCATTTTGGGTATTTACAGAATTCACTGGTTCATTTCAAATAGCTTTTCTTTTCTGCTTAAAGGTAAGTTGTACTTTGTTGTAAATTGTATATGCATATCAAATAAAATTAATATGAGAAAGAATTTTTAATAAAAACTTTTGGTAATTTCCACAAATCGATGTTGTTGTTAATTTTATTTGATTGTGGAATTCCACAGTCTTGACCTTGTCCATTAACTTCTGTATATGTATATATTTATATAAAAATAATTAATTTAGATTGATCCTTAATTCCATTAGCAATGAGCCAAAAAGACAGAAACCATCAATGGCAACGAAGTATTTTGGATATGTTTATGCTGTGTAGCTCCAAAACAATAGAGGCAGCATCAGCTCAAGACATGTCTGTACCTTCTGCTTCTGCCTAAAAATGATACAGGCAGTCCTCGGACTTATTTCAGGTTATGTTCTTCAGTGATATCTGCCAGTATTTTGATGACATTTTCAGCGGCATCTTCATAAGCACTAGCAGCTTCGCCTTGCACCCTAATGTTATGCAAGTTATACCTGGCTTTAAACCGCATAAACCAGTCTTTATTTGCATGGAAACTTTCGCCCCTGGATTCCTCACCACGCTGGTCTTTCACAGTCTCAAAAATACTCAAAGCCTTCATTTGAATGGTGGCATGGCTTAAAGGCATATGGTGCTGAATTTGATCTTGAATCCACAAAATTAAAAGTCTTTCCATCTCTACCACAAGTCCTGCACATTGCCTTATAATTGTCGACTACAGTGGAATTGCACTTTTAATTTTAGCAGTGAATCTGTTCTTTTCTTTTAGGATTGTTTGCACAATTATGCGAGCAAGGTCAAATTGCCTTACAATTTCAGACTTTGACTTCCAAGCGTGGAAAGATATGAGCAAAAATATAGCCGAAGTAAAAATTATTTTCCAAAATTTAGTAGGGATTTCAACATATTTCCACCAATTAGGCCTTCGAACAAGTGAATTGAAAACCATTGCTAAAGATGCATAACTGTCTTTTAACAATCCTCAAATTGTTTGAATTGGGCAGGAGTGAATTATTGCATCAACTTTTACATAGCATTTTAACATCCTGGAATGCATTAGTCTTTTATTTTAGTAAAAATAATTCTACAGGGGATGTGTAGGTTTTTGCAGTTATTTAACAAAATTTGACAATCTAGAGCAGTGGTGCCCAAACTTGTCAGCTCTAGGGCTACATAGCTCAGTTCTGCTCTCTTTGCGGGCCACACCCAGTGGAAAATAGAGTTGAATAATAATAATAATATTGTGGGTCAATATTACCTGATTTTTTAAAAATGTTTCCATCTATTATGGTAAGAGAGGGATAAAGCCAAAATATATTGTTTTTATATATTTTTTATTTTTCTACATTGTCCTTTAAATGTTTAACTCATGACGGGCTGGATGATGGCACTCAGCGGGCTGGATGTGGCCTGCAGGCCGTAGTTTGGGCAACACTGATCTAGAGTTGATGGCAGTTCTTGCTGATATTTTACAAATATTTTCAAGACTTAAAAAAAATCCAAGCAAGATAACATAACAATTGTTAATATGTCAGCTCATTTAAAATCATGTTTGAAGGCCATTGATGAACTTTGGGAACATATTTTATCAGAAGGATGGGAAGATACTTTAAATAGAACCATAGAAATAAATAACAATGACAAAGATAATACCCCAATAATATATCTTAAAGGTGTAGAACAATGGACACTCCACACTGCAGAAAGGAATGCCATTTATTCGTCAGCAACAAGCATGAGGTTGCTGCAATTAGAATTGAAATTATTTGCAGTCTCAAACAATTCTTAATTCAATGCTACAACATTGATCAACAGGTTTTAACAATCATATAGTCATTTTTAGCACTAGACTCCTCTGCAGATTTAAAAAATTCACTTAATCCTTGGCCATGGATTAGATTTGTCCGAGATATTTTTGCAGTATAAATAATTTTGTAAAGAAAAAGTCTTCAAATCAGCAAGTTTGGCAAACATAGTAGAGCAACTCTCCACATAAACTGATAATTATAAGCAAATTTTATTTGTGTTGGCAAGAATATTAGCTGCCACTTCTCATTCTGCAGATTTTGAAAGATGCATTAGCACCAACAGCTTGCTGAAAACATCATTAAGGTCCACTATGAATTCAAGCACTGAAACTAAATATTTATATGTGCTTTTTAAGATGCCAAATGTCATGGATTGGAATCCAAAGAAAACTGTTTTATTGTCTCAATAAGCAAAATCGAAGATCATGAAAATGTTTCAAACATAAAGAGTAAGTGCCGGGAGTACTTCAAAATGATGTTTACTGAGTTGGGGACACCAGAAAATTAAGATGATGTTCCACAGAAAAAAATTAAAAAGTTTTGATTGACTTTTTTTACAAATATTATTAATATAATATTTGTCTTGTTTTTTTTAAATTATAACTAACTTTTCCTTCAGTGTGATATATTTTGTGATGATTTATATTTAAGATTGTTAATTTTGTAAGAATATTTGTTAAGTTACTTTTTAAAAAAGTTAACGATAGTTTTAAGTTTTTTGTTAGACAGTGAATACTGTGATTTTTTATATTATTTTCTTTAGTTCTGTGTAAAATTACTGAGATTTCAAATGTGGTTTTTCTTATGCGTGCCATCTTAACATATGGGCGCACTGAGGAATGTGCCGCAGGCCCTGCACAAACAGGGGCTCCACACATACAAGGCCCTTTTTATATGAAGTTTCGTCATGATGTTTCTAATATTACAGTTTTTCCTAACTACATATATTAAAAAATGGGCCCTCCAATAGTCCAGTGAGCCCAAAAAATTGATTTATACAGTTTTAAATTTCCCTTAAAATAGACCCTGCAGTCTAATACTCTTGTTTTCACATCAATCTTCACCCTAGCACCAAAAGCACAAACAGTCAATTAATACATCATTAAATGCATTACTGGCACCAACAAAACACAAATTTATGATATACTGCCAGTAGGAGAAATAACCAGGTGGTAAGATGATGAAAATGTATTAGTAAAACTTATAGGCGGGTAAGCCAATATAAACATCGTTATATAAAACTACTGATAGCTACCTTTGTTATGATATAACAATCTCCTTCCTTTACCATTAAGATGGTTATTTTGTAACTAAAATATGTATCATTTATTTTATAAAACAATTTAGGTATTGGCGTAAGGGTTCTTTAAGACCCTCGGCCTATATGACAGGTCAATTTTAGAAGTGTTTTTCAAGAAAAAGTGTCTTACAGGCAGTGGTGGATTTAGGATATGTTGGCACCTAGGCACAATAGCGTTTGCTGGTTGCCCCTATACATTGTAAAGAATAAAAAAGGGATAAATGGAAAAAATCATTTTGATTTTGAAAACCACATTATTAGGTAATACTTTCCTCTTTACTGGAATTACTGAAGTTGAAATTAAAAAACATTTTAAAGTTATTCAATATGTTTTACACAATATTGTTCTTGAATTTAATTCTGTAATTATCATATCATATATTACCTAGTATGCATTTACTACAAAATTTTCCTTACTACTTATAACTACTTCATTTTCTGCATTTTCATCAAAAAAATTTTTTATTTTCTTGGATGACTTCTTTTAGCATGTCTTATCTTCAATTAGTGGTTTGGCTTCCTCTTCTGTTAATTCAAAATTATTTCTTCTATCTTGTACGTAATTAGTAAGCGATGATAACAATGCTTCTCCTTTTAAAATGTTAGATTTTTCAATACTGCAAATTTTTACCTGTTGCATTAATGCCTTGCAGTCATGGTGATTAAAAGAATATCATATTAAAAAAAAGCTTTATTGACCCTTCTGCTTTGCTTTTAGCAAAATTCCTTATGCAGAAGAATTTATTATTTCAATTAAGGCATCTTTAATATCATTGAAACCAATTCTAAGTGCTAGAACAGCATCAGCTGGTGTCACTTAGATTTTTTAAAAGAACTGAATTTGACTTTGCTATAGATTTTTTAAAAGTATCCAATTACTAGCCAATACAGAAAAAATCATGTAGAGTTCCTGAACCAAGTCAAAATGTTTAGAAGCTGTTGGACATGCTTTTTATATATTTATGAAATGCCTTATGGTTCTAAAAGAAACCTCTTTATTATTTTTTTAGATAAAGATTTACTCAATTATTTTCCAGTTACCTTAGGATTTTTATCTACTGCTTTTAGTATAAGTTAAATATCATCTTTGTCTAGAGCAGGACATGCAACCTACGGCCTCTGAGAACGTTTTATGCAGCCCATAAAGCTTTAGATATGTTCAGTGATATTTAATACAAATAATTTTGTACATTTTAATTACATATCTCTTGAGTAGGTTCCTATGTAAACTCTCATCCAGCCCACAATGGCACTTGCAACCTCTTATGTGGCCCGCCAGAGCACTTGAATCTACAAATGTGGCTCTCCACATAAAAAGGTTACACACCCCTGGTCTAGAGCATTTGGCCTGCACGAAGATAAAGAATTTTTAGTTTATCTTTCTCTACATTTTCTTAAAATTATCCCACTGTAGGCCTTGGGCTTCCAGTTAACATCTTGAATTTTCTGGTCCGATTTTCCTAATTTGGAAACAGCAAAAATTTCCACTTTCTTTATGAGTGCCTTTGTGTTTAACATGGCATTAAATTGAAAATTATATTTGTACTTTTCCCGATAAAGTCCCAATCATGTTACAATATATGATACTTGGCCAAATCATTTTGACCCCACTTCTTTCCTAAATAAAAAATAGTTACTTAAACTACTAACAAAAAGTTGTCATTTTAAAAATATAAGTAAGACATAATAACTTTTATACACAGTTTCTTTATTTAATCTAGGGCTCTGATAATATACTAGAAAATTTCCATTTTGATGTGGCCAAGTCATTTTGTCCCTGACTGTACCTATGTTTCTTTTTAAAAATAATTTGGTTCCACTTCGATTTAGATGTCCAGTGTGCCTAGTTTGACTTATGGTAAATCCGCCACTGCTTACAGATATGGAAATGTGGTAACTACATTACAAGCCACCTGGTGACAAAGTATGCCAGAACATTGGAAGTGCCATATTGCACAATGCTGAATAAATGGAATTCTACTGCATATATTACAACTGCAATTTAAATATTTGTTGGATTAAGGGCTAATGATTGCTGTTAAAAACCTTTTTAAAAGTCAGGTTTAACTATGAAATATATTCTGAATGAGGAATTGAAAAAGTTCCAAAGAAATATTATTGGAAAATGTATGCAGAAGGAGTATGGGTGATGAGAGGTTGGAGACGGATGGTAAATGAAGATCAATAAAATCAAATAGGCAGAGATGATAAATTTGATGTAATGAAACTTTATGGTTATAAAAACCACTGAGAACTACATAATAAAAATATGATAGTTTTAGTGTATTCTTATAGAGAAGGTATAATGTAGGAATACATATAATGATTTTGATTGAAGAGGAAGAAGAAAGTTTAAAAAAAGAAATAATGTTTTTCAAAGAATAATATGTCAAAAGTAAAAGGAAATGAGGTTATAGTGTAACAAAGCCATTATATTTGCTATTAGCAGCATTTTAAGAAAGATGTAGTGGCCTATTTCTTAAATCATATAGCTAAGAGACAATAGGGTTACCATCTGTCCTCTTTTACCCGGATTTGTGCGGATTTTTTGTCTAAAATTTGTCTGGGTGGATTTTTATAAAATTGTTGAAATGTCCGGATTTTTACTTCCTGCGGCATTTTGTTTTAAGCAAGCACAACGAAGAATGCTGAATTACATTATCTGATATCTCTTTCGGATACAGAGAAACGATTGGTCAATTCAAATTTTTCGCGGGAGCCAAGCAGGTGTGGAGGACCCTGACGACTCTAATTTAATTACATCGAAGCATTGTCACCCTATGCTTACTCCAGAATTCACTTATATATAAATAGATATTTGTAGTGGTATAACCTGCCAGGTGTTTCAGGACCCTGTTTTCTCGAACAATACAACAACATGGAAATGTGTACTTGAGCCACTGAGAACAGCATTGATCCATGGTTGTGTTCTGTTGACTAATTTCGGAATATTTAGCAGAAGCCCAATCAATGGTGCAGCCACTAATACATTTAGTGCTGAAGTTCAGCTTTGTTTAAAACCACAGTTCTTCGCTGTAAATATGAAAATATTTATTTTTCCCTTTTATGGTTCTAGACAATACGATTTTATGATTCATTACTTATAATATAAAATTGGTTATGATTATTTCATATATGAAAATTAATATTATTAAAGACTATCATTCCTTTAAAAATGCCTAAAAGGAAGTGCACTTTCACAGAGGAGATGAAAAACAAATTTCCATGTTTTTCATCTGGCCAATATGAATGAAAAAGCTGAGTGTAAAGTATGCAGAATGGGGACATATGTTTCAGAGGCTAATAAAGGGGCTGGTGATTTAAAGCATCACATAGAATCAGACAAGCATAAGAAAGTACCTCTTTGAGAAAGGTTACAGATTTTTTTGCCAAAGCTGTCAGTAAACCAGAATACGATCTAGCTGCTGCAGAGGGCGCCTTTGCTTTTCATGCTGTGAAACACCATAGCAGTTATAAATCGATGGACTGCATCTCTGTCATGTTAAAAAATGCATTTTTTGATTCAGAAATAGCAAAAAAAAATTCCTATGCTAGAACCAAGACAGAAGCCATTGTAAACTCTGTACTTGCAAACCATTCTCTTAATATTGCTTTAACAACTTTTAAAGAAAATAATATTGCATACTGTGGGGTTTTAACTGATGGAATCAATCATGGTTCTGAAAAGATATTTCCATTAATTATTCAGCATTTTGATGTGAAGGCAGGAGGGTTACAAACCAAATTAATTGAATTACAGAAAATGCCTAATGAGACAGCAGATGCTATTTCTAATTATGTCAAAGAAACTCTTGAAAAAAATGGTTTGTATGAAAAATGCATTGCATTCTCAGGGGACAATTGCAATACAATGTTTGGATGACTCAGACGAAATGATGAAGGAAATAACGTCTTTGCAAGTTTAAAGAAATTGTTGCAGAATAAGACCTTAATTGGAGTGGGCTGCCCTGCACATATATTGAACAATTGTCTTCACAGTGCCGCAGAACTTTTTGATGTTGATATAGAGAATGTTATTTTTAAAATTTACCAGTATTTTCACATTTATACAGTCTGGACTGAGGAGTTTAAGGAATACTGTGAGTCTGTTGAGATTGAATATAGACAGCTTCTTTCCCACAGCAAGATGAGGTGGCTGTCGTTATTTCTAGGCCTTACTAGACTTATGCATATGTTTCCAGCTTTAAAGGCACTTTTTCTGTCCCAAGAAAAACCTCCCATTGTGATCAAAAGGTTCTTTGAAAATGAATTTTGTGAAATTTATCTTGGGCTCATGCAATCACTTAGGAGTGTGTTCCATACACACACAACAAATTGAAAGGGAAAGTAACTCAGTTGCAGAATTATTAAATATCCTAGTCTCTGAACAAATGGATCAGAACTTCATGCCTTTGAAAGTGAAGGAACCCCTATCCAAAAAATGTTATGAAGGACTTGATCATGAATGCGAAAAATTTTGTAGCGATACAAAAAATCTTTATGGTAATTGCATAGAATATTTGAATAAGTGCCTTAAACCTATGGAATCCATTTTGTGTTTTATGTGGATGACACTTAGTGCAAAACCAAATTGGAATGATGTGGAATATTCTGTTCACTACTTGATCGACAAAGAGGTACCAATTGATGACGTTAAGTGTTTTGACCAATTGAACAATCTCAAGAAATTTGTTGAAGGTCAAATTAATAAGGAAGACTTTAAAAACATGCTTGCATATTAAAAGTGGGTAAAATATTTTAGTAATTCAAAGAATATTGAATGCCATTCAGAAATGTTGAAAATTGCCCAGTTTTTCTTCGCAATTCCACCTCACAACTCAAATGTAGAAAGTGCATTTTCACTAATGCAGTCTGTGGACCAAAGAAAGGAATAGGTTTAATGTTAAGTCTGTGAAAGGTATTTGTTTTTGCAGTGCAGTTTCAAACATATGTCATGCACTGATACATACTTGAGAGGCAATCCAGAGATAATGAAAGAAATTATTTCACAAGACAAATATGAATGGGCTAATCCAAAACATTAGTAAATATTTTTTACATTGTACTTTTTTATTGTTTGCATTAATAAATTTGTCCTCTTTTCTGTCCTCTTTTTTAAATTCAGGACAACCTTTTTGTCCTCTTTTTTCTCCCAAAAACATGGAAATGTCCTTTTCTGTGTTCAGAAGATGGTAACCCTAAGAGACAATATACATTGCATCAACAAATTGTAATCAATGTTCATAGAATTATTGCCATGGCTGTTGCATAAGTTTGAATGTTGATGCAGTGTAGTAGATCAATTATATAGTTAACTTCTATAGACATTCATCAGTTGATATAATGGAAGCTCTTTTGGAAAAGGAGATTTTTTTAAGGAATGGTGGTAAATGAGATAATTTCTTAGCCATAAAACTAATATCATCACCACTTAGCTGGAATGATTGATGCCTTAAATATATTACTGAAGTTGTTCTCTGATATTTATTATAGTAAATTATTCATGATCATGTATTCTGACATATGAAAACTGTGATAACACTTTTTCCCCAGCTTTTGCTTTAATACAGGGGTGGGCAAACTGCGGCCCGCGAGGGCATTTTATGTGGCCCGCGATGCCATTATGAAAGCGAACCATAATATAAAATAGAGATAATTTCATATTTGTAGTTTAAATTAATGCCGGAAAACCTTTTCCAGTGATGTTATGGGGATAACATATTATTTATTATTGATTTTCACTAACAGGATCCCTCGCATTACCTCACATTACTTACGATGTGAAACCTAACATGGCCCACTGAAGCATTTTCATCTGTTTATGCGGCCCGCCTAAGAAGCTGCAACTGTTAATGCGGCCCGCCATGTAAAAAGTTTGCCCAGCACTGCTTTAATACATAATTTTAAGATTTTCTGGTGCAGTTGTAATGATTCCTGATTCGTTTTCTACCATTTCAAGTCTTCTCCCATTTTTTTGTGTTCCATTTCTGATTAGGCAGATAAATTATTATCTACTAACCATATAAACTATTCTTAATATCTTGAAATATGCTATAAATTAAACTTGATCCAAATAATTTGTCTGTCTGATAGGGAAAATCATCTAAATAAGGGACCACCAAACCTTTTACTAAAAGGGCCACATGAGGCTTTGTATATTGCTGTGCGGGCCACATATAACATTTCGAATGACTGATCTGGCCATGTGTAAATTTCAAAGAGCTAGTTGTGAAAAGTTTTTGATTGCATAATATGCCTTACACCTATATTAAAGGTATATTGTATCCAAATACTTGAAAAATATCGTTTAGATTTCATAAATTATTATTAATGATAAATAGTTGAAAGTGATTTTTTGCTTCTCTTGTAGCTTACTACCTTATTTACCCGAATCCAAGACGAGGTTTTTCGAAATTTCAGCTCGCGAAAATCGAGGGTCGTCTTAAATTCGAGTACGAAGTCTATACCGTCAATATATCGCGGTCAATTCATTCCGCGTCAATTCCTCGCACGTCAATTCGTCACACGGCAAACTAGTGCATAAATATATCGCTCGATAAATTCGTCGTGAGACATTTGCTGCGAGACATTGGAAGGCGAGGCTCCATGACTGGTGTACGGCAGGGAAAAGCATTTGTTGGATTGGGAGTCACCCGCTGCCATACACGATCTAATATGTCTCGCCATGCGTAATTCGCAAAGAATCAGTTCATTCTGGTTTTATCGAAATATAAAGAAGGTTTTCTAGAAAACTGTCTCCCCTTGCCGTACACCAGTCTCGCGACAAATTTGTCGAGCGATGAATTGACACGCGATGATTTTTCGCGCGACGAATTGACATGCAACTAACTGAACGAGAAAATTGACACGCGACGAACTGACCGCGACGAATTGTAGAACCGTCGGAAGTAAGGTTACGCGGTTTTTCGATGATTTTTTAAAAACAAATGGACATTTAGATAAAATAATTGCATCTACTGAAAAATTTCTTTGCACTTACGATCCGGATTTCAATTAATACTGTATTAATTTAAAAAAATACATTTTTATAACAGGAATTTGTAGCAAAGTATTGCAATTAATGAACGAACTACCTATAATAATAAGTTCTTTAACACAAACATTTCTCCAATTACATGTGCTATAATATCTATATAACAAGCACATACGACCATGCCCTCAGCAGGATTCGAACCCGCGGCCCTTGAATTGGGAGGTAGACATGCTAACCACTTATCTATACTGAATACGTGTTTGAAATATACATCAAATACGTTTATTGAGAAATTAGGCCATAATTTTTTTTCTGTTTTGAGTCTGCTAAAAAGGGGGGTCGTCTTGTATTCGGGTAAACACGGTATTTTTATCTACAAATGAAATGTTTTGAAACTCGAAGAATTAATTTCTTTAGATTTGTTATGGTATACCAGTCAGATTGGTGACCAGACGTATTGTAATTGATAATATTATTAGCAATTCTCTCTCTTTGTAGCAGACAATAATCTTCGTATTGGTGATGCATTGCAAGTTGTTGCACATTCATTTAGCTTCTGCTTCTTTTATAATCGTTTATTTGAGGAAATTTATATAACTTCAACACTCTTCGACCTTCTTTAATAAAGAATCAAAAGCAAACTTGATTTCTATACTTTAAAAATATTTTTATTAAAAATTTTTAATCATACATTCCATACTGATTATTAATCTATGAATGTACGCTACCATTTTGAACTTCGCGAATAATTGGCTTCGGAAAAAATGCGAATTCGCGAAGTGCAAGTCCTCTTTTCCCATAAGACGCAATGTTATTTTGGGAGTATGGTTCCCAGTCAGCTTATAATATTACTTTTTTATCGTGAATAATGCAGTTTAACAGAAAATAAAAGAAAACATAACAGCAACGTAACAAAAAATGAAAAAGTAGCATCATAAAGTGAAAAAAATTCTTTTAATCATCTTTAAAACGAGTAATAGCAAATGAAAACCCAGCATTACATGGCGCATTTTTGCATGCAATTTTCGATCTTCTTTTATTCATTCCTGGGGATTTCTTAAATTTAAATGATGAACTACAGAAATGGAATGTTGAGCACGTGATGCACTGCAACAAACATTTCCAAGCCGCAAAAAAACACTAGCGTTATAAAGTGGTAACATCTATTTTATTAATGAAATTCGAAATGCGTAACAGAATATCAAAACCTAGCATAATAAAGTGATAACGTTTCTTTTAATTGTTCAAAATTCGTCACCAAAAATGAAAACAATTCATTGAAGTGGTAACATTTTTTTAGCAATTGCGTTCAATATACGTGGCAGAAAATCTTACGTTATAAGATGATAGCAATTCTTAGATTTCCATTAAAAATTCGTAGAAAAAAATGAAAACCTAACAAAACAAAATAACATTTTCCTATATTACGTTCAAAATCCAAAGATAATAGTAAATGAAAACCTTACATTCTAAAATGATGGCATTTCTTTAAATTTTAAACTAAAGTTTCACGTTGAAAATAGCAGCATTGGCGGTGAAGTTCAAACTGAGCTACAAAATAATTAATTCGAGACATCACATTTGTTTACTTCGAAAACTGCTAATAATGAGCATTATAAATATAATATAATAATAAGTTTTTATCTAGGGCACCAAAGTTTAAGCTGAACTTAGAAACAAAAAAGGTGGAGTTCCGCTTTTTGGCATCGCAAACGCATGACGCGAAATGCAAATAATCGGCACAAAACAAAAGTAATGATCAAAAAGTTTTGTCGCAAAATGCAAATTTGCGAACCGCAACCATGCAAAGTTCAAAAAGGTGGTTTATAACTTCTTTTGACATGAATGGAAGAAAAACTAACCTCTAAAATAGTAAAAAAACTATTATTGTTCACATCTTCCAATCTCCTTGTTGTTTTCTGCCCAATTTAATAAAAAAGTTTTTTTATGAAGTTCTCAAAATGCATTTCACAGATCATCATATATGTAGGTCTTTTTCATGTTCAAAAGAGCTCTTACAAGGAAATTGTCATAAGTTAATGCCTAATTGTTTCTGTATACATTTTACACAGATTTACTATGAACATTTTTTGAAAATGTACATATCTTTTTAGATATGAGTCAATCCCTTTCACCACTGAGAGCTTTGTCAGTTTTCTTTGAATTGCTCATACAGTGTGAATTATTATATTCTTTTATTCATTTAATGGACATTTTCTGACCAAGTTTTCTGTCTAACATATTTTATTCATTACTTGTGCACATTGCTTATGTGATACAGGCAAAATCCCTTAGATAAATATGATATAATATAAATAATAATCCCATGTGATAGCTTTTCCATTTTTAAAGCATACTAAATACTGACTATACGTACAACAATTATGACAATCAATATTTTTTAGAGTAGGGGTCACCGCATATGTGCCACAGGTGGCATTTAAAGAGATTTTACACTAATTCACAGTAAACATTCCAACATTTTATTTTGAGATTTAAAAATAGTTTTCTTTCAATTGCATCCCATATAATATTTATCGTGCATCACAATCAGGATGTCTTCTTTTGTAAGAGACACTTATCATAAATGCTAAGGATAGAATGAATGGCATGGCGGCTTTTGATTGCCAATTAAGACTAACAACAATGGAAAAATAGTCTATTTTCTTATAATTAAAGAATGACTTTAAAAATTAAAATGTGTGCTTATATGTGCTACGTACTTCCCAGCCGATCTAAACGCTCTCGCCTTTTCTCCTCTTCTTCAGCTAATTTGGCCGATGTTTTAACCCCCTCTCCAGATTTCTGAGTATTCTCCATTATGGCACATGCTCGGAGGACAAAAGCAGGCACCGTCTCCTGCTTCTCTTGCTTAGGGATGTCAACCAAGGTCCAATATTGAGTCTCCAAGCGAATTACTTCCTGGATATTTGGCATGGTAGGAGAAATGCAATTCTATATTTAGAATTTTAGTTGAGAGCCTATCCCTTTTAGTCTTTTTAATGATTTAAGCTGTTTTATTTTTAAAACTTTAAAAAAATTTGTTTCTTATTACCATAAGTCAAGCATAAAAGAATATGCTATTTGAATTACTTGATCGGTTTTATGAAATGATATATTATTACTCATAAATCAACAAAATGGATGTGTGATCCCTTAAAGTTTACAACAGGCTTGTCAAACTCAAAGAGGCATCAGGGCAGCATTAAAGCAATGGGTGTTATGGAAGGGCTGCGTTAGGGTTAGAGTTGTTTAACGAGGTCTAGAGTTGGAAAAAATAGAGTATCTGGAAGTTTGGACCTATGTTTTACAAAAAAAAAACGATAATTAAAAAACATGTTCTATTCTACCTCAGTAACTAAGAAAAAATCCTGTCTCCTTTTCACAAAGATAAATACTCTATATACAATCTTGAATGATTTAGTTGAGAAAAAATTCGCATTTGCACTAATGCACAGAAAGGGCCACATGTGGCCGGCGGTCAGCCAGTTTGACATGCCTGGTGTACAATATCAAATATAATAGCCTCTCATATTTCAGTTACTTGTTTTATTTAATGCATACATGAAGGAGTAATACTTTAAACAGCTTCCTTTTCCACAAATTAAAGCATATTGATAAAAGACGTAGCAACTTATCATTTGTTTGAACTTTTCATAGGCCCTAAGCACAGTGCCAAGCCCATAATTCAGCCCTGGATAGGGGATAGACTAAAAGTAGTCCATGCAATGTCTCTACCTTGGTAGATGGGTGTTTTAAGTATCTGCCATAAGATACCAATGTTACAGGTTCGAATCCTGCCAAGGACATGGATTTGTGTGTTGATCATGGTGGGTAGATGTAAGAAGGGCCTATAACAATGGTTCTTAATCAGGGGTGTGGGGCACTGGATCAGGGAGTGTGAGGATCCTCAACTTAATACTGCCACTTTCGATCGATAAATTATAAGTAACCAGAGTGCACCCAACAATTTTTCTAACCAGAAACATAAATAGTTAAACTCATGGGCTTATTTCAATACAGTTATAGATCGTAAATTCTTCAGTAAAAACAAAATATAACAGTTTGACTATTAATACAAATAAAATACTATGCATTCTCCAATAAAATCAAACAAAAGATAATTATGAAGGATGCAGTGGCTCATAGGGTAATCTTTTTAAATATACCAGTATTTAAAGCAGAGTCAGATGATAGCATTTTGTGTCCTAAGTAGAAACATTCCTCATGACTATTCTTATTATTTTTTAAACCCATAATCATAACTTTAAAATGGTGGTATGTAAGGATACCTTGGGAGCTTCAAGAGGTACATTGAGAGAAAAAGGTCCTGTTGTATCATGCCTGCATCAATGGTCACCATAGGAGCATAGAACTTTGCTGTTAAGCCTTTCATGTTGGTCAATGGATCCTTGTAAACAAGTTGCTTCAGTTGCCCCCTAAGGAAAAAGTCCAGAGGGTTCAGGTCTGGCTATCTCGTTGGGCACAATATAGGGTCACCACGTCCTATCCACCTACCAGGAAACTGTGTTGAGGTGTTGTTGGGTCTGTGCACTACAATGCATGCTGCATGCTTCCAACAATTAATTTCCATTAAAACAAAAAAGAACTGACCTGTGGAAAAAAGATGATTTATCTACGCAACCTTTTTCTTCACCCTTCTACTGAAATCCTACACCTTCCATCTGTATCAACTCTTGAACCACCAACAAGTTGGCTGATGTCTTCATCACTTCTCCTTTTGAGGGGGGTCGTCTTACTAGGTGAAACCTGGTGTAGTTTCTCCGCATCATTGTAAACAACTTGTGCACCTCCACCTGCTGTAGGAATTATGTTACCTTTGTACAATCTAGTTTCAACTTTACCCCCAGAATCAGCCTCTTAGGTGGTGAGACAATACTTGGAGATTTTAGAATATGCTACGTCTTTTGCATCTGTCAGCTGAGTTATTGATTTCCTTTTTTTTCATCATGGGCTGCAAAACTGGATTTAATGGCATAGCACTAGTGGTAGGTCGATGGTCAAGCCATACACCTTCTACAATTGAAGCAGATTGAGAGTGATGATGATGTGTTACTGGCCCATTGGAATGTAGGTTGGCAGGACTATCTGCAGATAAAGCCCAGGAAACTTGGGACATAGAAGAAGGTGTAGAGTGTTTGTTAGGGTCAGCTGCTTGGATGTCACCTTCTGAGGAAGAGGGTGTTATATTTTTTCAGTCTTGAATAAGCACAGAATCACTACCATTTATCTCTTTTAATCGATGAAGCTTATTGTCCATCATCCAAATTTGTGTCTTAAATTCTGCTGCGAGTTCTTTTTGCTTTTATTGTATTTCCTCTTTGACTTATTGTTTCTTAGTTAGCATCTTTTGCCTAATTCTTTGCTACTCTCTTTCCTTTTCTAAAACCTTTAGATTTAAACCTGCAATCACAAAACCTAACTTTTTTCAGTGTTGATATTTCATTGTTCTTCTCCTGGACTTTCCATTCCAAATTTACTACTTTGTTTTCTAGAGCAGCAGTATTTTGTCTCTCTAGTTCTAAGGCAGCTTTTAAAGAAGCAACTTGTTGTTCGGCTAAGATATTTTTGTTTTCTATTTCCACTAGTCTACTGTGGAAATTCTGTTGCTTTATCAGAAGCTCCCTTTGCAGAAAATTTCTATTTTCACGTCGCATCTCTAAGAAACTCATAAGATTCTTTATGAGATCAGAATTGTCCGGATTTTCCAATTCCAATGGAGGAAATGCTGGACCAAGGCTATATATAAGACTTAATTCTGGAGAAATAGTCAATGCATTATTAGCACTTTCAGGAGTTAGACACAAATCAAGTTTCATGGGAATTGGATGTGCTACCTGTATTTCTTGAGACATATCTGCAAATTTCAATACATGCAGAGTTTCGTAATAGTCTTCCACCTTTGGATTTATGCAGACTATCGTCTTCACCTGCTCTTCACCATCGAAGCAACTCTTAAAAAGCTTCTCGTTATATCCAATGCGGCATAAAGGAATTTTGTTAAAGGCTATTAAATGCTGTACATTACTTGTTTTGTCCGCCGACATCACTAATGTCTCGTTAACTTTCAAAAGCAGCATTTAAAAAGAAATACTGTCACTAATTTTTTCGTAGACAAAAGTTCATGTGGGCTGCAAATGTACCCCGAAAAATTTCAGCATAATAAACGATTTACATAAGTTAATTACATTTAAAGGGTGGCATTCTGGACGATACCACGATGTAAAATTACATTTTTTGAGTTCAAACGGGCTCGCATTATTCGCCAGACTGACCTTGATCATTGCTTTCAGCATAGCGTATCGCTGGAACACGTTCCGTATGGATTTACTGTCCGTGTATTTGCCCTGAAGAATGATGAGGGCCTGCTTAGCCGTGTCGTAGGATTCCTCCAATCGAATCCGCACCGCTCTAAGCCGCTCATTCGTCTCGATCACCTCCTCCTTCGTAAGACCACCTAGCGGTGATGGCAAGAGAGCACAATTGTACATCGATCGAATCTCGATAAGAGACACGAAAATCCTAAATCTAAATTAAAAAAAAAATCCGTTATCGAGCTCGCCTTATTCCCAGGGATGGAAATGGTTTTACGCGACTATGGTTGCGAACCGATACGTTTTCAGAAATGAAGACACGCCCCAAAAGAAATGCGTGATCATATAAGTAAAGTTTTGTTTTGGTACTCAAGTGTTGGAAGCTGGAATACAGCCAGGAACGGATCGGGCTATTTGGTGTTTGGGCATGCCTCAGTGGGTCGGTAGGTTTTTTCCATAAAATATTCCACCGATAGCTCACCACATTTATTTCATATTTTAAAAAGTATATCCGTTCTTTTTGGATGGATAAATGTTCGCAGAACGTTTTCCTTTGATTTCGGTAAATTTTTTACATCTGGCGGGACTCGACAGGGAATTATCAAGCTCGTCTTATGGCCGAAAAATTCAAGAACGAGCGCTTAAAACATACTTCTCATGTATCTCCAATAGCCACAAAAAGTTTGTAAAAACATGCGCATTTAGGCGACAATGCAGCCGTCTCCGGTGGTTATTCACCGAAATTAGATTAAAAGAAATGCGCGTTTGTTTTTTACGATCCTTTTGCGACTATTGGAGATAACTGAGACAACTATTTTTTAAGTGAACCTCTTGGGACGGTGTGAAAAATACCCCGAGCCGATATTTTCCCAAAATCCACCCTTAGATGCAGCGCACCGCCACGTGCGTACAAACAAATATCAACATCAAATTTGTCAAGAAATACGCATTGATTACTGCATCAACCATTTAAACTTTTGGAGGTCGGTTTGTGGCAGCATGATACAAAATGCGCTCAGAAACTGGGTAGAGCGTACCCTCATTTCCATCCCTGCTTAATGCTTGCAATCAACGGGCGATAAGGTAACTCCTGTAGCCATACAATGGTTGAATAAATCTGATGTGTATTTTTGCTGCAACGTTGCTGTCTTCGGTGGTAATTCATAAGTTGTTGACTAGTGAGAGTGATCCAGAACTAAGGACGGTCTCTAAGCAACTGCGCTGATCTGGTTTAATCAACCGTTTTATGGCTAGAGGAATTGACTACAGTGTAACCCCGATAGAGAAAGTACGGCCTATAACGAGAATTTCATTTTAGCGAGCGAAATCACCTTCACTTAAAGATTATTTTAATCGTATATTACGACTTCTCGTTACGACGAGTATTTTTCTAAATTTTACAAGGCCTCTTTATATCGAAGTTTCACTGTATATAATCTATTTTGAATTTATTTGATAAAACCTAGTTTAAAAATAATATTATCCATAATTGTCTACGTGTTACTTAATTAATGGATGTCTGTTTTCTGCAGAACAGCGTGCATCTATTCGTTTTATCAAGGGAGGAAATAAAGAATCTATAAATGATTATGTATATCGATCGAATAAAGTTATATGATTATCGTTATCAGTCTCGGTGAATTTGAGCATCATGGCGTGCGTCATCTTACGCACAAAAGGATAATTAAAACGATATACTTACTTGATGTTCCCTCGTCCTTCACATCTTGCACTATGCGTCGAACGCTCTGCGTGAATTTCCCGACAAGGTTACTCCCTGGAATGAAAAAGCAAATAATGAATCTGATGAATCGAAATAAGATTTTTATTTGCTCGCGTTCAATAAAGAATGTTTTCAACTATATGCGCCATGCATTAAGCGCATAAAAATTGTAGGAATATTTTCCCCTTTTATTCACATTTCCTTGGAAAAAATAGCTTACTTGTGAACTAATTTTTTTTTCGTCCGTCTGAATGCTCACGACAATGCTCGTGAAATAACGATAAGAGGAATGCGGTTGACGAGAATCCCTCCATCTTGTGGTTTCCCTCATTTGTTTTCTCATTAAGGTCATCGCTCTTTTTTTGGATTACTTCGATGAACATCACACTGAATATTTATTAAAAAATAAGAAACAAAGGAAACTCATTTTACGGCTTGTGCACAATTTTGAGTTGATAAATAAATTTAGCTTAGTTAATCTTAAACGATTCTACGATGTTCGTCTGAATTTTAGTTCACCACGAGCGTTGAATGTTCTGAAACGAAAAATTGTGAGCGATTACTACTTTTTCTCATCAAGTGATGGAGAATATTGTGCTTGAGATGGGGTATAATTTATAAAGTGGATGAAATTTATTCATCGTTCGAAAACATTTTTTAAATGAAGGCTTCATCTTTCGGGTGGTCACCACATTGGTCAATTTAAAATGACGACAGGAAGGTTGATGAAACTGTCGTCATTTTAAATTGACGAACGTGGTGACCACCCGGAAGATGAAGCCTTCAAGTCAGCAACACCACGAAAGCCTTCGAACGAATATTTTTTAAATATTTTAATCTAAAGACCATAAAGCGTAAAAGGATATACTACCATCGAAATAAGTTTTGCGCCTTGCGTCCAGGATACGAACGAGAACAAATCCCGAGAGCTTTATCTTCCCAACGCAGATAAGGCATTCTTGAAACCCATAGATGTTAATAGATTAACAGCACGACCCTTGTAAATGAATTATATGTCACCGAAAGGTATTGGAAGGGCGAACACCCTGCTTTTCCTTTGATGTAGGACGTCTGAGGAGACAAAGGGTATTCTCCATTTTGTGGAAGGCTAACTCGATAATTGCGGCGCCCTATTAGATAAGGAACTTGGACCGAATTTACCTACAAAGCCTTGAATGAAACTTCGGGAAAAGGGGACCCAATACCTCACTTGTCCAAAGTGGCTCGCCAAACTAATTTGCTTGGCACGCTACGTTTACGAAAGTTGTGGTCGCGTATTTAATATCTTCTTCGACTTTTTCAAAGATCGAAGAGAGGAAAATCACTGAATATAAAATATATCGGATTGTAAATCAAGATGCAACACTGACTTTGCCAATGCTGCCATCTCTGTCGTATTGGAAAGTTCAAAAATTGCATCTGAAAGACCGCCATTCATGACGCGGAAAAAAAAAACCATTTTGAAGCGGAATATTTTGTTGCTGATAAATTGACTGAATAATTTAATTGCCTACTAGATAATTCCTTCGGCGCGTGAAAACGTTTTAACACGTGTTTTTGAAATTTTCTTGGCCAACTAGTACTTCGGCTTCTTTAGACTTATGTTATAAAACTCTCGAGATTTACCACAGTGATATGAAACCGAGATAAGCTTTTTGGCTTGTTTCCCTTTCGTCGTTATGGTTCCTCATATTATCATATCGCCTCGTCCTTAGAAATATTTAGCAACTTTATGACGAACTTTCCCTTCAGCCATCGACTTTCTCCAAATATTTAGCACGGATGGATTCTTTCGCGAGCGACATTGAGGTTCCCCAAAGGTGAGGCGGGAGGCCTAGTTGTCTGTGAAGGAGTCCTTTGCGTGCCCCACTAATTATGTGCTTAAGGGATCTCGCCTCCACGTGTTCCTTTTGCAAGGTCAGAGGAGCTCCGAGAGATAGGATGAGAGACGAGAGAGAGAGAGAGAGAGAGTTCCATTTCTCTCCCTCCCCTTCTCTCCCTCCCTTTCTCTAACTCTCTCTCTCTCCCTCCTCTCTCTACCTTTATTTGGGTGGGGCTATACAAGAGGAGCAGTTCTCGAGGCAGAGAACGAAGGGAAAGAGAGCGAGAAGACGGGTTATAAAAAAAAACCACTTCCTACGAGTACTTCAAAAATGAATAATTCAGAAACGATTTATCGAGCTCCCCCTGTGGCCCGAATCCAATTTAATGTTAAGGTGTGCCCTTTATCTATAAAGTAGTCTAGAAAAATCAGATGAAAACTTAAGCTTCAAAACAGCCATCGCCTGATGTAATTCACAGGCATTAGATTCTAAAAAGATCAGCGATTTCATTTAAACTCCTAATCAGCCATTATGATGAAAAAGGGCGGAACTAGCGATCATTTTTCACCCAGCGATTTGGAGCTGTAGCGTTAGCATTTATTTTCTTTCCTTTGCCTTTCAAAAAAATTCTTTGCAAGGTATTTTCAATTAATTTACGTCTTATACTTATGCTTTATTTCTCATCACAAGAAATTATATCGCAAATGGCCCATTCAAAAAAATCCAGGCGTTTGCCATAATAATACCTCGATTTTACTAATGCCATGTTGATATTAATCTCGCGGTGGTAGTTGCCGAAATATTTTTTCTACCGTGTTTGCTCAAAAAAAAACTATCTAGCCATTTTCAGAAAATCTGGATTTTGTAAAATATTCTTTCAAGAATGAGTAAACATTCTCCCGCGTTCAACATTTGATGTTCTCATGGAGATTAATGCTAGATGCAATTATTATTCGGCGTAAAGCTATTTATAGTGCATTAGGATATGATTCAGTGTCAGTTTTATGGAAAAAGAACACATTACTGATTCAGTTAGGGTGAAGAAAATGAACTTGAGCAGTGGCGGATCTAGGGGAGGGGGGGACGCACATGGCGCGCGCCAGGGGCCCCGTGAATTATATGGCTCCATGACGTATGGCAGTGCTTCTCAACTCGGGTTACGCGGAACCCTAGGGTTACCCGAAAGATTGGGGGTTCCGTGTGGATCCGCCAAAATGGGAGAAAAAGCAGTTCAGGCTCAGTTGCCCTAAATCTCGAGTTTCTTCCTCACACTCGGTGGCGGATTTAAGGGTGATCGCACGCGACAGGAGTCCCTTGAAGTAAGGGCCGCCGAAAAATGTTCGTGTATATAATCTCAGAAATATTAAATGTTTCAATTGAAAAACCAGTGGAACCTCTCTATGATTCCATAGAAAAACGATCGTTAAGAGGTGTCACAAAGGAGGGTAGCCGTTAGGAGCGGTTTCACTGTATATTTAGATTGCTGGGTCGCCGAATGCTTAGCGCCAGGGCCCCCCAAATGTTTAGCACCAGGGACCCCAGGAGGCGTAAATCCGCCACTGAACTTGAGAGTCGATTATCCGAGCCAATGAAGGACGGACTTAGTTTGCACAATCGAAACATAACGGATTCAAATAATGAATGAGCAAAATAATTGCACGTTTGGCCCTGTACGCCTCAGCGCCAAAGAGTGAGCAAATTGTTACATTATGTCCAAAAAATTAATGAAGTTTACGTCGCACAAAACTCTATCGGGGGTTTTTGCTGGCAAATCTCTAAATTGTGTTTTTCAAGACAATGATTTTCTGGTAATTGGCGTTCGAATCTTCGACGCTGTAACGCAGGGGTGTCCAGGATTTTCCCTTTTGCGGGCTACTGCCAATTTTAAAATTGACCGATGTTATAAAATATTGCAAATACATTCGAATGGAATATTAAATTGATTATGCGTATCTGTGCGACAAAAATAACGCGTGTATGTATGTATGACTATACCGAATCCGAGTCCAACAATAGTTGTTGCTATGGCAACACTCTCGTAATGAGTGATAAAAGCTGCAAAAACGCCAGTATTTACGCGAAATTCGAATAAATACGATCTATAAGCAAAGTTCTACGATAAAAATTTAGAATTTTTATTTCTTTCCTCAGAAAATAATACGAATCCTGCTCCGATATTACAATTCTAAGATATTTTAATGCGCAAGAGAAAATTACCCTGCACGATGGATTTGAGATTCCCCATGTAAATCAAATGGGGAGGATAGTTCTTGGAATCGAACTCGGGACTTAAATCTTCTCAACAAAAACTACCCTCAAGTGCTCGACCCAAGTAGCAAGAGATTTTCACCAAGTGCCATGAAAATCGGTTTATTGGTTATTATTGGTTCAAAAGTTAATAGGGGGAACAGACAGACAGACACAAGGACGAAACTATAAGCCTATTTCCATTCTGGAAAGTAGACTAAAAATTATTTAGTGTCTGAAGCTGTGTCCGGTCAAGTATAAGTATGTACCTATAACTCGAAAACTACATAATGTAGAGACAAGTGGGATGTATCATTTCAACCGCAATAACGAGTGTATAGGGTGGCAGGCTGGTTTTTAAACCGATTCATGCTACCAATTTATTTTATTTTTTAAATATTTTCTCATTTCATTTATCCCATTTAAAACACGGAGATGAGTGTAGACTATTTTACATTTGTGCGTTAAAATTACTAAAACTCATCGTACAAAATCTGCGCTTGAACTCGAGGACGAAAAAAGTTATGAAATTTTTTTTCCTACGGTGAGATTTCAATACGTATCGAATTTTTCCGAAATTGAGCTTTAAACTACAAAATCTCGAGTTCCATGGCGATCGATACTGTTGCCAAACTCAATATCGTAAACCTAAGACACTGAAATGAATTCAAGGTCAGTTAATTATCCGTGTAAATAAGAAATAACATATCAAGCTATTTATTCACTTTCACATATTGAAAGAGAGAGAGGGATGGAGAATGGGAAGAAGAGGGAGAGAGGAAGGAAGAATGGGAGGAAGGGAAAGAGAATGGCAGGAAGGGAGAGGGAGAGAGAATGGGAGGAAGGAAGAGAAAGAGAGAATGGGAGGAAGGGAGAGAAAATGGGAGGAAGGGAGAGAGAGGGAGAAAACAAGGAGAGACGGAAAATGTATTTATTTGTTGTAAGGCATTGTAACTAACTGGTTTGTCACACTCTATTGATGTTTGAATATTATTTTTATCTTTGTTCTTCGTTTGTTATTGCTATTATCATTTTTGCTCATCTTCGCGGTTTTTTGTTATTATTTGTTTGCTCCACATTTTGCCACTCTCTCCCAACTATTGAAGCTACTTTTCTGTTAGTTCTTTATTTATTAAATTTTTTTGACGTTTCTCAAAATTTCCCGCAGTAGAACTGCGGGCTCTCTACTAGAACCTATAAAATACAATTAATAAATTCACATCAATTCCAACAAACTTTTACACTGCACTGGTTCGGTTAAGAACTGATAATTTGGTCTGTAGCCAGTAACTGATAGTTGAACACAGTCATTAGAATGATCAAAGAACATTTACATCATTCGATTTGATGAGTATTGTTTTTGAATATATTGATCCGCAGAAATATGTGGGTGCAAAATACGCTGTTGACATAAATGCACCGTTTGAACTTGGGACAATAGAAAAAAGTTTCCTGAAGTCGTTGGTACATCACTATGATTATATAATTTTCTAAATCTTTTTTGAGTGATTTCTTCAACGTCATTTTCCGTGAATGGAAACGAAAAAAACATGGACTCAATTTCTCTGTAATCTTGGAAACTTTCGTCAAATTTCACATTTAATTTATTTAGCATATCAGCGTATCTTTCCCATTTCGTATGCGATAAATCTTTATCTTCCTTCCGCTTATGTATTACTCACGCCAAATTCTTCGAATGTTTTATATACTTCCTTTTAGATGCGAAATAATCGTTTGTAATTCATTTTTGAAGACCACGCCTATAAGTCAAGTAATATCACTTACTTCATCGTACGCGCCTCCTATTTCAGTCAGTCATCATATAAATAAAAGGAAATGCGTACTTGTGTGTTTTTGTGCTAACGCTGTAACTTCAAAACCAAGAAATCTAGAAAGCTGAAACTTGGCGTGCGTACTCGTACTTAAGGAAACCCGAGGGTGTGCACCTCGGAGCCAGAATTTTGATCTTTGCGGGGAGGGAGGATGTGGAGGGGGGTGCCATTCCCATAAGGTAGCAAGTAAAAATCGATTTTTCGACTTACAGGTTTTTACTCTTTTGCATATTAAAATTAGAGATAATTGACCTACGATCTTCGGATCTAAAAAGTTTTAAAGAAATATAACGTTTGTTATTCTTATCGTCAAATTTTTCCTACGATACAAAATCGCTCAAGATATACGTTTAAATCACATTCACTTGATAATTTTAAGCTTTTTAACGATATGTTGTCATGTTGACCGTGCCGTTGTTAAACTTTGAGATTTTATTGCCATCTTAATCCTTATACTGTATGCGTAAGGAATGTGTGCTTAGAATGCTTACTTAATATTTTTACTTTCTCCATATACGAAGTATGTATAGAGAAAGTATTCTTTTCATGAAAAAAGTCGAATTCGAGATTTCAACGGAAATGCATGTTTTAAGGTCCCCTGAACACGTTTTGACTATTTTCTCGATGATGTCTGTGGGTATGTGTGTGTGTCTGTCTGTCTGTGACCGGTATTTTGTGGGTGCTCTAACTCAAATACTATTAATCGGACCAACGCAAAATTTTATATTTGACATTTTTATTAAAGGTAAAAGAACTGATTACTTTTTGGTAAGAGTCGGTCAAACGGAAGTGAGTGTTTACTCTTGTCACATCCGTTTTTTTGAAATATTTGCTTTAATATTTGATTTATGTAAAAAAGTAGTGGAATAAAAGTTGTAGGTAATTTAATTTTCTATAACCTTCATTTGAAATACCTACTTATTTTCCCATATAATGCACTGTTGAAGAGATATATTTAAAACTAAATCTTTTAGCTGCCACAACTACACCACCTACCGGCGACTATTGTAAATACTTTTGTCTCCTTTTTATTTTCTTAATTGTTGGAGCTTCGTGGCTATATCCAATGTCAGAAGGCTACGAATTGAGTTTATTACAGTTCTTTGAATTTTTCTCCCTGTTCCTTAAAATATTTATTATCATTTAAGCCATTTGGAATTTTTAGAAATATTACTGGTATGGAGAAAGTCATGTGGGGGCCACATCAGATTTTTTGTCTTGACTTAAAAATCCGAGCAACGCCGGGTACTTTCAGCTAGTGTGCAGGGGCGCCGTCCATATGTGCGATGTGCGCGACGGGCGGCCGATTTATCGTCAAACACGTACAGTATTTGTAACAGTAATGCAGATTGTATTATAATATGCTGTACATTCTTTCATATTTATTGGCTCCAGAAATTTATCATAGGTGGATTTCATTACGAAACACCTTATTGCAAATCCCCAAGTGAAGGCTAGGAAAGGACGAGCATCATACACAAGCAGCCAAATATCCATTTAGTTTCACTTACTAAAAGCGCGCGAAAAGAAATCACATGAATTTACTTAATTATGGAAAATCTTATTTACATAGGTTGCCACGAATATGATTCGGGAACAAAAATTATGCAAAAAATGTTTTAAATTTAAAGTGTATTAAGTTTTTTTTTAGAATTACTTAAAAACGGTGAATCCAACGATAAAAATGTATTTAATAAACCGTAAGGTGTTTTTTTTTTATTTTTGTAAAGAACGCTTAAAAGGGTGGCTAATGAGACACTTGCATACGAGCTCCTGCTAGTGTGTAATTATAATTTGCCGCATTCTGGATCTATTTCTTCTAAAAATGATCTGAATTGGCATCTTGACAGAGAGCTTGATTGACCTGACTGTTCTATTTACAGGTTTCATTGCGTTTCATTTTTCGTTGTTGAAGACCATACGTATATAAACATTTATTATATATTAATTATTATTATTATATATTAATATCACTCATATTAAAAATATATAAGTTTACTCGTCAATTTGTAGATCAAAATATCCCACAAGTGGATAAATCTTTCCGAAGTTTTTATTATATATCTTTTGACCTTGACTCAATTCTTCTTGTCACTGTGTTTCTGGATAAGTACATAGTTCCATAACATTATTAGAACATATTTTCACTTTTATTTCCATAACCATCAAACGGTGAATCATCGGTTTCAAGAAGAGTAATAATTACACCTTATTCAAATGTTTTTTTTAGCAACGTCGTGAGAAACACGGAAAGAAACAATAGTAGCATCCGGAGCCTTTAATGGAGCCTTAAAAAATAATTGCCGCTTTTGAAACGAGCCATAAAGTTGTTGGAATTTTTTTCCTGATTTCGAATTCATCAGGAAGCTCCTAGGGAAAATTCTTATGAACGACTGAGAAATGACCTTCCACTTTATTCTTCTTTCGTTATGCAAAAAGTAAGTAAGCACGTGCAGTTGCGTTTTTAACCACTATAAATAGGTACTAGTCTTTCCACTCATTTTTGTAGTAGCAAGTGTTATTTTTCTTCTTGTTAGCTTCCCCACTGTTATCATCCATAGTTATTTTACGAAAACCTGAACACTGTATACAACATAATAATAAACAAATTTATAAATTGCTTAATTGCCGCAGTTAATTTACATTTAAGTGGTCTCACTCTAAATGCGCCCTTGTACGGGTAATTTAGTGTAATTTCTAAGTGATGCCACAGTTTTCTTAGCGATATGAATATATATTTTTTCATATGGACTTGAATATCGGTCTTCTTGAAATAAAAATTGTTCATTGTCCGCGACATTCCGCGGACGACTCCACTCCTCCGGGCCGACCATTCGGACGCCGTCTTGTGCACCCCTGCTCTAACATATATTTAGATGAAGTGAGCAATTGCACTGCTTTATTCAGCAATTTATCAAATTTTACCGTGTTATACTGATTAACTTTCTGTACTGTTTTCATTTTACTGCTTCAAGCAGTTTTTGTACCCATTCATTGAATGTTCAAATTAAATGCTCACTTATACTGATATTTCTCATTTCTCTAGACGCTAATCCAGACTTTGTCGCTTCTTCTGTAAAATAAATCATTATGGCTTTTTGCATGGGTATTTTTGGCCGCAGCTATCGATTGTAGAAGGAAATAGTTCGAATCTAACATCAAATGACATATTTTGAGCGCAAATGGATGCGTTAATGCATGCTTTAAAAAAAGAGCAGTGCAATTACGTCAGCTTCTTATGTTCTACGGAAAAATGCGACGGAAAATGTTTAATAAAAATTCGGCCTATACGAAGAAATACGATATTTTCATGCTTGCATTTTTTCTCTTCCTAACGTCCTAAAAATATTTTTCACGATTAAAAATTAGTACTCTAAAAGAATAGCTATTTGTCACTTTTAATTTTTTAATTCAGGGTTTCACAAAATGAATGAAGAAATAAAGAAAAGGGAGCCTATTTATTAACGTAAGCGGACGATAAAGATGTATGTAATGAGGTCTAGATTTGATTAGACGAATATTTAGATGTCTCTCATTTTTACTTTTTCCATATACGAAGTATAGAGAAAGTATCGTTTTCATGAGAAAAAATCGAATTCGAGATTTCAATGGAAATACATGTTTTAAGGTCCCCTGAACACGTTTTGACCATTTTATCGATGATATCTGTGAGTGTATCTGTCTGTGTATGTCTGTGACTGGAATTTTGTGGGTGCTCTAACAAGGGTTACCACCTCAAAATCCTCACTAACTCGGAGATTTTCAAATCTGACCCGGAGATTTTTCTGATCTGACCCGGAGATTTCCTAATTTGACCCAAAGATTTTTACAGGTGAAATATTTTTATCCTTCCAGAATGAAAATAAGATTATGGTTTCTTTGTCGTGACTTTTGAACCAATGCACCGACTTTCATGACAATTGGTTAGAATCTCTTTCTACAGGGGCCAAGCTTCTGGGGATAGGGTTAATGGCGAAAATTGAAGCCCCGGTATCGAATCCATGAAATATTCTTTCCATTTGATTTAGTACATGGGAAATCTGAAATCCATCGTGCATGGTAATTTCCTTATGCAAAATAAAATATTTAAGAAAAGTAATTTTTGCTATTCTCGACGAAGTAGAATGGAAATTCTAATTTTTTGTAGTGGAATTTTGCTTATCGATTGCATTTCTTCGAATTTTGCGTTAATAATAGCAAATTTTTCAGTTATTATTCGCTCATAACGAGATTATTGTCATGGCGACGATTATTGCTGAACTAACCTTGATTATAATCTAGTACACAAATGCGTTATTTAACTTTTGATGCGAATGCAAGTACAGGTAGTCCTCGATTTATGTGATAAATGCGTTCCCGAGTACCATCGTTTTTATCGAAATCGCGTAAATTTGAATCCTATTTTCCCATACAAAATTCCATGTGCAAAATCGCGTTAATGCGAATCCCGCTCGTGTAAATCGATTTATGTTTCCTATTTTGTCGATCGCGTATAAGTGAATCCACGTAAATCAAGTTTACGTATAACGAGGGCATACTTTATAATACTTATTACATTAAAGTATGTGATGTAGGAAAACAAAGAGCAGCTCATCGTCTGTGAATTTAAAGATTTAAAAGCCAATATAACCAATGGCTACGCCATCCAGTTAATTAACAATCTAATGACAATATAAGTAATTAATACGATAAGTCTGCCTTAGGAAAGTAGGCATTATAAGTTCTGCTCGGATCATCTTGTTAACAGTTTAATACTCAGGAGCTGCGTAGTTTTTTGTTTAGTGTGACGAGAAAATTTATTTAATTCCAAAATTACAATATTAATGCAAGATTGAACAATACTTAGGGAAAAACAAATTTAATAGATTGAAAATACATATTATATATATATATATATATATATATATATATATATATATATATAACAACTTACGGAAAAGGAAAGGTAAAATGAATATATGGATGTCAACAAGGTGTTGGGATGAGGAAACCCAGTGAACACTCACCAATCAGACGACTTAAGGTTGGCGAGGCTCTGTAGGAGTAGTTCCGAAAGCTTCTACGTTTGTGCCTCGCCAACCTGAAGTCGTCTGATTGGTGAGTGTTCACTGGGTTTCCTCATCCCAACACCTTGTTGACATCCATATATATATATATATATATATATATATATATATATATATATATATATATATATATATATAATTTGAACATAAAAAGATACAGCCACAGAATATAAATGAATACATAATGAACTTCCACATAAACTTAATAGCAAATGGCGAATGGGGTTATTGTATGATTGTACATTTTATCTTTCCTTAAAAGTATATTTTATGTTGCTTGCAGAACATTTCAATAGTTCAGTTTGCTCCGACTATTTTAGAAAATTCAGAAACCCTTCTCAGGTCATATTAAAATTTAATTTAGTACAAATTTCCGCTTTTACCAATCCTGCGCTCATCCTTTTTCTTTCATCCCTCCATACATTTGTCATAAGAGAAAAAGCACTTTCCACAAAGGAGTTGCTAACGGGATTACATAAACCTTTTGACCAAAGCATAAGAGAATTCAGTAAAATTATTTCCAACTTTAAATATTCTTACCGATTTCTTGTCTACTGGTAAGTCGCGAAATTTATTATTTATAGTAGGTAGAACTTTGTTCAGGCACGTTTTACCCGAAGAATGTTTGTAAACCTTTGTTTGAAAAATGATAAGTTTTCAGAGGTTCTGGTTGTGTTTCAAAAGCTTCCAGGATATGCTCCCCGCGCGTCTATTTCTATTACAGTCTAGCCGGTATAATGATACCTCCTTATAATGCTGTGTTTTTTTAATTTTGAATGATAAATTATTTATTCTCATGCGTGTTGCTTCATATACCGTACCGCGTGACTGTTTGTTTATATTTTCATGTACATTCCACCTGGTTAATTGCTTGGGCACTGCCATTCTAGAATGAAATATATACTCTCTTAGAGAAATTAAAAATAAATCGCAATATTTAATGCCAATTTCGAAAATATTCATATTGACCCGGAGAATTTTTCTCTCGCCCGGAGACAAGTCCGAAAACCCGGAATCTCCGGGTCGTACCCGGAGAGGTGGTAACCCTGGCTCTAACTCAAAAACTATTAACGCGAAATTTTATATTTGACATTTCTGTTAAAGTTACAAGAGCTGATTAGTTTTTGGTATAAATCGGTCAATCGGAAGTGAGTGTTTACTCTGGTCGCTTATTCGTATTTAGGCGTTCTTTACCAGCGAAGCGGTAATAGCGGAACGCCTTTTGGGCACGTCTGGCCCGTCCGTCCGTCCGTCGTAACTTACATCTCCTAAACCGCTGCACGGATTTTAATTAAATTAAGTATGAGCGATCATTATTAAAATTTATCGCCCAATTGTGGGTTTTAATTGAATCCGCTAATTAGAACTTTCATTTTTACATAGTATTTACTTTAATAAACTTATGCTCGTACATCGTTAAATGGCATCCGTGAAGCAACAATGAAATACCAAACTTTTCTCTCCCTAGCCCTTATATGATCTGTAAGGTATAGATTAAAAAAATTATTTGGACAGAGAACAACATTTACTACAAGAAAGTTCACGAGACCACATACTTACGAGATCGGAGATAGAAATTCTAGAAAATCCCGCGAAAAACATCGTATATTTTGTTTACATCGATCTCTAAGACAGTTCCTTCGGCACACAACAATTAAAATCCATGTTTTTCTATCCCACGCCCTTATATGATCAGTGAGGTATAGTTTAAAAAAAATATATTCGGATAGAGGACAACATTTATAACAGGATAGTCCGTGAGACCACATAATTACGAGTTATGGCTTCGGAGATAAAAATTCGAGAAATTCCCAAGCAAAACATCGCATATTTTGTTTACATCGATCGCTGAGACAGTTCTCTCAGCAAACAACAATTAAAAATCCATATATTTCTCTCCCATGCTCTTATATGATCTGTGTGGTATAGATTAAAAAGTTTATTCGGATAGAGAACACCGTTTACTAAATGGTAGTCCCCGAGACCGTATAATTACGACTTATAGTTTCGGAGATAAAGATTCGAGAATTGCCCAATCTTTCGATACCGTTTCATATGCATTTCCCATTAAAAACGCCTTGGAAATCTTTGTGGGTTCCATTTATGTAGTATGCGTTTCCATCTTGTTTACTTTTTCCATACGTAGTCTAGGGGAAATAATGTATTCTTGAAAAAAATCGATTTAGAGATTTCAACGGAAATACATGTTTCGAGGTTCCCTTAACTCGTTTTAACCATTTCCTCGATGAGGTATGCGTGTGTGTGATAGAGAGAGGGTGTTATGTGACAGTTTTTTTGTGGGTGCTCTAACTCAAAAACTATTAATCAGATCAATGCGAAATTTTATATCTAACATTTTTATGAAAGTCGCAAGAGCTGATTAGTGTTTGGTAAAAATCGGCCGTCCGAAAGTAGGTGTTTACTCTTGTCACTTATCCGTTATGTTGAAATATTTGCTTTAATCTTTGATGAATGTAAAAAAGTAACGGAGCAAAAGTTGTAGAAAATTTAATTTTATTCAACCTTTGTTCGAAACATATTCCCATATAATGCATTGTTTAAGAGATATTTTAGAAACTAATCTTTTAGCTGCCACCACCACACCACCTACCGGCGACTATTGTAAACACTTGACGCTTAGTTACGTCTTAGTAACGCTCCTTTTTATTTTCTTATTTGTTGGAGCTTCGCGGCTATATCGGATACCAGAAGGTTCCGGTTTGAGTTTATTTCTGTTCCTTGTAGTCTAAATTTTTCTCGCAGTTCCTTAAAATATTTATTCTAATGTAACCCATTTGGAATTTTTAGAAATATAACATATATGGGGAAAGTCACGTGGTGGCCGCAACAGATTTTTTAGTTTACTATCGCAGTTATGTGGTTTTTTACGAAAAGTGACGAAATGACTTCGGAATGACCGACTTTATTTGACCTAATCCACAAAAACACGCTCTAGCGGCTTCCGGTGGACGGGGGAACACTCGCACTTATCTATATTGAATTGTTTATTTTTTTATGCGTCCGGAAATTCTTCCTGCCTCAAAACGTTTTACCATACACGGACTCGTTCACACAAAATTAACTCCGGAGGGCATTTTGTTTTTTCCCCCTCAGTTTAGAAGATTAGATCGAAGGCACTGATAAACGGACATCCCGATGGAGGCGTTCTCCTTCTGATAACACAAGAATTTGAGGAAGGCGGTGGTCCGAAAGATGTTCTGATAAAGCTGGAGAAAAACTCTGCCTTGACCGGGTACGTCACAGCAAGAGACGCAAAATGCACCGATGAAATAAGGATAGATATAAAAACGTCTTTATTTTGGCGAGATTGAGACTAGGCAATCTCTTCTTCCATCTAACTCATTATTAGGATTAGATTGAGTTATTGACTGCTTGCAGCTCTGCAAAATTCTACACGGGGAAATGCAAGCACCTCATCTTCTCCAAAGCATCAATTTCTCCGTCCCAGCCAGGAGATCAGGACACGCCTCTCTGTTTGCTGCCACATTTCCCGAATTGATTCTTTTAAATTCTCTCCACTTGTACGGACAGTCACCTTTAACCGTATTTTTGATGAGTTGGACTGAAACATTGGCATTCTTAATGAATCGATGGCCAAGTTTTAAACTAAGGCCTCCCACTGCTTGTTACGGACAACTTGGTTTATCCCCGCTACCCTTTTTAAATGTTTTAAACATATTACCTCACTTTCACTCTCTATTTATTCCATAATTTATTTATTTGTTTGTTTATTAAATTGCATGTGATTTGGATTTACTGTATGCGTTAAATAAACTACTACTACTAGAATAGCGAAAGAAGAAGCCGCTTTTAGAAGAAAGAAACTTTTTCTAACGAGAAATATTAGGGTACAAAAAATACCCGCAAGAAAATGATAAAATGTTATGTATGGAGTATCGCTTTGTATGTATGTAAGAAGCATGTACTCAATGTAAAAATGATGTGAAATACTAGGAAAACTTCGAAAGAAGAATACTGAAGATAAATTGGACAGGTGAAATGAAAAACGAGGAAATGCTGAGAAGAATAGAAGATAAGCGAATGATTATAAAAACTATAAGAAAGATGAACTGTATCGGGCATTACTTGAGGAAATAGCATGATTAAAAACGTGTTAAAAGGAAACTGAGGGAAAAAGATAAAGGAAGAGGTTTCAGTTGATTTACGTGAAAACGATAGATTTCATTATGTGATTGAATAATCATTATATTATCATGTAAATGTATTACAGTATAGCTTCGGTAATATACAATTCTAATCAAAATGTTAAATAATAAACAGCGATATGTGCGTGTGTGTGAGAATGTGTATATACTAGGGGCTCCGACTCTACGCGCTACGCGCCTCAACCCCGGTCCAATATCATTTTATGAGTATGGCAACAATGCTGGTGTTCTTGGCAACGAAATATTTTATTCACAAAAAACTTAGGATTGTTCTCATCAAAACAATTATCTGAGTAATTTGTAATCGTATTTGAAAATCTACGATAGGAAACTGAATTTAGATTCTTTTGCACGTACTATGGTTTATTTTTTTAGTTGCTACGACAATTATAAGTAATTTTAATAAACAAACGAAAGATGTCTTACTATATTTTACATGTTAAACAAATGGAGAATGGAAACTATCCTGGAATCAGACCCATGCCATTATGTTAGACAACTGCACATTTATCACATGTAGAAACTCACGCCGAGTATTATAATTAAATATCAGTAATGAGGTCAGGCTCAACTCTGTGGAATTTACTCATATTGAAAAAAGAACTTTGTTATTTCCACAAATTTATAATTTAAAAGCGACCGGTTTCACTACGATAGTAGCATCATCAGGTGATAAAATCATGCAGGTTTGGTGGAGCCAGTCATTACCGGCTTCCTTAATCAGCTTACCAGCAAAGCGATAAAGCTGTCATTAGCAATTTAATCAATAATTTACGTTTTGCCCATCGGCAAGTGTTAGGCAGTGAGGCAGGCTGTGAAGCCGTTCTCAGTTGCCTAAGTCATCTGCATTCATCAGAGAAGGGAGGAGAGAAACCCAGTGCCGGCATTAGCCTATTCTTGCGAAATACTCAAGGGGGGCCAACTGCTTAACGTCCCTTCCGAAGGACGGAGTGTCGATTTGTGCGATCTCCTCAATATTTCTCGTTGTCTCATTTTCTCATCCTCGTCACCTAATATCAACGCACAAATAATCGTAAGGTGAGGCCATCACTCAAACCACAAAATCGTTCTATATATATAGGGTAAAATGAGGGGAGGAGAGGGAGACAGGAGGGGTTACAAAGAAAAACGAATGTAAGGTAATTGAATAAGCGGTTGGGAAAAGGAAGGGGTGGGAAAGGAAGGCGAAAGCAACATAGTAGCAAAATGTTACAAAAAGTTACAAAAACTTGGTAAAAGGTCCAGAGACAACAATGTTGATACAAAGCATTTACAAAATATTCGGTAATCTAAATAGAGGAGAATAGCTGTGGAAAAGATATTAATTTAAGAGGGGCGAGTCTTCACAAATAATTATCTCTAGCTGTTCGAGAGCATCCAACTTGCGACCTTTAATTTCAAAGTGGAGGAATTTAGGGCTGAAGGAACTATGATGATTGAGGTTTAAAAGATGTTTCGCAAATTGAGAATTCAAATTATTTAAACGGAAGTATCGCTTATGTTCCTTAATCCTCTTGTCAAAACTCCTCCCCGTTTGGCCGATGTAGACCGCTCCGCAATCATCACATGCAAGTTTATATACACCACTTCTTAATGACAACTGTATCGGGTCTTTAGCATTAAGGAATAATTTGGAAAAAGTAACTGGAGGTAGAAAGCAGGTTTAAGTTTGAGTTTAGGACAAAGATTCGACACTTTATGAGAAATGTTTCCTAAAAATGGGAGTCTGCGCCAACTAAGAGGTTTGGGGGTGAGATTAGGCGGAAAAGAAACGATTTTTTGGGAGGCAATAAGAAAACGTTTTTTGGTGATAATTTTATCGATTAAACCAGTTTGGTAGCCATTATTGATAGCAATCTGTTTAATGGTGTTAAGTTCTATAAGGAAATTGGGTTTAGAAAGGGGTATACTAAGAAGGCGGTGAAGCATAAAATGAAAAGAAGCGTGTTTGTGAGAAAAATGATGGGAAGAGTGATTGGGAATAACCTGATGTGTAAGCGGGTTTACGGAAAATCGCCAAGGTAGGTGTGTTGTTCAGCAGAGACAAAGTGAGATCTAAAAAATTAAGCAAACCATTGGTTTCATAATTGACCGTAAAAGAAATGGAAGGATGGAGGGAATTTAAAAGGGATAAAAATTCAGAAAGTTGTTCATCCGTACCACTCCAGACACACAAAATGTCATCCACATACCTACCCCAAAATTCGGAATAAGTTAATAAAGAATGGCCAGGGGAAAGAGGGGACCCCATCGCAAGACCATCCGTTTGTTTATGAAAATTATTGTCAAAAAGGAAATAGTTTTGCTCAGAATAGGCTTCAAGTAAGTTAGAAAAATCAGTTATCAAAATTTGATTGACACCTGCTTTGGAAAGCATATCTACAACCAAATCTACGGCTTCTTTCTTCTTTTGAATTGTTGGGGAAACTTTTTCCTTTTAAGTTGTGCGACAACTCTATGGAATTTTTAATGTCAAATTTGGGACTAAAATGAGAATAATCACGAAGAAGTGTATTGAGTTTGAAGGCAAGTTTATGGGCAGGCGCAGAGGTACTGGAGACAACAGGCCTAATAGGGCAATCCCTTTTGTGAAGTTTCGGTAAACCAAAAAGTCTAGGGGGAAGGGGGTTCATCACTAATAAGTTGTGTTTGTCTTTAGTAGTGAAAAGAAGAGAAATCGAAGAAATAGTTTTTTGGATCACAGATTGATAAAACGTCTCCCCCTCATTTTACCCTATATATCATCATAGGTAGTCTGTCCGTAGACAGGTCCGTGATTATTCATGGTTAAACCTGGTTCTCCATATACTCCTATTTTCCGCTGTCCTCTTCATATCTTGATAACTCTCTTTCCCTTTCAAATCGTCTATCAGCTGAAACCTTTTCCTGCCTCTTTCCCTTTTCCCATCTAGTTTTCCTTCTAACACGTCTTTAATCATACTCTCTCTCCTCAGGTATATATATGGAACGATTTATATTTCATCACCTGATGATGCTACGATCGTAGTGAAACCGGTCGTTTTTAAATTAAAAATTTGTGGAAATAACAAAGTTCTTTTTTCAATATTATAATCAAAGTTTCAATGAAATCGGACTGACCTATCGTGATTTATTTACCCCGTTCTCTACTGCACACATGCAGAATTTGAACGCCTAATTCCATCTGAAGGTCCTATTTAGAAGCGTGCCTGACAGCAGCAATGCTCCAATGTTAATTTTATGCGAATTTTTCGAAATTTTAATTTTTTTGGGCACTTAAACTTAAAACCTCCCGTTTTAGCAATTTTTCCTTTATAAGTCATGAACAATCAGTTTGCATAATTTCAGCTTTCTAGCTCATCCGAAAGTATGAAATAATGATGACATAATTTGCGTTAGGATAGTGCCGTGGTAATATAGCTAGGTGCCCTGCCCCTACGCGCGTCAACCCCGTGCCTAGCTCTGCGAGGCGAATTCTTCTGCTGTCCGTTTGCAGCCCTGAACCTCCTCCTTTCGGCATATATTTGAGGTATAAAATTATATCCAGCCCTATTTTCGAGCTTCTTTCTTTCTTACTCCCATTCCCCTCCCTCTCTCTACTTCCCTATATGTCCCTCCCTCCCTCCCATCGAACCTCCCGCTTTCCCAAACTTCCACTTTCCTTCATTCTCTCCCTCCCCTTTCCCTTTCTTTCTCTTCTCCCTCTCCTTCCTTCTCACTTTCACTCTTTCTTTTCCCCATACTCCCGTCTTACTCCGTTTTCCCAATACGGTCCAATATAATTTTATGAGTACGGCAACAATGCTAGTTGTTCTTGGCAACGAAATATTTTATTCACAAATAACTTAAAAATTTCGTCCACAAAACAATTTAATGAGTCAATTCAAATACTATTTGAAAATCTACGGTGGCCAAACAAATTAGCGTTCTTTTGCACGTACGATAGTTCAAGTTTCTTATATATAGAACAATTATAATTTATTTTAAAAAGTAAACGAATGCAGAATGGAAGCTATACTGGCATCGAACCCATCTATTTATATTAGATTGCATATTTGTCACATGCAGAACCTCACGCCGAGTATTATAATTAAAGTTTCGTCGAAATCGGACTGACCTTTCGCGATTTATTTACCCCGTGATCTACCGCGTACATGCCGAGTTTGAACGCCAAATTGCACCTAAAAGTCCTCTTTGGAAGCTTGCTTGGCAGCATAAATGCTCCAATGTTAATCTTATGGGAATTTTTCGAATTTTCAAATTTTTTTGGGGCACTTAGTACTTTAGTGCGGTTATAATATAGAGAGATAAGAGTAAGAGATGTATAACGACTGATTATATTTTTGGCTCATATAATTCTTCACGAGCCATCTTCATTTAATGTTGAAGTTGCACATTCCGTTCATAATTTTCTTATTGTTTATATGCAGTGTTGAATCCAGACATTCTTTGCTGGGAGAAAATAAAAATTTCGGGAGTATTTTTAATTAAATTTTATTTTATATTACATTAAGAACAAGAAATGGATTTATTACAACTTGTTAATAAATAAAGCCTGGGGGAGGGAACTTGATGCACCAGGGGGAAAGTTCGCCTCCAGCTACCCCCCTGGATTCTGCACTGTGTATGAGCGTTATATCAATGAATTATTTGCTGTGACTGCTCTAATAAATCACTCTACTTATTTCTTTCATCCCCATTGGCCTCTTGTTGCATTTCTCTTTTTGCATCGCTTCTCCTTTTTCCTCATCATTATTTAGGAATGCCATTTTGACTCAAACCAATGCTAGAATTTTCTCATTTTCTATAACCGCGAAAAAAACATTTTTAATTAATTGAAGCAAATGTCTACTTTTAAAAAATGCCGTAATTTTTCATATATCTTGCTCAGTTTTCCCCCGAAAAATTGTCTGAAAAATTAGGGTTCCTTTTATACATGGTAGCAAACGTAAGAATTTTTTTAGCCACGTAGTAAGTCATTTTCGGACACATTGTCACCGATAAAGAATAGTTATTATTAATGTTACTTTTCGACGAAATATATTATTAAATTTTTGTTTCAAAAGCAGAAATAAGAACTATCTTTTATTTTCAGTCTTTATAGAGACAAATATTTTAGATTGTCATACTTATTATACGTACCTAGTTTAATCAGTATATTATTGAAGATTTAGTGAACTAGCGTTTTATATTATATTAAAAGTTAGTAGTAATCTTCATTAAAGCACGGGCGAGTTAAATCGACCTCATTAATGCAAACATTTAGGTGCGTATCGCACATGCCGATATGGCAATTTTGACATTTCTTTCGTAAAAACCTGGGTGCGTATAATCTTGATTGCGTACCGAAAACTTACGGTAAATTGAGAAGAAAATATGAATGCATTGGCGTTACCGATCTCCAAAACTAAAAAAGAAGAAATCGGGTTTGAGATTTTTTCGGCGTGGCGCAGTGTATATAAAATATACGTTATATACGCAGAGAGAGGAATGGAGTTCAAAATATTTTGTTCGTAGCGTCGTCACTTTCCGAAATATGCGCGTTCACTCGGGCGATTGTGTTTTGAATATCTCGTCCGTCCCACCGAACCTCCTTCGTAGATATTTGCCTTCCTTTTCGCCGGAAGTGATAAGCGCGCCATGTTATCACTTCCTTATTCCTACGACTTCATTTCGCATATAGACGGATGTCCGTGCGCATGCGCAAAGGCGCCCCTTTTGTATTATCTCACTCAAATAGTGTTACTGTAATTGCCGTTTCCTCCTCCTCTCATACTCTTCTTGCACTTCGCTCTCTCTCTCTCCCTCCCGTTATCTTGAAATATTTTACTATCTGCATAGAGGGAATTCCCGCGCTGATGTCGAGGGAGTTCCCATCGAATTGGCAACCTTTGTGCGCGCGACGGAAGCGCAAATCGAGCGTGTGAATTTCTTCGTCAACAGTCGATCCTAGTTCAAAGGAGATAACGATACCCGGCGTAACTACCGACGATCTTTGCACTTTGTTTCGTAAAATCTCGCGTGACCAAGGAAAACGTTTGGCGCGGGTGAGAAAAGAGGATTTTAAAATATTTTTTAAAAGTATACTTCGCCGAGAGTGTTGCTGAGAAATACTTTTGCTGCGTGGACTCACATTGAAAGATAGTCGATTATCGTGACAAACCTCATGAAGTTGTTCTATAAAAAGGGAAAAAAAGGTTTGACTTTAGTTGTGTGCAGGTTTTTCAAAGTATTTGCATGCTTTGCTTAATTCTCTGAGGTTACTATTCACTGTTTTACTAAAATGCTGTTAATTTTAATAATTACAAACAATATAAAATAAATGAGTCTGGCATTGCACACCCATTCTTCCAAATAAAGTAAATGATCACCCTAAAATTTGCGTCTCATTCACCAAATTTTAAAGTCGTTTACCTTAAGATTTTCGTCGTTCCGATTCCTCGCAGGATTCTTAACTGCTTTTATTTCTCACGTTAAATAGAAATGAACTCCTTAACCGTAAAATTCAAAATTAGAGACACGATGAAAAAGGGGAAGAAAGGAAAGAAAAAGCAAAAGACAGTAAAAATTATCAACTTACAGGTTTAGGGGTTGTTACTCCACGCCAGGGACCTGATGTCACTCACACATTTACTCACTCAATCGCACAAGCACTATTCCTAAAGGTGGAAAGGAAACGGGACCGGTTAATGAGTTAATTTCTATTTAACATCAATTTCGCCGTAGTCTCCACCTTTACTTATTTTTTTTATTTCTCACATTCATTATTATTTTTATGTTATGGATCTCTTTTAAGATTCGAGACTTTTAACATCTCTTGAATTTATGGTTCGTTTCTAACGATCTCAGGCTTTCATAGAGAGCAATTATCAGCGAACATCATTTAATTGATGAGGGAAATAACGGGATATGATGTAGTAAGTATTAGCTATCAGAGGGTGTTGCACTTTTAAGTTTAATATCATTATATATCGACGTTTCTTACAGAGGAGGAGGAGGATATAACATACATATAGGAGGATACTAATGTTTAGGCACTTTCAGATGAGCTGGAGATTCGAAATTTTTTCCCTATGTAGGATTTTGTGCAAAACCGACTAGAAGTAACGAAAATCTTGAAAAAGTGAAACAATGCGGCCGCTAAAAATTCGCAATTGTTTAAACAAATTTTCAAGGTTTATGTATTTCCAAATGTGCTACGGAGTTGAAATTTTTTTATAAGTAGAATTCTTAAAAAAAAAACGAAATATGGATTACACAAATTTTGATATTTTAATTTGTTTGGCAGTTAAAAATTCTTAAAGTTTAAACAAATAGATAACTGTTTAGGTACTACGGGATAAGCTAGGAAGCTGAAATTTTCAAATTATGTACAGAGTAGTGAATTTGCACAAATAAACATTTCAATTTTACCATATATGAATTGCGGCGGCCGTTAAAACGTATTTAAATTTAAACAATTAGAAAAATATTATTTTAATTATAGAAGTGCTACAACTTTAAAATTTGGCTAAAATGTGTAGCATTAGTACCCCATAATGAAGATAGTGTAAAATTTTTAAAATTGCAACATTTGTGGATTGTTTTAAACTATTATTTTTACATGTGGGAAAAACGAAAATTGCTGCGGAGGTGAAATCTTTAGAATTAAAAGACTATTTGTAATGATGAAATGTCTGTCTGAAAAATGAATGTTTTTTCAAGGTGATATATATATATATATATATATATATATATATATATATATATATATATATATATATAGTCGATTTTCACCATTGCATTTTCTACGAAATTTATCCGTTATGATTTTAAAATTTTGTTATCCACTCTCAAACTTATCACATTTTACCGCCAAACATCCAATACGGTAGAGAAATTCTGTATTTGTCATACCAAACGACTACACAACATTCGGAATTAGCTTTCTAATGTCGCTTATGTCACTGTCTGAAGGGCACATACTGAGAAGCCGTGGAATCCAAAGGTAAAGGATAAAATATTATGATCGGTTTATTGCGGTCTTTCTTTACCTTTGGTAAGATCCGATAATCAATGCGCAATTTGGACTCCATTTACCAAAAAGTCGGGGGAGATTTATTGCGTCCTCTGCGCTACATTATACGCTGACCTACTCCAACAGGCCAAATGAAAGGTTTTTCCGGACTGAAAAATGAGTACCGATGCCATGGCCTCATGGCATTTCCAAAATCACCCTGTCATAAAATTTATATAATCCATCTGATTGTATGATTGTGCTTGGTTTCTTTTGCATTTCTATCGAAGGAGCATCGTTCCATATACGCACTCTTGGTTTTTTCCCGCATACATAATCGTTTAATACTCAATAAGATGTGATGTTTTTCATCAAAATATTCATTCATGCATTAGGTTTTACATTATACTCACGCCACATTAATTTCTCACTAATGATCACGATTTCGTGAATAAGGAGCGCGAATTAACGAGTAGAATGTTCTTTCTGATTTATCGTAAAAAATCAAACGTTCCAGGTTGGCGGCCGAAGTCAACAATAACACATTCGTCAAAATATAGATAACAACAAACAAAGCAGCATAAAAGCAACCTTTTAATTTATACACTTTCAGTTAAATTTAATTAGAAGGGGTCCATTTTATTACATTATTCTAGATAAAAATTTATTAAATGCATTGAAATAAACGTCGATATTAGATATCGCTTTTTAAGAAATATAAACGTCGATATTTGCGTGTATTGCTGTCTAATCAGCGTCTTGGATTATTATAGCTAAAATATAAACGTCGAAAACTAAAATGCCCGATTAAATGAATAAAAATAAACGTTGATGTACGCCGTTGATTTTTAGGAAAAATAAACAATGGTAGTGGTCGCTTTTGAAGAAATATTAACGTCGAATACTACCACGCCTAGTAAAATGTATTAAAGTAAACGTCGTTATTGGTTGCCGATTTTGAAGAAAAATAAACGTCGAAAACTACCAACCCTGTAGTAGTAGTAATTTTAAGCATCGATATTTGTCAAAAATCTCCCGGAAAAATGAATGTCGATTTAAAAAAATAAACGTCAAGCCCATTTTCTTAATTGCAAATGCTATTTTCATCTGTTTCATCGATAGGATGCGCATAAAAAAGTTTTGAAATTTCTCAACATCAACATGCGCTTCAGAAAACGTAAGAATAGGCATTTGATCTTCTTCATTGTTATCCCCATCTTCTTCTTTTTTCGTCGAGTCACATAAGTCATTCATACTCTAGACCCCCACATATGGGAATGTCATCGTCATCTGCTACATTCGTATTGAAATCGATACCAGGATGCTTCAACTGTTCCCAGTCTTCTTTGAAATCGTCTTTACTTTCCAAAACGTCTTTTTATTACTCCAGAATAATTTCCGTAGAAGATAATTTATACCAGCATTTTTTGAAATAATAAAAAAATTGTTATTCCTTTCACCTGCTGCCATGCTGCTAGAATGTAGTTCATTGCTTGGAGAATGATTATCTTCAAAGCATCTTTTTCAGTTTTATCAGAACCCATCAAACAAATAGCTTTTCGAACCAGTAGCTTCCGGTAATATTTTTGAAGCAGTTTATGATCCCCATGTCTGGCGGCTGCAATACACTCGCGCAGTTTGAAGGGTAGTAAAGTACCTTAACGTTCTTTAAAAATAACATATATTTTGGGTGGGCTGCGCAATTGCCTACAAATAATAATATTTTTTTATTCTGAGCTCGCATATCCGAATATAGTTGTCGAAAAAACATTGTAAAAATATTGGTTATCGTCCATGCATTATTATTTGCATGATATTTACCGGCAATGTTTTTATATTGTGGAAACATCGAGGTTTTAACAATTTTCCTATTGCACTTGGCTCCCGTTTGTCACTCCCGTCACTACTGTTGGTGCACAACTATACTTACACCAGAGCCGTCTGAATGGGGGGAGGGCTGGGTGGGCAGTCGCCTATGAGGGCCCCGCGTCTATGAGGAGCTATAATAGAAATTCTATTCGAGAAATTGTCTCGAGAAGAGGAGATAGGTGCTCGTTTACTCGTATACTGTTTATATATACTCGTATACTTTTCTCATTAATTTCCAATTGCTAAATACAGAAAAATAAATATGTAATAAATAATTTCCATTTCCTAGATATACTTACCTTTTAAAGTCGGATCCTTCACCAAAACTGCCAAAACAACACTTTCCGCCAAATCTCCAAATTCAAGTAATGTTTATCTTCAGATGGCACGTCTATCGCCAAGTGAATTCTCATTCTCTACTGTATTTTAGGAGAAAAACTAACATAAACTTGAAATCAATAATAAAATTTTAATTAAATGAGAAATTTGATTTGTATAAATAGGGGGCCCCGCAGCAACCCTCTCGCCCGGGGCCCCGCGGGTCTTAGAGACGGCTCTGCTGACACCCTCTCCTTAGAAGTATTACCGCCATGGCAGGATTGTCCCTTTAGAGTGAGAGCATGGTTCGGAAGGTAGCTGTTAAATCCGCCCGTTTCGTCAGCATTATACACGTCAGGAGGATCATATCCCTCTAGCAGCTTTGGTAGTTCTTCCATCCAAAGATGCGTTGTTTCAGTATCAACCGCGGCACTCTCTCCTGCTAGTTTCTTATGCACAAAACCGCGACGATATTTGAATCGTGTGGTCACCCATTTGAAGCCATGAAGTTTTATAAACCGATTCTTTCAGCTATATGTTTAGCTTTTTCCCTTATTATGGCACCATCGATGAGAATGTTAATAGCCCGCGATTGCTGGTACCATGTGAAGAGAATGGTCTCGAGTTCGCTGTAAGTTGATTCTTTTCTGGTCTTCCTCTTTTTATATGATTTACCGCATTCTACTATTTGTCCTCTAATTCAGTGGTGCCCAAACTACGGCCCGCGGGCCAAATGCGGCCCGCGAAGAGTTTATGTGCGGCCCGCGAAGCTATGACGAAAGGGCAATTCGAAAAATTGACACACAAATTTATATATTTTTGAAATTTTGATAATTAAACTTTAAATGTTGAAATGTTAGCCATGGAAACCTTATTTAGACTTGATTTTCACTTATATGGAACCTCAGAATATATAGAAAACTTGTGATTTAAACTCTAATTCTGCCCGCCGAAGAATTGGCAATTTTCAATGCGGCCCGCCAAGGGATTCGCAACCACTGATGTGGCCCGACATTAGAAAAGTTTGGGCACCGCTGCTCCATCTAATTGATTCTTTTTTTCGTAAGGGATTAAGTGTGGATGGAGGTATTCCCAGGCGTTTGGGCACATCGACTCTCTTTTCCCCTGGATTTTTTCCGCTTCTTAAATAATTTTGACGTCTCATAATGAGTCTTCACTTGTTTTGTAGGACGATTCATTGCTGCTTAAGGGTAAAGAAATATTCGACTGCAGCATTCGAAAGAAAAGTGGAAACTAACGGATGAAAACAATCGTGTCGCGATTCTAAAAAAACGAGAAAAATTAAGTATCGTACATACCTAAATATCTCTCTCAATAACCGATCGCAAAAAAGGTCGGTTGTTCAAACAATCAATTGTGCTGATCGCTACAACTGGCCGATTAGCAAACGGAGTGAGCTGTTGAACCATAAAGTGAATCGAAATCGCAAAAATGCTTAATAAATATCAAAACGTTTCAAAAAATTTTGAACGCTCAATACGGGAAAAAACGATACTACGGGGAACGACGAATGCGATATAATTCGGTCTTGCTTGTATAGGATATATTTTGGGACTTGTATAAGTGAACGATGAATGCGGGAAAACGATCAATGGATAAACGATAGATCGAGAATCCATTTTGTATATAACCCCGCGAGGCGAATTCGTCCGCTGCCCGTGTGAAACCCTGAACCTCCTCCTTTCGGCGTGTATTTAAGGTAGAAAATTATATCTAGCTCTATTTTCGGGCTTCTCTCTCACCCTCCCACTTTCCCTCGCACTCTCTCCCTCTCTCTCCCCTCTCTCTCTCCCCTCTCTCTCTCCCCTCTCTCTCTCCCCTCTCTCTGTATCTCTTTATCCCTCCCTCCCTCCCACTAAACTTCCCGCTTTCCCAAACTTCCGCTTTCTCTGTTTGAGAATAGTTTGTTGTGTAAACATTCAACCATACAAGCGAACAGCACAAGCTGCAAAAGAAGACCAACTTCATTTACACTGTAAAGTACCACTCCTTCGGCCATAAAGATTATAGAAACCCGATGCATTTCGCCCACTAAGTGGGCATCTTCAGGGGTGACTTGATCGGACAGTGACTTGACAGTCCATTTTCAGTCTTTATGGCGGAAGGAGTTGTACTTTACATTGAACTAGCCATAAGTTTTAACTAAGCCACCAACTTCATTTACACTGGCAACAAAAATGAAAATACTAGTGATATTGGAACGGGGTATTTTTTTGAAAACTAGAATTACAGAAAAATATAAAATTCCGTAATCGACACTATCCACAGCTGTGAAAAATAAAGACACGATTGAACAAGCTGTATCTGCGGGGTCGACAACGAATAGCAAAAATTTACTTGATTTAAATTAAGTAGGAGTCAGTTAATACATACATATTTACATCATATAACTTCAATGTAAAAATTTTACACTTGCATATAATTGAGATATATCATTCACATCAAGTTCAATGCTACGTTAATTTGAATACTAGTCAAAATCGTGCAATTTTAGTAATAATAATAATAATGTATTTAACACGTACCGGGTATATGTATTTACATGTATTTAAGCAGAAAATTTTAATATATCTTTTTAATTTTTCATATATAATTCGGTTATCACCAACTCGGTTAACCCGAATACATGAGCTGATTCTCCCTTCGAGTTCGTGTTAACGAGGGTGTACTGTAGTCTATGATCTGCATCAAAGCATTTGTAGCGAGTTGATTAGGTCAAAATCATTATGACCTCCTTAATTATTATTGAAAGTGTCGAGCCAATGCAATCTTTAATTAGTTTGCCATTTCCCTTTTAAAAGCCTTGAACTCGTTGCTATGGTAGTTAGAATTTTTCATTGTTGTGCCTCGAAAAAATATGCTTTATTTGCGATTAAAAACTAATTTTTACGATAATTCAACAGGAATTCGAATTTCGTCTTCAAAAATTTAAAACTTCATCCTTTTATCTACAGGACTGTTTTTCATCCCGAGTTTGTATCTCAATTCTAAGTAATTTAAAAAAGCATATTTAGGATGGCCCGCATTGAATCCCATGCTTTTCTTATGGGACAGGAATGGAACAATGGGATCAAAAAAGATCCCCTTAAAATGCATATTTTTGTGATTTTTGATTTTTCACGTTGGTTGTGACCTATGACCGACCAGCATACCAAATTTCGGATCTCTAGCCCTTCTAGAAGTACCTTAGAATGAGGCATGGGGCACCTAGGAGGTTCGTACGCAAGATTTTTGGCCTACTTTCCAGGATGGAAATAGGCTTATAGTTTCGTCGTTGCGCCTGCCTGTCTGTCCGTCCACCCCTATTAACTTTTGAACCAATAGAGCAAATTTCACGAAACTTGATGAAAATTTCTTGCTACTTGGGCCGAGCTCCCGAGAATAGCTTTTGTTGCGAAGATTGAAGTCCCGGGTTCTATTCCAGGAAGTATGCTTCTCATTTTATTTACGTGGGAAATCTGAAATTCATTGTGCAGGGTAATTTTCTCTTGCACATTAAAATATCTTAGAATTGTAATATCGGGGCGGAATTTGTACTATTCTCTGAGAAAAGGAATGAAGATTCTAATTTTTATCGTAGAATTTTTCTTATCGATTGTATATCTTAGAATTTCGCGTAAATACTGGCGATTTTTCACTCATTGCGAGAGTGTTGCCATAGCAACAACTATTGTTGGACTCGGATTCGGTATAAAAGTTGCCACGGGGCAAAATCGACCTTGATTGGACGTAGGCGGGCCACGCTATGAAAGTTTTGGGCATAAAAAATTTAAGTACACTATTATAAATTCAGTAATTACCGTAACAACTCTTAGAATGTCTCTTAAACTCTGATCTGTCAGTTCTGAACGTAATGGAACTTCGTCTAACTTCATAAGAGAGAATGTTTGTTCACGCACGCGATAAATATCCATAACAAATTTTACTTGTATTTCTTTCGGAAAAGGAAAGCACCAGCTGAGTCAAATCCTGCCGGGCCACTCAAAATGTGTCGGCGGGCCGCATGTTGTGCACCCCTGCTCTAATACATGCACGCGTTATTTTTGCCGCACAAATACTCGTGATCAATTTAATATTCCGTTCGAATGTATTCGTAGTAAAAGTATTTTATAACGCTAAATTATGAAATTTGGGAACACAAAACGCAACATATCCGCGGTGATTTTAAAGCTATTTAAGGCAATAAATGTATTAACTAAATAAATGATTAAATGTGAAGTAGGCATCATAAGTTCCGTTTGGATCATCTTGTTATATTATAGAGAGATGTCACACGCGTTCAAATTTCGATAAAATTTAAATAGTTTTTAATAAATTTCATTCAAAGTCAAGGGTTTAATGTGTCGTTAAGGCTGATTATTCACGTTTACCCAAATGCCTGCAAACATTTTCCTATTGAGCCATATTATTTTTCTCTTATATTATCACGCGATTTTTACCTGTTATTTTTTCTCAAATGCACGGTAAATTTCTCTCTCCCCCTCTAATTTTGTTCCGATTATTCCGGCAGTAAATATTTTTAAACCCATATAATTCGATAGTTAAGAGATTAAACCTAACGCCAAAACTCCCCATTTTATAGATTTCCACGAGGGCAATGGATTTATTGAACTGCGGGTGCAGGATGTAACACGTAACATCGGATGTTGCGGGGAGAGTAGAAGGAAACGGGTTAATGGGAGAGAGGAGGAGGAAGGGTGAGGGGGGAGGTAAGAGGAGAGGAGAGGGGGGGGGGTGAGAGAGGCCGCACGCGGCACTGCTTCATTAACTCCATCCGGCATTAAATGGTTCTATGATCCTGGCGTAAAGCGACGCGATTCGTGAATTGTCGGTGCGATGTCTAGATTACCTACCCTCCTCCCACTCTCCCTCTCCCACCAAAACCTTACATCCCATTTCAAACGGATGAGTCGGCGTCGCATGGCGTCGTTGCGGCACATACGTCAACAAGCTAGACACCTGTTTCTGAGGGGGACTTTATGTGGTATATAACGACGTATCACGGCGCCGAAACGGCCAATAATGGCGTCGAAATGGCCGATCACGGCGCCGAAACGGCCGATCACGGCGCCGAAACGACCGACCACGGCGCCGCAACGGCCGATTTAGTTATGGGTGTGATGCGAGTCGATGTACGATAATGAGGAGGATATAAAGTGGGATTTAGAGCGGGGAGGAATAGATTCGAGGAATTTCCCTTCGCTTAGCTTAAAGTGAAATCGCGGGTCAGGGGCGTCGATAATCGCAACCTGACGCAATCGAATCCGAATGTCTGTCGGGGCGTCGTGTAGACGTACGCCGCGCGAAAAGAATTGCGCAGAAAATAAGTAATTTGATGCGCCGTCCTGCACCTAGTGCCAATCTGCATATGTTTTTAGGTTATCGGAATTTGTTGGCGTAGTATAATAAAAGTCAGGGTCGGGTATTCTGAGTTTCTAACTACAGTAAAACCTCGATTTAGCGCACCCTATATAGTGCCACCCCCGCATACCGCCCATGAATCGTTGTGAACAGAACTTCCGTCTTATTATTACATAGATCAAGCATATACCTCGATTTACCGCCACCCTCGCTTTAACGCCAATGTCAATGATGGACAAACGGTGGCGCTAAATCGAGGTTTGACTGTATAGTGTATGTGGATGCTATTCCGCCCTCTTAAAATTCGATGCAAAATATAGACAAAAAGAGCTTACTTAAAAATAAATGTATCGCAAAACGTAAATCAACTAATTAGCTAATAAACTCAAATACATATTAGATATACCTATGCAATAAATCTATAGACGTAGGAATTTAGCTTAACTAAAGAAGATACCAATATGATTTATTAGTTGAGTCCTGATCCGAGCGCGGTAATTCGTCAATGACAGACGTTTAGTAACATTGGGAATAATTTTGAAACGAGAAAAAAGTCTGCTATAACCGGGAAACGAACCCGGGTCTTCCACTTGCCGGGCGGATATTCTACCAACGAAATATCGTAGCAGATCAATTTTCTCGTTTCTTAACGCGGATGTTTTCTAGGTTGGGACGGAACTAGCCAAGCTAGTATCAAAATATCGGCTTTAAGAAACTAGAAAATTGATCTGATACGATAGTTCAGGGATAGAATATCCGCCGGGCAAGTGGAAGACCCGGGTTCGATTCCCGGCCGTAGCAGACTTTCTCTCGTTTCAAAATTATTCCCAACATTACAGCTTATGCCTGTCTGCATAGGATCTTTAGATAGCTTTATTCCATCAGTTTTGTAACATGTTTAATATTTTCGTCGCTTAGGCATTTTTGAAACACCCATCCAGCAACGTAAAATGAAGAACGGATTCTTTATCAAAGAAAATTTTCAGTCAAACCTCTCCAAGGCTCTCTGTTGTTTCGTGATAAGAAAGACCGCTTTGTGGAGTGTCCGCCTTAGGGGTTTAACTATATATTATTAAAGTTTGAAAATATACCTCTGCTGAGGTTGGAACAAAAAAAATTGTAATATATCCTTGTCACAGTCTTAATGGTAATGGAACCTTTATAATTTTAAATTAGAATTCTTTGAAAATATTTTTTCCCGTCTAACCTTTCCCTCTTTCTCTTTTCCTCTCTCTCTCTCAAAGATTGCCCTATTTTGCTAAATTATGGCAAAGAAGTCGTCCTTAGTAGAAATACCGGATTGACGAGACGTCGCTGTCCGCGGGAGTTCCGGCGCAACATTAGGCTGTCGGCATGCGTTCGAAAGAGCGAAGGGGGTGGAGAGGGGGAGAGAGGTGGAGGCGGGAAAGTTGGGAGCGATGGGAGGAAGGAACGCGGAGATAATCACCGCCTATTTCACTCCTCGCGGCATTTTCGGTGTGTTTTCCAGAACAGGAACACTTACAGCGTTAACGCTGTGCCTCTCATCCGACGAGTGAAGCGTTAAACACGACCAAACGTATCATTAAAATTCTCCTAATTAGTTCGCGTTGCTATGATATTGACGTTTTCGATGGTGTCGATGAGGTAATTTATTCTTCTTCCGAGAGAGTAATAATTATTAACAATTCCAGATTTATTCACTATTAATTATTCAAATGAAAGTGATACGCGAAAATAATAATTCGATCGAAAATTGGATCAGATGAAAAAAAATTGAAAGCAGTTAAAGAAAAAGATAAAAGGGAGAAGGGAAATGGAGATTGAGTATAAAGTAGAATTGCCAAAATATTCTTTCCATGCTATTAAATGAGCCCGCTCCCACTAAAGCCGGAGCGCGGCGCGCCTCTGCAACCTCTCTGCAGCGGTTTGCGCGGAGACAATATTCTCTGCTACCGTGCAAGGGCGTGCTTCGTTGTGCTTCGGTGTGCCTCAGTGTGAGGGGGGTCTTGCACGCGTGCACACGGGTGTCGAAGAGCTTCGTTAACATTCGGCAGGAGTCGCTTGCTTCCGTCACCACGTGACTCGTGCCGTTTTCACTGCCGCGAACCCTCCCCTAACAGAAAACGTACTTCTGGGTGCAAGAGTGTGAATGGCTCCAAAGGTGCGCCGTGCCGCGGTGTGCACCAGTGGGAGCCTACCTTAACTCCTCGGAGGAGAGCATTTCTGCGAAAGATGTACTCATTGACCATCCTCAAAACAGCGCTACTCACTCGCTGGAGGATTGCCGAGTTCGTCTTATGACTGAAAATGAATTCCAGAATAAGCACTTAAGAATAAAAATTGAAAAATTAAACGCCTTTTATTTGGTACCTCCAATAGCTATAACAAGTTTGTAAAAAAATCAGATGTGAATTTTGGCTACAAAGTAGCTGTGATTCACTGAAAGTAGATTTTTAGAATCAACTTTAGGTGAATCACCACTGAAGCGAATGGAAGCTATTCATCTTTGGAAAGTGACTTTTATTTAATAAACTAAAAAGTGGACAGTAACAAGTTGAAAAAAAAACAGACTAAAAAGGTAAAACTTTAAAGGTTACGTGCGGTAAACCTACTTAGTAATTGAAGAGACTGCGCATTTTTTTAACGTGATTCAGTTTTTTAGGAGTTATTCGTAGTTGGAATTGTTATAATTTTAATTCGGTTAAAATTAAGTTAATAATTTAATTATCGATTTACGAACAACTCGAAGAGTGGCGTTTAAATAAATTCAGTGCTTTCCTAGTAAGCCTAAAATTGAATAGAATACGAAAAAGAGGAATTATTTCCCACCTTCAACTATTCATTATTCCATTATTATGCAATGGTTCCTCGTTTTGTCGCGGTAGCCATAATTTTATGGTTATTATAGTTTAATTTTGGACTCTGGAAAAAGAAGATGTGAACATATTGGAGGCGTTTGTACGAGGGCATGGCGTAGACTGAAGAAAATTAGTTGTACTGAGAGGAAAAACGAAGTATTAAAAATTGCAGGGAAGAGAGGATCTTAATTAGAGTAATAAGGGAAAGAAAGAAGAAAAGGGTCGATCAAATTTTGGAAGGTGACGATCTGCTGAAGGAAGTCAATGAAGAGAGGATGCTATGAAAGAGGCAATGAGGTAGGAAGAGAAAAGGAATATTAGACGCATTGAAGGAAGGGGGCGGGTGGCCGTGGCCTTGGATGGAACAGATTGTGTTGGGTGAGCCAAAAGATGTAATAGATATGATGATGGTTTATAGTTATTGTATAATTGACCGTGAGAATTTGCAGATGAATCCTCTCGATAGATGGAGATGCATTTTTCGTATTAAGAGCTACGTTTCTGATTATTTCAATGTTCACTTGTGACAAAAAACGATAAGTAAATCGCAACCACAACTTTTGTTGAAAACAATCATCACCCGATGAACAGCAAAAGAGATGTATTATCGCATAAATTAACATTTATTTTTGCGTTCAGGAACCACTTGTAAGGCGTACCCCGCATTTTCAACCCTACACTTTTACAAGTCGGTCGTTCTGTACACTTCCAACAAGGGCCATGAGCCTTGTACATACTCTTTATATGAATCAGTTTGTGCGATGACTCATCTGGGAGCTGATTCGAATACCAAATCTTTCAGTCACATTGCCCATTATGTAGGATATTTGATTATATTATTTTAATAAATACTGACTGATATTATGGACAAAATAGTAGATAGAAGTGATATTGAGAAGTGCGTGTACCATTTGGTAAAGGAATAACTAAAGTATTCGGAAGCAAAAAAACATTCGCCTAATAAATTTCATGGCCGATATGGCTAAAATGTGCATCTTTGCTTTATCATTAAAATAACTTTCTTTCAGAAATGTTCTTTGCATAAAAAACGTAATATTTTCGAAATTTGCTGGCTAATATCGTTCCTGTTTTTACATTTCTGGGGAGGAGGGATGACGGATCTCGATCGCTGGAATTTCCGAGGTCCAGATTTCAGCCACACATTCTTTATTTAACGCAGCGCTTGGGAGCATGGGACAAGGGGTCGTATCTTGTGTTAGGCGTTGGAGTTGACGAAGTGCGGGCAAGTCCCAAAGGAGCGGAGCGGTGCAGGTGGGCGAGTCGCGCGGAAGAGGAAGCCAGGAGGGGGAGATAGTTGGTGGTAGGAGGGCGAAGGCGATTAGAAGGGCAGAGTGTGGGAATTAGCGCTCCCGTGGGATCGGTCGGTTGGACAGGGATTGGGGAGGGAGGAGAGAGGGGAGTGAGAGGAGTGGGGAGGGGAGGAGGAAGTTTTCCCGTGTTGGCGATTCGGACATCTCTTCGCCATCATTCTCTTTCCGATTTCTTTCCGAGACGGAGGCGGCGATCGCATTCGTGCACAAAGGCCTTGACTTCGTTTGTAGCGTGTCCTGTTTTCGCGAAGACTACCCAAGGACGGCGTGGACGCAGCTGAAAAAAAACTGACCGAGTGAGTATTCAGCGGCGCTGCAGGTGGAACCAATAAAGGTGTTGATACGTCATTTTGAAAATATGCATGTGAAATATTGGACGAGTTAACGCGACGCTAGAGATGCGCTAACGTGTAGGAAAGTCATGTTTGGGGAAATAGAGGAATTTTAATTGAACGCTCTTTAGCGGAACTGTCTTTTGCGTCTTGAACAAGAACGTAGTTTGTTACATAAATACTTTAAATGTTTTTCTGCGCCAAATATCGCGATCAAGTATGAGGAGGCTTCTGTTTTCGACGATTTTAAAACGAGTTTTTCAGTTCTTCAACTCGTTTTATTCTTTTGTTTGTTTCATTTACCTAATTGTTCAATTATCCGATATCTTTAATCTTTTCGTTCGCCTCATTTTTCGGCTGATCTGATTGTTTGATTTTTTATTAGGTTCCTATATTCCAAGAATGAATTACAGGGCTCGCCTTATGACTGGAATCCTATTCGAGACAAAGACAAATCCTACAGCTGTAAAACTGCCGACAAATCCTATTTCGACTGCAGATTAGCTGTCGTCAGTGGCAATTCATCGATGGCAGAGTTTTAGATACATGAATTACCACTGAGGGCGGTCGATTTGTGGCTGAAATGCACATCTGGTTTAATCGACCGCTTTTTTTTGCTGTGGGATATAACTGACTAACCAATTGGATCCCTCATTAGTAATATGTTTTTGACGCTGGTCTGCCAAAATTTTCTGCTCTTCACAGTTTTTCCTCTCTCTCTCTCGCTGTTTATTTTCTCAATGCCCTTAAATTTAAAAAAAAATCTCCTTCTGTCTCTCTGCTGTATTCTCCCCAGTTCAGCAACCTCTTTCGACGACTCGCGTATTCGCATCTGCTTAAGCATTCCTTTTTCTAACCGCTCCCAATTAGCAGGGACGAAAAACCCATTCCTTCCGAAAACTTGCCGAAGTCAATCTGTCCTTCCGAATTAATTTCCTTTCTAATCACATTTCTCTCTGCAAAAACGGAATTTAAAATTATATTTTTCTTTCTATTTTTTTCCGCCCTGAGCTTGATGTTTTGGAGTTTTGTGGGCTTAAATATTCGCAAATAAATAATTTTGTTGAATTATCGTGAACTGTTCTCCGCTGCCATTACGAACCAAGGCCGTTCTAAAGAGTTACAAATTTGCAGGATTTACGAGTTGAGGAGATTTAAAGGATAATTGGAACACCATACTTTGTCTGAAGTCGCGATCACAAAGATTTAATAAGTGATGTTTATATATAGACAACAGATATGGAGAGGTATAGTGAATCAGGGATCAAAATAGGAGTTTCAATCCTGCAATGGAGAAATGTTAAAATTATTTTTGTTACGATTCCAATGCCACTCACTTTTATGCTGTATTTATGGCTAATATATATAGATGCAGATGGATCATAATTGAATTAAAGGCTGTTTTTGCAGTCAAAGTATCTGTGTTTCTGTATTTTAAGTGATGAAAGAAGATCGTTCTCGGCGAATACAAAAGCAGTGACCTAAATAAGCAATTGATCATATGATAACTGTTTTGCGATGGTTCACACAATTATTTTCCGCATATTCTCGTCTCTGTCACGCTCCATGTAGCTGTAAATGATCCATGTATATTCCCTAAAACGAAAAAAAACTTTGAGGGTAATGGGAGGAGGGAGGCGGCAGTTTGAAAATATTTTAAATTGTTTTCGAGTTTATTTTTAGATCGTCTTCTGTTATTCAAGGCGTTTTATGGCTAGAAATCTGTATTGCAGGATAAAATCTTTCTAGATAGACAAAAAATCTACGCCATTATTCTCGAATGGTCGCTTGGAATAGCAATGTTTTCATTCGAAGTTCCTAAGTATTTTTTCGTTTGGCAAAATGATCGCCAAAAAAGTTTTGTCTTTCAAATCTCATTTGCTTCGCACCGAAATTTCGTTTTACGAAGCCAGACACTTCCTATGATTTCCTCCGGGAAAAATCCCGTACTCCGAGAAAAATAATGGAATTGTTTGGCGTGTCATTGAGGAAATGCAAAGCTCAAAACTTCGGTAAGTGCTATTTCCTAGTACAGTTCATGTGATTTCACTCTTATCGAAAAAAGAACGAAAACCTTACTCTTTCGAAAACAAGGATTTCGGGAGACAATTCTTAACATTTTCCGCATATTACAATCGAGGTCGTAGCATCGACGATTAAGCCTTCCTTTCTTATTCATTATTCGTGCCTTAGTCCGTTTTTGGTTTTTCGCAAACCGGATTAAATCCGGACAGGTTTCGGTTCCCGACTCGTACATAAACGCGAGCGCGCACACACGCACGGGCAAGCCGGTGGGGGGATGCGTGCGTGTTATGGTTTCCGATCAAAGATCAGGCTTCCTTTGTTCTCCATGCTTCCCATCCAGACTCATCTCCCGACTTTTCTGTTATTTTTTGTTATTTTTAGGGGCGGGAGAAAAGCCGACTGGCACGCATATCACGCTCCGCTTGAGCCATTATCACCTAACGACGCAGAATGCCACGGACGTGCCCCGGCATTCCTTTTTTTTAAAGCGCCCATCAAACGAACTGCTTTTTTTTACGAGAGGGATTCGCGATCCGTCATCCCACTCTAATTTTCCCTGCTTTAAAGGCCATTTCAGGCATTCATCTTTTTTTGTTATAATCCTAAAGTGTTTATCGCGCTAATATCTTCTTAGAAACTTTTTTCCATGCGCGATTCGTGTCATAAAAAGAAACGAGGCGAAAATTGCGAACTCGCTCCGATATTGGCTATAATGGATTTAACCTATGCCATAATTGCAGGATATATGCGCAATTAAAATGTATTTGCTATGTATCTGTATATATAGAGCAGTGTGTATGTGTATTTGCGCGGGCGTCTCCGCTCACAGTTCGCAAGCGGCCGGTCCGATTTCGACTAAGCTTTCTTCAACCTTTAATCATTGATGACATAAAGGAGGTTTTAGTCTGGGGTTCGAACCAAGGAGCAATCCCTTTCTCCTGACGAACATAGTTTCTTTTTCAAAACTTAGAATATGACTTTACTTATAGAGATATTAGTCTCAAAATTTCTGTGTATTAAATTGAAAAGATCCTTTTAAACAGTAAACCGTTCTCAAGGGAGAAGATTTTTAAATTACTGAAAGCTCTGTTTGTTCAAGTTCAGTTAAAATAATAACATTTTATTGGCGCCAAAAGCAAGAAAAACATTAAAACGAATTTTCTCTCTCTCTCTCTCTCTCTCTATATCATCATCATCATAGGTAGTCTGTCCGTAGACAAGTCCGTGATTATTCATGGTTAAACCTGGTTCTCCATATACTCCTATTTTCCGCTGTCCTCTTCATATCTTGATAACTCTCTTTCCCTTTCAAATCGTCTATTAGCTGATACCTTTTCCTACCTCTTTCCCTTTTCCCATCTAGTTTTCCTTCTAACACATCTTTAATCATACTCTCTCTCCTCATGTAATGTCCAACCCAGTTAGCCTTCCTCTTTCTGATAGTCTGTATAATCATTCGCTTCTCTCCTATTCTTTGTAGCACTTCATCGTTTTTCATCCTATCTGTCCATTTTATCTTCAACATTCTCCTCCAAGTCCACATTTCAAAGCTTTCCAAGTATTTGATGTCATTTTTCCTTAGCGTCCATGTTTCTGCCCCATACAATGCTATACTCCATACGTAGCATTTTATCAACTTCTTGCGGATATCTTCCCTTATATTCCCTGTAAGTAGTTGTTTCTTTCTCCTGAAAGCCGCTTTTGCTTTTCCTATTCTAGTTCTGATCTCATCCGTACATTTTGCCTCTCGTGTTATGATACTTCCAAGGTATTTATATTCTGAAACTTGTTCTAATGGCTTTCCCCCAATAGTTATGTTCAGATTCTCTTCTTTACCCGATATTCGAATGACCTTGGATTTTTCTGTATTTATTTCCATACCGTATTTTCTACCTGTTATCACTAGTCTATTTATCATTTTTTGTAGTTCCTCTTCCTTTCTTGCTAGAAGTACTTGATCATCTGCGTATTTTACTGTTCTTATAATCCTTCCTCCAATTTTGAAATCCCCTGTGCCATCTAAAGCTTCTTGCATTAGACTTTCTCCATATATATTGAATAGGGTTGGCGATAGGCAGCAGCCTTGTCTTACTCCTCTACCGATATTTATTCCGCAGGTGTCCACATTCTCAAACCTGACCTTTACAACTTGATTCTCATATAGATTCCTAATCAGTCTCCTGTCTTTCCAGTCTACACCTATATCCTTTAATATCTTCATCAACTTTACCCAATTTACTCTATCAAAGGCCTTCTGCCAGTCTACGAAACATGCGCAGATATCTTGACTGTATTCTATTGCCCTTTCTGATATGATTCTAACTACTCCTATAGCATCTCTAGTTCCTCGTCCTTTTCTGAAACCGAATTGATCTTCCCCTATTATTTCTTCTGCCTTTTTCTCCAGCCTTTTATTAAGAATCCTCGTGATGATCTTCGATGTGTGTGACAGAAGGCTTATAGTTCTGTAATCTTTACACTGCATTGCTTTTGGCTTCTTCTTTAGAGGGATCATTGTTACTTCTAGGAAATCCTGAGGCCACTCTCCCGTGTCGTAAATCTTATTAATTAATTTCGTGATCGCTTTTAGTCCTTCTGATCCTATGACTTTAAGTATCTCAGCCGGTATTCCATCGCTGCCCGTGGCTTTCCCCTTCTTTAGTTCCACTATCGCCTTTTCTACTTCGCTCTCCATAATACTTGGTCCTAAGTTGTCTTCTTCAATGTTTTCCTCATTTTCCAGTTCTATTTTTGCCGCTCCTGCCTGTTTGCTGTATAATTCCTTAATGTATTCTTCCCATACCTGTGCTACATCCTTTGTTTCTGAGACTATCTTCCCATCCGTATTCATAATTCCTTTACCACAAATTCCATTAGACTTCTTATCTTCTAATTCCAGTGCCCTAGCGTACATCATATCGTACCGTCCTAACTTCTCCATTTGTTCTATTTCATCACATTTTCCTTTTATCCAATTTTCTCTAGCTTTATCTGTTACCCTTCTCAACTCATTGTTTATACGCCTATAGTTGGCTCTACCTTCTTCAGTGTTAACGTTTTTCCATTTTCGTCTCTCATCCATTTTCTCCAGCATTTCCTTCGTGATCCATGGTTTTCTGATTTTCTTCTCTTGTTTTCCAATCTCTTTATCCAAGGTATCCGTGATACTGGTTTTAATTTCATCCCATTCTATATCAACGGTCTTCGGTTTGTTTTCCAACTTTCTTAGGTTATCTTCCAACTTCATGCTGACTACATCCTGCCTTTCTTTCAGTTTTTCTAGGTCCCAGGTCTGTCTTTCTCTTCTAGTTTTTCTTATTTGTTTGAGCTTTGTACTCACGTCAAGTATTAGAAGGCTGTGATCTGAATCAATGTCTGCTCCTTGCAATGCCTTGGCGTTCTTTATGCTGTTCCTGAATCTTTGTTTTACAAGGATGTAATCTATTTGGCATCTCATTCTATCTCCTGGGCTTTTCCATGTGTATAACCTTCGTTTATGGTTTTTGAACCATGTATTAGTCACTACAAGGTCATTATTGATGCAGAATTCTACGAGTTTCTCCCCTCCTCGATTTCTCTTCCCAAGTCCGTATTGCCCGACAACATTTTCTTCCTGTCCTTCTCCGACTATGCTGTTCCAATCTCCCATTATTATGCAGTTTACCTTTCCTCTTCCGTCTTCTTCGTAAATTTCATTAATTTGCTCATAGATCTCATCTATTTCTTCATCGTCATGAGCTGACGTTGGCATATATACCTGGATTATCAGCATGTCCACTGGGACTGCTTTTAGCTTTATTGCCATCAGTCTATCGTTCGTTGCTATTATCTTTGTCACGCTTTTCATCATATCTTTCCTAAGTACCAGAGCTACTCCCCTTTCCCCACTATTTCCTCCAGAATAAACTACCGTGAATTCATCCGAGTCGAACTGTCCTTCTCCCTCCCATCTAGTTTCGCTTAGCCCTATAATGTCAACTCTATTTCTTCTCATTTCTTCTTTCAAGTTCTCTAGCTTTCCTGCCTTTCTCATAGTTCTTACGTTCCAAGTCCCTATTCGTAATTTACTTTCGACAAATGTTTTCCTCAAGGCAGTCCCCGCCCGGAGATCCGATTGGGGGACTATTTTACCTCCGGATTGTTTTACCTCGAGAGAACTCATATTGTCCAACCATATAATCTTTACTAGGGATTGTAATGTGGTAGTTTCCCTCTTGCTTTCCACATCGCAGTACTGTAGCCGTTCAAATCGTCCTGATCACGCCTACAGCTGTATTGGATATAGACCCAACCAACATCATTTGTTTTCGGCTCTATACCATACTGACAGTACTGCTGCCTACTGCCAGGCACTGATGATAGTTTTTTTTTTTTTTTTTAAATAAAACCTCCATTCGAGGGGTTTGAACCCCCGAACTTTGCAATAGAAAGCCGACACGCTAACCACTACACCACCAGTGCTATATATATATATATATATATATATATATATATATATATATATATATATATATATCTACAGACCCGGTTTTAAGCATGAGCTACGTGAGCGATCGCCGGGGGCGACCCGGCTCCAGGAGCGATTAACAGGCTACCCTTGAACGCTTCATTTTATCGAAACTGAATCTTCCTCAGAGTTTTTATTTCATTGGGAGTGGCCAGGTCCACGTGCAAAACTTAATGGAAAGGAGAACTGGCTAGCAGTTGATCTTCGTGTATTTATCGAAATACACTTTTTTCGTTACTATAAACTGCTCCGTATATTTTGATAGGCCTCTATATAAATATAATAGTAAGTATTGGATTGATTCCGCTAAGAATCTTTGTTGTGTGCGGCAACCTCTATTCACCTTTCCTTCTGGAAGGATCAAATTCTCAGCTGAAAAAAATCACGCAAACATAAATTTCCCAAGGTTACATTTCGAGATAATTAAATTGGCGTGTCTGTATCCGTAGGTTAAGGTAATATGTTAGGATCTTTCGCAAATTTCTTTTTAACATTTGAATGAAAAATTCAAACAATTTGTTTAACAACAACCCACTATCAAGAATAAGGACAAATTGAGCCAGCATGGCATTTTTATAGAGTAATTTTCAATAAATGTTGATTTATTCCAGAGTTAGTGAATGTATTTTTTTTACATATTTCCAATAATCACTTTGCCCTAATGTTAACTCTATATGAGATATTTTGTTTCTTTCCACAAGCAACTGAGGATAAACTCTGTATAGAAACTAACGAAATGTATCCTTGAGATTAAAAATAACCACGGAACAAACCCCGACATTGTAAAAGTAATATCTAGCCCCTCTTGCTCAGTTAGATGCTAACACAAAGAGTGAAATTTGAGCACAGTTAACACTTATTTGAGCTCATTCACGAAAATTAACAAAATTGGAAAGGTGTACTCCATGTCGGAGTACACAAGAGTTTCCAAATGCGTTCACAATGTTCTCAATATTTTCGCTCAGATGAGAATTGAACGAGAAGCAAGCGAGGTACGTAGTAAAATACATGTAGTAGTCGTAATTATTGTCCGATTTTAACCAAAATTGGAATTGATCAATTAATTTTATCAAAACTCCCCAATATCAAATTTCATCACAATATGACAAGCGGTTCCCGAGTTGAAACAAAGGAACATTGTAAACTACATGTAGGTTTTCATGTAAAGTGGTCGTAATTGTTGCCCGATTTTAACCAGAATTGAAATCGGTCAACCAATTTTAGTTATACTTCCCGATACGAAATTTTATTAAAATACGTCAAGCGGTTCCCGTGTTGAAACAGAGGAACATTGTAAACTACATGTAGGTCTTCATGTAAAGTGTTCGTAATTTCTGTCCAGTTTAACCAAAATTGGAATCGGTCAATTAATTTTAGCAAAACTCCTCAATACCAAATTTCATCAAAATACGACCAGCGATTCTCGAGTTGAAACAAAGGAACATTGTAAACTACATGTAGGTCTTCATCTAAAGCGGTCGTAATTTTTGTCCGATTTTAACCAAAATTGGAATTGTAGGTCTTTATGTAAAATGGTCATCATTGTTGTTCGATTTTGACCAAAATTGAAATCGGTCGACCAATTTTAGCTGAACTCCCCACTACCGAATTTCATCATACTACGTCCAGCGGTTTCCGAGTTTTAACATGCGGACAGACGGACGGAATCGACCTCCCCTATATGCGTTCACTTCAAAAATCTAGATACGGCATTTAAATGGTTTTGAAATTTAAAGGTTGATTGGCAGATCCTTTAAAGCTACCAGTTCCTAACTACACGAATCTTAAAACGCTATGTTCAACCCAGCGAAGTTTTCCATTAAATCTTAATCATTTCTCTTTCATTTTCCACACAATGTTAATTTAAAAAACCTTAATCTCGATAGAAATAAAATTGGCGTGAAGGGAGAAAAAAATCTTGGAGCTAAATCCTATTTTCCTTTGCGAAAAACGTGAATGTGTTCGGTTCTGTGGTAAATTTTGCGTCGTCCGGGACAACATTCTATTAGTGGAGCGGCGGGAGATATTTTAAAGCGGATTTGTTAATCCTTAATAGCCTTAAACCCTCGTGTCCTCTTCGGCCCTCCCACGTCTTACCCTCGGCATTTCCCTCTCCCACGAGCAATGGAACCTTCTCCCCCTTACGTAATCGCCTCCTCATCGCTTCAATCCTCCCCTCTCTCCTCAATCCCTTCCCATTTTTCCCGTCCTGTCCTTTCCACATTCTCCAATAGGTAGAGCCGCCCGCACATCCTCGCAAGTGGTGCGGTTCCAACTCCTCGCCCATCCAATGCCCCACCCGCACCTCCAGCCGCCTAACCAACCCCCGGAGCAGTAGCTCTCGCCTGGGGACCATGTTGCCTTGGAAACGTACCCTTTCCCCACCCCACCCCTCATCTTACTCTTCTTCCTGTCTCTCTCTAAATCTCCTCCCTCCCTCCTTCCCTCTCGTCCTCTCTCCGCTCCTCCCTCTTCCCTCTCTCTCCCCTCGTTCCCTCTCTCTCTCCCCTCCTTCCCTCTCCACTCCTTTCCTCGTTATCTCCCCTCCTTCCCTCTCTCTCTCTCCCTTCCTTCCCCCCCTCTCTCTCTCCACTCCTTCCCTCTCTCTCCCCTTCTTCCCTCTCTCTCTCTCCGCTCCTCCCTCTTCCCTCTCTCTCCCCTCGTTCCCTCTCTCTCTCTCTCCCCTCTTTCCCTCTCCACTCCTTCCCTCGTTCTCTCCCCTCCTTCCCTCTCTCTCTCCCTTCCTTCCCCCCCTCTCTCTCTCTCCACTCCTTCCCTCTCTCTTCCCTCCTTCCCTCTCTTTCTCTCTCTCCCCTCCTTCCCTCTTCCCTCCTTCCCTCTATTTCTCTCTCTCCCCTCTTCCCTCCTTCCATCTCTCTCTTTCTTAAAGGGTTAAATGTAAGTGTGGACCTTATGGTCTAAATTTCGCCAGAATAAAGACATTTAACTATCTATCAATCTATCTCTCTCCCTTCCTTCCCTCTCTCTCTTTCCTCCTTCCCTCTTTCTCTCCCCTCCTTCCCTCTCTCTCTCTCTTCCTTTCCTCTCTCTCTTTCCACTCCTTCCCTCTCTCTCCCCTCCTTCCGTCTCCTTCTCTCTTCCCTCCTCTCTCCCCTCCTTCCCTCTTTCTCTCCCCTCCTTCCGTCTCCTTCTCTCTTCCCTCCTCTCTCCCCTCCTTCCCTCTTTCTCTCCCCTCCTTCCCTCTTTCTCTCTCCTCTCCTTCCATCTCTCTCTCTCTTTAAGGGTTAAATGTAAATGTGGACCTTATGGTCTAAATTTCGCCCGAATAAAGACAATTATCTATCTATCTCTCCCCTCCTTCCCTCTCTCTCTCCCCCCTCCTTCTCTCTCTCTCTCCCCCCTCCTTTCCTCTCTCTCTCTCCCCTCCTTCCCTCTCTCTCTTCCTGCAGTGGGTTTTTACATGGATTTCATTATACAGCAGTCCTATTTTTCCCTCTAAGTTACATATTTTCTTTTGCAATACTTGTATTTTTATTGTTACTTGTATTTACTTAATGTTCTATGTATTATTGTGTTTCATGACGAGGGGTTTGGTGGAAGATGGGACTTCTTAGTCTCAATCTCGCCTCAAATAAATATCAAATCAATCAATTAATCAATCTGTCTCTCCCCTTCTTCCCTCTCCCCTCCTTCCCTCTCCCCTCCTTCCCTCTCTCTCTCCTCCTCTCTTTCTCTCTTCCCTCCGTTCTCCCGATATTACCTCCACTCTTCTTCCATTTCCTCTCCCTGCCTATCCTTTCGGAATCTCCTTTATCTTCCTTTTCCACACCCTCTCATTTCTGTTCGCCCTCTTCCAAATCCATTCTGCCTCCATTTCCCACTCCATTCTGCCTCTCTCTTCTCCTTGTCCGTCTCTCTCTCTTTCTTTCCAATCTCCCTCTTCCTCTCCTCCTCCTCCATCTCTCTCTCTAGAGCAAACAAAGGCCTTTTATTTATCCATCTCGTCGTCTCGTTCGTCTCTGTGTATCGCTTATCCATTTTCCTTCCTCTCCCTCTATTTCCCTCGCATCCCCGGATATCACTAATCTCTTTCGTTCAATTTTTTTCGCTCTCTTTTCTTCCCACTCGTTCTGATGCTCTCTATTTCCCATTGTCTGTTTCGTTTATTTCTTTCCTCTTCATCTGAAGCTATGTCTCTTTTTACCCTTTTATATACAGTAATACCCCGAAATACGCGAAGGATGCGTCCCTGGAAAAGGCGCGTAAATCAAATTTCGCGTATATAGGGGTCTAAATACACGTATTGTATCGGGATAGGTATTTTTGTGGCGTAATTTATACCTTTTTTATTTTAAACTTAAGGGTTATAACGAGTTCAATAGAATTACATTATAACAACAATTAAATCAACAGCTGCATATTTTTGAAGCCACATTGTAAATGTTTCGCGTTTAAATCACTATAAATATATAAAAATACAGGAGGGAAGGAATATCACGCGTGGCAGAGAAACGTTGCATGCAAACTACAGTTAAATACATACGTATATCTATACAAATACATGTTTATTGGTTGAGAGCTCTCTCGATTGCTGTTTGCTGATGATTGGCAGAAGAAGTTGGCGCTACTTTTGATTTTTTTGTTTTTTGCAATTTTTACTCTAATGTTATTGATATAACAAAATACATATTTTATCAAGCGCGTCGCGTAATAACGAATCCGCATACATCGGAGTCGCGCATATCGGGGCATTGCTGTATATTTATTCCCCTTCTCCGTACTTCCTTTCTTTCTTTATTCTCCTAATTCTTCAAATCTTCTATCCTCATATTATCGGACGTTCCGTTATACTCCGTTTTTCTATCGTTAATTCTTTCGCTTTTCATCCTTTTCCCTCTTTCGTCCTACTTCCTTTACTTCCTTTATATGCTTCGGTATTAAAAATTTCTCTATCTCCTTCGCAATTTCTTTTCGAGCATCACATTCCATTACACTATCAATGGTTCTATCTCTCCCCTCCCTATGACTCCGCCGATTACGATTTTAATTTGCGAAAAATTGTATTCACCAACTTCCCCGTAATAAACAGTTCCTTTAGGATTAGAGAATAATTACATTTTTATTTGGAGCGTTAATAAATTGGAAATTTCATAGGAAATCCAAATCACAACCGTGCTCTATGACTTTATGCACTGATCAGGATATTTACAGTGCTTTAAATAAAGTAACTTAAAGCGGTACGCATTTATTCAATTCGCAATATAGAGTATTGCATAAAAAATTGCGATTTGAGGTGATTTTGCCATGCGCGAAGAATTTATACAAAAGGAAATTCAGACCAAAGATACTAATAACCGCCATCTATATGGAAGCTTTTTGCGAATTGCCGTTTTATAACATAATTCAATTATTTGAATTTTTTGGAATAAAAATTTTTGCACAATAAAGATAAGGAATGTCTTATCATAAACTACATGCATTAAAAAGTTAAATGTGAAAATGAGTTCAGTAATAATGGGACGAGTTATAAACTGTAGATTTCATTGCTTATCTAAAAATTACTATGGAATGCGTTAACGATGTCTTAATAACAACCATAATCTCTCCGAATTTAATGGCTGTAATGTTTTCACTTCTAAGCTATAGAATCAAAATTTTTCGGATTGGACATTTTAGTTGGTTGTCTTTATTTGTTGGTATGTATTTTTATTGCAAATTGTCCATCCATTCAATTGATTGCAATTGTTTTAATTTAAAACACTTTTTACTCTGGGTTATGAAATTATCTTTATAGTTTTGCTTTTACTTAATCCATCAACGTCGTCACTGGTGCTCTGTCCACAGGAGGGTTCATATTTGTACGCAACAATCCTTCTAACCTCCATGGCATTCATTTCTCGATAATTCTCTTTTCTTTTCAAATTTCTAAAAGCTGTATCATATTCCTTCCTCTTCCTATTTGACTTCAATCTTTCCTTTAGCCCTCTTTCTGTTCAGTTGTGCTGACATTGTTTCCTATCCTTTGCTTCTCAATGCTCATAAAGTTTTCAAAAGATATTTATCCTTTGCCTGTAGGTGGATAACATTTAAAAAATCTCCCGCTACATCCCAAAATGTTCGTGGTGCGAGTGATTACCGCAGTAGCGCTGCTTTCCGTCGCCTGCAGCGCTGACTTCCCGGAACTACGCTTCCACTTTCCGTCCTCTGGACTGCTGCTCGGCGTGCCGGACGCAAGAGTAGGTTCCGGAAATGGCCGTCACCTTCCCGTTTCCGGAGAGCAGCCCGAGAGCGCGAAGGGAGGTGCTCGGGAGACGGTCATCAACAACAACAACATGGGAGGAAATCGGGAAGAGTCAGCAACCTCCGACATTAAGGAACCCTCGAAGTGCGTCTGGGCCATCTTGGCTTGCTGCGTCGCCGGATCAGAGCGCGTGAACCAAATGTGCTTCGAGGAAAAGGATTGCCAGGGACACTTCTGGGACCAGAGCCCCTGCAGGAGGGAGAGCGCGGCCGCCGCTTATCGCATAGTGATGCGCTATTATGCTCTTAAGGATGCGATGAAACGCGAAGAGATGGCTCCAATGGTGCAAGGGGGCGTCGAACCCACTCCCCACTCTCCCTTCGAGCCCATAGGGCCCCTGCCCTCCAGGGAGGAGGCGACGATGCACTGATCGGCACACGGACTCTGTATAAAAACGAAGCTTAACCTTCCTACAGGGCTGAGCCGGCAGGCGAAGATAAACGAGGGGAATAGATTTATTTTTACCAGTGCCGAAGCAGTCACTCAAATCTCCAAACGCGGGATGTTTTCCCCTTTGGGATTTTAGGTGGAAGTGCCTTCCTGTCGAAATTAATTTTTTTTCCCGATCCGTCCAAACGAGCGTTTGGATGTGACTAATTGGGTCCAGTTATTTTTTTTATATTGCCAGTTTTGTGGATCCTTTCCATATTTTGTGAATAATTCTAGCCATATTATTTTTTTTAAATTTTTAACTCGATCATTTTAAAAAGATGCAAAAATATAAAGATAAAAATAAATAAAGATAAAAATATATATTATAAAGGTAATTTTTCTGTCGTAACCAATTCACATTTTTATAAAGAATTAATCTTAATGTACATATTCTTGATCAAATAATTACGTGGGTTTTTATGGAAAAACTCATAATATCTCAGCTATTAGTCTGTTTCAGTCGTGATCAACCTGCTGATATACATCTATGGAGTCTTCACCAGCAGTATTCCGCAGTATATTTTTCCAAAGGAATAACTTTCGTAATTTGTGTTAAAATGCTGCAAGAGATGGCGGTGGTGGTAACGAAGTGCAAAGCAAATAAGTTTTCTCATAAAAGCGCGATAAAATCCATTTCGACGAGACGGTGAAGTCAAATTATCGCTACCTACCTTGCCATGAAATGAAGTTCCATATCGCTCGTCAGCGAGAAATAAAAAAAGACGGTTGTCCCCAAAAGGTTATAATATTATCAGACGAGGCTTAGGGTTATTTTTTTTTGCGCGGGGAACAGCTCGTCAATATTTCGAACCCAATTTCCTCCCTCTCTTTTGCTATCCTCGACCTTTGCCACCCTCGAATTCCTTTTTCCAGGATTTGATAGGTGAAAGAACGTCATTCACAGAGCGCCCTTAAAAGCGCCTGACAAACGATCCTTTTCACTCCGAAATCGAATTATTCCGGGCAGCGCAACAGGATATGCCAATCAACGCTCATGCAGAAGCAGGCGTGGAGCTTCCATTTTAGCGTATGTACCCATAAAAAAGCTGCCTCGTTGAACGCGGAGATAAAAATTGTTCCAGAAAAAAGTTGGTACGCATCCACTTCATATCTCTTTCAGAACCTTTCTCACGGAACACGCCGAATAAGAGGACATCTTTCATGTGTTTTTACAATTATTTTTAAAGATGATGAAGTGACAAAGCGTCACATTCATTATGCTTTCATCGAAGTGTGAGATGAGTATTTCCCACAAATTAAGCTTTTGCGGTTTCAATTTTATTCTACTTTTGGAAGCTAAAATTTATGCAAATATATAAATTATATTCTAACAGGTGAAAAATTACTGCGCCACTCGGAAAAAATGCGTCATTTTTAATATCTTTAATGATAATTTTTACTTTATTTTTTATTGATGACTATTTTAGCGTAAAATCCTTCCTATGAAGTTGTATATTAACGCACATATTCTCTAAACAAGAGCCTCAATTTGACTTTCGGCAAGCGTTTTCAAAGGTTATTTCGTTAAACAATACAAATTTATTTATCGGCTTTAGTAAACCAAATTATTCTGTCATGTTCATGAATCCTCCCTGTTACAAATTTTAAAGTATGAACTAGATGTCAAGTAAAGGAATGATAGGGTCAATTTAATCCACAAAATTTTTCATGGTGGGATATAAAGATTACACTTTTGCGTCCATAAAGATGGAATTTCATCAAGTTGAGCGTAAATTGATAAATTTCATTTATGGAATATTCGAAAACCTGGCTCATAAACGTTTTACTTTGTTGCCATTTTGAGAGAAAAATGTTTTCATTGCAAACGACTAAATTTCTCTCCAAGGCCTTACAGGTAGTATTGATTTAATTGACACTTTTTCGCCAAAAAATAAAGACTAAATATTTGATTTAAAGAATAAAACTTTGCTGAACTCTCTCGGGTTCGAATTAATACGAGCGTTCAGAATGAATTTGAATATTCACGAAAATATTTCACCGAGAAGCAATTGACACGTGTTGAGAATTTTCTTCTCACCCACGAAAATCTGCATTTGAAATAAGTTGCGCTTTTTTCGACTGAAAAGACTTTCAGTCGCGAGAAATTTGCAAGGCAAATAAAATATCATTCATGTGCCAAGCCTCTCGAATAGCTCGCGTAAATGTATATTTTTAATCCGGCAAGTTATTATTTCGGATGCGTAGTTTAAAATAGGGAAAAAGTTTGGTCAGGGTGGGTATTGGAACTATATACCAACCATTTAAGCAATATTTATGAATTTTGTAAATGCGTCAACGGATTCTTAAAATAAACGGGATATCCTAGAATTTGAGGGAATATCACGTCCTTATCTGTAGCCAAAATGTTGTTGTTATATGGCAGCAGAAAAATGGATGGATTTTTTTGCTCTTCTTCCATTTCATGTCTTGATTGTCGGTAAAGGCAAGCCATGGCTTAGATTATTAAAAAATTAAATTATGAACTCTGTGGCTAGAAATTAAACGTCTCATTTCTACTCATTAACCTTTTGCTTAAGGTCATTTATTTCGATTGGAGATCCTTAAGCATAGAAGTTCGCCGTAACGTCACGGTACTCGGGTTCAATAATGACTTTTCCTCCGGTAGTCTTCAACCTATCCCCAAATTGCGACACTCCTTTAAGAGACGCTGGCATTGCTCACCCCAGATTTTTTTCCTCCAGCCAGTCTTCGTGAGATTCAAATATCTTCGCAATTAAAACAAAGGAATCTCACGGTTCCATTTGAATAAACTCTCGTTCTATGAAATTGGGACAAACGTATCGGTTCCTCTTCCAATTACTTCGTCTCCTGGAAGCACGTCCAATTTTCCCTCCCTAATTTTAATTTTAATCTGTGCGCTGTTAGGTTTTTTTTGAGATCTCTCATTTTACAACAGCCCGTAGTTACGTCCCGCTGCAACAAATTGAGATTGTGTTGAGGATTCGCGACGGCACATGCACGCCTATTTAACAGGTTTAGCACGTCCGCAGCACCTTGCAGATATTTCAACGGTAAGGCGTTTCATGCCATTCTGAATAAATTCTACGCGTAAATAATGCCAAATTTAGCAAAAATACGTACATTTATTGATGGTAGCAGGTAAGGTAATACATAATTTTCGTTTATGCTTATGTAAGACGAAAACGCTGCTATGTTCTGAAAGAAAGATCACCTAACTACCACGTGTAAACGACAAATTGAATTCTGTCGAATCAAAAAACGATTTATAGCTAATATTTGCATTTCTAGCTTTTATTACTGCTGCTCTCAGCTTTGGTCTAATGAAAGAATCTCTGAATAACCTCTTTAACTATAAAATTTATAAATTTTATAATGTTAAAAATTTTCAAGAGTGTGTGAGTTTGGTCCCGGAAACTGCTTCAAGTCCCGAATTATATCGAAATAGCTTCTTTGTTTTCGAAAAGGTTGGTATATTTCATTCGATTTCCTTTCTCGGCATAGTTATAATAGCATGAAGGTGACAGGATTTTCTTCAATCTGAGGAAATATTAAATCACGAAAATCTAATTCAAGATCGGCTCTATTATATCGCATTTAATTTCCCGGATAAGAAGCGCAAGAAGTTCCTTCCTCCAAAAAGTTACCCGATTATAGACTTACCGACATTTCTCGCCCCTTTATTTAACAACTTCTCTTCATCCTCCCGATATCTCTTCGACGAAAAACCTAATAAATTTACCGTCCAGATCACTGGCATATCTTTCCGACGGTTCATTTTCTTCGGCGCTGGAAGTTGGAATTGAGCTAAAAACTTTCCCGTTTAATCTTAGCTAAGCCTCCTCAGCGTCACGCTGTGAACTTTCCGAGGGCGTATTTTCCTAACGTGCCGCCATTTGGGTGGAGTAATGATCGCATACGCTGCGGTACTCGGGACCTCGGCTCTTGACAGTACCAGAACTGGAAGAAACGCAAAACATCACACCGAGGAAAAATACGAAATAAAAATTAATTCTGTCGCAAACGCATTATTATTTTTTCATTTTCGGCATTTATTTTTTTGAGCTTCGAGGCGGATTTTGTTATTTTAATATACATTATATGAGTTCATGCGAAATTTCAAAGCCGAGATCTGTCACGCTATTTCTCGTTTGCCTAACAAATGGGAAGTACGGGAGGAATCGGAACGCTTTTATAACAAAGATTCGAGTTTATTAAATGGATTTTTTATGAGTTTATTCTCTTCGCCGCGAATCCCAGACTGGAAAAAAAGTCTTTTGATAGTTAACTTGTGAAATTTAAGATTTTGCCGACGTTGAAAATAGCTCGACAGGATAGCAAAGAACGTTGGATTGGAACATTAATTACGACGCATAAAAGGAGGACAGGAAGACAGACAATGTCCCACTTGGGATCAGAATAGTAAAAAGACAAAAAAGAAAACGCCACGAGACAATCCCATCAAACGTCTTCTCTTCAAAATGGAGAAGAAGCAACAGCTCGTATTTTTTTAACGTAAACCCGAATCGGATGATAGAAACCAACGAAAGGAACCCCGTAGTTGGACGGAAACAATCGATTTAAAAAATATAACGCAGTCTATTTTTCAATCAAAGAGAGGTCCATCGCTTGTGCGAGGGAAAACGTAATTATAAAATGAAGATGAGAGCGGAAAACCTAAAGCGGGAAGAGAAAGAGGAGGAGAGAGGGAGCGATTAGATAGACGCAAGGGAGTGGAATGGAGTAGTGGGAAGGACGGTAGGAAAAGAGGAGGATTGGGCGGGGATATGGGATTTGCAAGGGGAAAGAGACGGGTGTTTGGGTTGGAAGTGAGGGAAGAAGATTCGGTGAAAAACAGAAGAGAGGTAGCAGATAAGAAGGGAGGCAAGCTTAAGAGATGATGAATAAGACGCAAATAATGAGTGAGTAGGAGTAAGAACTATAAATACGTGTGAGAGGATTGGAAAGAATGGAGAAAGATAAGAGGCGAGAGGAGAAATGCGCGAAATAAGGTGGAGGAGTCGACAAATTGGAAAAAGACGGGAGAATGATGCAAAAGAGGGAGTGGATTGGAGGGTGGAGCGGCGGTAATAATGTGAATGATATAAAAGTCGGTTTGACTTTGTCACTGTGTGTACAATTTAATTGCCATTACAATATATTACGGCATATATAACCTCTCCGATACAATCCTCTTCCTTACAATCAACTGACGTCAAATAAGAATACATATGTCTGTGTTTTTGTATATATGTATATATATTAATCTATGTTCGCTTTCTGCTCGCCTATTTCCATATTGATAAAAGCAAACGACAATCAAGTAAATTTAAGCGGAGAAAGAGTATAGAGGTTACAGGAAAACCTCACACAGCGCGGTGTTTACGTCATTGGAAAAATGAAATCTCAGTTATTTGAAGTATTATATCAATAAAAAATTGATAGGTTGTTGGGTTTAATGTTTTTCTAGTAATTCTTTAAAATTAATTCTTAGACAGACATTTAAGTAGATGAAATGACTACCATTAATGAAAACATTAGCAATAAATTATAATAAAAAAATAAGATTAAGGTTTCACACCAGACTACTGCCGGATATTCCCCAAAACTGCCTTGCTGCTAGGAAATTTGGAATGCAGAAAGATAGGTGGAGATGGTTACTTGGAACAGAAAAGAGGTTGAAGAAACCGAGAGGGAAGCGCATTAAACACATTGAGCAAAAAACAATGTGTGTATAATATGATAACACAAATGTACAACTTTCCAGTAAAAATTTACAGAAGAAAGTAGACCGTTAAACGTAAAATAGGGCAATGATCGCTGCTACGTGATAAACAATAAATCCGTATATATATATATATATATATATATATATATATATATATATATATATATATATATAGTTTAGGAGATGGATATGCGAAAGCTCCCACTGACGGAGTTGGGGAGCCGAAGCATTGTCGGGGAGAGCGCGAATGACTCTCACTGTGAAGCAGTTGTTAAACTTTAAATTATGTTTGTTCGCATGAACGGCCACCGGCAGCGGTCGTTTGAGAATGACGCTGTTGCTGTGGCCGTTCATGCGGATGTTGAGGGGATTGCTGGTGAGGCCAATAATAGGAATAACTCCGAAAGCTTCTACGTTTGTGATGTTTTTGTGTTTTAGTGTTCTTTTACGTGTGTCGCTTCGACATCCCTGGGGCCTCGCCAACCTGAAGTCGTCCGATTGGTGAGTACATCACATGCACATTATAATTTTTAAGCAGTAAAATGCGTAAGCAAATCGATTTGTTGGTATTTTCTAAGCAAAGCAAAATATCACATCTTCTGAGTTTGGTAAAGATTAGTATAACGCTATTCGTTGATTCGCGTGATTTTGCTATATTTTATTCTAAAAATGTTTATTTGAAATCGTTGATTTGAATGGAAAAAATAACTGCCGGTACTCTTACTGCTTAGGACACGGCGGTGAACAACGTTTACAAATAATATATAGAGAAATGTTTATTCAGTTACTTATTTCAACGAAAAATAAATAGGCATAAAAAACAGAAAAACATATTTTGCTGTATGAGTTTCCATATTGATTGGTTTGCTTTTTCCTCCTTTCGTTCCATTTTGCAACAAGCTATCTCGTCTGCCTGTCTTCTTACTTTCAAAATCCACGATTCTATATGCGGTTGTCGAACTAATAGGTGCGTTGGCGGTCCACGCTAAAAATTGAAATTAAAACTGCCGGCACACTAAAAAATTGAAATTACTGTGTACTGGTCCATTTAAAGCGCAGCTTGAAATCCATTTACTATAACTAGTCGGAGTTATGTTACTAGCGTTGCCACTATAAATATGCTTATAGGCAAAGTTGAAAATTAATTTTTTCTCGAGCTGGATGATGATTAGAATATTATCTCTCTCTCTCTCTCTCTCATGCGTTGAAAATTTGGAAGAGCATCTTAAATAGCACGACATATGTTGCCCACACGTACGAGATGTCGGACCGACGGAAAACAAGGAGCTCTACAAACAAAATAGACGAGTTTTAATGGAATTAACATTTTCTCTACGTGTTTCTGACGCACAAATACTCCAACAATAACAATATTTTTTACCAGAGTTAGGAAGCGATTGTGACATCATCACCACTCAACGATTTTTCCCAAATGAGGCAATACCAACGATGGGATTCAATCCCGCTATCTTCTTATTGGGTAGAATAAACCATCAGCCGAAGCAGCAATAGTGTGTGGGGAAGAGATGAGGGAGAAAAACGTGAAGGCGAATGGAAGGGAACAGAAGGGGAGGAAGGGAGTAAATAGGGAATGAGAGAGGTAAGGTGGAAAGAGTGGAAGATAGAAAAGAGATGGGAGGAGAAAGGGAGGGAGGGAGGAAAGAGACGGAGAGAGAAAAGAGCGAGGGGAGGAAAGAGAGAGAGAGAGAGGGAGGAAATGGAGGGAAGGGGAAGAGAAAAAGAGAGGAAGGATTGGATTAGAGAACGGTTTGAAGGGGCGGAGAGAATAAACGAAGGAAACGAACAAGGCTGGATGTTGGAGAGAAGTTTGGGTTGGTAGGATGGAGAAAGTAAAGAGGTTTGGATTGTAAGGGAGGACGGGATTGAATTGAGGAGGAGAGGAATGATGACGGCAGTGGAGGAAAGAGAGAGAGAGAGATGTGGGAGAGAGGGATAAGATAAAGAGAGAGAGAGGGAGGAGGGGAAGAAGGGTAAAGTGCAGGAAATTGAAGAAGGAAGAGGGAGGAACTGGAGAGGAAGATGGCAGGATTGAAGAGTTGGAGGAGAGGAGATAAGGAGGAGGGGATAGTATAAAAGGAGGCATTGAATTCATTCGCGTGGGATGAATTTTTGTCAGAAGCCATCGTGAGGGAGAGCGTCTGCCTATTCTGTGCCAATCTATTTTCTTGCGACAAGAATGACAAAGAGAGAAAGTGTGCAAGAGAGATAGAGAGAGAGACCGGTTACCTCTTTTGAATGGAAATGTGTTTATTTAGCATCAAAAAGCTGTAAGTTCGCTGCATTTTGAGAGGGTTCCCGCTAGCAAAATAAATCCGCCTCTGCATGGCTAATTTTCCTGGGTTTTGCGGTTAGAACTCCATGGAAGTGGTTCGCTCGCATTGCAGCTTTGAGGAGGGAGAGAGAAAGAAAACTTTGTGCTCGCTTATGTTTTGTATTGTTCGATGGACGTAGCGATCTGAATCCCACTAATTTGGCGAGTATCGAATTCATTTAGATGGAATTCCCCAAGGGAATGGATGTAGGGGAATTGATGGAATTCGAACCTATTAATGAAATTGGATGTTATTTTTGTTGTCGGAAGATAATATGGTTGTTTCATATTAATCGACTGTTGCAAATACCTGAGATTTAGTCCTTTTATAAAATGATATCAACTCAAACTTAAATCTAAGTACATTTGTAAGGTGAGATCTTGATCCAAACTAAATGAAGATATTATCGACCGCAATGCATTTTTCAATATATCGTATATCGAAAGAGTCTGCTAAATGCTTAAAAATCACTTATAGATTAAATCATATCAGTAAGCTAATTTCAACCACAAATTTTATTTCCTCGCAGGCGCTTTATTAGTAAATTTCATACAATGGTGTTTCGTCTTAAAAACGGTTATAGCACGTAAGAAAAAGCATTAAATTATCGATTCAAAGCTAATAAATGATAGCGTTTTGATCATTGCATGGTTTAAAATAAGATAAGTTGTGAAATGAGTGGCGGTTAGCATTTCTAATAAATTTACTATTCTGATTCACCTCCCAGTTTTCTACACTCCGAAAAACTCTTTGTAGTCCTTTGTTAATGTTTTAATTTTATCTCGAATGATTGATAATTTATTTAGGGATGATCATTCCCTGGGTTAAAAAATCTGAATTCGACAAAGATAGCAGCATTAAGAAACGTAATCGAACGTTTAAAATATCCGCGTGCGGCAAATGGCGCAGGAGAGCTAAAATAGTGTTAATCAGATAACACGAATAACAAGTTATGCAATGATTTTTCTTTTAGGTAATGTACCAAGCAGATTGCGCTGGTTGTAAAGTTTTCTTAGAGAGGAAGATGTTGGCCATACCGCTGTGAGCGAGCCTTGTGGTGGAAAACGCCGAAATAACAGATCTCAAAGTTCCTAGGACCCTGAAGAATGTTCGTAAATCCGAAAGAAGGGTATTGAAAAGCCTCAAGCGTTATGATAACCCTTTTGTAATCACGTAGGGGGATATTAGAGGAACGTAAGGAAGAATAAGAGTATAGTGGGGATTATGGATCGCCGCGGCGCAAGAGGAGAGGGAGGGAGTGGATGTTCCGACGAGCGCCGGTTGCCCTGGGAGACAGCAGCGGACCCATCGAAACTAACTTCCAATTCGTCTACGCCCCGTGTCCTCCTTCTTTGTCGTCCGAGTCAACCCACCTGCAGCCTCCCTCCCACTTATTCTGCCTCCCTTACTTTTATTTCAGCTTCTTACGCGTCCCTTTGCGTCCTCCCATGCTCCCTACCTCTCATTCCATTCTCTCTGATGCTATCCCTTCGTTTCGTAATTTTCTTAAACCCTTCTTTGTTCTTCCCTTGAATTCATCGCTATCATTGGCTATTTTTACTTTCTCCACATACGAAGTAGAGAAAAAGTATTGTTTTCATGAAAAAAACCGAATTCGAGATTTCAACGGAAATACATGTTTTAAAGTCCTCTGAACATGTATTGACTATTTTCTCGATGATGTCTGTGTATCTGTCTGTCGGTCTGTCTGTATGTGATAGGATTTTGTGGGCGCTCTAACTTAAAAACTTACACTCGTATCAATACCAAATTTTAAATTTAGAAAGAGTACAATATAATAAAGAGCTAATTAGGTTTTAGCTACAATCGCTTAAACGAAAGTGGGTGTTTACTCTACTCATATTTTGGTTTTTGAAAAATAACTCTTTTAAATCTTCATAAATGTAAATGTTGTTTATTATAAACTTCATAGATAATATTATTTTCTATAACTTTTGTTTGAAATTTTTTTCGTAGAACGCATTGTTAAGGAGATATTCCATTTATTTAATATTTCCTTTAATATTTGATAAATATAAAACAGTACTGGAATAAAAGTCGTAGTAAATTTAATTTTATACAACCTTTGTTTGGAACATTTTCCCATATAATGCATTGTTGAAGAGATATTTTAAAAACTAAAATTTTTAGCTGCCACAACCACCACCTACCGGCGGCTATTGTAAACACTTTAGGCTACCTTTTTATTTTCTTAATTTTTGGAGCTTCGGGGCTATATCCAATACCAGAAGGCTATGGTTTGAGTTTATTTATGTTCTTTGTAAAGTCTTTAAATTTTTCTCACAGTTCCTTAAAATATTTATTATCATGTAACCTATTTGGGATTTTTTGAAATATAACAGGTATGAAGAAAGTCATGTGGTGGTCACATCAGATTATTTTAATCCCGTCTATGGCATTACGATTTCTCTACCGCTCTCGGTTTTCTCTTTCTCTCCTACCTTTTCTTCCTTTATCTTCTCACCTTTATTCCTCTCTCTCTTTCGCTCTCTTTGTATCTCTCCCTCTATTTCTCTCTCTAACTCTTTCCCTCTTCCACCGTCTCTCCCTAACTTTCTTTCCCTCTCTTGCCCTCTCCCTCCCTCCTCTCTCCCTCTCTCTCTCATGTTCAATTCCTCTCTGTTCCTCTTTCTCATTACCTCTCTCTCTCATGCTAAATTCCTCTCTGTTCCTCTTTCTTATCAACTCTCTCTACCCAGGGCCGGCGCAAGGCAGTTTGGCGCCCTAGACAACCTTTTTTGGGACCCTACTCCAATCTAAATGATGCTAGAAAATCTAATAGATGAAAATTAATTTGAACTGTAATTACACAATGACGTTTAAAAGTACCGGTATTACTTAAAACTAATATTAATAAAAGATTGTTTTTATAATTAAATAATTTTTTTCATAATTACTAAAAACGTAGTTTTCCACATTAAAAAAGCTTCATGGTTAGCAATAGCGGTAAAAATGGGCATTAAGAATATTTTTAGCACGAGATTTAGCAAATCATAACTTTAGGCTCGTAAGCTAGTTGGTACGTCAACGTCTTCAAGAATCACACATTCTCCAAGGCTTCCTCAGACCGCTAGTTTAAACTTCTTATACTTTTAGGATTGGAGTAGTGTACAGCATTGAAGAGGAATTGAAATCATTTTGAATATAAAGGTTTATACAACACATGTGCACGTGAAAAATATAGCAACATGAATCAATAAAAGATGAAAGATAAGTTTATATTAATTAAAAAAGAATACAGACACACATATACAGTGCCGTGAAATCAAAACATTGGCTCTTCATGGCGCCCCTCAATCTCTGACACCCTAGGCAGTTGCCTGTTTTACTACCCCGTTCCGCCGGCCCTGGTATCTACCTCGCTCCCTTCTCTCTCCCTTTCTCTTTCCTTTTCTTTCACACTCAGTTCCTCTCTGTCCATCTTTCTCATCTTCTATCTCTATTCTCTCACTTTCCCCTCATGAGTATATTACTTGAATGTCTTTATATGTGTACTTGTGACGATATACAGCGATGCTGTATTTACGACGTTTCCTACTGTACTTACCGTTTTCTATATTTTGTTGAAGTTTTCCATTGTTATATATACTTTATGTAGGATTTTTGCAGTTTTTTCACACCCCCTTTCACTGTGGGTGTTTTCCTGCGTGGGTTTTACTAGGAAGAACAAACCTGTTTTTACCTAGGTTTTCCCCACAAACTTGTATCTGTCTTCATTTATATCTTTTTATGTTTTGTATATTTTATATACTCTTCATAGTAATACTTTAATTTTTAATATTCATTATATTGACGAAGAGTTAAATGTAAGAATGGACCTTATGGTCCAAATTTCGCCCGAATAAAGACGATTATTTATCTATCTATTCCTCTATCTCTCATTCCCTGCCTCCTCTCTCTTCCCCTTTCTCCTCTTTCACTCTTCCCTCTGTCTTTCTCTCATCCTCTCTTCCTTCTTTCCTTCTTTATCTATTTATTTTTATATTCCCTATTTTCTCTTCTTTTTTCTTTCTTTTTCTCTCGTTCTTACTTTCTCTTTCCTTGTTGAACTCACGTTGTCTCTCCTTCCATTTACTTTCTACTATTTTTTCCTTCTTTCTATTTCTTACCCTACCAACTTTGCTTTCTTGTCTACTTTATATTTATCCTTACATCTCATCTCTTTTGCTTCTTCTCTCTAAGTTATGTTCCAACTCATTTTCGTTTTTCCCTTTCTTTTTCTCGTGTTCTGCACTTTCTCTCTCTTAACCTGTCGTTACCATTGATAGGATCTTCTGTAAAGTGGTGATGTTTTACCCCTGTTATGTAAACCAGCAACTTTTTCCCCTCCCTTACGTCTTCAAGTCGAAACCCAGTAAAAGGTTCATAATAGTTATATATCTATATTCAAAGTGACGCTCATAAACAGATGACGGACGCTCCTCGCTCTTATTTTCTCTTCCCTCTTAAAGCTCTCTCCGGTAACATCTCCTCTCTTCATCACTCTCTCTATCTCGTCGTCCCTTTTCACTCCTGAAAACGTCTCAATCACACTCTCCATTGCGTCGCTGGAGGCATCGAGTTCTGGCTGAGGAATAGCACGACATTAACCCTCTATCACTCTGTGTTAAGGAGGATATCTACGCAGGAAAAAAGGGATAAATAACGCTTTTAACTCGAGAGGTCGGTAGCGGTATCGGATTCATGTATTATTGATGCATCGTTCTTTGTTGGCATATCCTGGCGTCTCTCCCTCTCTCTCTCTCTCTTTACATATTTCTCTATTTATTCCTTTCGTAAATCCACAATTTATCTCCATCTCTCCATCTCCTCTTTCATCCTTCGAGTATTTTTGTATATGTTCCTCCTTTTTTACCAAAATTTCGTTCTATTTGCACATAAACCTTTCTATTTTTACTTCGCAGGATTGGTAACTATTTGCTTTTTCTCATTTAGCGATTTGATTTTGAGCACAAAATGCTAATTAAAACCGGTTCCGTAACTAGGGTTGGCCAAGCCGGCATTAATCACAGGCGCCGGTCTAAAGAGGCACTCCACAAAAGATGCGTCAACTACCTTTTGATTCAAATAAATGTTTGCTTGGTGCTTAAATATTACAATTATTTTAATTCGAATAAAATTGCTGTTATTATAACGCGAAAAAAATTCTACAAAACCTTTTTGTCGAAAGACGCTTACTTCAACTTTGCCCTAGGCGACGTTATTTTCCAGCTACTTCCCTTGTCATAAACAACATTATCTGTATATCGGATCTTGCGTCAGTCTGTAGGCTTATTTTTGCTTTCGTTTATGCGACGGGTAAAATTTTTGTTCCCATTAATAGCAAATACTTTCATCCGCTTTGTACCTTTACGACCAAAAGGTGAAGAATGCGAGGAAATTCAAATCTTTTACATCACGTCGAGACAAGTGATTTCCATCTTGTTGGACTAAGCTTTTCGAGAATGATAAATCCATGAAAACCTTCGAAATTGGAAGGGAAATTCGAATTCCTGTACGCGGATGATGTCGTGACGTTCTAATTCCGCTTGTTTCCTGATTGGTTTTGTGCCGTCCATTACCCGATGTTTATAATCTCTTCTAATCTCTTTCCGTTTTCCCGACACCTTCGGTCAACGCGTTTCTCCGCACCAATTCGTCCCCCATTCCTTCATTCTCACGCTCTTTCCCCCAAAATCCCTTTCACCGTCCTGTCTCGAATTTTCGTCTTTCCCTTCCCGTATCTGTATCAGTTTCCTGAAGCGAACTTCTACCTCGTCGCTGAATTTAATTTGAATTTTGCGTATTTGTTCACGCCCAAATATCCGATATTCCATTTACCCAACACTCGTCTCTCACGCTGTTCTTTCTATAAGCGAAAACTTTGTGTTATTTATGTCTGTATTCTTCAAACCTTTCTCTCTATATATGTATGGATGTGCGGTAAAAAGCCGACTTCACGCGCTAGAATAAACCGGGAGATAGATTAACCAAGCAATTGTTCGCCCTGAAGTAAGTTAGAATTTTGCCCTTTTGATGGTGTTGGAAGGATCAGTAGAAGGGGAAAGGAAAAGGGGACGTAGAAGAATAAAAATGTTTGACGATCTGAAAGAAAGGGGAGGGTATCAGGAAATGAAAGAAATGGCAAGGAACAGAAATGAGTGGAGACAACGCTGGTGCCAGGGACCTGCTTAGAGGCAGAACACCTCATGATGATGATGATGAATATGAATTTAAATGTCCATATCTTACGCACAGATTTTCCAGTCCCTTTGTAAGTTTATTTATTTCTTACCACTTGTTCATAAACAACATTCTGATTCCAAATAAAATCAACTTAGTTATATTTACAAGTTTATTGTTTGCAAAATGAATTACGATTTTTTAAATTTAATAACATATTACGCGTAGAAATCGTCTTCATTCAGGCGATTTCGGAATGGGATTTGTTTTTTTCTGAGTAAAATAATTTGCACGCGATTAAAAATATCCTTTGGAACTCGCCCTTAGGATTAACCGAGATTTCTGATATTCATGCCCAGCGCCGTAACTAGCTATTTTAGCCCCCGGGGCAAAATACCAAATATGCGCCCCCTCCATAAATTTTTTTTATTATATGGATTTTGGCTGAACAATTAATAAATAAAAATTAACTATAAGCGTTATAATTTCTCACTATAGATGTACATAATTTAAATACATAATTATAAATATGCCTAGATACATACATAATTTAAATACAGAAAGTATAAATATTTTAATATTAAAGAGATTCTACGTGATTTTAATTCAGCAAACTCATCAATAACATCGTCGAAATTAATAGTTTCTGCTATGAGTAATGTGTGGAACAAGTATAGTAGTGAAATCGCCCTTGTTCTTGTGCCATGCACAACCTGCCTTTAACAATTTTTGCCCCCCTTCTCTAGTTGCGCCCGGGGCAGATGCCCCACTTGCCCCGCCCTAGTTACAGCACTGCTCATGCCCGTCAAAATCCCCATTAAAACGGATAAGCGGGGTTTTACTGTATACAAATGCATCTGCGTATTTTTGTATCTATGTTTTATTACCTTGGCACACCTTATTTTTTTCACTATTTCCTCTATAAACTCCTTCCTTAACTCTGCATGTTTTTCTGTGTACATCTCAAACTTTCTGTTTCCATTTTCCATATATGTGTATAACATTTCTTTCTCCCTCTCTCTCTCTCTCGCTTTATGGCGCTGTTTTCTTCTTTGTACTCCTTCCGTAGATCAATATTATATCACAGCGCCGTAAAGTTTTAGATTGAAATTTGTTTATATTTTTTACTTTTTTATGCGCTCGAATAAACTGCCTGGCAACATGATCGAAAAAATGTTCGCGGAGCATTTTTTCCGGGGGCGACCATAAACGTCCGCATCGTTTACCGCATAAAAAAAAAAGTCACTCGCTTCACACCGCCGGCATAAAGGTGAGATCGTTCTCACCTTCCCGTAACCGTCAAGAGCGTAACCGAGTGACGAAAAACTAAAAACGAAGACATTTGTAGCCGTATGGCGATTCCCCGTTGACGGAAGAATCGCTGGAAACGGAAAACATTTCAATGGACGCGGAAACAAAGAGTCGAGGCGGGTTTCCTTCGAAATAGAAATCTCTCCTCGGTCGGGATGGAAATCCAACCGTAAGGGAAACTTTGGCAGGGAAAGGATGGAGAGGGGAGAGAAGGGGATGAGAGGAAGGGGGAGAGAGAGAAGAACCCTTGTTCAAACTCACGAGTTCTCTGCTTCCATCACGCCCTTTCCCATCAGACTTCTCCTCGTTTCTATCCAACTGTCCCTCTCCTTTTCCTCCCCTCTCCTTCATTCTCCCTTTCTCCATCGTCTATCCGATTCCCTCTCTCTCTCTCTCTCTCTCCGTCGCTCCTTACCCTCTTCCCCTGTCCACTCTCCCCCAACTGCCTTCCTCCCTATCTTCCATCTCTCTCTGATTATCTCTCTCTCTCTCTCCTCCCTCCCTAGGGTTGCCAACTTTTAAATTGGGAAATAACATCCCATTTTCGAAGGATGTGTAAGATTTTTTTGTTGTTTCGATTTTTTATTTAAATAAACGTGCACAAGTATCAGAAATATAAATTTTAAAATAATAATACTAAAAATACATTTACTTTTCTCGCTTGTACTTCTTTTCTCATTTTGCTGCAGTCAAAAGTTCTACAGAATTTTTAACAAACTGAAAAAAATCAAAACTGACATATCATAATTAATAGACTGTGATCAACGCTTTCGTAGTGAAACTAAACAATATGGACACATTTAACTCCTCTTTAGATACGTTGTTGACTTAGTAAATAAAAAGTGGCTTAAAACTGCTATTGAATCACAGAATCCGATTCAATGAAATCATGAAATAATTTGCTTTTTATATTCCTTTCTTTTTTGTTCTAACCTACACTCATTAAATAGAGGTTTCAGCATCGATGGCAGTGTTTAAAGGAGCGTCAACAGCTTTTCTATTAGCCACTATGAACTTAAGCTTTAGGATTAATATGTTCGATAGCTAAATGTGAATTTCGCCTTTGCGGAAGCGTGTAATCTGCAAATAAACCACGCAGGAAAGCATAACGTGGAGTCTTGTTATTCCATCCATATTATCCAGGATCATTTTTTAATACATTTTAATGTAATGCAACACGCAAGATAAATGGAAAGTGCAATTTAAAATTCTGGAAATACTGCGTCCCGTATAGAGTTCGTACGGGACACGGGGAAATAACTAAAAATACGGGAAATCCGGTATAATACGGGATGGTTGGCAACCATATTCTTCCCTCACTCCTTCCCCTCTCCCTCTTTTCTCTCTCCCCATCTGCCTCCCTTCCTCTCCTCCCACTCTCTCCTCTCCTTCAGCTATCTGATTCTCTCTCTCCTCTCTCCCTCACTCCTTTCCCTCTGCCCTTATCCACTCTCCCTCTCTTATCATGTATATTTTATGCATAATGGATGTATATTTATCTATATTGCATGTGTTCATTACTTGAATGCGTTTATATGTATATTTGTGACAGTATACAGCGATGCTGTATTTACTGGGCTTACTGTTTTCTATATTTTGTTGTGGTTTTCCATTGTGTATATACACCATGTAGGATTTTCGCCGGTTTTTCACATCCACCTTCTCTGTGAGTGTTTTCCTGCCTGGGTTTTACTAGGAAGAACAAATCTGTTTTTATCTAGGTTTTCCCCACAAACTTAAATCTGTCTTCACTTATGTTTTTTGTTTCGTATATTTTATATACTCTTCATTGTAATACTTTAATTTTTAATATTCATGATATTGACGAAGGGTTGAATGTAAGAATGGACCCTATGGTCCAAATTTCGCCCGAATAAAGACGATTATCTATCTATTTATCTCTCCTCTACTCCCTATCATATCATTTCCTTCTTTCTTATGTTATGCATGATCCAACAACAATCTCCAAATTCATTGTATATATTTCAAGTATATTTCATCTTATTCTGCCTAATTATTGTATTATATTTCTTGGTTTGCATTACGTTATTACCTATATATGTATTTTTTTATGACGGTATACAACGATGCTGTATATACGAACACTTACTGTACATACTCCTTTCTATTTCATATTGTATTACTATATTATCATATGTACACTATCTAGGGTTTTCGCAGGTTTTTCACACCCCCCTTCTCAGTGGGTGTTTTCCTGCGTGGGTTTTACTAGGGAGGACATGCCTGTTTTACCTAGGTTTTCCCCACAATCTCTAATCTGTCTTCAATTTTATATATTTTTTTACTCTGTATGATTTAGGTATATGCTGTTTATGTAATGCGTATTGTAATATCTTACTTTACCATTTTTTATATATTTATTATATTGACGAAGGGTTAAATATAAGAATGGACCTTATGGTCTAAATTTTGCCCGAATAAAGACGATTATCTATCTATCTCTCTTTCTCCCTCCCCCTATCTCACTCCTCTCTCCTCATTCTCTCCTGACCCCTCTCCGGACCACGGCTCACAGCACACGGATGGGTTCGCATGCCCCTTTCAGCTTCGAGGCGAAAGATATTTGGAAGTTCTAGGAAAGCGTCAGCGGCTCCCTCGATGGCAAACCCACCAGGCCCAGTCTACCTCTGATAGTCTCTGACGAAGTGGAACCCTTTCTCGGTGTGATGAGAGGGCAGAGGCACAGACCCGATGGTTCTTTCTTTTTTGTTCGATTAGAGGCCGAGGGAAATTTGCTTCCGCCGTCAGATCCAACCCTCGGGACGTAAACTCTATTCATTTACATGTATAAGTGATCCAAAGTTTGTTGCAGATACCAATGGACAGCGTGGTGTAGGAATACAAGCAAAACAATTTTTTTCTGGACGTAGATCGAAGAATATTCGTTTTAACAAAAATATTGTCCCGAGAATCCATTCAAAATATTTTAAAGGACTTCCTCGGAGTTTCTTTTATTGTTTTGTGGCTTTACCGTTGTAACCGTCGAGTTCTGATTTCATATATTTAAATATATATAATTGATTCAGGTAAAATAAATTATAAAAAAGCAATTCCATATTTTCGATGCAGCATGTAAATATTTCCTCACATTAAGAAAGGCGTCCATTCCAGAAACGCTCGAATTTTCTTGGAGCTGAAATTTCCAAAAATAGCGCCTAACTTCCGACTCGTTTTGAATAAAATACGTGAAATCCATCGAGAGGTAACACTTAAAGTGTTCTCCTGACTTTGCATCTATAATTCATTCGAATGCGCCGGAATACTTTAAGATTCGCTTTTAAAGTTTCCCGGAGTTTAATTACTGGAAGCGTAGCAGAAGCCACTGCCTCTACGAAAATCACGCCCTTTGTTTGAAAAATAAATAATTCGAGGCGTTCTCTTTCCCCTGAGGTTGCGTCTCTCGGAGGATGGTTGATATTTATCTTCGAGATATTTTCAAGAGGAGGGAGAAAAAAGGATTCCGTCCGAGTGAAATGAATTGCATATGTCTAGTTGGAATATGAGAGATATAAAGAGAGAGAGAAGAATAGAGAAGAGACGGAAGCATGGTAGATATCGTGAGAGAGGAAGGGAGGAGTATGAAAAAAATGAAGCATGGTAGGGAGTGGAAACGGTAAGAGATGGCACCACTGGCGCATCGAGAAAACGGGGAGGCAGCGGGGAGGAAAAAGGGTATGGATTGGAATTGCAGATGTCCCCGAAAGGAGTTTTCCATGTTCCCCTAAAATATTCTTCCCTCCTCTTACCCCTCCACCCTCTTCCCTCTTTCCTGCGCCCAAAATCATGGCCCTACAAACTGGAAGAAGTGGCCGGTGGCTAAGGGAAAGACAAAAGAATCGAGATCGAGCAAAGCAAGTGGTAAAAAAAGAGAGGGAAGGGCGGAGCGGAGAAGAGAGAGATACAATGATACAACGGCTTCGTACAGACGTTCTTTGCCGTTATAAATCTCCGTAGTAATCACGCCACTACCGCTTGAGGAGGATATATCGTTCGTCGGGGGCTAAAAAACACGAAGGGCGAAAAACTCTCGAAGGGCCTAGAGAATAGCATCAAAACTCCAAAACTTTTAAATCACGCGTGGCAGTTTCGACTGAAGGCTACTAGGAGGCGCTAGAATCGCATTTGTGTTTAAAAAATCGGCTTATAAATAAACATTGTGGCCTTCCGTGACGTGAAATCACACGGGCGGAGGATGCTTGTTTCTTCATTTTATCGAATGCAAGAAGCCGGTAATGGCCATTTGAACGGTCGAAGGGAGATAAATGGCAAGAATTGTTCGGCACCGCCAATGCGAGTACTTTTATCGCAGGAAGGCATGGTCCAGTCATGTTATTGTGAGACCGTATTACTGCTCCGTTCTGTAGAAGTGTCTCTGAGAAGTCTCGTGCATTGAAGTCATGAGAGATAACGCGGAAATTCTAGTTTCACCCACGCCAAATCCATCTGATTTGAAACTGTTTCTGCGAGAGAATATTGCGATTAATAGTTTGAATTTAATTATGGTTTTTATTCATATCTGTTTGTTGTAAAATCTATTTCTATTCCAAAATATTCGCTCCTTCACCGTTCTTATTTAGATTTGATTTTTAAAGTATTCATTGTACATTTCGTGAAATGGTAGTGGCCGAAATACTATTAATGATTCACTTTGAATTTGGGTGTTGATTATTAAAATTGTTGTAACGATCTTACACTTATTAATTTGGCTCTGGCAAATCTATGGTAAGAATTTAATTAGATGCTATACACCAAAAAATTTCAATTCTTACACAAAATACTTACACTCTTGCCAGTTGTTGTATAAACCCCAAGCTAAGAATTGTTTTAAATTTTTGAATGAATACAAGAATTAAAAGTGATCATTTTTTAGACTAATATAATTGATCGAAAATCGTTTTTACGCATAGAAATATTTTGTAATGTTTTCGACATTTTACCTGAAAAGGTTTTTATGCATACTATTAGTTATGTTGCCATTGATATTTTTCATTACTAATTATTTCCGGAATTAGTTTTCAAGATTCGAGATGGGCCTTTGCGGCTAACGAGGCGTGGTGAGGCTTGCAAGTTCCCAGACTTACTTCATCTTATCACGCATTCCGTTACTGCTTCCAACTCTTTGGTCATTAGTCAACCGTTATTAAAATTTAAATTACTTCGAAATATAAACACCAAACTACTAAACGCATTTCGTCGAAGACTTGACGAGCAACAAGCAAACCCAACGTGTAAATATTGTGCAAAATCCAAACTTGGACAGATAATATGAAAAAGTTGAGAGGGGAAAATTAAAAAAATTCAAATCTCTATCTGCTATTCATTATTTACTCTATCACTCCAACCTTATTCTGATTCCCTTCATCTTCCATCTTTTTATTTAATGTCATTCTTGTGTTCGCATTCCTATCTACTTTACATCTTCTTTCATATTACATTTTTCTTTTCCTCATTCCCCGTTCTTTCATCTATTCCAGAGAATTTTTTTACTTCCTCCATCCCCACCCCCTCTCCCAGTTTTCCTTCACCCTCTGGAACCCTCTCGCACCTCCCACCCATCCCTAACCTCTCTCTTGCTTGTCTCCCTTCCTCCACCGCCATCTTCCAACTCACTTCGTCCTGCCTTTCACGTCTGCATTAGAATGTCTCACCTTCGGATCGTTGGCTCGACCTCTTGTCTCCTTTCCCCATCCTTGCAAGAGGCGATGCTCAAACTCTGCCGTTTTCCCCCCTCCACCGCTCCTTCCGCCTTCTTCTTCCCCCTCCCCCTTCCTCACTCTCTCTCGCTGCCGTGGACCGCACACTCCCCCGCCTTCACCGTAGCACCCCCATCATCCCTTCTTCCGCGCTCGCTGTCATGACACGCCTCCCTCCCGCTCCCGGGAACATCTGAAAATCAAGAACAGGGGAGGACGCATTAGAGATTTCGCGAGAGGTCATCCCTCCAGAAGTAATTACTGAGGAGAGGATTAAATTTTTTACAAAGGTGGAAGTGAGAAAAAGTTCGTTAATCAGATTAACGTTGATTTTGTATTCTTGGAAATAATTAAAGTAATTCAGCATCTGTTTATTTCATTCTTCGTTTGGAAAAATTAATCAGGATATTGTAAATGAAGATATTAAGAAACTATTACTAAAAGGAAGATATTTATTTTTATACATTAAACACTAAAAATGATGAACGGCATGATAAACATATAGCATATTCAATGTATATACCAGGGGTGGCCAAACCTACTTACCCTCGGAGCCGCATACGATGATTCCCAGAAGTTTGCGAGCCGCATGACATATTCTACGCTCATAAATTTACGAACAGTAAAGCATAACCTGTATCCGAAGCAATTTGGATATAATGCATGTCCATTAGGCATCCCAAACACGTCTCGAGTCACACTACGTCATTAAGTCCTGTAGAGAAAAATGTTGACACGCCTCTGCATGGAAATTTAAAAGAGCCGCATACTAGGATAAAAGAGCCGCGGTTTGGCCACGCCTGGTATATACACTGGTATATTGCTAATTTTATATGATTTGGTTATTACGACTGATCGATTTAACGATATTTTATTGGAATTCGTGTCAGAAGCATACATTATCTGATTCGATACGTTTAAAAATTTCCCATAATTTTGTGAATGAGAAAATTTATCAATTTTTCATTTGTTTACAAATCTGCCTCATCTGAGCTCTTGGTCTTAACATGCACTTTACTATGAATCTAAATACGGCTGTTAATATTCGCAAAAGTAATGTTTTTGTACACAATTATTTTTTAATAAAGAAAATTTGCTCTTGGGTCTGCTCAGTGATCAGGCACCTCGACGAAGGCTTCTAGCCGAGTTAGGAAGTTTGTGCGTCTCGGTAACCCTGAGAGTTATGTCAATGAGAGCATTCCCTCCTGGCAGGATCACTCTAGGTCATAGATTAAATAAGTTAAGTCTTATCAAATCAAATCAAATGCATTGTTTCTCCAAACATTTGAGGGCTTTCGTTAAGCTAGCAACATACTACGTAAAACGTACATTTTCTAATTTCTCAGTCTGGGCACTGGTAGCATGGAGGCATATTTAATGCAGAGGTACTCAACAAATTTTGCTTAAGAAAATGTTTTATTATTTAATCAGCGAGTTGGGACTAAGCTGCTCCTTCCATTTTCATTTTCCTCTTTAACTTCTTCTAACTTTGACGTTAAAGAGGAGCAATTAACGATAATGGGAGAATTGCCAATACTACAGAGCGCCGATTTGGGAAGAGAAGCAGATTTAATCAAATTTCTTTTCGACGTTTACCCTCCAGTTTAGTCTAAATATGAGTTAAAAGAGTGGCAATTTCCGCGCAACGATTTTCATAGATAATAGTTTAACTTCAAGCCCGACTTTTAATTTCCTTCGTTTATTCTTGTTTCCTTGAAATTATGCCTATTTTGGGGCCCTTTTCGCGGAAAGGAAATCGCAGACTAAAAAAAAAACCAGTTAGTTTTATGTAAACGTAGGAAAACTGTACCTTGAAATCCTTTGTAAGTTATTCAACACCTGAGCATCGAGGTATCTACAAAGTGACGGCTAGCTTAGTTCTCTATAATGTTTCCGAGGACGCAGCGCGCGTTTGAATTTCAGTCTAATAAAGAACGTCCCAATTAGCGTTATGATACGCATCTAAATGGAGGATCCAAGCTCGTATCCATTGATTCCAATTAAGTGCTCCATTTACGCGAACAGAAGGACAATTCCCGGATGCGAGCCGTTTCTCTTCCTTTCTCCGCTTTCCCCAGTTCTCCTTTCAGACTCTATTGCCATATTTTCCAATACCCTCAGCCATCCTAATACAACTCCCCGTAACACTCGCTATATTGTTCTTTCTCCCTCTCTCCCATTATCACCTTATCTTCCTTCCATCTTCTCCCCTCTCTACCTTTTAAAAAAACCTCTAATCCACAACATTCACGTCTCTACCGCTATGTCCTTATTCTTCGACATCCACGCTGCTTGGCAACGCATCTGTTAACGATCCAGCTATAAAATGTTTGTTTTTGGAGGGGGGGGAGCCGAATGGGAAATTCGATTCCATTTATATGCCCTATCGTTAAAATGAAATTCCGCCGAATATTATTCCTCTCGAATCTCTAAAACAAAGATATAACTGGCGTCTCGTGTATGCGTTTGGGAGATGTTCAAATCATGGTCTCAACTTTGAGAATATTGCTGAAAATAGAGAGGTTTAATAAAAGATCTTCTGACTTAAGAAAATAAGACGAGAGAATAATCTGTCATGTGCGTATTTCTATTGGAATACACGGCCTTGGCCTTAGCTTAGTAGTTTTCCATTACAAAGGAAACAAGTGAAAAAGCAAACTTGTTCGTTCCGCATAATGACGCCAGGCATCGAAACCGTAGTAGTGCTTTTGTTTGAATAAATTATTGGTGCGAGAAAGTTTGACTTTTCACTTGTTTCGTATTTCTATTACTTTTTAATGACTTAAATTTGGTTTGTTTGAAAAGAGAACTGCGCCAACTTTCGAATATTATTACGTTGGAAGAAATTAGTTATTGTGTTAAATACGATTTATAAATGGTACTACGGTGAAGTTTTGTCAATCAGTTTTACTGTAACGAAGGCAATGACTAAACATAATGGTTTTTGTGTATATTGGCGCCCTATAAACTACGGCAACTTTCACTGTATTTCTACTTTGAGATCATTTAAAAATAGGTAAATTGAACTCATTCGAAGGAAAATCTCCATTAAATAAATACAATAGCTCGCATCGAAGCAAACAGTTTAGGTGGTGGCTCAAAACGTTTGTGCGTGTAGTCATTACAACTGTTGAAAACAAACGTGCAGTGACGGTAATGTAAAAATCAATATTGATGACCTGCCGTTTAAAAAAAAATCCTCCAAATCATTTTCTGCGTCAAAAAACAATTGAATACCTCGGGACTGACAGATCGACCGACGGCCGTGTCGAACAAACAAAACGCAAAACGTTAAAAGTTGGAAAATACCTCGTATTTAGCACGGACTAGAAATTCGTTCACGATGGGACACGCAGGTCCATCATTTCAATCCATTATCGATAGATGGAGCCTCCGACGGGATTCTGCGGCCGTGCATGGTATTGTTTGAAATTGCAGGAGCCAAAATGTTTCACCACGACCCACTCTTCCTCTCCAGGGAAGCCCCAGTCCTTCCAAAAAAGAAAAGATGGGGAAACGGTAATGATCTCAAAACCCACACGATTAAATCCCTTTTAATCACCTTTCAACGGCCTGTGCAAAAAAACGATGGGAAGGATTACCACCGTTACCATTCCGGCCAGAGCCAGGATTATTCGAGAGAATATTACTGCCGCGTCCTGCCACGCAATATTTCTCTCTCCCTTTTTTATTTCAATCCGTTTTCGTTCGCATCTGCAGCTTCGTCGACACGAGGAGGGAAAGAAACGGGTTGACTGAAGGGTCCATTGACGTTTTCAGTTTTGATGCTGACGTATTTCCCGGTGGTGTAGCTGGATGGGACGGGGGTGTAAAAAAGAGAGGAAGAGAGAGAGGACGAAAGATGGAAGGAGAAAGAGAGAGGCAGAGAGAGATAGAAGAAGAGAAGTTGAGAGAAATAGAAGAAGGGAAGTTGAGAGAGATAGAGGAAGGGAAACAGAGGTAGATAGGAGGAAGGTAGAGAGGGGTAAGGAGATAGAGAGAGAGGGTGGTAGGTATAAAGAGGGAGTTAGGTAGAGAGAGGGAGTTAGGTAGATAGAGGGAGTTAGAGAGAGGGAGTTAGGTAGAGAGGGAGGTAGTTAGAGAGAGGGAGTTAGGTAGAGAGAGAGAGAGTTAGGTAGAGAGAGGGAGTTAGGTAGATAGAGGGAGTTAGAGAGAGGGAGTTAGGTAGAGAGGGAGGTAGTTAGAGAGAGGGAGTTAGGTACAGAGAGGGAGTTAGGTAGAGAAAGGGAGGAAAGTAGAGGGAGGGAGGAAAGTAGAGGGAGGGTGGAAAGTAGAGAGGGAGGAAGGTAGAGAGAGGGAGAGAAGTAGATAGATGGAGGTAAGTACAGAGGGGAAGAGAGTAACAGAGAGATAGAGAGAAAGGAGGTAGGTATAGAGAGGGAGGGAGTTAGAGAGAGGGTTGAAGGTAGCAGGGGGAGGGAGGTAGAGAGAGGGTTGGAGGTATCCGTATTTATAAGGAGGTAGAGGGAGAGAGATGGAGGAAGAGGATTGGAGAGTGAAAGGGAGGTTGTAGAGAGAAACCAAGAGAAGGAATCCGACGTTTGTCACGGACGGTTTGACATTGGGGCGGTGGGGCAGCGAGGGAGTGGGTAATGGAGTGACGGGAGGAAAGGGAGTGGTGGGGGGGGGGAGGATTAGGGGAAGGGGAGAAGGAGGACGCGGAAGGGTGGTCACTGGGAGAAAGGTGATCTACGGAATGGATAGGCGGGTGAGGACGGCTGGGAGGCATTATAATCCCACATCCGGGAGGTCTTCCCACACACACCACCTGCATAGTCCTCCAGTATTCACTCTTCCCCCCAGTCGCAACAATCTCTCGCTTTTAGGTGCGGGAAACCTAAAACCCGATTGGCCAGGAGAGATTGCTCACGTCACGGCAGGAAAGGAGCCCCAATTTGTCTGCCTCGCGATCAACTCCCGACTCCATTCTCTCAGAAGAGCCGTCCTCACCGTCGTCTCCGCCCCACAATTCCCCGTATCCTATCGTTTATCTCTCTCTCTTCGCCGCTAAACTTTTCTGGCTATCACTCCTTACCTCTCCCTTTTGTTCCCTTCTCTGCTGCTTACATCTCTTGTTTTCTACTCCGGTTCCTTATAGTTCATCGCACATCCATTCTCTCTTCATTCGCTTTTATTCTCCCTTCACCATTCTCCATATCCAGCTTCTTTGTTTTTGACGGGCTTTGTGTTTAACCCATTATTCCCTGACGGGACTCTAAAGTCCCACTTATACCAAGGCATATAATCCGTTATATAGTGATAAGGAACTGACGGGATATAACGTTAAAATTATAACGTTTTGCTTTACTGAAGCATCTTCAAATATTAAATTTTCAGAGTGAAACTCATAATTTACGGTCGTTTTTCTTGATAAAAATGTTCAATTAATTAGTAACGAGGCAATTAATTCGCTCGTTAGTACTTTAAAAATTGTACACCTTTTATGTGAATACTTTTTATTAGTTATTACTTTTGCCGGTTTGTGTGCAAGACTATGGCCATTGTTGAATTTCAGCGTGGGAAGTTTAAAATTTTTTTTTTTGAGATTTAGAATAGTTAAGATAAGCCTTAGCAATTTTATATCTCTAAACGCCTTTTGGGAGTACAAACGCTCTCAAATAAATTATTTCTTCTTCCAAAAATCTAAAAATTCTCATCGGCTGCAACAGAGAATCTTGCATTACTTACGGATTTAACAACGAGGAATGCAATTGCGCCGGAAACTTTGCACAACCTTATCGCATATAAGTCTGCCGAAAGTACCAAATTTGACAATAATCATTTGATTCAATTTACCAAGCGATTCACATCAAATTTCGGATTCCTAATGGAATAATGCAATTTTTGTGACCTCGGAATAACTTTTCAATCACTGGAGAAACCTTAGAAGCCCCAAATATAGACGAAAAAGTTTCAATGCGCTTTCGAATAGTCTACGTACCAGTAGATTATCACAGCACCTCAAAATTTCACATTTTCCGGTATTTCGGCAATGAGTAAATAAGAAGTGAAACCAGAAGGACGACAACTCAGTCGTTAATTCTGGATGGAATTTACAGGAAAAATTTCAGTGAGGATGGATTCTTTCCGAATTAGTGGTTACCAAAAATATCAAACGTAAAGGAAAATATCAACTCGTTAAATATTGCCTTTTGTTCGAAAAGAAATTTTGTAGCGCAGATTTGCGTTACGTAAGCAGATACGTGTTTATTTTACAGGATTCCTTTCTTTTGTTTCTCGTTCTGATTCACGTATTTTATCGCCTCACTTAGTACGTTTCCTTTCCTTCGATCAAATGTGAGACGGGATTTTGTTAACTCAATCACGGGAGGATGGACTTAATTTATCTGTTTAAATTCCCTTTCTTTCCATTATCCCTTACGACCATATCCATTTTTCCTCGTTCTTTCCCATTCCCATCTTTCTCACACAATTCCCCCGTGCGAGAAGGAACATTCCGGTACAAAAATTCACCTATGTACAGTTTGTTCTCTTTACACGAAAATCATTTTTTAAAGAAATTTATACATTACGTAAGGTGTGCCTTAAAAACGAAAAATGTGAAATAGAAAAGCATTTTCATTGTAAGCATTTAATACTGTAATATTGCAATCCGACAACGTATATCTACATATGCAGCACTCCCTCGCCAAACGCGGAGGTTACCTTCCTGACTCAAACCGTGGTTGACAAATCCGCGATTGGCGAGGACTATGGCTTGTGGGAAACCGCGGGATAGGGGTTGTGATCTTCAAGTTTAAAAATAAATGTGCTATACTTCAAAAGAACATGTTTATTATGTAAGAATACAAAAGAAAATACGTTCAAAGTACTGATAAGTACAGTACATAATGTAATGGTAGAGTTGCGCCTACTGAGGCCGCCTGCCTGACCTTACGTTTCAAATTCATCAAATAAACAAGATGGAAAGTTGAGGAGATGACTTCCTATACAGGTTCTCATAAAGCAATAAAATTCCTTGAATCTCCACCTGACGACTAGTTCGTGGTCTTATCGGGAGCTAAAAATCCTCTTTCCAATTTCTCACTTTCTGATAAAACAAGGTTGGTACCTTCTTCGGTAACATAAATTTTAATATTATTAAAATTTGCCTACTAGAACAGGGCCGCGCAGAAAACTGCGGATACTACATACCACGTTTGGCAAAACCAGGTACAATTTTTAAACCGCGGGTATTTTTTCCATAAATTATTGGAATGGTGGAGAGTTTTCGAGAATGGTTGAAGTCTCATCCCGTTCCTATTCCCCAATTGTTAACTCTTGTCACCTGAATATTTTTCTGTAGCGCAAATGAAAATAAAATTAGATGGGAATGATTGGAGCATTTTTAAAGTGAATTTTGTTCAGATCTTTGAGCAAATTTTATACTCTAATTACGTATGTTCATTTGTATATTTGATTATGGTTAAATAGGTTTTAATGTATGCAGTGTAATCAATATTATTTTAATTCCAAATCGGTAACGGTGGCATTTTTGGTAATAAAAAATAAACCAATTTGGAAATAGTATGTGTGTGAATAAGAAAAAAACTTCTTTTGCTGAAAGGTGAAATATAACTTTCACAGGTTATAAAAATATTTGCATTACGATGTTTGAAAATAGCAATAAATTTGCGTTTGTGGAACCACAGAATTCTGTGGACAACGTTCATTATAATTTTGATAACATCGCGATCAGGAAACCACAAAATTATGGCTTACTCGATTTGCAATATATATATCGTTGGTTTCACGAATGCTTTATATGATTAATATTGTCACTACACAAAAAATTAAATTACTTAATTAGGCACGAAATAGTGTTCGAAACATTGGAGCGGAAATGGAGGTGCAAGAATACTGACATGTGAGCCAAATGGCCGAATTAAGGGAAATAATGACACGAGAAATTGTAATATTCACAAATCAGCGCAACTTCAGCGGAGAAATTTAAATAAGTTACACGTCGTCTGTATCAGTGCGGTACTGAAAAAACCAGTACGGCAGGTCGCTTTGCATAATATAATAATTCCGACGCCTGTAGAACGTTTCAGTGACGCGTATGACGGAGAAAACCGACATCTCTTTCTTTCTCACCCCCTACTCCCCTCACTTTGTCTTCTTTTCTCTCCTCGCTCTCAACCTTCCCTTCCCGATTCTATATCCCATTTTTCATCTTTTTTCGCCTCATTACTCCTTTCCGAATCATTCTCCGCCGCCTACCTCTAGGCCACTCCATCTCACCAACCTTTTCTCCTGTCCCCTTCCGTCCTCTTACTTTCTCTCTCTGCATTCTCCTACTGCTGCGACACCTTTCCATCCTTATTCAACCGATCTTCCCGACCGTCACTTTTCACTCGATAGTTTGGCCGTTTGTGTCCCAACTTATGTTTTTACGCCTACTGGACTTTTTTTCTCGCCTCTTCAAGAGAGGCAGAGTGTGAGAGAGAGAGAGGGAGGGAATCATATTAGATCGTCGCTTTCTCGTCCCAACGTTTCCTCGCTCTAGTCGTATCCATTCACGTCCCTATCCACCTACATGCCTTTTTCCCCTTATATCCATCTTCTCTTGCTTCGCACCCTCGCTCCCTCCCTCTCTCTCTCTCTCCCTCTACTTTCCTCACTTTTTTCGACCACCGTCCATTCATCTTCTCCGCCATTCCGGTTCCACAGACGCCGCGAGAGAGAGGTGGAGGAAGAGTAAAAGCCGACATTCCAGGCAATGGAGAGAAGGGTGAGGCCGGAATGGGAGGGTTTTTTGGAGCAAGGGTTTAGGAGAGGGATAGAAGAGGGGGGAGGAGGGGTAGAGAGATATATGCGCGTAATGCGGGATGAAGTAGAACACGAGTTCCATTGTGAAAGGCGTTTTGGAATAAAGCGGAGTGAGGTTTTTGGGGGTGTTGCGGGAAGCGAGAGGCGGTGCGTGTGCGCGCTTACGTACGCACACGCACGCGTTTTCGAAAGGGTTAGTTTTTTATATGCGCGTGTGGTGCGAGCTTTATGCATGGAATGTTCGCGTTTGAATGTATGTTTGTTTGTGTGCGTTTGCATAGTGAGATTGGCATGTTTTTATGTTCTTGGAGAATGGTATGTTTTGTGTTTGTTTCGTGTTCGGAGTTTCTGTGTTTAGCATAAATTTGTTTGGTGATTTCTGTGGGTCGAGGAGTAGCATAATTCTGATTGCCGGAAAGTTGTTATGAATACCAGATGCGCCTTCATCCTCAGTGGAGGATGCAACTTTTATTTTTATGGCTATACATTCAACATATAGCTTTATGGTTAAAATTAAATTGACGGAGTAGGTCTCTCCAGTCTCAATAAAAAAGATTTAAAAAACAATTAATTATACTATCGGGGAGTCAACACATATGATGGCTACTTTGTAGACAAAATGAGCATCTGGTTTTCCTTTCCTTTTTTGAATATTGGAGAAATCTACGGTGCCAGTATGTCTGTAGGGTCAGATTATCCATAAATTCATATATAATGAGCATCCAATGATTTATATTTCATGTACGCACGTGTAATGCGCCAGTTTTTTTACTGGGTGTGTTGCGCGTGCGTGGTGGTGTTTTGTGTGTGTGTTTGGTACGTGTGCATGTGTCGGGTGCGTTTGCTGTGTTTGTGAAGGGAGTGTGTGCGCGCGCGCGCCTTTCTTGTTTGCGTGTGTTTGTGCGAGTACCCATTCAAGGCTCTCCCAGCTGCGCGAAGGGCGTTTTTTATAGGACGGAAGAAGGAAAAGGACTCTAGAGAAAGAGAAAGACCAAAGCGAAGGAATGATACATTGATACACGAGGGACTCCGAAAAAAGAAAAATGGAAACGAGAGAGACGCGCATTCAAAAATATTATTAAAATTTGCGTCGCTCGGCTTCCCTTATTATTTTTTTTTGCAGCCCGGAACGGTCTTTAGCCTTCGTCTTCGCACCAACTCCCTTACGCATTTCTTTCATGCATAACGAGGTGGCTGTGTGGTGTTTTTTTTTCTCTCTCTCTCGCCGTCGATAACATTGACTCTGCATTTACGAGGTTGTTGGAAATAGTCATCGTCGCGAGGTTGAGGCAAAAAATGAGGATTTCTCCTCTCTCTCTCTCTTGCTTTTTCCTATTCTCCTCTGTATTTCTTTCCTCTCCCTCCTCCTCTATCGCCATCCTTGTACCATCATTTTCCTTTGTGTTCAGGTGAAAGAGAGAGAGAAAGGAGCTCGCATTCCGATAGAAACCAATCGATCGGAAGGGAGAGAAAATATACGCGCCTTCTCGACCGCCGACACACCCTCTACTTCCGAGATCCACTCGAAGGGTGAGGGAGGGGAGAGAAATGAGGAGGGGGGAAAAATTCCCTTTTTGTCCACTTAGGAAATGTTCCTCAAAAGAACTAACAGGAAAATCCGACTGTTCCCTCCCTCTCTCGCTCTGTCTTTCTTGAATCCGTTTCTCCACCCATCTCTTCTTCCTCCTCAACTCCCCTACCCAACTCAACCCGCCCCTCTCTCTCTCTCTCTCAACCTATCACTCTCTCTGTCTCCTTCAGCCGAGTAAAGCCGATTATCTACCTATCAATCCGTTCCTCTCTCCTCTGCTCCCTCCCTACCTCTTCCCATCCCTTCCTCTCCCACCACGTTCTCCACCCTCTCTCCACGCACTCTTTCTCTCTCTCCACCCATTATTTCTTCCCCCTCTAACTACCATACCTATCCTCCCGCTCCCTTTTCTCTCTCTCTACCCTATTTTTCCACAATTTCTCTCCTGCCTCTCTTCTATCTCTCCTTCTATCGTTTCTCTGCTCTCTTTCTCGTCCCTCTCTCCTGTCCCTTTCTCTTTATCTCTCCCGTTTCTTCTCCTCCCTAATCTATCGTTCCTTTGGCTCTCGAATCGATTTCTTCTCTCCTTTCTTTCTCGTTTATTTCTCTCTCCCTTCTCCTATCCTGCAACTTAGATCTATTTCGATTTTATCCTGCCCTCTTCCCACGTTCTCCAATCTCATCCACCTCGCCTTCGCCACTCCTAATTATCTCTTCAATTATTTCTTCTGTATTCATTAAACCCTGCTTTTCTATCTCTAACCTTCTTCTCTCCAATCTATTTCCTTCTTCTCAATTTAATTTTAATTATTATTTCCTTCTTCGGCTACGTGACCAAAATGTCTCATATACCTGATTTATAATTTACTTATTTTTCAATTAATCAAAAGGTTGTCGAAGCTACATTGAACTAATATTCAAAGATGATTTATTGCTGAGGGCTATTCTGTGCTTACCAAGTCAATATACTTACTTATTGTTTTCTGCAATATTCTGAAATCGCTTGAGATATTTTTCTCATCAATCAGTATAAGATTTAAAGTTTCGCATTTAACCGAATACTAAAAGCACCTTATTTTCTCAAACCTTTCATTCAAAATTCAGCATGCGTGCCTTAAACGAGCATTTTAAAACAATTATATTTTACGTATCGATTAGATTTGCGTGGCAAATGCGGTAGCAACTGCCAAACTAAAAATATCCAAGAGAACATACAATTCAGAAAAATACATTTGAGAATGAAACCTATTATGATTTAGATCATCAAACGTTAAATTAAATTAAAATTTCCCATCTTGTTTTTCACAAAAATATGGTTTTTGTCAAGTACGGGGACTTATGGTTTTCAAATAACTACGGCAATATTTCAATTTGGAATGAAAGACGATGTTTTTACTGTAAGAGAGGGATTTAAAATATCGATATTGGTAGAGTGAAAGCCTTCTATTTCTTACCTATTTTCTCTCCCTCTCTTCCGACCTTCTTGCACTCATTTTCCAACCCTTACTTCTGTCTATTTTTCTCTTACTTCGATCTTGCTTCCACCTTATCTCCTTCCTTCCTCTCTTTCTATATTGCACACTTGCTAATGTGATCACTCTGTCTGTAAGAGGACAAACAACTTTTTGGTTTTAAAAGACATTTGGAAAATTCTTTTTGAATTAGATAGCTCTTATCAATATCTGGATTTTCCATTGACTGGGTTTTCGAAATAGTAGATTTTCTACTAGGTGGCTTCGAAGTAGGAAAATTCAAAATTTTGTAATGGTATTCTAGCCAAACTATTGAAGCTATAGGAGTGAAGTTTTCACGGACGGAAAGATCTAGCAGAGAACTACATTCCAACGGTGCGGATTGTTCTCTCTCCAAAGGGGAAAGGCAAATCAGAACCTTGAAGCTTTTAAGAAAACGTGCTCACTTGTTATCTCTCCTATTCCATTCATCTCTTATAATTTCTGTCCACTTTCTTCCGCCACTCATTTCCTTCTTATTTCCCCATCTTCCTTTTTCTTTACTCGTTTCCTTACTTTCTATTAACCCTATCATCTATTACTTTTTCACATATCTATTTTATCCTCAATTTCCTCTTTCCTCTATCGGCTGTTTTCATTTCATCTCCTCTAATTTTTTATTCTCTCTACTTTCACCTCGTCCTATTCTGAAGCCTTTATATTTCTCCTATTCGCATCATATAGTTCCCTTTGTTTTCTCCCCCTTCTCCCTCTCTCTTTATCTCTCGTTTTCTCCCTTCAACCCTTTCAAATCATATTCCCCAGAGTACAGAAACCCCTGTCAATCCCTCCATTTATAGTGATTCCGTTATGGCGAATGGAGTAATCGTCTCTCCGGCCATGATATCCATTTTAATAATGCCATATCCCGCTTCTGCCCGCTCCGTCCGTCATTCACATCCATCACTTTCCCCTCTATTCTGTCTCCTCCTCGCCGCAATACGTTTATTCCTCTCTCTTTCGGAAGTAAGCAGGTGTGTGTGGGGGTCGGGTTTTGAGCGAGCGGAGGATGAAATGCTTCCGAAGGGATAGAAGGAAAAAAAAAATGCGGCGCACACAAGATTAAGTTTTCATATTGTCGTCTTCCGAGCGCATTTGACCCATCTATCAAAGTAGCGGCCAATTTCGGCGGTTATTCCAAAAAGACCGATTATATTTCGCGGAGAGGAAAAACCTTCAAGGAGGATTAATCAGGGAGATGGTTTTTTTTGGCGCATTCCTCTGTCTGAAAATTTCACGAGCGGTGGAAATACGTCGCTCGTTAAATTCTAAATTTAAGGCAAATATCGTTGTCTGTCCATTTGATTCGGATGCCAACGGAGCCGTTATGCTAATTAAATTGAAATTCACATGGTAGTTAGATATGCTTAGAGTCTGGATGTCGAATGGGTCGTTACCGGAGATCATGTCAGAATAGTGGTTCTGAACTGTAATTTCTATTTATTTTTGCCGAATAATTGTGTTTCGCTACGTTTTTCTTAAAGTGTTGGTATGTGGAAAGAGAAATTCTAATCTCGACTAAATTTTAGGCAAATTAGTCAGTAAGTTTTTGGATATATATATATATATATGTATATGTATATGTATATGTGTATATATATATATATATATATATATATATATATATATATATATATATATATATATATATATATATATATATATATATAAGTGAAATATACATTTATCAGTATTTTGCATCTATTTTATGGAAAGCCATTAAAACTCCTTTTTCTTACATTTTATTTTCATTTTACATAGAGTGCCCTTAGTAGTTCATATTTTTACATATTTGATTTTAAATTTTACTCATGAAAATAATAACTGTCGACAATTAGTATCGCAATACGAAAAATTTATCATTAATTTCTGTTGCATATGTAATGCACCCAATTAGGATGCATTAACTTCGGTGAAGTATTATCGAAAAAATCAATTTCTTAGGACATGTCACATTAACAAAGTAAAATATTAATGGTAATGAATCACAACTTTAGATAAATTTCATCCCAACTTACATATAAGCAGGAACGTAACTATTCTCCCAATTGTAGGGGGAACAGCATGATTGTCAACAATATTTGGAACATAACAAGTACGATAAAAATAATAATACGAAAACAAATGTTTTAATTAATTTTTCTTTTGCTTGTCATACCAATTAAAGGTAATTTTTTTATTAATAATAAGAACAAAATTTTTTATTAATTCATTTAAAAAAATATAGTATTCGGTAGGGAGAACAAGGGGGGGGGCGATGACAAATAAAGGAGGGCCAGACCCCCCAGGCCCTCCCTCAGTTACGACCCTGCATATAAGTGAGAATTCTTAATCCCCATAATGATAAATTTGGAGCAAAATGACCCTCGATGTCGACGCACCAGTATAAATGAAGATAAATTTGGATAAGAAGGAACTGGAAGCACGAATATTCATAGATGTATCGCCTTTGAACTACTTCCTATGGAGATATGTAAAGAATAATGTCTACAGCGATAATACAATCATACCCCAATTTAGCTCCCCTCTATATAGTGACACTCCCACATACCGCCCATGAATTCTTGAGAACAGAACTTCCATCTTATGATTACATAGTGCAAGAATATACCTCGATTTACCATCACCCCCGCTTTAACGCCAATATCAGTGATGGACAAACGGTGGCGCTAAATCGGGGTCTGACTGTACATACACTTCGTATGAATCGAAAAATTACATCTCGCAGCTCATTACCAACATCCCATCCACCACATTACAGACAGTTTCTTCCAACATGCTCCATCTACTACGGCGGAGGTCTACTTCATATTTTGTAACGATCAGAATCATTCTGTAACAATTCCATCATAATATAAAATTATAGATTTTAGGGGGCTTATTTAAAATGACCGTCCTGTATTATTGATTTTAGCCATAAAGTAGGCTGATACTAATAGTAATTCGCGAAGATTCACATTTTTAAAATCCGCGAAATGGTACATTTTTCTTTCGAAACCCGAAGGTAAACAAAACATGCATATACCGTCAAAAGTACCCAGTATTTTAATGACGAAAACCTCTTTAGGCCCTTCCATGCGTTTTGATGCCGCAAAATTACTTTCGCTTAATTTTTTTCACTTCTGCTGAAGCAGCAGAGCGGGAAAATAAGATCCGTTGGCTTGGAATTTGGTGGGAAAGAACGAAAACTTATCGAGAGTGCGTGAGACAGGTTTTGGAAGAGTTTTCTTCCCGAACGACGGAGACGGGCATTTCGTTTAATTTTTTCGGAACGGCTTGTTCTTCGGCATTACGGACAACGAAAACTCGCGCGGCGTCCGGCGTAAAAGCCTCGACGTCAATCAGCCTGTGCGCGATTTATTGAACATTTCCCCGAATTGAAGCGCGAAATGGAAGGGCGGGAGGCATTATGGAGGGTAGCTGTGCGTGCCCGAACGCACTCCGGTTCCGTGACGCTCCATCCCTCTGACGTAATTGGAGAGAGTGGCGCCACCGCGTAATTCAATCGAAGAGATATGGTCGCAATTAACACAAAAGAGGCGATATTTTCCGCGCTTCATTTTTTTTACGGAAAGGGATGCGTTATCAGTTTTCAAAATCGGGAGCGTGTTATTTTGCCCTGCTTTCCGTGAGCGATATGAGAGGAGGATCATGGGATCGCTTCGGCGTCCGCTCTTTTTCGAGCGCGAAATGAAATAAAGTCGCCGGTTGGAGTGACAGAGGTTCTCGCTTTAACAAAAGAGTTTTGTATCAAATTTAAATTTTCAATAGTTGAGTCTGGCGGATCTGCGCAAAGCGAATGACACAATTTTCTCGTCTATTTGAAGGCTTAGACGCTAATTTATCGGAGGCAACAACGAGGTTCGCCTTGGCAACACCCGGAAAGAGTACGAAAAAGCCATAAAATTTCGAAAAGTCAAATTATTCCGTGTAACATCTAAACATTGCAAGAATAAGATATTTTATAGTTTTATCCGTCGAATAAAATAAAAATGGAGAAATTCAGTCTATATTTACATATTTTAATGAATGAAGGAAATGAACCTTGCACCTTGAAAAATCGAAAATCCCGTGTAACCTTATGGGAAAATATAATTGTCTCCTGGAGTCGAATCCGGACTTTTTCCGAAATGTTTGATTATTTTAGAGACCATCTCGTGTGGATTTAACGATTGTGAAAGTTTCAGCTCTTATTTCCATTGGGAAATGTCCAAAATTTTCAAAAATTTCCCCCTCCCTCTTTCCTTCTCTCTGAGGGAATTTTTAACTTAGGTTTTAGTACGGAATTAGGAGATTTTTACCTTTTACCATTTTAATTATGCCGTGAAGCTCTTTTACTTATATAATATTTGATGCTTAAAAGAATGCAAAGAAATTAAATAGGGAGTAATTTTATTGCAAAGAGATCATTGATCAATATCTATTAAGCTCCAGAAAATCCCTCCTGAGCAAATCATCTGCTATGATTAGCTAGTTAACATTACTGCAGTGCGTCTTATAATGTAAGATTATTTGGTAAAAAACGATTTAATTTCAGTATTAATTCTCATTAAATTCACTGGATAATCTATAAAGGGCCGCTTTTTGAAAGACTGAGCTTCTTTCCAAGTTTGAAGTTAAATGGACGATAATATTTGAAACAAGTAAGGAAAGAATTGCAGAGAAACTTACGTATGGCACTTTTTTCTTGTTTTGGGATTATGACATCATGACATTACATCTTCGGTTGAGATCGACGGCCTCGTAATATATTCTATAAATTCCCTTTAAAAACATTATATCAATGCTATGCAAAGCAGAGGTAATTTCATTTCCCATAATTAAAAATCGGAAGATTTTCCCTCTCTTTCGGATTAAAAACAATTATTCGCTCTCATTCAACACGGATTTGATTTCTGTTTAACCCCTCAAGCCCGGAGGAGATTTATTAAATCCCACCCGTACGGCCGGATGAGATTTTTTAATTTTCACGACTGCGTTGCAAAAACGTTCGATAACATTTTAAAAAATCGCAACTTTATAAGTTTTCTCTCGATTTTTCTGTTTTTTTTTTGTGTGGATTTACGAAAAACATTAAATTTGTAAATATCCATTTTTCGTATCATATTTTACAAACAAACATTGTTGAAGTAGAAGAGAATGTACACCAATCGCTAATTTTCCGGCGCGCGTTCGCGCTTTATATATAACATTCAGCACCGGGAAATCTATGAAAGATATTGATGTACAATCTCAATAGAAGAATAACTTAAATTAGTAACTATTTTACTCTACAAATCTACCCATCTAAACCAATTAGGTGAAAAGTTTTACGTACCTCAACAATTTTATGTCTTGACTGGAAATTTTTAAGTAAATGTAGTATTACTGTTTTATTAGAAGACGATTTACTTATAATATAAACTTTCAAAAGTTAAACTAGCTTATGAATCCTTTCCAAATATTTTTAGAAAATTTACACATGCGTAATTAGATTCAGCAAGAAATGCCTTATAGTTTAGTAAACACTTCTAGTAAAATAATATGTAAATATATGGAAGAGCTTCGCTGTTCGTGATTTTTGATGGCGTATCCTCTTCTTGCTCACTCGCTTCATCGCTGCTTTGGTCCCACTAGATAGCACAACAGAGAAAGCCCTTATCTGAAGAGGAAAACAAACCCTACATCTTCTTTCATATGACAAAGAAAAGGAACCCAATTTTGTGGGTTCCCTTTCCTCAGGTATTTATGTGTCAACTTTAGAAACCGAAAGTCCGTAGGTCAGTGGTAAAAACTAAAATTCTATCACAAAACTGAGCGCATATTATATGTAAACAAATACATACAAATAGATATACACAATTTCTCGCAATTCCTCTCCGAAAACAACAAAGGCTCCTTCTCAACTAGCATGCTCTGGGGATGCAAAAAACCTTAATAATCTGAACCACCTCGAAGAGGACGAAATAACAGATATTGGTTGGCGTTGACGCTCTCCTATGCAGCGAGGAACGAAGGATCGCGCGGTCATGAAAGCGAATGTTTACCGAAATGATTTTACTCAACCCAATTCCATTCTTCATGAATTGCATCGTAAACATTTCTAATAAGACGTTTTCCTTTCTTTTTTACATGCCGACGAAGACCTTTGTCGCATGACATAAGCCAAATGGCTCCACCAGGAAAAAAAGAGGAGAAAAATCGTTCTCTCCTTTGAAAACATACACAATTGCATTTCATACACCAAGGAAAGGTTCCTTGCCGCATTAAAAAGCGATTTTTATGCGGAAAAACACCGTCATATCGTAGCAAAATTGAAAGTTCCATCGCAAAATTCAACGTTGATTATTTATTTTTTAAACGGAAAAAATACAGGACAAGCATAGATAGGAAGTACAAAGCTTCCTCTTTCAAAATATATAAAGGTTATTTTGATTTAAAGAAGTCTCTAGCGTCAAAAGATAAAAGAAATTATGACTGATGCAGGACGTAATAGTACGTCTGACGGCCGATTGGACAGTTTTCGCAGGACATAATAGTACGTCTGACGGCGTTTACGGGTTTATTAAAAAATATAAATCTCAGTCATTCAGCTATAGAACTGTGCATGTCTCGAGTTCATATCTTAATTTAACTAATTTAAAAATGCAAATTTATGATCCCTGCATCGATATCATGCTTTTCTTATGGGGATATAATTTAAACTGAGGGGTTGGAAAAATCTACCAAATTTGGCACTATTTTTAGCCCTTATATAGACCACTCTATCCCGAAATATAAGGTCTCTCCAAGAAGCAGGATTCCAGAGATATTTTCCGAACAGACGGACGGACAGACAAACCGAATATATAAGCGATTTTTAAAAAATTGCAAAAGTATCATACTTAAACAATGTGAGGTCTATATATTAGGTAACCAAAGCATTTTAAAAATTAGTCTGTTACAACAACCTGTTTTATTTGCACCCATTCATTGAGAAGCGCATGGCATCCGCAACCTGGATTTTTGTGAAATTACAGCGGCTAAAATAGAATTAAGTCCAAGTGTTCCTTTCGAATGAAAGAAAAAATAGCTGTAGAGCTCGTTAAACCTATAATTTAGGGTAAGAAGCTGTTAGGAAACACATTCACCCGAGTAATATAGCATGTGAACCATAGCACACCTATGGCCAACGAATCACGCTTAGGAAATGTAGCAAAGTACGTGAAGTGTAAGACATTTGTCAATCCAGAATTACGAAATTCTGTACCTGGACGCAGAGTGCATGAAAATTACATAAGAAAATTCTTACTGGCTCAAAAATTTGAAATCTTAAAATAATATAAATCTTATTAAGGGGGATGCAACTTTTTCATTGCCCGGTAATTAGTATTTTCGTAATCTTCAAACGATTCGCTTCAAGTCTTTGCGTCTGAAATTCCGAATATCCAATCTGAGCCAAAATGGCGCGGGGCTCTGCGAGATCTTGCTTTTCCGTTCGGCAAAAACAATTTTCGGATCTTAGCGGCGGCGTCGTAACTCGGCTTCTTCAGCTCCCTTCTTCCCTTGCGCTTTCTAATCATATGATCATTAATTACCGCGCGACCGTTACGAAGATGTTTCCATCGAAGGAGATCCCCATCAAGAGATATCTTCGTTTAAACAATTCCATTACTCTCGGATTAACCAGACATTTCCGACGGAACCAACGGCAGAAAAAAGGAACAAGGTAGAATATAGACGCGATATACACAACACCGAATCGGGAGACTGAATTATATATGTTAAGAGGCTGGATAATGTGTTCGAATGAGAACGGAGATTAGGAAAGGATGCGTGAGAAGAGATAAGGGGATTAAGAAGGCGAAAGACGGAGGGGAAGGGAGGAGGGGGAAACAGAGCAAGAAAAGGAGGGGAGAAAATAGATGGATTTAGGACGAAGAGGGGGGTCTCTAAAGGAATCGGGGTGGATGTGATCCCTCTGACGGAATTAAAATTAAAATCAGATAGCAACAAAAGGAAGAGAACGGAGGTAGGAGAAATCAATGAGGCTTTAAGAGATCGGATGAGTTTAATTAAGAGATTGGCAGACGCAACACACGCATTTTAAATGTGTGCCCGTTAGAGAAAAAACGCATCATAACAGGCTGATTCAATTTTTCTCATAGAATATCGTTATAGTTCGCGATAAAAATTACACGAATGAATTAAATTCAAGATCCTTCGCAATATATGACAGGATGGAAAGGTATATTCCATAAATGGAATGCGCAGAAGTTTCAAAGGCGCTCTGTACGGGAACTGCGTATAAAACGGTACTGAAAAATAGGAATTTTCTTGAATTTTTATCTCCAAAACTACAAGTCGTAATTATGTGGTCCCGCGGATGTTTTTGTGGAGAATGTTGTCCTCTATCAGAGTCACTATTTTAATCTATACCTCACGAATCATATGAGAGCAGCGTAGCGATCGATTTAATCAAAATATGTGATGTCATGCTTGGGAATTCTTGAATTTTTATCTCCGAAGCTATGAGTAAATGTTGTCCTCAATCCGAATATTTTTAAAAATCTATACCCGTAGATATAAGAGCTAGGGAGAACAAGAGAGGAAAGGTGCACACATCGTGCGTGCATACATGCGAGGCGGAGGCATTCTTTACTGTTTATCAATTATGTCAAAAAATATAAATATTGATCGCTTAGTATAGTGTCTAATAACTGAAAAATGATGGTGGTGATGCGATGGAAATATTGGAAATTTTGATTCACGGACTTATTTCCTAATCAGTTGTAATTAATAAAAAATAAATTCTTTAAAACGTACCTCACTCGAATAGCAGTTATATAATCTTTATGTTCGGGTTCATTCCTTCCTCGTAAATTACTCATTTATTTTCACTTTCCAACGCTGTGTATTATACGTAAAGAAAATCCAATTTCCTTCATTTACCAATTGTTGCGCGCGCACGAATGGAAATTAAATTAATTAGTTATATACAGCAGATATTGTTTACTTCAGTTACCACGAAGATTGTTTTTGTCGTCAACAATTAAAAAACGGAAAAATTTCCAAGTTCAAAGTGAATTACGGCTTTCTTGAAATAAAAATGTACTGAAAAAATATTTGCTATTTGACTAGTTCTACAAATTTTGGTTGAAGACTTTCTAATAAGTGATATTTTACGAGTTATAAAGAAAAGTTAATTTTTTGTCACCAGTAAGGTGGCACTTCAGATTAAGCTACGTAAAGCATTTATATAATTTTCTTATTTTCTTTGCCCTTATGTCCTAAATACCAAATTTGATGAATATCCACCCAGTAGTTTCGGAGATGAAACATACGGACGGACAGATGGACGGGCGGACGGACACGACCTGGCCGCAAGGCGTTCTTTTTTATTTTTTGCAAAGAACGCCTAAAATATGCGGCGTTTAATTATTGCTTTACGGATGCCATTTAACGAGATACAAGTATATGTTTATTTAAGTGCTTATATAAAGTGGAATTCGGCGATAAATTTTGATAAGGATCACTAATACTTAATTTAATTAAAATCCGCCGAGTAGTTTCAAAGATGAGACATGCGGACGGACGGACGGAGGAGACGTGCCAGTAAGGCGTTCCGCTACTACCGCTTCGCTGCTATAGAACGCCTAATAACTAAAATAAATGATTTCAACACAGTTAAAAACAGAGTTTAAAAATAAAAATGTTTACTAACAAGTATCGGTACATCATAAATAAATTCGACGCAAACAGCGAACATGAAAATAAATTAATGATAAAGCGAATGGTTTTTATCTAGATATCAAATCAGAAATTAATATTTATACCGATTCTGATATGCGCCAGAAAAATCGATATTCGGAAAAGTATATGAGCATTCAATCTCACCGTTGAGTGGAATAAAAACGAATTCGAATGATGCTGGGAAAGGCTAATTTCTTACAAATCTGTATGTTCAAATCACGGAGAGAGAGAGAAAAGAGTTGCATCGGCGTAGCAGTGAGAAGAGGACGCGCGTGAAATTGAGAATAGGGAAGAGAATGGAATGACAAATATAGAAAACGAGCTGAAAAGGGAGAGAGAAATCAAATGGCAGTGTTTGGCGCGTGAATGAGCGACGAATGAGTGCGGGAAAGGAGATGAGAGAGGAGTGACGGAATTGATGAAAGTAGTGATAAAGACAGTTGAAATTATGTACAATCAGAGTAAAATGATAGGGAAATGAAAGAGAGAGAGAGAGGGAGGGGAGAGGGAGAGGGGGAGGGGGAGGGAGAGAGAGAGGGGGGGGAGGGGGAGGGAGAGAGAGAGAGAGATAGAGAAGGCAGTTGTAAATCAAAATGGCGCATACCGATTTGCATTTTAGGAAAAAAGAGAGGAAATGATACTTGGGAAAGGAATCCGTTCACTCGTCTGAAAGGAATCAAAAGGAATGGACATGGTAAATAGATTACAAATAGATTACGCAATCGCACTTTGTGCTGCTCGAGGAATGACTTCATATTTCCTCCAAAAGTTCATACCATCTGTGTATGAAGACTTACTTTTTCATCAATAAAATGCGATGGGAATTTTATTCGGAAGTCGAGCGAGGTTCTAGTTCCGGAAGGTATACCCTCGAGATGTCTTTCGAGGGCAAGACTTTCCGTGGAGATGAACCGAAACGATTGAAAGGACTTGAAAATGCAACGAGCAACGTGGGTATACTCATATTCTGAGAAAAATATAGGGATTTTATTTTGCCGGATAAAAAATTAGCTGCTCAATCACGCATTGCAAGCATATAATAGGATAACAAAAAGCAGTAATTTTTTGTTATTACTTTCTCCATATACGTAGTATAGGGGAAGGTATTGTTTTCATGAAAAAAATCGACTTCGTGATTTCAACGGAAATACACGTTTTGAACTCTCCTGAACACGTTTTGACCATTTTCTCAATGATGTCTGTCTGTGTGTGTATGTGATAGCTTTTTTTTTAATTGTTGTCAATGACATTTATATTCGTGGCAACTGAAGTAAATAATATCTGCTGTACATAACTAATTAATTTAATTTTCTTTCATGAGCACGCAACATTTAGTAAATGAAGGGAAATGGATTATCTACGACGAAGAAATGAACGTAATAAATTACATCAATTATCTTTACGTATACACAGCGTTTGCAAGTGATAAGAAATGAGTAGTTTATGATGAAAATGCAAAGATAACATTATTACTGCTAACCCAGTGAGGTGATTTAAATAATTGTCGATTTTTACTTTCTCCATATACGTAGTATAGGGGAAAGTATTGTATTCATGAAAAAAATCGACTTCGAGATTTCAACGAAAATACAGGTTTTGAGGTCCCCTATATTTAAAATTTTTATAAAAGTCAGAAGAACTAATTACTTCGCTTGTCACTGATGCATTGTGTAAGAGATATTTTGTATTTTTAGCTGCCACCAACACGCCACCTACCGACGACTATTGTTAACAATTGACGCTTAGTTACGTCTTAGTAATGCTCCTTTTTCTTTTCTTAATTGTTGGAGCTTTGTGGCTATATCCAATATCAGAATGCTATGGTTTGAGTTTATTTCTGTTCTTTGTAAAATCTACAATTTTCTCGCAGTTTTTTAAAATATTTATTATTATGTAACCTATTTGGATTTTTTAGAAATATTACAGATATGGAGAAAGTCATGTGGTGACCACATTAGATTTTTTCTATTTTAAAGGGAAAATTTACGATGATCTTGAACGATAGCATTCCTTTATAACAAAGAAAGTGAGCAAATTACAGTGTGTGCATATTTCATCAACTCCATGTTGCAGAGATTGTATTTTTGAAGGAATAACACTTATTTCAAAGGGTAATGATATTGTTTTTACAAGGTAGTAGTACCATTTATAGATTAAATAAGTGTAAACCGTTTTATAATTCTTGAACCGTAAAACGATCCAGAGATGTTTCAGTAGAGTTAGAATGAAGTTGTCTAACTTCATCGAAACCGAAGAGGTGTCCCTTTCTAAAGAGTTCGATGCCAATTTGTATGCGGAGCAGATACTCGGTGTTAACATCGTAGCGGTAGACAGTGAAACGGCTCTCGTGGGGACATCCGACCTCTTCCGAAACCGGTCTGGACCATTCTATTCTGTATCGGATCAAAGGGTGTGATGCAAAGAAGGCGTACTGCACGGGCCGGTAATGTTATTTGCGGATTCAAGAAACATAAGAACATAATTACCGTGACTTTCAATCAAACCGAGATTGGTACTCTTAGCTCAAGTACATTTGCTAGCTATCCGAAAGATTTGCATCCTTTTAAATCCACTTAAATATTATGATCATCATTCCACTATTTTTCACTGAGACATTTAAGCCCGTCAATTAAAATGGAGGCATTAGGAAAACTATTTTAAAGTTGAATATTACGTTGCAAATATATTTTTTTAATTATTTAGTAACGATGTGTACCTCATTCACCAAGAAATAATCATCTGGGCGAGTTTATTTTTGTAAGTAACCTTAACCACTTTTTAATTTAAAAAATTACATGGACTTGGTAAGCACCACTTACAACCATTCACCCAGAAAATATTTTCTTGGTAACTCGAACACTTATTTCCACCTTTTGACTCAATCAGTACACTCGCTTGCCAGTCATAAGTCGTCCCTTTCCATGAAATTAAAGCATTGGTTCTCTCACCTAACATTTAACATGAGAATGCGTGAACATTATTCCCGAGAAACTCATTTGAAAACTTCCTGCGAGGAAAAAACCTCCTAATTTATGAGTAAAAAATCTAGACATCGTGACGGAATCAACTTTGAAATCATTTAAACTGCGCAAAAGGAAAGGGTGGCGAAGAACCAAATAGAACTTTTTCGGAGCAAAATGTAGCAGTCGAAAGTGGGCTATATAGGAAGCGAGTTGTGAGGCTGCAGAGCATGTTCAATGAATGGCAAGGGAATTAGTTTTTACGAGAGAGAGAGAGAGAGAGAGAAGGAGACGGCGAGAGAACGAGAGCGAGAGGGAATGAAAATCTATAAAAGTCTCTGGAGTTTGTGTATAGAGCGTAATTTCGGAGGCGGCAGAAACTAAAGTGGGGAATGGATTGCGATTATGAGGAAACTCCATTGCTTCCCGTCAACAGTTTTTTTTATTCGCAGAGGGAATTTGATTGCGAGATTTTTGCACCAAAAAAGCTCTAGTTTTACGATTCGAGGAAGTATTTTCGTCAATTCGCCACCTCTCACGGCTTTTTCTTGGAATCGGGAGGTGGAGAAGTGTTTCAATTATACGCGAGCCGCCGAAATATTGACTCAGTGTGGTTGCGTACAGCTTCGCCAACTCCCTCGAGATACAGTTAAACCTTGATAGTTTTCTTAGTAAATGAACTCAATTGGGACGTCTCAGAGTCAGGTCCCTTATGTGCCACTCTAAAAACCATTCTGGGTAAAGCATTTTCATATAACCCGCGAAACTCGATGTTTTCAAGATAAATCGTTCAAGTAAAAATACTGTAGTCTCTCGCTATCCGCGGATTTGCTGTATTATGCCTTTTCGGATACCGGCGGTAATATTTTGACAGGAAAAAAGACAACCAGCTCGGCACTTGGGTTGTGCACCTGAGTATTTATTTTAATTTTTTTTACATATAAATCATCGAAACAATTCAGTAATAATTGGTAGATAACTACGTAAAATCACACAGCCACTTTCTGTGATTTAGGATTACTTTACCCGCCCCTAAGTTTTGAATAAATGATGCGTCGTCATTATTTTCTGACATAGACGGACTTTCTTACACGCGTTGAAGAAACGCAAGACGAACGTACGTGACCTCAGCTAGTATTGCGATGAAGATCAGTGAACACATTTGAAAGCTCGAAAATTGACTATGTTTTGTCCAAAAGGAAAGTATGTAGGGTAAAATATCGTACGCGTTTAAGAATGGATGTAAATAACATGTCGTTAATTCCAAAAACTATTTAGGATAAACGCGAATACGCAGAAATAAGCCACCAGATTGTTGAAGCACGCATTTTCCCTTATTTTTAAAAAGCTTAATACGCTAATAAATCTTCCGTGTCAGCTTTCAAAGCAATAGTATTAGCGTTAGCAAATTTTTACCACTTTTAATACTTGTACCACCGCTGTCCTATTGAGGTGAAAAATTTTCCGGCTTAATTCTCCCTCACTTTTTTAGGGTTAAATTATCGCCGACGTTACACGAATGAAAACTATATATACTCTTTGAAAACACGTGCTATTTATCATTCTTTCATTTTAAACATAATTCATTTTTGTTATTCTTATTCATTCAAATACACGAAAAAAGGATCAAAAACGTATTGTTTTATTCAGATACTAGTAGCTTTAGCACTTTACTTCTTTAGCTTTCCTTCAGGTTTTTCATTTTCTGTTTCCAGTGGCATCTTCTCCTAGTGGATTACTGTGAGACAATATAAACCTTGCTTGCGTATGTGCATGGAACTGATTCCGTGTTAATAATAGTACTCGTATATACCAGAGGTGCCCAAACCGTGACTCTTTAAATTTACACTCAGAGGCGTGTCAACGTCTTTCACTGCAGAACACAAAGTTGTGTGACTTGAGACGTATTGGGGATGCTTAAGGGACATTTGTTATATCTGAATTGCTTCGAATACAGGTTATGTTTTTTGAAGTTAATGGACGAGGCCGAAACTTCTTGGAATTCCGTAATCAAATAAAATTAACAATACAAAAAAGTATTTTTAATAAACACTTTTGCTAATTTCCACAAATGATTGAGAAACACGGCCGGTGGAAATTGGCAATTAGGAAAAGTTTTTATTTATAAGCACAGAATGTGTCAAGCGGCTCTCGAACTCCTGAAGATTATCGAATGAGGCCCCGAGGTAAGTAAGTTTGCCTACCTCTGGTATATCTATACGCTCAGAAATTTCCACGATAACCTCAGAGTTTACTAGCTATTTCTAACATAGAAGATATAAGGTTGTTACTATCGTACCTTCGCGTAATGCCTTCTACATTGTTTAGCTCCATACTGCGCTCCGTTGCCTGAGTATATAAACATATTCAAGCTGCACAGGTCTGGTTTTGAATGCCTCATCGGCTCTGTGAGATGCAGAAATTTCTAATAAGAACTTTGGTAATTCCACGGAATATATAACAAAACAGGGTCACCAGATGGTTGCACAGCCTCTTTAAATTTAAATACCTTTCGACAGAGTTTACTGTAATATGTATTTTCCAATACAATTTTAAAATAATAGATACTTTTAAAAATAGGAAATCATTAAAACTTTTCTAAATTTTTAAACCCGTCTCGCATTGGTAATACGATTCATACACGCAAGCAGAAGAGCGATATTGCCTATTTGAGAGTAAGGAACGTATTTTTATACACTTACTAGACCCGGGATAGCGTATTGGGCTTCCCATTCCTTAAAACTACTCTAGCTTTACACAATACCATTTCACGACGCTCCCAATTCAGGGAAGAGTTGGTTGTCGGAGGAACTTACTCTTCCAAATTACGTTTTAGGAAACACTCGGCAATTTCATTGCCATAGCGAACTTTCTTCCATTTCATCGTTGCCAAACTTCTGTTCCCTCTAGACTTACATTGACTCCATCCTAGCCGAACATTTTCTCCCAAATTCTGTAGCTACTCTTTTCTTATGATTGTGTGATTCTTATTTGTGCCCGTTTTATATATTTTTATTCTAATGGTTCATTTCTTTATCCATTTCTACTCTTTATTCAAGAGTAGACGCTGATGGGACTTAATGCTTCTCTCGAAATCTTATTTTTGTTTTATTGGCCAATATTTAATGCTGTATTTTATAATCTAAATTGTAATATGATTTCTGTGCGATTTTTCGAAGATACGCATACATTTTTATTATTAATGATGTTTTTGGAACAACCTTGACATTTTTCCCACAAGTGTAGATATACGATGTGGTTTTTCACCACGCTTCGGTTTGCAAATTATAACTTTATCTCAAGACTGTTTTGAGCTAACAGTTTCAGAATTGTTTTTAAAAAAGCAATTTAAAAATTTAAAAGAAACAGGCCTAAAATTTACCCTATAATTTTACGTTGTTATACCCATTTTAATTTCTTGATGATTCTCTAAATTTTATACTATTATTATGGCACACACAAAAGTATAATGAGGTTAAAAGAGAGAAAAACAAGATAGACTCAAAATTGAAAAGTATGTATGAAAATCGCACAATTGGATCAAGGTCAATCCATTACTATGAATTTTGCCTGGAGATAAGAAACAACACACTTAGGTTTATGTTTTTTTCGTACTCAGTAGAAATCCAAAATTTAAATATATTATATTTATAAAGATGGTTTTACACCTATATGTTCATTCGAATACTGAAGAACATCTGTTATAACTACGCTTGGTAGTTTTCGATGTTTATTTTACTCAAAATCCAACGATTAAAAACGACGTTTATTTCTCTTAAAAATCGGCGTCGAATATCGACGTTTATTTTTATACCTTTTATAAGGCTTGGTAGTTTTCGACGTTTATATTTCTTGACAAGATGGAGAAGTATACTCCATAAATGGAATACACAGAGATTTCAAAGGCGTTCTTTAGGAAATACTACGTATAAAACGGCACAGAAAGATTTTGCGATTCATGAGTTTTTATACCCGAAATTAAAGTGAACTAGGAACAGAAATTTATGGACTTTTGATTGTTGTTTGCCGAAAGAACCACCTTATCAATCGATGTAAACAAAATATGCGATGTTTTGTTCGGATTTTCTCGAATCTTATCCCCGTTACTCTAACGGATGCCATTTACGAGTATAAGTTTATTAATATATTTATGTAAAATGGAAGTTCTAATTGACGGTTTCAGTTCAAAATCACAATCTGGCGATAAATTTTAATAAGGATCATTCCTACTGGATTTAGTTCCAATCCGTCCAGCCGTTAAGGAGATGAGAATTACGACGGACGGACGAGGCGTGCCCATAAGTGGTCCCGCTACTACAGCTTCGCTGGTAAAGAACGCCTAAAAATCGACCACTAATATCGCTTATTTTTCCTAAAAATATAAAATCTTGTGATACATTTTATCGATTATTACCCATAAAAAATACAGAAGTTGGATTCTTCCAATTAAAATTTACTGAAAAATAAGACTTTTCGCATGTTGGATTTTTCGTTGCTGTCTAAAATTTGTTGGAATTGGCTTCGGCCACTAACCCTGAACAGCTAATTTTTCGGAATAAACCACAAGCAAATTTTACTCGTTAAATCGCGCCTCTTAATCAAGAAATCGTGACCATTCAAAGAAATTAATGTGACGCTAACATAATGCGCAACCAAAATACATATAATATGAGTATTTTAAAAAAATAATTACCTTGTTGAGTGCAAACGTTAATGGGTGTACAAAAAATCCCAGAATACGAACATTGAATGATGCTAGAGCATTGCAAGAAAAAATAAGCATGGGACTCTCCCACACGGAGAATCAATTGTGGACATGGTTACCAAAAATATAAATTTTATGACTGTGTTTTTAAAAAATACTATAGGGTAGGTCTCCAGGATTATACTCGTACTCGATTTTTAACCCAACCAGTCAGAAATGAGTCATGGGCGAGTGGATTTTGTCAAGCGGGGAGTAGGATTTAGTTATATTTTCGGGACCTGCTATAGGGATATTTGGCGATCAGTATTAATTCAGTTTGGGAAAACCTTTCTTTTCGCATCTTGGAGGTTGTTGGCAGAAGTCATAAGACTTCTGAGTATATTGAGTATGGAGGCTGATCATATCGTGTATGCGACCAAAGGCACGTAGGGCTTATCAGATGTGGTAGAGATTAAAGACAAGAGTGCAATACACTGATCATATTGATTTCTCCCGCGCCCGTGTCAGCTCAGTATGGATCCTTAAAACATAAGTGATCTTAGAAAGGGTATGGAAGCGTGGCTGTCTGGTATGACAAATGCCGATTTTCTCATTTGTTTTGGACGTTTGGCGCTAAAATATATTAAATTCGGGTGTGATAAAGCAAATTTAAAAATCCTGACGAATAATTTCATGGAAAAATTAGTATTTAAAAATCGACACTTATCGATGGCAATTCATTTTCGTCGATTTTGAAATCTTTACGAATTCGATGTTTATCGACATTTATCGATTTAAATCGAATCCTACTAAGCCTAGTCATAACGAATTTGAAATAAAATACCCCATTTCCGTCTCCTTTGAGCAAGATTAATATCGCAATTTGTCAGAATATAATTTCACGCCATTCCACGTTATTTACAGTTTAATATTAAGAACAGAATGAATTAAGTCTATTAAATATTTTCATAAACTCACAAAGATACGGGTTGAAAATTAATTTCGGTCGTCCAGGGAATTGAAACGGAACCCTTCAAACAGTCACTCTACACTTATATAATAAGAGAACGTTCAATATCGCGTGTCTTGTCGTTTCCGACTAAACTGTTGCAGTTACCCACCGTCAATCAATCCGTCTTCGGAGGTTATTGATGAAAGGGAAGAAGATGGCACCCTCGTTCATCCTTTTGTTCTCCTCTTTTAACTCCCGAAAGATAAATCAAGTTTCGCTCGCCCGCTATCGCGAACGAGGCTTTATATTGCGTCGTCAAAATAAAAGGAACAAAACGATGGGCGTAGAAAGAGAAAATTAACGACGGCGTATCTGTTGAACGCCCGCAAAAGTAATGGAGAACGGTTTTAAATAAAAGAGAAAGAAGAGACTTTTTATGGGAGAAAATTGAGAGGCGCGAGAATATCCGAATATTAGAGAATATAGCTCTTAAATAAAGAAGACATTTATATATCGATATATAACTTACGATTCTTTTACTGAGAAATTAAGACGTTTTCACGAAATAAAATAATAGAAATAACAACACTGTTATAAAATGGTCGTTATTTTGCTCCATACAAAACTAAACCCAAAGGCCTAAGATTAAGGCCGTGTAACCTGAGACCCAATCGAGCATTTCATACAAACAGCGAAGCTTTGCTGCGAAAGATATCCGAAAATGGAAATATTTTAAAAGCGGCATGGTTGTTATTTAAAGTTTAAGATCGGCCCGAATTCGTTCACCGGCCATGTCAAGATATGTTTGGTTCGTATCTGTGATGATTTATGAATTTAATTTGGTCTCCCTCGCCAATCGCGGGGTTTACGTTCCTGAAAAACACCCCGGTTGGCGAAACCAAGGGGATATGGGAAAAAGAGGTTTAGGGGAATCCACTTCCAAAGCTAGTATAGGGGAGGGTCTAGAAAGCGCCAAAAAATAACAAGATGGAAAAGTATACTCCATAAATGGAATACACAGAGATTTCAAAGGCGTTCTTGATGGGAAATACGAATGAAACGGTATCGAAAGATTGGGCAATTCTCGAATTTTTGTCCCCGAGAATATAAGTCGTAATTATATGGTCTCGGAGACTATCTTGTAGCAAATGTTGTTTTCTATCCAAATAAATATATATATATATATAAATCTATACCTCACAGATCATATAAAAGCATGGGAGAGAAATACATGGATTTTTAACTGTTGTTTGCTGAGAGAACCGTCTTAGAGATCAATGTAAACAAAATATGCGATGTTTTGCTCGTGATTTTCTCAATTTTTTATGTCCGAAGACACGAATTGTAATTATGTAGTCTCGTGGACTGTCTTGTAGTAAATTTTGTTCTCAATCCGACTACATTTTTAAAACTATACCTCACAGAGCATATAAGGACGTGGGATAGAAAACATGGATTTTAATTGTTGTTTGCCGAGAGACCGCCTTAAAGATCGATGTAAACAAAATTTGCGATGCTCTTCACGAGATTTTCTCGAATTTCTATCTCCGAAACTATAACTTGTAAGTATGTGGTCTGGTGGACTTTTTTCTAGTAACTGTTGTTTTCTATCCGAATAAATTTTTAAATCTATATCTTACAGATTATATAAGAGCTAAAGAAAGTAAGGTATTTCATTGTTGCTTGACGGATGCCATTTAACGAGATACGAGTATAGGTTTATGAAAGTAATTATATAAAGTGTAAGTTCTAATTAACGGATTCAGTTCAAAATCACAATTGCGCGATGATTTTAATAACGATCACTTATAATTAATTTCATTAAAATCCGTCTGGCGGTTTAGCAGATGAAAGTTACGACGGACGGACGGACCAGACGTGCCCTAATGGCGTTCCGCTATTACCGCTTCGCTGGTAAAGAACGCCTAAAAATTAACATCTGTGCCTCCCATAAATATTTAATAATAAAACTTTAATTAAAAACACCTCATAAACAAATAAATTCGTCACATCAGCTGCCTGGGCCCACACTTCCCCTAAAAACGCCGCATAGCCCGCTCAGTCCCGCTATTAATGTCCTAAGAACAATATGATCTAAACGGAACTTATGATACTTACTTTCCACATAATTATTTAACATTAAATGTGGTGCAGTAATTACTGATATTTGCTTTAATAGCTTTAAAATCGCCGCGGATGTGTTGCTCTTTGTGTTCCCAAATTTCATAACAAATTTTCTAATCGGTGATTTACAGATGATGTAAGAGCTAGGGAGCTTGTCATACATGAAGTATATTGAATTTGCAACTAGTATGTACGTATGTATAGAAATGCATATGGAGAGACTCTACCGCTCGTCCCTTAAGGAGCCGAACTCTGTTTGACGGCTAGCTTCGCTCACCTATTATTTTCAAGCTAATTTAACATGCATTTAATAAATATTTGAAATATAAAATGAATATTCGTTAAAACTGACCCTCCTATAACACAGGTTCTTAAAATTTCAAATCCCCACAAAGTGACTCGTTTGCTGTTTAAATTCTTGTCAAATAAATTATAGACTCTGACTTATAAATGCTTGCAAAGACCAGAATTAGTCTCGCGAAGAGCCAAGGAAAAGCAGATTAAGCTAGTCCTCGCGAAGGAGCAAAACGTTTCAGAAATAATTACTTACTTCATTAATAAAGCTACAGCATTTAATTTTTTTAAGGACAAAGTAAGAAGACAGTAATATTTGTCATATCATTAAATGTATCTCTCACCTGAAATATATCGTGGCTGGGCGTTATGCTGACGATCTTTATGCCGAACGGACCTTTTGCCATTCCGTCCGGGTTCCAAATAAATTCGTCTTCCTCCCCTCGCTTATTATTCTTTCCTCAAACATATTTTCTTCGAGAGCGGCCACTTGACTAATAGTCATTATTTGACGAATATGTGGTCGAATCCGTTGCTTCCTTTTCCTCAAGCGCTCTAGCCGGCACGTGCTCGACACGATTCGCCAATAGTGACGCACGCACCACTGTAAATGTGCTAGATGAGATTCCTAGTTCCTCCTTTATTCCTCGCTTCACTTCCCCGTCTACAATCATTACTCAGCCGAAGCATGGTTAAGTTGCTGTTTACTTTCTTCTGTTAATTCTTTTCGTAGAGGTTTAACTCGTATTAATTTCCAAAGAAATATTATATAATAGGCAAAGGGTTTCTCCGTTATTATTAACATTTTGTGTTTATGGAAATAGTACCAATTTATCAACTATTAATGCGTGTTCAAATAAATTTGACATACAATTATACTTATTATGGAGTTCCATATCTTGACGGCCTCTTCAGTGCCTTAATTCACATGCTTAATTGCTTTCATTAGGAAGTCCCCGTATTCCGAGAAGGGTGGGTTATTCTCCTAAGTTATTATTCTATCAGTTAACGTGTGATTGAACATGGTATTTACAATCACTGGACTACTGTCTTAATTTACGATAAAGCAAATGCATGCCGTTTACCTTATATCGATGTTCGATAATAATAATTGTTTTATTTTGTAAAATAGAATATATCATTCAATATAAAATGATCGGCTTTAAATAATGTGCACTAAAATTTGAAGGAGATAATTAGTTTTAAATGGAAATTTCACTAGGCTTCATAATCGTAGAAAAATAGCTCTGTGACTTCCACAAAAAAAGGAAGTCACAAAATTATTTTTTCTGCAATTATGATGAACAAATTCCAAAAAGTGGAATGTGATTGCATCGATCTGATTAATCAGGCTTTTTTATTTTAATATATTCTGGCTCATAAGTTAACAGAAGAAATTTTGAATAGATATTACACCCATTCAATATAACCTAGTGGCCTTCATTTGACGGCGCAAAAGAAAAGGACCGAGGAACGAGCATTTCTCCCCTTCTCCTCCTAGGACTTAGTTATTGATTATTTTCCTTCTAACGCCATGAAGAAAACTCGTGACGTATTATGATTTGGCTAGAATTTTTGGCGGGATATTTTTGCTATCTTATCTGAGACGTGATTGTGTTCGGAAGTGTCAAAGGAAGTTGCTGGTAAGAGATCTCCGTTTCGAAGAGGGGGCGATGCAGTTCCTCAAGACATAGTAAGTATTTTCCGTAGCTGCAGTAAACAATTAGAAAATTATTCGTAGATGTAGAAAAATTAAGATGTCTAAGTTTTTAAATATTTCTGTTTTAACTTTTTATTAAAATTTTTTTTATTGGTAGCAAAGTTTTTAGTTATAAATCGTCGTTAGAATTAAATAATTAACTTGATGGGAACGAGGAAGAATCACAATAGAATAAATTATTTCGATTGCGCTATGTTTATTTAAAATGTCACTCCTTTTATTGCGTTGAAGCACTACCAGTGAATTTCGTTTCTTTTCCCAGGCCAAGTTATGTGAATCCCTCCATTTTCCTCCATTTCCAATTTCAAATCTATACCCTTCATTTCCTTCGTGAGCCCCAGTGTGTGATATGATATGGTCATTTTGTGATAAATCGCCGTGTGTGTGCGTTTGACTGTGTCAAGAGGAATCTCTTTTATCGCGTGAGAATGTCTTCTTCCACCGCTGGAAAATTTACACCACACCAAAGGTAGGAAGACGTTTTTCTTTTTCCTTCGGTTCCTCTTTTTACTTTCAGCTTCGTATATATGGTGTTTAGGTCGTCGCAGCCAAAGACAATCGTGCGTCTAAGATTTTTGGTCAGGATATGCCATAATTGGAGATGGGTTGATTGAAATTAAAATGAACGCAAGCCTTTAGTTAAAAGTAGATAAAAATGTTTTATACATTTTAGAAGCCCATTAATCATTCATATCCTCGCATTGCTTGAAATAAATCCATCCATATATCGTTCAAGTTTTCTAAAGCGGCGCCAAGTTTCGCATCGATTACTACAAAAATAGTTGCACATAGTTCTCTTGAACCAGCACGTTAGCAAAACCTTACTGAAATTCTCTATTATCAATGGAAAATAACTGTATCTTGTTGAGTGGCTTGGGGAACTCGTAAAATTAATAATACTTATGGTTTATACCACAGGCTAATGAGACTGGAGGAGAACGTGAAGCAAGGCTTGAAAGAGAAAGGTTGGCAAATTGGTCTATAAAGAAATATTGTAAAATTAGCGCGTAATTTCTAAAAGATAACCAATTGGGGTCTAAGGCCTCCATCTCTCCGAAGGAGCTAGGAGCTGAAGGCCCGTGGGGCCGGAAAACTACTAGCATTATGCAAAAAAGAGAAATTCGATCACTTAGTTTATCTGTATATTTTTAGTACCCCTTCTCCGTTTAATTTGGGCTAGTTGCCTAAACTTTGGTCTTTCTTAGTAAAACGTATTTCAGCCGTGATATGCGTACTGTGGTACTCGACTTCTTTCCATATCATTTTTTCGACCATTAATTTATAATGTAATACAGACAGGGCCGGCCAAAGGGGAGGGGGGGGGGGAGTGCGGCGGATGTGAGGCATCCGGGCCCCCTGAAGTTTGTAGATCTCAACCACTAAAGTGCCGGTTGTAAATTTTGCATAAAATTTTACTAAAACACTTGCTAAACTGATTTCCAATAAAAAAATTCCGAAAAAGTAGTAATTTAAAAACTGGGAGCTCAATAAATCACAGAATTATGTACTATTTATCATAATGTATTTTCTATGCTTAGAACTTAAAAATGTTTTTCTCAAACATTTTATAAAAAAAACTGCAATAAAAATTCGTTATTCAGATGCCACATATCAGGTTGGCCCTATGGATATTCGCATCAGGGCCCCCTCCAGTTCTTGCCCGTTCCTGAATACAGATAAAAGTGCTAACTTCGCAGTCAATCAGGAATTAAAAAAGAATCGATTACCGAGGCTCCAAAACACCACAATTTCAATTTTTTAATAGCGTTTTCATTTTGCTCTTCATAGTAAATACTTAAATTTTTAATTAAAGTAATGAGCATCATTTTCACATTTTTCAAAGCTTTAACAAATGTTTAGTTATATTGCTCGAAAAAGTCTATATTTGTCGGTATATTGTTGCTGCCAAACGGAAACATGAAATAAAATTTCGAAATTATTGCTCGCAAATTTAATCCTTTATCATTTTATGGTGAATACTTCTGAAGACATTAAGCGACTAGCATATAACTGCATATCGGTAGGTGCTATGCCCTCTTTACTAGTTAAAATTAGGTGAAAATCAGTCAATCAAGGCAAGTTTGGTTTGTAAATTTAAAAATGTAAGCCCAGATTTGTGATTATAACTTTTACTGGACGATAAAATTTGAAAGGAAACGAAAAATACTTCTTCGGACTGCTTACTGCATTCGTTTAAAATGGGAGAATGGTAAAATAGATTTATACTTGAAACATCAGAGGAAAACCAATGCCTAACCTGAAATGTTTGCCGTGTATTTTTGAAATGTCAATTTTTATACCTATATGAGAGATTGCCAATTTTCTTTTGATGTGGGATCAAACTTCCTTACAAAGCAAGTAATTGTCTACAACTAAATATCATTGACAGAAATTTATACAAGTTTTTCATAAAAAAATAATGCATTAATGCAACATATCAGCCAATATAGAATCCGGTCTAGCTGTGGAGGGCGAATGGCAGTAAAATAGCAACGTGAGAGGTTAGCTTGTCGAAATTAAATATATTTTATATAATTGCGAAATAACTCGAAGAAATAAAATAACTTCCAAAACAGCCGCTTTTACGACGGCATAAGGGTGAAAATGCTGCAGAACCGTGCGCTTACTAATTTAGCAGATCTTAGAGAAATTTTTATGGAAGGCTGGCGGATGGCATTGAAAAGGCATATCGGCTCATTTAGACAAAAATACTCTTCGTCCACATGTCCCTTAGCTGATTCGATCACGGGGTAAAAGGATCCCCGAAGACGGCACGCGCTGACCATAAACGGGAGTAGGTATAGCAAGACTCGCACCAATGCATGTAGAAAACATTCGGCTTACATTTTCGATGAGTCTTCTCGCTCTCTCTCCTAACCCTGACATGGATTTGTAGGCGCAACTAACCGGTAGACAACGCGTCAGTTCTTTGATTTATCTGCCTACTTTGGCACTTCAATCAAAAGGAAGTAATTGTTTGAAGAGTTGCTAATATGCCCTTAAAGAACCACATGAAGCTCAAGAAGAGGCATGCTGTGAACTGGCAATGTGATGAACTTTAATCTATAAACAAAGTTAAAACTTCTCGAAGGAATTTCGTTACAATAATGTTACAGCGCAGCCCAAAAACATCGAAAAATGGTATTCTAGGAATAAAGGGACGTTTATTGAAAGATTTTTATTTTGGTCAAACTTTGGGTTCCCTATCGATATATATATATATATATATATATATATATATATATATATATATCACAGTGGACATGAGATTCTTGGCGTGCCATTAATTATCCCAAGACATGAGGAGCCATCAGGGTTATCTAATTGAAAACGGAGAGAATTTTGATTTAGCGACGCTCTAGATATGAAAAAGACTCGTAAGATAAATGGATTATTTCTCAGGTCGTAAAACAATCGTATTAAAGATATCCTTTTCATATCCATTTCGAAAGAATGCGAATTTTAATTAAAGAACATCGAAAGAAAGAATGGCATCGAAAAAGAAAGGGAAGCATTTTATAATTATTTGCCACTTTCAGGAACCCACTTCTCATCATTTACGGAGCTCATCTCATTCACGCAATTTACTCGTGGATCTAACTCAAGCAAGGAGTGCAGAAATTGGTTTTCATCATAGTAACAAAAAGAATCTACAAAACAATTGACTGAACAGAGCAAAGTCTGTCTTTTTTAAACCGTGTAAAAGAAAGATTTAAAGAGAATGCCTCATATAACTATCGTTTCCATCTGGGAAATAAATTGAAGCAATTCATGGGTACGAAAATAGGATTGATGAGAAGATGAATTTCTGCTCCGAAAATTTAGCAAGAAGGCGAATTATGTTTCACAATTTTTAATTCGGCGTCCACGCCAAAAAACGATATTTACGTATCCATAAAAAGGCGAATATACACAGTTGATCATCGTAAATATTTGCATATAAGCATTAGCATTTTTTCCAAAATTTTTGTCTCCAGAATGGGGATGCGGTTTATATTCGCGAAAAAAATCGTACAAGTCCAAAATAGCGAGATAATTGTTAAAATTCACTAGCACTTTCGTAAATTCCTCGATGATTTATTAAACAGTATGTGACATACAAAAACATTACACAATCATTGCAATAAATAAAAAAGCTAAAGAAATGTTGCTATTATAGACGATGAAAATATGGAAATGTCAGTTTATGCCGATGATCGCAGCGGGAATCGCCAGAGGTTCGCGAGGAGAATGCCGTATTAGTCTAGTGTCAAGATATCGTAAAAGATCTCATATTGCGATAATTCTATCGGTGGAAACAGTTCGGTGGTCTTGCCTTCATTATGGAAGTCGTTTTCCGAGTGCAGTGTATTTGGATAAAAAACTGCGCGGCGAAGTCAAGCTAGCAAAGCAAAATAGGAGACCTGGGTAGTTTTACTAAGCTTAAGCTGCAATTAAGGCGTTTTTATGTGACAGTTTTCTCTCAAAGTGTCCATCTATTTGACATTATCCAGAATCGCTTGGGTAATTTCCACATTAACTGGAAAGAAAACAACAGAGATCCATCATTGTCTATAAAAACAATCTAATTAAAAATTTTCATCACGTAGAACAAAATTAATGAAAAACAGCAGATGACAACTTCGAATATATTATTCCAAAATTCCTTCAGCGCCGATAATAATCTAGTTATAGGAATATGTTGTCACATAAACAAAACCTTTTAAAAAAATAAAAACCGATTGTTTCATATTCCCTTATATTTGAGGATTTCTCGCCAGTTTCTTCCCCAATATTTGTTAGATATTGCCATCTTTTTACGATCTTCGACTCGCAGGGTAACTCATGACCCAGAAACAGCTCAGGAGAACGTGACGGGAAAGATTAACGTCGGAGAAATGCGATGGCGTACAGTTTTTACGTTTAAATTCATATGCCGCAGTCCCATTCAGCGGCGCTCTGCAAGAGGCAGTGAGCACCTTGCCCGCGATTCGTAAAAAAAAGACGCCGCGATATTTGAAAGTAACTTTCTTTTCGTCGTCAAGGTTATCGGCGAGCGCATCAAACCGTAGAGATATGGGCGATGAATGCGAAATACCCGTCTGGGTTTTCAAAAAACCTCCCCGAAGGCCTACTAAGGGACGCATGAGTTGAATGGATAAGGGACGAACCGTGCGCTAATGATATCGGAAAAGGGAAGAGATCGAGATGGCGAAGAAATCGGCACATGCCAGAATCCCGAACGGCTTAGGATAAGGCCTGTTTATTTTAAAACTATTGAATACATTTTTTCCTTTGTTCTCAACCGCTACCTCACATACGCACTTATATGTACATACATTCACACGATCGAAAAATCGACTTGGCGACGGAGCTTATTTTTTTAGAATCTTAGAACGATAATTTGTGAAGTCAATTGGGAAGAATTTTTTTGCAGATGTTCACTCGTTCATGTGTTATAGGGACTACATGCGTGACTCAACCGATATTTTTAAAATATTTGTCTTTTTCAAAAAGGAGTTTTATCAATAGGATAAAATATCTAACGAAGCCGTCATTGCTGAGCATTTTCTATCAATTATTTGTATAATGGGCGTAAGTCTTAATTTTAAGACTGTCAGAAACTTTGGTTAGATATACAGAATTGATTTGTTTTGAAAGTTATCCTTATTTCTCTTTTTAATCAATAGCGGAGTTTTATCGTGTAAAAATAATTTGAAGCTTATATATTATTTACTCGCGTAAGACTTCAGCAACAAAAATCGAGTATTAGTGCTGGGGTAAAGAACCAAACTACCCGTGCATAAATACGCCTTTGCTTGTCTACGTCTTCATACAAGTTCGATAAAAATTAGCATTCACACGCTTAGGTGGCAAAATTGGCATGTGTGCCATTTTAAATCTCATTTAACGTGCTTCAGTAATTTAAAACCGAAGCAATATTCGTTAACTCGTGGAATGCAAATCAGCAAGGAAAGGACGCGTAGGCTATTCAATAATGCAAATGCAAGCCTTTGCATTCAGCATCTTATTTGCTGTTGAGGAGTCCTTTTGGTTTCCCTTATTCTGTTCAGACAGAAGACTATGCAGGACTTGAGCATAGCAACATAAAAGGAAATTCAATTTTTCCGCTCTAAAAGATACTATAGGTTATATAAAATTTCAGTTGTTTCTCAATTAAAATTTTGATTTTTCATTCATAAAAATCTTTCGAGATGGAATAAATTATTATTAGCGTTAAAATTATTGAGCAAAAAATGTTCAGCAAAGTCGAGGTTGGTTTACTTTATCGCAAAGATGACTTGCTTTCTCGGCAAATGCATTGCAAGCCTTTGCACTCAAAAAGGCGGGTTAAAAGCGGATAAAACCCAAGTCAACATTTTTGCAAATGAGAAAGAAGGCTGCGGAACAATACAGCGTGGTTGATATCCAAGGCGAGTTCTTTTGTCGGGAGAAGAAGCGACGCGTCTTTGTAGCGCGCGAAGAAAACATTAATAAATAGATACGAAAAGGGAAATATATTAATAAAAACGACGTTAGCCATCGAGATGGAAGTGGACGTGGCAGAAAAAAGTAGAAGATACGACGTTAGACAAAAAATGATGAAGAGAAGAATTATATAGAAACGCTTGAGGAGTGCGGATAGCTAGGAAAAAGAAATGAAATACTGATGGGACAGAGAGGAAAGGGAGAGAAATGCGATGGCTAGGGAGACAGGGTTGACACATGACGTGAAAGGGGAGGGCAAAGGACTGAAGAGAAAAGGCAGAAAGGGGGCGTAAGAAATTGGAGATGGGGGGAGGGAATGGAGGGAGGTAGGCGGAGGAGTTTTTGGAGGGGAGAGGATAGAGAGGGAGACGTAGAAGATCAGAGAATAAGAAGGAATGCGGATAAGAAGAGAAGTAATGAAACTGAGAAGTGACATAAGGAGCCAAAGGAAGATAAGCAGTCAGGGTTTAGAGAGAGAGAAAAATAATGACAGTGAATTGGAGAGGAAACGTAAGAGTAGAAGAGAAAGGAGATAGGAAGAGAGGAAGGGGAAGCCTAGCTATGGAAGATGGGGGAGAAAAAAGTGGGTGGAGTTTCATGGAATAGAGAAGAGGCGAACATGTTACTTATAAAGAAATCGAGACAGGAGGAAAGTTTGCTAGAAAAGGATCTGTAAGTTGAGGAGAATGGGTGTCAGAGAGAGAGAGAGAGAGTTGTGGAAAGAGAGAATAAGTTCTAGGTTTCGCGAGAGGTGGAGAGAGAGAATTAGTTCTAGGATTCGCGAAGGAGTGGGTAAAGAAAAAGGGGATTAGACAAAGAGAGAGAGAGAGGGTGCAAGAGGTAGAGGTAAGAACGGACGAGATGGAGAAGTGAGAGACAGTTTGAGGGAGCGGGAGAAAGGTTGCCCTCGGGGATAGGAAAAGGAAGAAAGACGGAAGTGAAAGGGGAGGACAGAGAGAAAGGGGTCTAGGGTGAAATGGAGGAAGACAGACGGAAAGAGAGAGAAAGGATGTGAGAAGAGAGAGGTAGGGGCAGGAGGTAGAGAGGTTGAAAGGAGGCGATGCGAGGTGCCCACGGAGGAGGAGATGGGAGAGGGGTTATGGGGAGGGAGAGGGATGGTTGGGGGCAGAGGGCCTGCGCAAAATCGATACGCGGCCGAAGCGACTGAGGGGGAAGGGGGAGGGGGTCGAGGGTAAGGGTTGGAGGGAGTTAGAGGAAGTAGAGATAGAGAGGAGGGAGGGTAGAGGGAGAAAGAGAGAGAGAGAGAGCGGTAGCTGGTTGCGTGGGTGTTGGGAGGAGGGTTTTGACGGGAGAGAGGGGTAAGAGACGGAATTGGACTTTTGGGACGCCGCCGTTGCAAATGGTTAAAATTCGCGAAAACGGGTTTCAGGAGAAACAAAATTTTGCAAAAAATATTTATACATATATTCCACCACGCTCGCGCAAATTTTAAATCGAACGATATATATATATATATATATCTATGGATATCGTTCGATTAAAAATTTTAGAAATACCCTGCCTCCTCTTTGATTCTGATATGCGTCGATACAATGTGTGTGTGTGTATGCCAGCGAAAGCTGATTCTCGGTTTCCATAAAGAGGTTTTTGTCTCCGTTTTTTTTCCCAAGGGCAAATCGTATCAAATTCGAATTTCCTCGTTTCCCGCCCCGCTTCGCAAGACATCAAAGCGAGAGATCGTTCTCCTCTTAAAACCCTTTGCTCTCGTTAACGATCGAAACGCCATTTGACGGCACGAGAGATGCGGGCGCTATGAAAATGAGCCTGTTTCGCGAAACTGGCGTCTAGAATCGAGACCGCAACAATAGCCCTGTTTCCTGCAATTTAACATGTAGTTTCGTCACATCAAAGCACCGGATAAAACCCCGCAATATCGTAGAAAATAATGTCTTTCCGCCGAAGGATCCTTTTTTATTCGAGTCGTAAAAGGAAATATAAGATTGCGAGAAAACATTATCGATCGGCGGCTTTACATTCGTGTCCTTAGTTCTACGCGAAGGTTAAACAAAAAAAACAAAGACCAGCGTCTTTGATATAATGAAACCAAAAACATTCTCCGGTGTAAAAAATTAACTCCGAAATATTCAGCAAACACAAACTTTTGGAAACTATGTATCTATTACTCTGAAAACATTTTCATAGTGATTTGTTGTTGTTTATTATATAAAACTTTGTATTTATTACTCTGAAAACATTTTCATAGTGATGTGTTGTTGTTTATTATATAAATGCGGTCGAACGACGTACTTTTTCAAAATTAGGAAGCAGCGTTTTTAATTACCGTTTCACATACTCTTTCTCAGGCAACTTGTTCACCGGCGCAATTCTCTCGCAATAGCAAAGATCCTCGGTTCAAATGCTATTGTGGGAATGCGCGTATGCGAGCGTCGGCGTCCGCCGATAATGCTAGGACGCGCTTTGCGTGTTATTCGACGCTTGGGATACGTGCAAATAAGCGCATGAACTCGCGCGGTTACTGATATAACAGACGCGACGCGCGCGGTGCGAATGGAATTCGAGGCGAATCTCGGGGAAAAGAAATTTAAAAAAATCCGACAGACACAAAACTCGGAGATTGCATTATGAAACTCGTTATTGCCGGAATCCTCGACTCGCCGTCCCGTCGGAGTGGGAAAAATATAATCATTATTTCGTCATTGTCAACCGAGGAATCCCAGCGAATGTGTCGTTTATTCTCTCTCACTCTCTCTCTCTCTCACACTCTCTCTCTCTCAATCTCGCTTGCCCTACGGAAAAGGTACGCCGTACGAGATACGTCAATCTCACACCCACTCCAAACACACACACACACACCCCTCCTCCTCCCCTCTCTCTGTCGTTTTGTTTGCAGATTATGAGCAGCTGCGTGAGGCTCAAATTTTGCTTCAGCTGCATCGATTTGTGCGTGAGACGAGAGCTGGAACCGCGAAAACAGTTGCCGGTTCAGAAATCCTAGACTGGCGAGACGAAGGTCAGCAAACGGCGTGCAGAACTAAATAATAGGAAGGACTGAGAGCAAGATATAAGAAAGAGGTGCTTAAGGGAGAGTATTATATATCATTCTATATATGTAGCTACTTCTTACTTATGATATAACAGGAAGATACTAATGTTTAAGCACTTCCAGATGTGCTATAGACTTGAAATTTGGCACGATTACATGTTTTTGGTCACAACCAAACAGAAAAATCCGAAATTGGGAAAATTCACATTTTAAGGGGCTGTTTTGCCCCATTTTTGCCTCATTTTTGCTCCATAAGAAAAGCATGTAAATCGTATCATATATCAAATATGTAGGAGGCATATTAATGTTTGGGCACTTTCAGATGAGCTAGAGACTTGAAATTTTTTATGTGGGTAGAATTATGTGTATAACCGACTACAAAAATAAAATCTTAAAAACGTTCAACAATTCGGCCGCTAAAAAGTTGCAAAAATTAAAACAAATATTTAATGTTTATGTATTTTTGAATGTGCTAGGAAACTGAAATTTTCTGTAAAGATATAGAATTCGTAAATTAACCGATTAGGGATTATAGAAATTCTGATATATTAATTTATTCGGCTGTTAAAAATTCTTAAAGTAGATAAATGTTTAGGTACAAGGGGACGAGCTAGGGAGCTGAAAAATTTCAGTTATTTAGAGCGTTGTGTATTAGCGAACATTACCATTTGAAAATCTCTATTAATGTGTTATTACGGCCGTTAATAATTTAAAAAATGTAAACTATTAGATAAATATTATTGCACTTCTGGATGTGCTACAAGATTCAAGTTTGGCATAAATGTGTGGCAAACAATGGAAAAAGTATAATATTCTTAAAATTTCAAATTTTAGGGATTGCTTTTATTCCAATATTTTCCCATAAGAAAAGAACAAAAATCGGTGCAGAGGTGCAAACTTTTGAATTAAAGATATTCTGATGATGAAATATCTGTCTGAAAAATTAATTTGTTTTTCTAGGTGAGTTTAAATGTTTGCAGAATGCAAGCACCAACTACTGGCATAGTATATGTACACTAGGGTGGTCCTTATTTTTCGACATCGGATTATTAGAGCCTCACCCCCTAAAGTGGTTCCTATTAGTAAAAAATAATATGCAAAATTTCAGTACAATCGGATAACAGGAACTCGTGCCCCAAGGCCCTTGAAGTTTTGCTAATCCCCACTCCCCTAGTATTCATGGGCGTTCTGATACCTAATATGTATCTATCTTACTGCAGTCAATTACGTTGGAACCTCAAATTCTATAAACTGTATATGCGTTTCCAGTCCCCACACAGACATAATAAACCTTCCTTCCATTTTAAGTATCTCCCAAACCATTACTCAAGGCCAGTGGGCGTGGCTAATGTTGCAGCTGTCTGATATCCGCTCCGTTCAAGCACCTTCGGCAGTCTACATTTTGTACCTTGGGGAGTTTGGAGTAGCATTGTCCAATATAATGATTTTGTATGGGAACTTTTAAATCATATAATGGCGTTTAAAGATGAACTTCAAGAAAAATCCTATTTAACAGGAAGCGATTAAAACCTAATTATTGGTAGTAAGTTGCCGTCAAACAAACAGGTTTTGGGTGTATTTTTCCATTATCTCTGAAAAGTGAAATGAGATGTGCGTGCAAGTTCCGGATTAGTTTTGCTGGAGTGATTTCTTTTGCAAAATGCGCGTATAACCACAAAGCATCAGCAACATTGTGTAACAAAGTTGGAGTCATCATATTCCGAATGAAGAAACTTGCTCAATCGATCATTTATTCATCGTGGTGGTGAGTTTGCATGTAGAACGCGCTGCAAACCTTCGGGATGAATTTCAAGTATCTCAATCGAATGCCGTTGTTGTCCATTGGGGTGAAAAGATGTTTCCTGCTTTGACCGTCAAAAGTATATAGAGTATTCCAATAAAATGTATACTAACGTACATATTTATTTGTAATAGACAAGCATGATATTAAATTAGCGTATAATGAATTTTACTAAAGTAAATGCTCAGCATGTCTACCTTCAACTTTTACTCATATATGAAAACGGCGTGTGACAGACTGACATACGTTGCTGTGCGACGTGCACATGAGCATCCCTTATGCGCTGTAACATCAACCTCAAATTTATCCTTTAATGCACTCACGTTTTGGTAGTTCACTTTTAAATTCTCATCTCCAACGTCTCTGCACCTCTTTAGTATTTTCTACTTTCCAGTAACATTTCAAAATTTACTGAGGTTGCTCAAAAGTCAAACGCGGTTCTGCCGTTTTGAATATACTCTGTTTAAAAAAAATAAATCACAACGTCTCTAATGGAATCTTATGACACTATCACATTATGATAGAAATAAATACATTTCTATCTACATTTCTGAATGGTGTCAACTGTCAAATTGTGTGTATATTTTATTGGAATTCCCGGTATATACCTAGGTAAATACAGACTGCCCACGGAAAGGCACCCACTTGTAATACAGTTGTATAACTGATAGGTATTATCTAAATATAAACTGCGCTTATTTAATATTAGGTAATACGATGGGGCATAATCTTCATATGCATTTGGATTAATGAATGTATTTATCCACCAGCGTATAAACATTTTTGACCCCTTTGAAGGACTGATAGACATTCCTTGACAAGGTTTTCAGCAATAATTTCCTCGAAAACAATTGTAGCTGGTTTTAATATTCCGTTATCATAAGAAAAACCAAAGGTAAAATTCAGGTGAGCTAATATATGGAAAACGTGGGGGATACTTAAACTACCCTCATCGTCCAAGCCACCTTTTTCTAAGGTCTCAATTCAGGCACTGACGGACACTATGAAGTCCGTCCTTTTGAGAATAAACTCTCATGACAATTTTTTTGCGAAATTAGAAAAAGATTATTAGTAAATCAGCGTAGAAAGTCTCCGTATTGATAAAAATCCTACTTGAATATACGATGGTTTGAAATTATTTCTAGCATGAAGTCCGTTCTGTGTAAATCTGGTCCACAAGAGGGAAATTTGTCCATTACAGGGGGTCGAAAAGAGGTTTTACAGAACATATATGCGCACAGGTATGCATATGTGTATATTTGATAACATTTATACGCACAGACGCGTATTTCTCACACATCCCTCTTTTCATCGCACGATGCATTCTGAACGAGATTTCTCTTTGGAAGCCACTAGTTGATTAGCTATTGTTCTTCCCTACGCGGACGCCAATGCATTTTAATACAAACATACGCCTGGAGTCGTAGCAAAGTTAAGATAAAACTTATCCAATAAAGAGAGAGAGAGGGGGGGGATGGGGACCGTCAGTTATAAAAAGAGTTAAAAACGCTAAGACAGAGTGAAAAAGGAGTTCTGGAGAGAGAGAGACGGGGAGGTATATTCGCTAGTGAGTAAAAAACTAACTGAACTTAAGAGAAATGGAGAAGGTCGTGGGAGATGCGAGGCAAAAAAATGGAAGTTGAGAGGGGATAAAAGGAGGGGAAATAAAGAGGGAAAATAAGGCGGTAGAATAGAGAGGGGATAAGGATGGTAGAACAGAAAGGATTCGAGTTCAGAGGTCAAACCGCACATAATTATTACAAGTTAAAGCCGCCTTCTTCGATTTATCGAAAATTTGACCTATGGAAAAGTTGAGTTATCGAAAGTTCGAGCTATCGAAAATTCGCGATACAGAGGTTTGCATTAGCGATATCCGACCGTGGCTCTGAAGGTCTCAGAACGGAGGAGAGGAAGCGAGAAACGTCAGAAGAAGAAAGAGGAGGATATGAAAACGAGAGAAGGGAACGCAGAGGAGGTTGGGATGGGAGAGTAATGGCGAGAAAGTTATGAAAAGCAAGAAAGATATATAGTGAGTGCGAGGCAAGTTTCCGCAACCCCTGACGCTTTTAGAGGGGTATTCCCTTTTTAAATGCGTTCTCTCTCTCTCTCTTTCTTACAGCCATGCCACCGGTGGAGGCAGCAAAGCAGAGCGCCACTCTCTCTCTCTCACGGAGCACTCCCGGCTCGACCTTAAAAGTTCCACCACGCCCGCCTGTTTATATTAAGGAGATAACGACTTAAGAGTTTCGAAGCGACCGTATTTTTCCAAGGAGAAATTAAAGGCTAATATATTCCGAGCTCGTACTCGGACGTCGGATCCGTATAAAGGTTCCATCGGGCGAAGCAAAGAGAGAGAGAGGAAATCTCGAGAAAGAGGACGGGACGCAACGAGTATACTCGTCAAAGAGACACGGTTGTGGGTGGAGAGAATTTGCGGATGTCTCTCTCTCTCCCGCATCGTATCCTGGTGGCAGCACGACACATCCAATATCTTCCAGATGAAACTTGGAAGGGAGGGAGGTAGGAAGGGTAGTGAAGGAGGTATGAGGTTGGTTATGGGAGATTTGGAGGGAGAAGACTTCGCACGAGATAAAGTACGAGAGAGAGAAGGAGAGAGAGAGAGAGAGAGAGAGAGAGAGAGAGAGAGAGAGAGAGAGAGAGAGAGAGATACAACGGGAACAAGGCGGCGAGAGGATGAGTGAGGAGAAGGTGCGGATGAGGTGGGAGATTGCCTGCTCACACCACAGTCACTCCTCGGAGGAGATTTTTTATGGATATAGAAACGTCTCTCTCTGTGGGCAAAATTGGGACGATGAAGTCCCTTCTTTTCGTTCGAAGCATCGTCAAGGAAAGAAAAATCATATTTCGGCATTAAAATATTTACATTAAGAAGGGTGCGATACAGTATGATTGGTAAACTGTATACCCAGTTTCCCCAGCGCTGATTTGGTTACGGACGCATGAATGCATGCGGAATTTATTTACCGACACGGATAGCATTTAATAATGTGCCCTAGTGGTTTTGCAGCGCACTGCATTTTTCATAAAATGTATATGGAGTGAGAAAGTTCGTGGTTTTTCCCAGCGCGGCTTTTTCCAAAAACAAACCCCCATTTTGTCCCAGGTTCTACTGTTTTAATACATTCAAGAGTAGAGGAAATACATAATGTCTAATATATTATCTTAAGTTTGAAGGTCGTGGGGTGAAAACTATGAATAATTAGGCTTTTAATCAACGAATGAAGGCAAACACGAAGATAATGATGGCTTGTAAAAACCTTTAAAAGGTTTTGCATGGACTGAAAAATACTGTAAGTGTTTACAAAAACATATTATAGCATAACTAATAAAGTAGTTTCTATATTTTAAATTTTAAAGGATAATTGTAATCAAATGATCGTTGCATCAGTTATTAACTTTACACATGAAATTATAGAATGTAATCCATTTGAAACCTCGCTATCGTAGAAAACCAACCATAGATTAATTGTTTCGCGCAGTGTCTGTATATATTGGGTTTTTCTAGAGTAGTAATTTGAGGCACGAAAATTCTAAATGAGATATTTAAAATGGCGAGTTTTGAATATGTAGTGGTGTATAGGAGAGAGAGATAGAAGGATAAGATATGGTAGATAGAGGGAGAGAGAGAATGAGAGAGGAATTAAAGTAAATAAAGGGGGCAGAGCAAAGGAGCGTAGATGTGAAAGGGAAAGAGTAAGATGGGAAGATTTGTCATCGATAGAAAAGCTAATCAATTGTACAATTCGACAAAGAGATAGGCGGAAAGAGAGTGAGAATGTGAAAAAAAGAGAGGAAAGAAGAGGGCGGGAGGGAGAATAGAGGAATAGAGAGAAAGAGAATGAGAAAAAAGGAGAGAGAAGAGGAAAAGGAGGGAGGTAGAAGAGAGAGATAGAGAGAACGAGTGAGAAAAAAGGAGAGAGAATAGAAGAGTGGGGGAGGAAGAAGAGAGAGAGAAAGAGAATGAGAAAAAAAGGAGAGAGGAAAGAAGAGTGAGGGAGGGAGAAGAGAGAGAATGAGAGAAAAAAGGAGAGAGGAAAGAAGTGAGAGGAAAGCAGAATGAGGGAGGGAGAAGAGAGAGGGAGATAGAGAAAGATACAGGAGTCTTCAGCGCGCATTTGCGAGGCACTCGAGATGATCGGCAAAGAAGAAGCGCCTCTGGGATGACTCCAAGTGTCGTTTCTGTGAAAACGAGAGGAGAAAGGGGGAAAAAGGAGAAAAAGACGATCGTTGGCTTCTCTCCTCTCCTGCCACCCACCCACCCTCTTTTCTGCCTCCCTCTTTCCTGCCTCTCTCTCTCCTCCAACCCTAGGGGTTGACTATCTCCGCATCCCCTCTGTCTTCTATCGGTTTCTCTCTGCCTCTCCCTATCCACCCTCATCTTCCTCCTCAACTCACTCCCTCTCTCTCTCTCTCTCCTCCTCAACCACGCCTCTATTTCTTTCCTCGAAATCACGCCCTCTGATTCCCGCAATATCCACCTTCCGCTCTATCTTTTCCCCTTTGTCCAATTCCATTATTCCACTTTTCATACATCCCCCACTCCTATTTTATTCATCCCTTTCCCAATATTCCCATTTTATTTTATTTTATTTTCCCTCTCCCGAGATTTTTCTCATTATTTCTGTTCCATTTTCGTCTGTCTCTTTCCACCTCCAATTTTCTCGTTATCCTTTCGTATCCTATTCTTTTCTTACATCTCCTTTTCTCTCGCTTTCTAACTTTACTCCTCCCACTCAATTTCTGTCTCTGTTTCACTTACCCTTATCCGTTTCAAGAATTAACTCCCATCTCGTGTTCACTGACCTCTCCTTCCTCTCTTCTTTATCCTCCCTATCTCTTCTCCTTTTCCTCCTTCTGCCCTTTTTAACCTTTCTTCTCTATCCTAATTCTCAATCCCTCTATTTTCATGCTGGCATTTGAATAAAGGCATATGAACTTGGTGGTGTATTTTGCGTCTCTGTCTCCCAGTTCTCTATCGCGAGTTCGAATCTCGTCGTGTATTCGTAAATGCCTTAATTTATTATTGCAAATAGGGTCGTTGCAAAAGTCTGTGGAATGCTTTTTTATGGGATAATCAAAAATAAATAACAATAGAGATTCGATTGTTCGTTTGCTTTTAGAATGAATCGAATTTCCTAGCAACAGAAAGCTTTCGGTGAGGCAAGGGCACAGGATTACAAATAAAGTTGCAACGTGCAGAAGGAAAAAAATAAAATAAAAAGTTTGAGATTAGGAAGAATTAATCAAAGTCCCGGGTTGAAGGAAAAACAGTCGAATCGAATGGCGAAATTACGGATTTTTTAAGATAAGGGGGGGGGGGGGGAACAAACAAAACCCGTGGAGCGGATTGGCATTACGTTTAAGAGGGCATAATTCGCGGGATGAAATCGTAAAATGATTTTATTTTCTCTGCGGATTATTAACGAAGCGGGTGGAATCGAGTTGGGAGGAAGGGAGGGATGGAGGAACAACGAATCGAATCTTGGAATTTTCTCAGATACGCTAATAAAGGAAACGGGGTTTTTCTTTCTCTCTCTTACTCACCACCTATCACCTCTCTCACTCTCACTCTGTGTCCCTCCCTCTCTCTCTCTCTCCGATCCTAGCATCGGTAATTTTACCTCTTTCTCACCCTCGTCTTCTGCGTTAAATTGGATTTCCCTCGAAATAAGACCACGAAAGAGATGGGGCGGAAAGGGGAAACTAGTTTCAGAGAAATCCTTCCCACGAAAATACCCCTATTCTTTAAAAATTTTATATATATATATACACTAGTAAAACATGCTTGCATTCTGCAAGCATATCATCTCACCTTGAAAAAAGATTCATTTTTCAGACATATTTTACCATTACAAATATTTTTTAATTCTATATATTTCACCTCCGCAGCGATTTTCGTTTTTCCCTTATGTAAAAATAATAGATTAAAACATTCCCCAAACTTTGTATTTTTAAGGATTTTATATTTTATCCATTATGGGGTACTAATGCTTCACATTTCTGCCAAATTTTACTTCTAGAAGTGAAATAATATTTTTCTAATTGTTTAAAATTTAAACATTTTTAACGGCCGCCGCAATATATTTATGGAGAGATTCAAATATTTATTTGTGCAAATGCACTACTCTGTAAAGAACTTGAAAATTTCAGCTACCTAGCTCATCCCGCAGTACCTAAACAGTTTTCTATTTTTTTAAAGTTTAAGAATTTTTAACGGCAACACAAATTAAAATATCAAAATTTCCATAATCCCTATTTCTTTTTTACTAATCCTACCTCTAAAAAAATTTCAGCTCCGTAGCACATTCGGAAATACATAAACCCTGAAAATTTGTTTAAACAATTGCAAATATTTAGCGGCCGAATCGTTGCACTTTTTCAAGATTTTTCGTTTTTTTCTAGTCAGTTTTGCACAAAATTCTACCTAAGAAAAAAATTTCGAATCTTCAGCTCATCAGAAAGTGCCTAAACATTAGTATCCTCCTATATGTTATCATTCTATATAGACGTTTCTTACAAAGGAGGAGGAGGATATAACATACATATAGGAGGATACTAATGTTTAGTCACTTCCAGATAAGCTGGAGATTCTAAATTTTTTTCTTAGGTAGGATTTTGTGCAAAACCGACTAGAAAAAACGAAAATATTCAAAAAGTGAAACAATGCGGCCGCTAAAATTTTGCAATTGTTTAAACAAATTTTCAAGGTTTATGTATTTCCGAATGTGCTACGGAGATGAAATTTATTTTAGAGGTAGGATTCGTAAAAAAACGAAATAGGGATTATAAAAATTTTGATATATATATTTTTTGACAGTTAAAAATTCCTAAAGTTTAAACAAATTGGTCGATGCTTAGATAATACGGGGTGGGTTAGAGAGCTGAAATTTTTAAATTAATTAAACTATAGTCGATATAAAAGAATATATATTTCAATGTATCCATGAAATTTTTATTGCGGCCGTTAAAAATTATTTAAATTTAAACAATTTGATAAACGTTATTTAACTTTTAAATTTAAAAAAATTTAAAATTTGGCATAATTGTGTGGCAGTATTAACCCAATTTGGAAAATGTATAATATTTCTAAAATTGCAAAAATTTGCGATTGTTTTACTCCATTATTGTTCCATAACAAAAAGACGAAAATCGGTTCCGAAGAGAAATCTTTTAAATTAAAGAAATATTTCCCATGATGAAATATCTCTCTGAAAAATTAATGTTTTTTCAAGGTGAGATGAAATGCTTGCAGTATGCAAGCACCTTCTACTAGTCATTATATATAGACGTTCTTTACAGAGGAGGAGGAGGATACTAATGTTTAGGCACTTCCAGATGAGCTGGAGATTCGAAATTTTTTTCTTAGTTTTGTGCAAAACTTACTAGAAAAAACGAAAATCTTGAAAACGTTCAACAATCCGGCCGCTAAAAATTCGTAATTGTTTAAACAAATTTTCAATATTAATGTATTTCCAAATGCGCTACGGAGCTGACATTTTTTTTAGAGGTAGGATTTGCTTGAAAACGAAATAGGGATAATAAAAATTTTCATATTTTAATTATTTTGACAGTTAAAAATTCTTAAAATTTAAACAAATGCATAATTGTTTAGGTTCTACGGGATGAGCTAGGAAGCTGACATTTTCAAGTTATTTACAGAGTAGTACGGTTGCACAAATAAACATTTGAATATTTCCATAAATATATTGCGGCGGCCGTTAAAAATGTTTAAAATTTAAACAACTAGAAAAATATTATTTCACTTCTAGAAGAACTACAACTTTAAAATTTGGCAAAAATATGTAGCATTAGTACCCCATATTGGAGTATGTATAAAATTCTTCAAATTGCAAAGTTTGGGGATTGTTGTAATCTATTATTTTAACATAAGGGAAAAACAAAAATCGCTGCAGAGGTGAAATCTTTAGAATTAAAAAAAATATTCGTAACGATGAAATATCAGTCTAAAAAATGAATGTTTTTTCAAGGTGAGATGAAACGCTTGCAGTATGCAAGCACCTTCTACTAGTATGTTATATCCTCCTCCTCTGTAAGGAACGTCTATCTATAATGATATATATATATATATATATATATATATATATATATATATATATATATATATATATATAATATGTTATATCCTCTGTAAGGAACCTCTATATATAATGATAAAGGGCCTCGCGAACTACGAACTTCTGTTTTGAGAAGATTCACTTTAATTTTTAGTACGAACCGATAGGCCCCAACCTAAATGCGTAAGGGATTTACATACCTATAGACTATCGACACAACATGGCCAAGTCCTGAAGCGAGCTCTTCTTCAAATCCACCACGCAATCCACCTCGAAAATCCCAATTCTTTCTCCAGTATTCCCTTCTTATTCGAAAACGAGAATAAAACAGATTCGAGTTCGGGGCCACTTAACCGGTTCATCGGTTTAGAGGCTTGCACTAACCGGAACGGCCGCAGTTCGAGCTGGTGAAATGTCGCACGTGAGGGATCCTTTACGTTCTTCTCCATCCCGACGGCATGGAACCAGCTGACGATTGCGCATGAATGGATCAAAAGTCTCTCTCTCTTTCCCCGATAGGGCCCGCAAACCTACGTTGAAGGACAGAGGGAGTAGGCTATAGCTCCTTATCAGAGAGTATACGTCTCGAGTTCTCAGAGGAAGGCACTTTCACGAATACGTCTCGGCAAGGTTTCTTCCCTCCATTTTCCCCCTCCTCCCCTTTCGATGAATTCCTAATGCGGGAGGGAAGAGGACAAATCTTGATAAGATATATAGTATGGTGTATATAGTGTGGTGGTTCCCGGGGTAAAGCTTTGTGGCAGAGGGAGGGAGGTGGTTAAGAAGCGGAGATAGATTGAGGTTATTTATAGTGTATGTGTGTATATATATATATGTGTATATATATATTAACTTAAGGAAATGAAAAGGTAGTGATGAGGGCGGCAACAAGGTGTTGAAGGAAGCCCAGCGGACACTTACCAAGTATATATATATATGTATATATATATATTCATTCATTTGTGTTCTGTCTTACGACAGGTCCTACCAATTAACTAATTAATTGGCTTTGACTAGGGAATATACATACACGGTGTGGTGGTTTCCCGTTGCCTTCCACACCGGACACACACACAGAAGGGAGGAGGGAAACCCGGTGCCGGCATTTGCCTGCTCTTGCGAAGAACACCAGGGGGGCCAACGGCTTAACGTCCCTTCCGAAGGACGGAACAGCTGAATTTGCGCGGTCTCCTCAAACCACGCAAACAGGGGGCCGGATGACCTTGAGAAAAAATCCTACTCGCGCAGGATTCGTACCCGATGACTTTCAAGCATCGGGCGAGTAGCAGCCAGCGTCCTAACCACTACACCACCGGCACCCCTATATATATATATATATATATATATATATATATATATATATATATATATATTAGAAAGAGGAAGGCAAACTGGGTTGGACATTACCTGAGAGAGCGTATGATTAAAGACGGGTTAGAAGGAAAACTAGATGGAAAAAGGGAAAGAGGTAGGAAAAGGTTTCAGCTGATAGACGATTTGAATGGGAAAGAGAGTTATCAAGATATGAAGAGGACAGCGGAAAATAGGTGTATATGGAGAACCAGGTCAAACTATGAATAATCACGGACCTGTCTACGGACAGACTACCTATATATATATATATATATATATATATATATATATATATGGGGAGAATGGCGGCTTACTAGGGGACGGGATTGTATCAGGAGTCCACTTTTTCACGAGTATGCCGGATGATAAAAGCTCACCGAGAATTATGAATGCACAATGTTTGTCGTAATATGATTACAAATGAAGCATTCAATTCGTTCCCATTCAGACAGGGCGTCACCACAGAGTTAATTAGGCCCGATTGTTGCCGAAAATTCATTTTAAACGTACATTCAGAATTGCGTTTCTAAGCACGCCATTTTAAATGCATATTGAAATATATCAACGTAAACACGCACATACACTTTCTCAAGACCACTCTACTAAATCCATATTACGTTTACGAGAGATATTTGCCAATATTTATATCTAATGAAAATATAAAGTTTGTTTCCTAGAGAAATTCTGGCTTATCTTTTGTTACCATGCCCTTGCTTAGTACGCAAGCCAACGTGAAGCTGCTTCACTCTTTTACACGGAGTTTTATATTGGAGCGTAAAAACTTTAAATTGTAAATTGCGGATTAATCCCTAGTGCATCTTTAAAGGGATTTCTCGCGGATGTTTGTTATGCACAGCGTCAACTACACGAGAGAGGAATGAATGACATGGTAAAATAATTAAGCTAAGGAGTTTACATCGTTCTTCCGTAATTGGAGCAGTACGTCGCATAAAAATTAATTTCCTATTTTAGAAGCAGGATTCCGCCGGCTCGGTCCATGACGTCACGCGAGCTAGCGCCCTAGGGAGTAGAGACACGCCAATTTATTAAAATCCAGGAGATCCCGTTGTCAATAGTATGTAGTACCCGGTATTTTAGCTCGGTTATAAATGCCCAAACTTTGTAAAATATTTACGCTCTCCGAAGAAATGTTCGATAAATCTTTTTCGTGGGCATCGCTATCTTACCACATTTTACTAAAAAAAGCTTTTAGCCGGGTTTCCTTTCCCTAAAAATATTTTCCTCAAATTTTTGTAAATGTTTTCTAAATTCTTTTCAATATGTGGAGGTGAAATGCTTCCATCGGTATGAAATAAATGAAAAAGTTAATGCAACTGAACTTCAACCAAAAACAAAGGTTTGGGACAAATAAGGCAAATCGAATGCGAAAGGCATATTTGATATCTTTTCTTATGTAAGTAGTTGCAAGTTATTAAGTTTCAACGTACAAGCGGCACCAGACACAGAGCGGTTCTTTAAGGAGATTGAAGAAGGTCCTGGCACATCCACAGCGTGTAATCCTCACGTATACTGCCGCTTCCACTCACTCTGCTCCCGCCGCTGGGTTGGCACGTAGAAAACTCCGAAAAGGGAGCGAAAGAAGACGCCTCATTTTCACTTTGCCGCGGGCGAGGCGGCGAAAAGATCAGAGACCAGTGTTTTCGCCATTCACGAGCACCTGCAGCGTGGCACGGATGACACACCGTACGTGGAGTCTCTTTCCTCATTTTCATCTTCCTTTCTTCTTTCCCTCATTTTACGACAAACTCTTTTGCCTCTTTTTGATCTCATCTGCGTTCTCTATTCCATTATTTCCTTACTTATTTATTTTTCCCAATTTCTCTCTCTCTCTTCACGTTGTAGTAAATTACTTTTATCATTTTCTTTCCCTTTTTATTTATTTTATTTTTTCGAAAGACACCAATCTTTTCTGTTTCTTCCAACTGTCCATCCGTGTTTAACAGGTGTCTTAAACACGAGGACTTTTAATTCATTTTGTGCTATCCTCGAATTGATTTGATTCTTTTCTCTAACAAGGCTGTTTTAAATTATATTCTTTAAAATATTTGACATTTTTTTGATCGATAGTTTAATTAAATATTTACAGATTACTTAGGCCAAGCGTTGGGCACTATTGCCCGCCTGCTTAATGAGGCCTCCGATACCATTTTATGCAGCCAGCGAGGCCATTATAAAAGTGGGCCGTGAAATTCATTACGAATAATTTAACAGTCATTCCTTAATGCTGTGGTCGTTAAACTTTTTCTAGTTAAATTATGAAGCAAAAAGTTATTAATATTTACGAATAGAACAGTCACCCATGTAATTTCCAATGTGAACTCTAATGCGGTCCGCCGAAGCATTCTTAACTGCCAATGTAAAGATTTTTTCTCACCCTTAGCTTAGAGTCTTAGTTGCTAAAATGACATGAGACCAGACGTACATTTAGAAGTAACCTATTTGGTCTACACAAGGTTTGAGACTGTAGCCCCTAATGTATTTGTCTCTCTGGAGGACTAAAGAATTTGACCACTTAAATTATCAAGATATGACACTATATCCAAGAAAAAGGAATACCATCATCTTGGTTATCCTTCAACGCGCAGGGTAAGTTAATAGAAAAAGTGCTTTGCATAACTATCAATGCAATTTTTCTTCATTTGGTTACTCATTTCTTTCTTTGCCTCCCAAAGCCTCTCTGCCCATCTTGTTCCCTCTCTTAACACTTTCTTTGACTGCCAATCCCTCTTTCTCCCATTTTATATCTCTTTTATATATTTTCTTTTATATTCCTCATCTCATTATCACTATATCTCTTTGTCTCTCTCTTTCGCGCTATCTCCTTCCACCTCCCCCTCTATCTCCTCCCACATCATTCTCCCTCTCCATATCCCTCTCCAACCATCGCGCACCGCTCAGATATTAGACAGCTCCTCCTCGAATTATTCATGGCCCTCTTCCGCACGAATTGCGACCTTCTCGTGACACGCTCTCTCTCTCTGTCTTCCCTTCTTTCTCTCTCTCTATTTATCTCTTTTCCTTCTCTCACTGCTCTGCCTTTTCCCATTTGCCGCAATATTTTCCCCTTCCATTCTTTCCCTTTCCGCCACCCACCTAATCTTCCTCTCTGTTAATTTCCACTCGTAAAAAAATCCCCTTCTCTTCACTTCCCCTCCTCTTTCTCTCTCTTACTCTTTCTTATTTTCCTTTCTCTCTCTCTCTGGAAATTCCTCTCGTCTCCTCGGCGGTTTCTTATTTCCGTCGCAAAAAAGTAAAAAAAACCTTCCGAACACATCAAATTCGCCAGAAAAGAATTAGCGCCGTTCAGAATTGTGTCACCAGAGAAACGCCGTGTCGACGCGACGGGTATTGTAGGGACGTCAATAGTGTCGCGTCTCGCTTTTTTGTAAGGAGTCTTGTGACTCCGTCTCGATCGATCCTTGACTTCTTTTCATTCCCACACTCTTTTCTCGTCTATTTCGTTTCTTCATTTCGCCTCTTTCTCATCCATCTCTCTCCCTCTATCTCTCCTCTATCCTTATTTTTATTTAGACAATGAATCTGGGATGATACAGAAACACCTTACCGCCGGAAAGTGATCCTAAACCTTATTTAAACTTTTAAGCGTGCTTTTTTGCGCGGTAATAATTTAAGCGTTTGGCGGCGTTCTGGGTAAATTAAGAGAGTACGCAAGCTTTTATGCGACTCGCCTTATAAGAGTTTGTGGCCTATTTTATATACGCGAAAGGAAGAGGAAAAGGAACAAATTTAAAGCTTGAAAAAACCCTCGCGAAGCATAAAAGGCGTTTCCCCTTTTTTCCTTTCATAAATTTAAATAAAAAAGCAAGCTCATCGCTTTCATCCTACTCTTAGAGGGGTTTTTTCTTCTTTTCCCTTTTCCAACCCATCGAAGACATTTTGTCGAAATTAAGGTCTGGCAATTTCGTTGGAGACCTCGTTTTAATAAATCCGGAAACGATTTGCGCCTTTTCGAAAAAAATGATTTCATTCAATCGATTAAATCTCTGAACGGGGAAATTTCGACCAGTCTCCGTTCGTGAATGAGCCTTTTGCGAAGAAAGCGTCGGGATTTCCGTGGGTTAGGAAGTATTCTCCGACTCTAGAGATATTGGACTTTCTTTTTCCTTTCTCTGCATTCCATTTTCTCTCTCTCTCCTTTGTCTGTTTTTATAAAATTTTTATCTTGGTTTATCGTTTTGTAATTTCTGCAAAAAATTCTACTCAATGCTTAAAATGCGAGGGACCGGGTTTGATTTTTATTCGAAATGTTTTCAACGAGATATTTTTAATTTGGAATATATGGCTCGTCAATAAAAATTATCGAACAAACATTTATGTGTTTTCAGGAGAATAATTAATTTTTAATGGAATTTTTAGCACTCGAAAATATAACGACTGCCGATATTTTCCAGATATTGAAAATCTATTAGTGGAAAATTTTTTTCTAGGTGGGAATCAATTAGTTTGCTCTAGGATAATTTTGAAAAATTAAATTTAATGAAAATGTATATTAAGCGCTATTATTACTATAGAGAACAGTTAAAAATGATAAAAAGTTTTTATTGTGAGATTTTTATATTTTGCATTAAATTTATTAAAGAATTTGGACATTCGTTTGCATAAAAGTGTCATGGAACATTTTAAAAATCAATTTACGTATCAGTATAAAAATTCGTTCCATTCAGCTTTTTCGTGAATTGGAGACATTTTTTCAAATTTAAATTTATCTTGAACCTCTTAATATGAAAGCACAAAAGCTCTTTTTTATTTTATTTTTTTCATTGTTTGCGCAGCACGATTGACCCATTCTACCGTGCGCTACACATCGCTCGAATTTTGGAATTCTTTAACCTTGTCTTACAAGTCTGCATCGATCAAATATCGTCGGGATCGGTGGAAAATGAACCCGTTTCTCTGTATGCGTGGGCGAGGGTAAATAGGGAAGAGAGACGGAGGCGGTAGACGGAGGTGGGAGACGGAGGTAGGAGACGGAGGAGGAGGAGGAGGAGGTTAGCAGACTTCCGCGAATCTTTTTTTTCCTCGCGCCTTTTCGAGTCGCGACGTCTCCTTAGAGATTCGATTCAAACGAATGCTTCCGGTTTCTCACCCACCGCCTCCTTCCCCCACCACCTTTCTCCCTTGCTCGACAATGGGAGATAGATTGGGCGTGTGAACGTAGTGGGCGAGGGAAGGAGGGTGGGCGATGCCAAGGCGTGCGTATTACGGAGATGCGAAATGCGAGGGGAAGGAAGAGGCGAGAGAAGGTTGCTTGGCTTTAAAAGTAAAGGAGTATTCAAAAAGAAAACAGAGGAATGGAGAGGAAAGGAAGAGAGGACAATAGAGTTTGAGAGAAAGAGATATAGAAAATGAATAGGAAAAGGAGGAGAAAATGTTTGAGTGAAAGAAAAAACATACAGTTAAACCTCGATAATGCTAACTCGATTAATACAAAATGTCCTTTATAAGTAGTGATTGGAACAGCATAGTCGGAGAAGGACAGGAAGAAAATGTTGTCGGGCAATACGGACTTGGGAAGAGAAATCGAGGAGGGGAGAAACTCGTAGAATTCTGCATCAATAATGACCTTGTAGTGACTAATACATGGTTCAAAAACCATAAACGAAGGTTATACACATGGAAAAGCCCAGGAGATAGAATGAGATGTCAAATAGATTACATCCTTGTAAAACAAAGATTCAGGAACAGCATAAAGAACGCCAAGGCATTGCAAGGAGAAGACATTCATTCAGATCACAGCCTTCTAATACTTGACATGAGTACAAAGCTCAAACAAATAAGAAAAACGAGAAGAGAAAGACAGACCTGGGACCTAGAAAAACTGAAAGAAAGGCAGGATGTAGTCAGCATGAAGTTGGAAGATAACCTAAGAAAATTGGAAAACAAACCGAAGACCGTTGATATAGAATGGGATGAAATTAAAACCAGTATCAAGGATACCTTGGATAAAGAGATTGGAAAACAAGAGAAGAAAATCAGAAAACCATGGATCACGAAGGAAATGCTGGAGAAAATGGATGAGAGACGAAAATGGAAAAACGTTAACAGTGAAGAAGGTAGAGCCAACTATAGGCGTATAAACAATGAGTTGAGAAGGGTAACAGATAAAGCTAGAGAAAATTGGATAAAAGGAAAATGTGATGAAATAGAACAAATGGAGAAGTTAGGACGGTACGATATGATGTACGCTAGGGCACTGGAATTAGAAGATAAGAAGTATAATGGAATTTGTGGTAAAGGAATTATGAATACGGATGGGAAGATAGTCTCAGAAACAAAGGATGTAGCACAGGTATGGGAAGAATACATTAAGGAATTATACAGCAAACAGGCAGGAGCGGCAAAAATAGAACTGGAAAATGAGGAAAACATTGAAGAAGACAACTTAGGACCAAGTATTATGGAGAGCGAAGTAGAAAAGGCGATAGTGGAACTAAAGAAGGGGAAAGCCACGGGCAGCGATGGAATACCGGCTGAGATACTTAAAGTCATAGGATCAGAAGGACTAAAAGCGATCACGAAATTAATTAATAAGATTTACGACACGGGAGAGTGGCCTCAGGATTTCCTAGAAGTAACAATGATCCCTCTAAAGAAGAACCCAAAGGCAATGCAGTGTAAAGATTACAGAACTATAAGCCTTCTGTCACACACATCGAAGATCATCACGAGGATTCTTAATAAAAGGATGGAGAAAAAGGCAGAAGAAATAATAGGGGAAGATCAATTCTGTTTCAGAAAAGGACGAGGAACTAGAGATGCTATAGGAGTAGTTAGAATCATATCAGAAAGGGCAATAGAATACAGTCAAGATATCTGCGCATGTTTTGTAGACTGGCAGAAGGCCTTTGATAGAGTAAATTGGGTAAAGTTGATGAAGATATTAAAGGATATAGGTGTAGACTGGAAAGACAGGAGACTGATTAGGAATCTATATGAGAATCAAGTTGTAAAGGTCAGGTTTGAGAATGTGGACACCTGCGGAATAAATATCGGTAGAGGAGTAAGACAAGGCTGCTGCCTATCGCCAACCCTATTCAATATATATGGAGAAAGTCTAATGCAAGAAGCTTTAGAAGGCACAGGGGATTTCAAAATTGGAGGAAGGATTATAAGAACAGTAAAATACGCAGATGATCAAGTACTTCTAGCAAGAAAGGAAGAGGAGCTACAAAAAATGATAAATAGACTAGTGATAACAGGTAGAAAATACGGTATGGAAATAAATACAGAAAAATCCAAGGTCATTTGAATATCGGGTAAAGAAGAGAATCTGAACATAACTATTGGGGGAAAGCCATTAGAACAAGTTTCAGAATATAAATACCTTGGAAGTATCATAACACGAGAGGCAAAATGTACGGATGAGATCAAAACTAGAATAGGAAAAGCAAAAGCGGCTTTCAGGAGAAAGAAACAACTACTTACAGGGAATATAAGGGAAGATATCCGCAAGAAGTTGATAAAATGCTACGTATGGAGTATAGCATTGTATGGGGCAGAAACATGGACGCTAAGGAAAAATGACATCAAATACTTGGAAAGCTTTGAAATGTGGACTTGGAGGAGAATGCTGAAGATAAAATGGACAGATAGGATGAAAAACGATGAAGTGCTACGAAGAATAGGAGAGAAGCGAATGATTATACAGACTATCAGAAAGAGGAAGGCTAACTGGGTTGGACATTACCAGAGGAGAGAGAGTATGATTAAAGACGTGTTAGAAGGAAAACTAGATGGGAAAAGGGAAAGAGGTAGGAAAAGGTTTCAGCTGATAGACGATTTGAAAGGGAAAGAGAGTTATCAAGATATAAAGAGGACAGCGGAAAATAGGAGTATATGGAGAACCAGGTTTAACCAAGAATAATCACGGACCTGTCTACGGACAGACTACCTATGATGATGATGAAGTAGTGTTATTCAGTCCTCTGCAAATGCTCAGGTATATGTTTCTTGCTATAACGAAGTCGTTTTACAGAGACAATAGGAAGAGACAGCTTGGGAGTGTAGGTGGAATATGGAGGGATATTTAGGAAATATTAAAAAATAGGTGACAAATATAGTAATCCCCGTAAGAGATAGAGGAAGTGGCAAATTCTTTTGAAAATACATTCCACTAAGGGTAAGGGGTCTCCTATCAGGCTGCAAACGCATAATAGGTATAAACTACACTTATGCGTGTGGTAACTTGGTGAAAGGCGACGTTTGGGATGGGAAACCACTTGTGTCATTTTAAAAGTAAGTGGAAAATATGAAGTACCAGCTGAAACGCCCGGCTTTGCTCGAGAAAGAGTTTTATTTTAAGTAACAAACGATTTTTATTGCTTATTGTATTGTAAAGTTTTACCATTAATATAATTACGCATTAACGTCTTACTTAATATTCACATGAATAGATGCACCAAATCCTTTAAAGCAGCAATAAAATGATGTGGATTATGTCAATACTCTTAACGAAAACGTAAACAATAAACATCTTGGTTACCGAACAAATATAAGTATATGTATCGATTTATGTCGCGATAAATCTTTTAATGTTAATGGTAAAATATAACTATGTTCTAATATTCCTTAAAAATCATTTGACTCACTTTAAAAGTATTCATAGACGATATTTAGGCATGAATCCATTTGTACGTTGGCCATTCTTCCTCTACGGCGTGGAATTTACTTGCATTAATCTTTACGTGGCTATCTCCCTTTGAGGAGGACAACAATTAAGAAATTTAGCTTTGTTGCCGCCTTGAAAATGTTAATAAAATTTGCACTTAAAGGATAATTTCGAGCGATTTAACATGTAATACGACAAAACCTGAACAGAATTAAAATATTAAGTCTTTTGTGCGTAAAATAAGCCATTTCCCGTGATCGTAAGTAAATATTTAGGTATATTTATATTCACATCAGTGAAGGGCTGCTTGGCATTTTGGGGTTTCTCCACACCATTTCCCATGCATTCTTATGGAAATAGTATTTTGTTGACCCCATGGGGTATAAGAGACCTGACGGTTTTCAAACCTAAACCAAGTTCTTTCTTTGGTCCACAGGGTGGCCCATGAAACTTTTGAATTTGATAGCTTCAACGGTGTAAAAACGTATAAAGAACATACATACACACACACTAAAATATTTATAAGATTATCAATGACATATTTTTTAAAAACCTTTTTAAACTCGAGCTCATCAATAACTCAAAGCTTTGACTGCTGTTTCTAGGAGCTTACTCAATGGCCGATGCGAGGGAGGAGTGGACATTGGGGGAGTGAAAGAAGCACGGGGATCGTTTCATGACGTCAGAAGAGTTGGGAGGCCTTGGGGTAGCTGGGCGTCATGCTCAATATATCATAACGTCTCCGGACGCTATATATTTATTTTTTGAGACATATATCTTGTGCTATATTATTTATGACGTCAGGATCTTCGACTAGACGAATTTTAGTCAAGATACCTTTGCCAGCTGTGAGTAATTCGAGGTCGTTGAAAATCGACAAGAATACACAAACCTGGCAACAAGGCTTCCATTCCTGGTAATGTCTTACATAAATGCAAGAAACAGCTTTCGGACACAAAGACACCGAAAACTTGCATATTCATCGAAATCTCTAGGTCGATTTTTTTCACTATCGCAATACTTTCTCTATGTACTTCGTACCTGAGAAAGTAAAAAAACAGTCGAACGGAGTCGGAGAGACGGACGGACAGGCAAATTGATGTCTTAAGAACGTTTTCTTCTAGAGAAAAAACGGGCTAAGAAGAAAAGTGGGAGGAGAAAAAAAGGAAAGTAGGGGAAGGAGGAGAAGGGGAACTAAGGAGAATTAGAAGGGGTTAGATGGAGAGGAGAACCTCGGCTGTGTGGGACTTGTTCGGCTGCGGGCGGTCGCATTAGATCTTCCGCTTGATAAGGGAGTGCAGCGCTTTGTGTGAGGAAGGTAAAGTCGGCCCAAATGCTAGGAAATGCATGCGACGCCAGAAATGGGTCCGACTAGGGGTTAAAGGACTACGGAGATAAGGTCGAAAATGAATCGTAGTTGGGTTAGTAGTTGAAGGGCTAGAACGAGACCATGCAAGCTGGGAATCTCCATGCGGCGGGATCTCAAAAAAAGGAAACCGGTCTATTATAGCGGAAGAACAGATTGTCTAGGTCCTAGACACTGGGAGAAGGGTCTACTATTTTTAATCAACGCCTTTTTGAGACGAACTTTAAAATTTACCATCTTTTGTTGAATAAATAAATATTTTCATCCTTAAAAAATAGGGAAAACTGCTCGTGATTTATTTATATTAGGTATTAAAAAAACTTTGAAATGTAATATTTACGCACGTATCGTAAAGTCTACTACAGCTTTCTCTGCCAGGATTAACATAAGATATCCGTAAAAATACGTTCAAACTTCATAATTAGGATATTGTTCATGTAAATCATCACACTGACAACAGTAACGTTTTTTTAATTTGTTACAAAATATAAAACGCCACGAAAAGATGATTTTACTGACGTTGTATCCTTAGATTTTTTTTATATTTCACCATTTCACAAGGCGTAGAACTTCAGCCGAGAAATTTATCACGATATATTTACCTTCTTACGTAAAATGTGTATCGACTAAAGCGACATCACCTTGCATGAACTAAATGTAGAAATCAGCATTACTGATTGCACGTCTAAAGTTTTGTTTGGAGAAAATTGAAACCAATTCAACGAAAGTTAACCATCTTAACTGTAAATCACATGGAGAATTTCATAGGTGATCAAGTAGGCGCAATAACTAGCGTAATGCATTTTTGAGACGTCTTCATAATATAATACGTAATCGAATTAATAATATAATCTCAAGGCTTGGATTTAAGTAGATAAACATTTCTATTATCTTGCCTTCAATACATAATAAAATCGGCCAATAACTGCCTACGTTTTTTTGCGCTCCTATACAAGTTAAAAAGTGCCAATTGAAGGAATGAGAGAGTAGCATTGTTCGAGGGATGGATGCGAGCATTATGATTTCAGTGTAGGCAACTGTTTAATCGGTGCGATTGAGAAAAGAGCAGATGGAGAAACAAAACTTTCGAGGCGGACTTCGAGGAGGAGCTTGTTTGCCGAAGGAGATGGTTAAAAAAGAAAGGTCGAGGCCTCGGGAACAGAAATACAATAGAGAAGGGATGGTGGAATTCCTTTAATGAAGGCGATGATTTCTGAGAGAAGTGGGTTGCATGCACGCAAGGAGAGACAGAAATGGACCTGGAAAAAAGACGCCTGCAATGCGGAAATGAGAGACTAGAGAAAAAAGAAAGATACGCAAGGTGGACCAAAGTATTTTTTTCTATTGATGTTTTTAGAGCATGGATTGTCCACTCCATTTCTGCCGTGAGTTGGACTAAATTTTCGATATTTGCAATGAATTTTCTTCTTTCGACTCACGAAGGCGCTTGCTTTCATTCATTCATTCTTGCGCGCCGTTCGAACAGTACCTCAAATTCGAGCAATAAAACATCTTATTCCACGGGTTTTCTTCGTTTTGAGGGAGAGTCATCGCCATTTGTGCCGCATCAACGTCGGAGGTTAAAATATCACCGACTCCGTCAATTCTGATGAGCTCTAAAATAATGGTTAAGTAAAAAAATATAATGATTAAACGATGAATAATTCATTCGGAATCTGAATATTCCTCCAGGCCATGTAGTTTGCGGTTTTTTCTACGTTGAGTTTCCTTTTTTTATGTATTCTAGGTGGAAGTTTGTTTGCTTCTATCAACCGAAATACTACTCATGTACAGAAAGTAGCATGAATTTTCTTTGAGGTTTTGCAGTATGCCTTATGCAAACCAGAGTAATAACCATAATAGAACCAAAATGGGCACCACCATCCTGATGATGGTGGTTATTCACCGAAACCGGTCGGGTTTTTATTAATTTGTGTGGAATTAGCCAAAGTTATTAAACATATTTTTCGTGCCGTTAATTTTGGTTTCATTATGTATTTTCACGAAGTCTCGACCTTGTCCATTAACTTCATTTTAAACATAAATCCACAAATATTGTGAAATTCTGATAAATAACATACCTAGAGCAAGTTTGCACTATTAAGTTCAGCTATAACAAAGAGGGGACTTAGATTTCGATAAAGCAGAATTTCGTTACCTTAAAAGATAAAACCTGTACTTTTAAGAAACCAGAGAAAATTCTTGAATTTTCCGTTTTATGAAATTAATTTTTAATCAAACCTTTAAGTATCGCTTTTAATTTTAGCCGAGGGATTTATTCGTTAATAATACGACTGTTCACATAATATCCGTAATAATGTTGAAAAATACATAATGGCGATTTCATTCACTGAAAAAAAAACGGCGATGCCTTTGCAAACAAAAGAGCGTGAGCCGGTGTATAAATATGGATTCCGTGAGAAGAATCGGAATCGGCAGTTGACAAAAAAGAACAACATCGCGAAAAGACCCAAAGTGACGCGAAGCCGCATTTTTCCTCTCTTTCCATTTCGGCGATCTGATGGAGATTGATGGATCCTCGGAGGAGAAAAACGGAAGTAAAAATACTACTGGAAATCCGAGCCGGCGAAATTTTGTCTCTGATCCGACGGAATTTGCGTTTTATCCGAGGATGATAAAAAACGCCAAAAATAAATATCCTTTTGGAATTCCGTCGCTTGGAATGAAATTTATGAAACCTTTTTGATTATAATATGATTGAATAACGAAGAAATTCACTGAATATTTTCTGTATTATCTCCATCAAAAAATTTAGAAGGTAACTGTAGGTACACTTTATAGCGTATTTTTATATAGGTATTTTCATTTAAAATTTTCGGTAAAATTATGGCCAGCACCACTGATGACATTGTTGGCAACTTTGTGAAAAATGTATAAGTAATTCACAGTTAATGCAATTAACTTGTTTATTAATTTGAATGAAAACAGCGGAATCAGAAAATTATGTAATTTTAGAAATTTGTTGATTATACTAATATTTTTGTGTACTTTCTTGAGGGTCCTTAATTCTTTTGTGCGCAATCCCAAGGAAAACATACCGCAAATTCATATAGCCAACTTAAGGGATGGAAGAACGTTTTCTAATATAAAATTAAGCTTATATGTAACGCTATCTCTTTGACATTTTTATTTAAGCATTCCCAACCTGTAAAAAAAGCAGGCAACGAAATAATGTTCAATATTTCCGCCATTAAAAGCAAGCTATAAATTACTATGGAAGTAAAACAATTATAGACGAATAAAAATAATTTTCGCCGAAGACGGTTTGTATTTATGTTACCGCTAAAATTAAATCATAAGATTTATGAGAAATATTTTACCCCACTATGAACATTTTTCGATAGTCCTTTTCCCCTAATATTTTCAAAAATTCTTAGTAAAAAGTTATGATCCGCAGAGATATCAATAAAAGAGCCGTTTACTATGTACTAAATCTCCGAAATTACTTAGGTAACCTATGATGCCGTAAAAGTAATGCCGCAATAAAACTTCGTAGATAAAAATGATCATCAAAATTGATATAATGTGGAAGTCAACGTATCTGAAGGAGGTGCTTGAATTTTTCAGCCGGTGTGAAAAAAATTCTATAATTATAAAGAACTTCTATGTAAACTGGTCAAAGTGATTTGCAGCATGTCACATCATGTGTGCACGCACGCAGTGCATGTTCCTGAATATTCCCTCAATAATGGAGTTTCGCGGATAAACTCTCGCCAGAAGCCCTTGAGCCGTGTTAGTTTACGGCGGTTTGCTACATAAATTGCAATTTTTCGTAACCGATGGATACCACGGGGGTCAAAACAGCTTTGAAATCACCAACTTGAGACTACTAAATCACATGCGCTTTTGTAAAAGAATCCAAATCCGTTGAAAGGACGAGTTCTTATAAGAGGTGGCGCTCCGCCTGTCATTTCACGCCTTAACAAGTAAGGTGTGAGTAACATCTATTAGGGCAGTTAATGTCTCGTCCCGGAGAAACAGGCAAAGTTTGAAACGGGACGGTCTCTCTACTTGGCGTCCAAACTAACGGAACAACCGTCTCTTACTCTTCTGAAATCTCTCCAACTTCTTCCTATACCTCATTTTCCTCCGCTTTCGGGGTTCTCTATCCGGCTGTCTTCTATCCTCCTCCTATCCTCTTTCCCTCATCCTGTCCTCAATCTCGATTCCCGGTCGTTTCTACCTCCTGCACCGATCCCATGTCCTGCGAGTTCCTCCCACGCTACCAAAACTCCACAAGTCTTTTTTTTGCCAAATGAGGTGGACGATATCCAGTCCTCGAGGATGACACATGTAATATCTCGACATATCCTAGGATTGTCACTTATATTCTATATTTTTCTAGTTCAAAATGAAAACTTCGAAACCTTATGGAGTAAAATCTACTCGAGAGAATATACTTATGTATATTGATTCTGGGAAGAGTTAATTCGAAAATTGAAAAAGTCAAGGAAAGAATGTTATACCAACTAACACAGAGAGAGAGAGAGAGAGAAATATCGTTTAATTAATCTATTTCGTTTTCATACTCTAAAACGCTACGATTTAGTAATTCTTCCTCTGGGGCCGATATATTTAAACTCACGAACGGTTAGATTTTGCATGCTTTGCGGACGTCTCCAGAGGATTAAACTCATGATAATGAGTTTTACGTATGCAAAATACACGGTTAATACGCTAGTGTTTAAATAAATAAATAAATAAATAAATAAATAAATAAATAAATAAATAAATAAATAAATAAATAAATAAATAAATAAATAAATAAATAAATAAATAAATAAATAAATAAATAAATAAATAAATAAATAAATAAATAAATAAATAAATAAATAAATAAATAAATATGGACTAGAAATATAATTAAACAAAGATTTGTATTGCATTTCAGTTGAAACAGCAAAAGGTATGAATCTATTAGAAGGGATTTTGCAACAGGTAACGTGTAAATAGAGCCTTCCCTTTAATTTATTATTCCGTATTTCGAAATGTATCTTCCCGTGGTACATTTTAATACACGTACACATACATGGTGAAGCTTAATGGATGTTTTTAAACATATATAAACCGAGTAGTAGCATTTGCGCAAATGAGTGGTATCCTAAGTTATTCGAATTGATGATATATTCATATCGGTTCCTAATAAGTATACCATTAATTCTTACTGAAAGAAATTGGAATCCCTTGATGATAGGTGTTTATTTATTATAGTAATGTCCGAGTAAAACATTGCGTATAATTATAATGCAACCTCTTGTTTAAACTTTCATATTTTTCTTATATCGTTAAAAAACTGTAGGATCCGACATCATTTGATCGACTGATGGTATTAAAGTTATAATCATTGGAGCAGCGGTTTCCAAACATGACAAAGCCGCGCCCCCCTCACCGAAGAAAAATGCCTTTGCTCCCTCCCTCTATATCATGTTCAGTCAAAATTCATAAAAATACTTACGAGACCAACAATTGTAATTAATATAACCATTTTAAGAAAAACAAGGAGGCAAACGATAGGTCCTAGGCAATTGAGGGCTAGGATTAGACGAATTCGTATTGTAGGTCTTACAGTTAGGATGGCTAAACGGATGGAAAATATACGTGTAATATTTTGCGCCCCCCCCCCCCGATCTATTCTCCGTGCTGCCCAGGGGGTCACTTCCCACTGTTTGGAAATCACTGCATTAGAGGAAGGAGTTAATACAATAAGTGTATATTGAACTTTAGAGAAAAAAGAGCTACCGCTATTAGACTCTCTCTGATAAAGCCGTTTGTCTGTCTGTCTGATCCTTCGATAGTGTAAGCTCGCATCTGAATTGGGATCGCTGCATTCTTCTTTTTACCCACTGCCATTGTGAACGTATTTATCCGTTCCGATATAGTTTTCAAATTCAACCATTCGTTAAATAAACTTAAAACTCGGATATTGAATCATATGAATTTCATTCCTCATTCTTCATATCTTGCGTAAGATATTAATAACTAAATATTCCTTGAATTTTAGTCATCCAGGTTGTTGTTAGGTTCCTTGTTAGAAGTTATTTCCTCAGAATTACCAAAATTTTTAACTGCATATTTATTCAGTAATATAATATAATTATTTATGATTTCAGTCTATATTTGTATTATATGAGGCAATTGAAATTCTGTTAAAACTTTGATCACCATCACAATCATATTATGTATTAGGATACTACGCCGTCGTGATAACAGCGTCAGAGTCTACCACAAATGTTCGATTAAAATTGGAAAAAGTTCACTTGGATACAAAAATGCTGTCTCATACTTCCAAAGAAATAAATTTGTCTAAACATTTCAGAAAACGGATCCAAATACCACGCCATTAAGATGGAACACCAAAATCAAACGGAGGTAAAATTATTACTGAAAAATGAGTTGACTTTGGGGAGACAGGGAAAACCACCGCAAATATTTGCGTCCCAGATGTCTGTGGGCGTGCTTTGAACACAAATTGTTAATATTTCCTCGCTCCACATAGACGATATTTATTTAAGCTAAAAACTTCTCAATTCTTCCAAAATTCGAAGAGCATACAACTTTATCCCTCAGAAAGTTTGGAGGGAAGTTTTCTAAACGTTTCGGACCATATCCATGTAGTAATTTAATATTTCATACCGTAAGTGTACTGCATAATCCGCACGTGTACCAAAATTGATAATCTAAAAAAACTAAACGAGGATTTAAAATCTCTATTTCATTCTCTGACTTTTCGACCGAGACCGAAGGTGAAAATAGAAAAAACTAAACGATTCAGTTTGCAGCAACATATCGCTACAAGTGCAGCAGATTGATTTAAATGAATTCTGAATGGCGAATTGAGAAGTTATGCTTGGGTATATTTTAGGTGTCTTTCATTTGTCTGTGTTGTTTTAATTTTTGCTTTGTTTTTAATTTGAACAACGCCACATTATCTCTACAGTCTGATTTACATGAAGAGATTTAGGCTGACTCTAAAGCCATAAAATGTTACCCAATTTAAATTATTTATTTACAGCATATATGCAATTTTAAATATATTTTTCTAAGTGGATATTGGCTGCTTATTAAACTATAAAACTACGTCATATGGATATTTTCTAAGTCAGTATAGTTTCCACATCTATGCAATTTATTTGCTGATCGGTTTTATATATAGTTAAGGCTTATAACATTAATATTGGTCTATATTTCAATATTAATAACTCTGGGATCCTTCATTGATATCTCATTGAAAACAATTCTTGGCATAAAGTCTATATTTTTATTTGCAGAATCAACAAAATGTTTTCGATCTGTCACAATTCTTCGAATTCACATATCAAGTTGATGTTCCTTCCTAGGTTTGTGCTGAAAACTCTAATGAATACACGGAGATAGAAGTTTTTTGCCTTGATGTTTTCTGGATCTTTCATTTCTTATTTGCAACTAGAGAATTGATCATCAGTACGTATTTTTGTTACCAAGTGCAGCGATCGCTTTTGATCTGCATTTTTTCAAGATATACCATGCTATTAAAAATATTTTACTAACATAAAACTCCATTTCTCTCCTTTTGAAAAATAATTCCTCGTGATTTTGTGGGTTTCCTTTAATTATAAAATCCAAGAGACCTGTTATTTATATTCATCTTAAATGGGCAATTGTGATATATTTAGAGAAAATAGATGGACCAATTTAGTTACAAACCACACCGCCTTGGCGTCTTTGTCTTTGATTATTTTCTTAGCGAATAAGAGCCTGGATTTGTAAACGAAGGCCATTTTTCGGGCTATGAATAAATAGGATTGTGGTAAGTAATATACTAATCAAAGCTTTCGGTTTTATTTTATTTTTTTTGTGTGGAAATAATGCAGAATCGGCAAAAGCAGCTTTAGCCTTTTTATTTATTATCACGAGCATTGAATTCAAAGAGATGAAATGGATATTTGCATATATATATATATATATATATATATATATATATATATATATATATATATATATATATAAGAAGTAAGGATAAAAATTCGAGAATGGCGTTTCCTTCCCTTTGGGGCGAGCACATCGAAAAGCTCTGAACAGTTTTTTCCCTTTGTTTTGTCAAAGGCTTTAAGGGAGAATGAGACATAACGACGCATTTTCCTCAACCAGATAATGCCTCCTTCCCTGAGCAGCTTCTTATGCTAACATCACCTGAGGAGAAGCCTTTGACAGAACAAACTGCCTTTCCAAGCACTTCGCACATCCAAGGCGCCTTTTGGGTAACGGAAGCAAAAACAGAGATTCAAAGCCGACCGCACCCTTCTCTCTTTCCTTTCCCCCTTTTTTTCTCCTCTCTCATTCTCTCCTTCGCTTTCGCTCATTTCTCTCGCGCCGTTCTCATATCTTCGTTTTTTATCTTTCTCACCATCCTCTTTTACCGGCATGATTCATTTCCACTGTTCACTTCCATTTATTTTAGTTTTCTCTTTTTTTCCACACCGTGTTTATGAATTTTAATCAATTTCTATCTCCCTTCATCTGATTATTCACCTTTACCCTTCTGCCGCTTTGCTTATCGCTATCTCTATCTTTGATTCTATCCATCTTTTCCTATAAACGATTCACTTTTTCTCTTTCTCTTTATACCCACCCTTTCCCTTTCTCTCCACGTCCTCATTTAATTTGAGTCTTATTAACGCCCAACTGAATGCGTAATTTATCCTTCTTTTTATTTCACACGCAATAATTATCTCTATAAATCATACACTGTTTTCCTTTTAAATTCCTCTTTTACTTTAACTAACAATATATGTAAGTTTCTCTGTCCTTTTTCAATTTCTCTCTTCTTTTCTCTACACCTCTTCCATCTCATTTTTTGCTATGCCTTTTCATACTATCTATTTCCCTTTCTCTATCTCCTTCGATCTTTTCTATGCTTTCTAAGTTACTTTAAACACCTTTAACGGAGCTTGAATCTAGCAAATTCCGCCTCCCGTTCTCTTCTTCTCAACTTCCCCACCACTTTCGAATGAGCGTGGAAGAAAATCTGAACAGGTGCTGGTGACGCGCGTAAATTTTAATTATCGCAGTAATTTGTGATATAAACACGAACAGCAAATTCACAATAGTTTTAAATAGTCGTTTACTTGGGACGTAACAGCATGAAAAATATAGCGATGATAAAAAACAACAGCAAATTAAACTAGTGACGTATAACAGCTAGATAATACATATTAATTAAACGAGTGATAACTTTCGATTTCCTCGCATCGCACCTTGTCCAAAATAAAATAAACTCGCTCGCGAATCCTGCGCACGGCGATAAAATTTCTCGCTTAATTCATTTTAATCGCTGCTAACATTTACATAACCGTTAACAGCTCGTATCCCGGCTACCTTGGCGCGATTTTTTCCGCGCTCCGCCCGAAAGTTTTTTTTTAGAATAAATCAACTTTATAACGGCTTTCATCCTTTGAAGAATATTAACAACAATATCCCATCGGATTTATGAAGCCGTTAAGGTTTTGGTTTTTTTCTCCTAATCTCTTTATTTTCGCGGTAGATTTTTCTTTTTGTAAGCGCACCAACATCTCCCTCCTTCGCAATAACTACCAAAACGCAGGCGCCATGTTGCCATGTTCCTTATCAACGAGTCCGCATTTCGCTCCCTGCCTTCCCCATCCATTCTCTCTCTCTCCCCCCCCCCCCGTTCAGCTATCCCCTGAATTGTGGGGTGAGGCGGTGCAGAGGGAGATCTCTCTCTTTTCCTCTCTCCTCCTCTCTCTCTCTCTCTACCCCTACCTCTCATCCCCGATCCACCACAATCCGCCACACAAGCTCATCGTTCGGTGCAGGCCCCCGCGTTCCCATGGCGACGCCAGAATTCCAAAAACTGCGGCACGGAGGGAGAAAGAGGAGAAAGGAGAGGAGGGATGAGGGTAAGGAGAGGAAGCAGATAACGGTACGGGGAGGGGTAGAGAGGGGAAGGTTTTCGAGGATAGGTTTTAGCGGTGGAATTAAGGGGGAAGGAGGGGAGGGAAGAGGGACGGCGGGGCAGAGGAAGTGTGGCGTGGAGGAGAGTGTGGTGGGATGAGGAGGACGGTGGAAGCGAAGGGGGTTGGTGGAGGGAGGGGAGAAGGAGAGGGAGAGAGAGAGAGAGGATTTTAGTGGAGAGAAAACCGGATGAGAGAGAGGTTGTAGGAAGCAGAGTGAAGTAGGAGCGGAAGATAGTTAGGAGAAAGAGGAGAGGCGAGTGTTTAAGAGTTGGGAAGCGAGTTAAGTGGCGAGTAATTAGCGTACAAGTATTCGCTTTAGGAGGGTACAAATAAAATAACGAAAGGGTTTTTTTAATGATACACTGTAAGCTCTTAACAGAAGCGGATCATGGGGAGCTCTCGTTAGACGTTTTAATATTAATACAAATATTATTTTATGTTAATATTCCGTTGGTGAGCTGAAATTAAGATAGACCTATCGATCTGAATTCCGCCGGGAGATGATGTTTTTATTTTTTTGCCGAATCTTGTTTGAATAAATATTTTTTCTCGCATTGTTTCCTATCCTCTTAAGAGGTATTCGGAAAATGCCTCTGTAGATTCTATTCCAAGAATTCTCATTGAATCTTTTGAAAGAAATTCATTCACCGTAAAGGAAATTAAGAATTAATATTTTGATTTTAGAAGGCTCCTAAATAATTAAAATCATAACATATGTATTTTCAATCGATTATTATGTATTTTATTATTATTAATATATATTCTGATACCAGAAAACGGTAATATTAGCTAGCGTAGGGATTATCCCCCGAAATTTGAATGTAAAACACTCATTTAGGCAAATAGCGCTGAAGCCGTGTATTATGCACGGGGCCAATGTTTTTCACCGGAATTAAATAAAATGTCATAGTTTTAAAATGGTTATTTCCTTAGGAAATATTGATCGCGGTTATATTGCTTAATGTCCGTTGAATTTTAGTTACTGAATCAACCTTTGCTCAATGTTTACCTTTTTACTTTCTCCATATACGAAGTATAATGTATTGTTTTCATGAAAAAAATCGATTTCGAGATTTCAACGGAAATGCACGTTTTAAGGTCTCCTGAACACGTTTAGACTATTTTCTCGATGATGTCTATGTGTCTGTTTGTCTGTATGTGATAGATTTTTGTGGGTGCTCTAACTCAAAAACTATTAATCAGGTCAACGCAAAATTTTATATTTAACATTTTTATAAATGTTAGAAGATCTTATTAGTTTTTGGTAAAAATCGGTTGACCGGAAGTGGGTGTTTACTCTTGTCACATCCGTTATTTTGAAATATTTGCTTTTTTGATAAATGTAAAATTGTATTGGAATAAAAGTTGTAGGAAATGTTATTTTCTACAACTTTTGTTTGATACATTTTTCCATATGATGCATTGTTTAAGAGATATCTTATATTTTTAGCTGTTACCACCACGCCACCTAACGAAGACTATTGTTAACAATTGACGCTTAGTTACGTCTTAGTAACGCTCCTTTTTCTTTTCTTAATTGTCAACCGGAAGCAAATATTGACAACGATCCCAGAGCTAACCATATGTAATTTGCCATATAAATATAGAGAAAGTCATGTGTTGCCCACATCAGTTTATTTAATTTGAATTCCAGTGACTTCGTATATCGTCGGAAACATTAAAATTGTGATTATAAATATAATGTAGTTTAACAATTGATTGATTGAGAATCCAAGAAAACAATTTGCTTGCAACGATATAGAATAAACGACTGAATTGAAAATGTAAGCATAGAACACACACACACACACGCGCACACGCACGCACACACACACACACACGCGCGCGCGCGCGCACGCACGCACGCACACACACACACACACATATATATATACATCTTTATTTGGGCGAGATTGGGACTAGGCAGTCTCTTCTTCCATCTAAACCTGTGTAAAATTTAATATTCTTTTGAAAAAATTAATTATTCGAATATAAACCCTGGCGACGCGTTCTTCTCACGTTTTACATGGACAAAAACTCGTCAGTTGCGTATAGTTTGCGTTGGGAACACTAAAAAATTGGACGCAAATCCGTGATCGATGTCACTTCATTTTGAGTTGAAAATGGAGGTCTTTTCGCGAAAGATGATTGAACGTCACGGAAATTTCACGGAGAACTGTTAGAATGTATCGCTTGCGTCGGGGAAAACAAGCGACTCCGTATCCTGACGCTTACTCAATCGTTTTTAATTCTTTTGAGTGGAAGAGACGGAGAGATAGAGAGAGAGAGAGAGAGCTCCTGCAAAACTCTCGCGGGGTCTCAGGGATTTTATTTAATTTGTTTTTGTTTTAAACACTCATTTCACAAATGGGAAACGCATTAAACGCTCACCTTCCAAGCATAAAGAGGAGTTACTAAACTAAAACAATCTCTCTTAATTTAATCTCTATCCGAGATAGGGAAGAGAGTCGCGTTCCTCTTGCGTAAGGAGAATGGGAGTTTTGGCTAATTAACGATTCGAAGTCTGTGCGTGTTTATGGAGGGAGACGTTAAAATTTATCGCGACGTGAAAAGTATTCCGAATTAGGAGCCGTTAATTTAATTGCCTAAAATAACGGGTCGGATAAAATAGTCTGTAGGTTAATAAACAACATCGGCTACAATAGACGACTAACATTTCTAAGGGTTGCAAGGGTAGGTGACGATGTAAATAGCGTTGCAAACGATTGCACTTTTCGTTTTTCCGGGAGGGATCGGTAACTGTTTATAAAAAAAACTGAATAGTTTCTCGGTCGATTTAGTTAATGACGATGCGTTAATGGGAATGGGCGAGACCGAAGGCCTTTTCCCATTTGTTTTGCAAACCAGGGACAGTCGAAACTGCGCCAGAAATAGACTAATTTCGTCTGATTGCGATTCATTGTTGCGTAGTTCCGGCGTGAATAAATTTAAGCGGAGGCTATTAACCGCCACGCGTAATATATTTACAATTAATTGCGCATGGCACTAGTTTTGGTACGTGTAACGCAGAGAGGACTAAAATCAGGTGACTTTTTTTCGACTGACTTTGTACTCCATGCACGCCATTAAAAAAAAACTATCCCAATATATCTTTTTTAACCTATTCATATCTTCCGTATCCAATCTCTCTTCCACACCTTATCTTTAATCTCCCTCTTATCGAGGACGTAGGATAAATTAAAACCCAGAGAGCTAGAAAAAAAGAACCCTAAATTTTCGTCTCCGTCAGTGGACGGAGAAACAAACCGAGCTGTATTCCCTCTGAGTTATGTATCACGCTTTTCCCGCGGACGGCACGCAAAAAGATGCGTGTCGCGGTGATGTATCGCGATGTCGTTCACGGCGCGACGTGGCAGGTGCGGCGCTAAAAATGTGGCGATATGCGTCCTCACGACAGAATATGCGGTCGATGAGAATAGTGTCTACGCAACCCGCGATACAATTAAGCTATGGGTGTGGCCGACGTTCACGGGGCTCTGGCCAATCCCGGAATTCGACCGGGGAAAAAAGAGGGAAAAACTTCGTCGTCACTTCGTTCTTTAGAGAATGAAGGTAACGATGGCGTTTTAGCAATCGGGTAAGTTTTACATTCGTATTAAAACGATTTCATGGGGTGAAGAGTAATTTTTAAAAAACCTGGGATGGAAAAATTGTGAAAACTTTTAGTTTAAATAAATTAAGAAAAATATACCGCTGTAGGGTTTTAAATGCGGACGCTGAAAAATTTACCGCAGGGTAAAATGTCCGGGGTGAATCCGTTACCTCATTTGGCCCTAGAATATCACTCCGCCAGAGGCGCTTCGATCGGTTCCGAATCAAATAGTCCCCTCGGGATGATTCCGTCATGAGTAACTGCCGAAGGGGAGGTTCCCTCGAGACTATCTTGCACTGGATTAAAGCAAAGGACACGGGGAAATCGATTTGTTGCACAATGATAAAAGCGGTTATTGGAAAAGGGTTAAAAAAAAATAAATCGTTCAAGAAGCGTTTGCGTTAATTGAAGGTATTTTCAGGTGGATGAAAGCAATTAGTCCCTCTTAATTATATTTCAATGTTAACTCTCCTTTTATAAAACAATCAGTCTTTAAAATGTAATTGGAAGAGAAAGTTTTCATGTAAGTTTTCACAGGTTGTTTCTAATGTAATTATCTTGAAACTGCGACTGAATTATAAAATTAGTAAAGCTGACGGTGTTTTAATAGTCTAATTTGAACTCTTTGTTCTCAGGAACACGATGATGCGACAAAACAATACAAAATAATGCATGTAATTTAATACTTCGCCATAGTTTAAGTTATTATCTCAAAACAGTAAAATTTAATTATCTCACACGAAAAAAATGTTTTTTTAAAGCACAAAGAGACGCTGAGTTATAATTTCCATATTTACCTCGGCTCATTAAATATTATAAGTCGTATCTTCTCTTTTTCCTGAGTAGCATCAGAAATACTTAAAAAATTAAGGCAATAATTTACTATTTCTCCTACCAACTACAGTTTCTACCGTCTAGCTCTCATTATAGTCATTATGTTCGACAAATTATTATTATAACTATGATATACACTTTTGCGATTCATAACCTTAATTAATATAAATCTGTGCAATTTAAAATATCATTCCAGATTAATGTAAATATGCTTATATTTAAAGATGTTACCTATTTTTATATCATATCTTATTTGGTCTTTTTATTGTTTCAAGATGCTTATTGATTCAGAATGTCTCCTGGGTTTATAAATTGTCATTCATTTTATTGTTTTTCATAAAGATGTATTTATTCACCGCCAATTTTCAGGTCTCCCCATTAATACCTTCGGTGCATGTATTATTATTTGTATTTATCAATTTTTTATTCGTGAATTATACGCTTAGGTTACCGTAAGATAGAAACTGTTTAAAGTAACTACTACAGCAGTTGTTCTCTAAGTAGTTGTATAAGTTGTATATACGGTTAGTAAGGACTTAGTATATATGTGCTACGGTAAAAATGATTCATCGGCGATTATGAATATTAACCGGCGATTATGCGTAATTACCAATTTAATCGGTAAATTTGATCAATTCCACCTCATTAACCACTTTTACCAGTCATTATGAATAATAAAAAAATACTTTTGGTAAATGTGATAAATAGCAGTATCTTCGTGAAACATTGTCAAAGGTTAAGACAACAGATTCTATTTTGTCACATCGAATATATATAAAGAGAAGAAGAAGTTCAAGATAATTATTACAAATATGGTTGAAAAGGATCAAACCTTTCAAAGTTATTGACGATGAAATCGAAAACGTGCTAGAGGAAGCCCCGAGAAGAATGGTGAAGAAATGGATAATGAGTATCTTCTAGGAACATGAGTCTCTTTTGCGCAAGAGAAAAGAACAGATATAACGCAAAAACGAAAAACGGCCAAATCAAGTCTCAAGAAGCACAAGCAGAAAAAAATGAAAAAATTCTCCGAGAAAAAGTTTCCCATTAATGCCTTCGGTGTATGTGTTGTTATTTGTATTTATCAATTTATTTACACGAGGGACGCGTTCTCGAAAATCGCCAATGAAAGACGTGTAAATCAAAACTAACACTCCATATAAAATTGGAGACTAGGTTCCCATTTATTTTAAAATACAGCATATTTTGTAAATTTGATTTATGAGTATATTTTTCTCCGACATTTGAATTTGGATGTAATAATAATATAAACATTATATAAATTAACCAGGGGCGGATCCAGAAATTTCCCAAGGGGGAGGGGCGATCGCCCTAATTGCACCTTCCCCCTCTTCATTCCCCTTCTGCCGACGTCCATACATTCTAAAAATCCCTACCCCATCAGAATCTTGCTTTTCCTTGTCATACAGGTTTAATATTCGGTGTAGAAACAATGAACGCTGCGCGGAATAAATGTAAGAATGCACCCAGTGGAGGGCAATGTGGTCGTCCAAGGGGAGGGCGATCGCCCCCCTCGCGCCCCCCCCTCCCCTTGGATCCGCCACTGAAATGAACATTTACATTAAATAAAAAATAAATTCATAAAAGAAATTTGAACATCTGAAGTAATGATAGAGTAAGCATTAGAGAAAACAACACTGATATTAAACCAAACAAAAACTTCATACAATCTGGAAAATTCAAAATTAAAGGAATAAAAAAATTGTTTAACAAGGAAATACATTTAATTATGAAATTGAAAAAACCAATAAAACTTCCATAAATTTCTCCTAAATCCCTGTTATCTTCAGTGTTATAAACAAATTTACCAACAGAGATCCAGTGTAAATCGAGAAATGGTCCCACTTTCTTGACAGCAAAACCGAAACCGTGTACATCAAGTACCGTGTAAATCTAGGGATAGGTGTATAAGTATAATAATTGCAGTTGCAGAAATAGTCGAATGCTTTGCAACTCAAAATGCCGTACCTTGTTTATATAAGTAAAATCATTTTTCTCATTCAATGTTTTTATTCGGTTTTAAAAATATTATCAAATTATATTTGGGAATAATTTCAATTAAATAAAAATTTATTGTTTAAAACTGCATGAGAATGGTTGTTGTTTTTGTTTATTAAATTATACCTGAATAATTACCCTGATGTTTCACGACGATACTGTTTATTTATCACATTCACCAACAGTTGCTGGAAATTATGTATAATTACCGGTAAAAGTGATAAATGACATGGAAACTACGTAGATTTATCACATTTACCAATGTTGCTAGCGATTATGTATAATCGCCGGTTATTATTCATAATAACCGGATCACTTTTACCGTAACACACACACACGCACGCACTATTTCCACTTAGAGACAGGTGCATATGCAAGAAGAATAATTTCTATGCTCTCTCTCGGGAAAAATTATTCTGGTAGGAATCTTGAAAATGGAATGTATTTCAAATATGACGTGCATGACTACTTTCAGCTCTCACTATAACACACAATACACACATGTTTGGTATTTGTACGCACGCACAGGGTCGGACAAATCTAGGCGCCCGGTCGCTTAGCGGAGACCTTTATTTTTCTGTTATTTTTTACCAATGCAGTGGAGCAGGAGTGAAGTAGGCAGTAGTTTTTACGTCCAATGCATGGTGTATATGTAATGTATACAGATTTATATACCCCTGATTCATTCTAATTGCATCGTATTGAAATCTACCCCGGTGTCTATATTTCATAAGAGCTCTTAGATTTGTCCGGGTTTGTATGCAGACACAAATTTTGAATTAGGAGCGTCTTTGATTGATTTTCCGAGTTTATTTTTTCATCCTATGGGATTTATTGATAATAATTTACCATGTTTTGAAGTAACGATGTTTTTTCGTGAATGGTAAAATAAGCTACATAATTCCCTTTGTTTTAATTTAAGTTCGTAAACTTTTAGTATAAGTTAATTGGTCATTTATGTAGATTGAAGAAGAAAGAAATTTGGAAACGTAGGAAGAGGAAGTGAGAAGATATCGAGAGATGAAAGAGTTTCAAGAAAGATGCGGAGTGCACTTAATGTCATGAGAATGAGAACGTAAGGAAGATAGGGAAAATAGGAGGATACATGGCATGAAGTATGGGAGAGAAATTGGAAAACAGATAGAAAAAGTGAAGGATAGGTCGTTAGATAGAACGTAACGTATATAGTATATATGTATATTAGAGAGAAAAGATGAGTGAGACAGAATAAAGGAGTGAGAAATGAAGAGGGGAAGATGATGTGACTTATACGTGTAGCAATTTTCTGGGTCAATGTGTTCTCCCTTTCCCTCCCTGCCCATCTCTCTGGGTGGATGTTCCTTTCAGACCTAGAAGCCTATTTCCGAACACATTCCCATTTTCCCCCTCCCTTAATCTCTCCCTCTCCTTTTTTACAACTACGTCGCCAACTCCGTTTCCTCTCTCAACTCATCTTCTTTCTTTTCCCTCTCGCTCTCTCTCCGCCCCCTCAATCACGCTCTCCTTTCCACCACTCCAATATATTATCTCTCATCTTTCTCCTATTCTCTACCTTTCTCTTTATCGCCCTCATTCCCAACAAAAAGCCTTCCCACACCAATTTCTACCTCATTACCCCCTTCATGCGCACCCACGTCTGCCCGAAGGGAGAGCTTTTCTCAAAGCCGTTACCCAAGTGATGATTTCTGCGGGAAATAATAATTTAGACTAAATTCGAGATGGGAGCCGTTTGCCGTCAACTCGATTGATCTCTTTATCTTGTAAAAATCCCATAAAAGTTGCGGCGTTTTATTCAAATGGAGCGTTCATTTCTCGACGCTCGGGTGAATCGTAAAACCACGTTCGGCATTTCGAGTGACGGCGAGGTTATGGCGCACTATGGCTCTAGGAAACTTAGGTTAACTTTAAAATTTGTCAAGTTCTTTAATAAATGGAAGACGACGTAATCGAGCTTTCTTCGATATCGGAAAGCGCTAACGCTTTTTCCGATATTTCTTTGACTCTCCTTCCACGTTCAAATGTACCATGCATCGTCATTTCTTGATACTACGATCTCACATCGCACTTTCTGTCCATCTTTAGTTGAGATTATTTCACTCAGGATGTGATCAGAATGAGACGTCTTTGATTCCTATTTTAATCCTTTTCAACTCTTCCTATTTAGTGGAGACATTTTTTGCTATCTTTTCTCCCATGTCTTGATTTTTTCGGTCTTTCTCTAAGTCTCTTCTTTTGCTAGCCCATTATTTCCCACTAGCTTCCTTTTGCTCTCTGCCCATCCCTTCCTTCATTCACCTCCTTTTTGCTTTGAAAATCTCTCTAGTTCCCCTGATTCTGCCATCGTTTTCGCTCCATCTCTTCTTTTTACTCCTCCGTCTCTCCTTTTAATTCCTCCACACCTTCTCGCCCCTATTTTCCATTACACTAGTCTCCCTCTTATCCTTTTCGCTTCAACCTTTTGCACCTTCCCTCCCGACCAATACCTTTTCCCCTGTACCTCCTCCATCCCTCAACCTCGTCCCCTTTAACCTCTTCCCGCCTACCAATACCGTCCTCTTTTGCTTCCACCCTCTTCCTCCTCCCCAATATATCCCCTCTTCGCAATTTTTTCTCCTCTTCCCTATCATGGAGCTACCAATCTCCTCACCACTCGCCATATCCTTTCCCCTCCAACCCGGCCCACCCTCCCTCCCTATCTCCTTCTCCTTCCAACCCACGGAGCCAGCGCCTTCTCTCTCTGGCACCCAAGCAACTCTCAGCCCTATTGACGTCACCGGCGTTTGATGAGAAACTAGAGGGTCAGCGGATGTTTGTGCGGGGTGCCAGAGGGGTTGTGAGGGTGGGGAGGAGAGGGGGAGTAAGTAGGTAAGAGGAAGGGAGTAAGGGTATTTTTTGGGTTTGGAGGTTGGATGAAGGGCCCACCGTTTTGACGGTGAAGCAAGAAATGGCCTCCAGTGGTTGTGGAACATGATATGGGAGATGGAAAGCGAGAGAAAAGAGTGGAGGTGGAGGCAGGAAAGGTGGCAGGGTTTAATGGCGTTGTGGCGGAGGGTGGGGAGGATGAGGGAGGGAGGGAATATTTCAGCGAGGGGAGAGAAAGTGTGAGGGGGCGGGGAATGGGGAGGGGAGGGGAACAAGTGGCGCTGAAAAGGAAAGAAAAGGACGGAAATGAAAAGAAAAGGGGGTCCGAGACGAAGGAAATCTCTCTCGTTGACGAGGGGAAAGGAGCTTCACTCTCCCTCTTTCTCTCTCTACCCTCCCCTTCCGTCTCTTCCCTCCCTTCCTCTTTTTTGTTCACTCTCTCCCTCCCTTCCCCTCTTTACCAAAAAGCGTTAGGTGGTGAGCGAGGAGGAATTCTGAAGAAAGGCCGCCAAAATTTGAATTTCGTATAAGAATCGAAAAGCCTCGGATGTTATCTCTCCCATGGGGGGAGTTGAAGGCGTCGATATATTACAAATGTAGGAAGAAGGCGCGCGTTTATCAATTACCTAAAATACTCGAGGGCCTGTGCAAAAATTCTTACAATACGTTTATAAATACACACACACAGAGATATATATATATATCATTCTATATAGACGTTTCTAACAGAGGAGGAGGAGGAGGATATAGGAGGATACTAATGTTTAGGCTATTCCAGATGAGCTGGAGATTCGAATTTTATTCTTAGGTAGGATTTTGTGCAAAACCGACTAAAAAAAACGAAAATCATGAAAAAGTGCAACAATGCGGCCGCTAAAAATTCGCAATTGTTTAAACAAATTTTCAAGGTTTATGTATTTTCGCATGTGCTACGGAGTTGAAATTTTTTTAATAAGTAGAACTCTTAAAAAACGAAATAGAGTTTATACAAATTTTGATATTTTAATTTGTTTGGCAGTTAAAAATTCTTAAAGTTTAAACAAATAGATAACTGTTTAGGTACTACGGGATGAGCTAGGAAGCTGAAATTTTCAAATTATTTACAGAGTAGTAAATTTGCACAAATAAACATTTCAATTTTACCATATAGGAGTTGCGGCGGCCGTAAAAATTATTTAAATTTAAACAATTAGAAAAATATTATTTTACTTCTAGAATGTGTAGCATTAGTACCCCATAATGAAGAAGGTTTAAAACTTAAAAAATTGCAACATTTGGGGATTGTTTTAAACTATTATTTTTACATAAGGGAAAAACGGAAATCGCTGCGGAGGTGAAATCTTTAGAATTAAAAGAATATTTGAAATGATGAAATGTCTGTCTGAAAAATGAATGTTTTTTCAAGGTGGTATGAAATGCTTGCATTATGCAAGCACCAAATACTAGTGTGTGTGTGTATATATATATATATATATATATATATATATATATATATATTCAGCCCTTTTCAATCCATTGACGAAGGAAGGCCCCCCTAGACTTCCAGTTTTCTCTATCAACTACCTCCCACCTCCAAGTTGGCATATATTATATATTCATTTACATATATGTGTATGTAGAGAGAAAGGGAGGCCCTCGATGCATCGCCAGCCTCCTCTGGTGGAATAGGAGAGTTATGGGGTGAAAGGGAGAGTGGTAAGAAATAATGGGAGGCATAAAGATTGGAAACGGAGGAAAATAATGTGGAAAGGGATTGGAAGCAAGGGTAGGGATAAAGTGGAAGAGAGAAATGGAAAGAGAAGTAGGGAAAGACCAGTTTTAAAGTAAACGGAAAGGAAGAAGAAAGATGGAGGAAGAATGGTGAGAGTGAGTATAGAATAAGGTAGAAGAGAGGGAGAGATAGAATAGATAAGAGCAAAGGAGTTCATTCTATCAGGGAAGAAGATGTCATCACCTACTTTGCACATTTTGCCCTTTATATTGGAAAGCACCACATCCAACTCTATTGAGAAAGATTTTATATAACCAAAATTCGTTTTTATAAGACCGCATGCTCAACTACACGGTCATTTGGAAGCGTGCCAGTCTTAAAAGGGATTCAACAGTTTGGTATGATAAAATCCCCGACGCCATTTATCTAAATTTAGCCTGTCGGTAGGACCCATAAAAAATTGCAATCTCGGTAAATAGAGTTTTTTCAGTTCTGATGAAATTGACGCACCGAATCGAAAATGCCACATGAAAACTTTTTTCATCTCTTGGAAAAACGTTATTGCGAGTCCATCAAAGATATGTATTCATTAGAGAATTATCTAGCTCTTCTTATACTAAACCAAAATTTTAAAAGTATGCACTTAAAAATAAATTTTAAAGAATAAATACTTATCTGAGGTATCTCCAAAAGCCATGCGAATGTTATGAAAAATCATAGGAGTATTCCGGACACCATTCAGCCTTCATCAGTGGTATTCACCGATGGTCGATATTTTTTAAGGCTGAGACAATAAATTTTTTACAATTGTTGTTTTTAAATGCTTGTTTTACGAACATTGGAGACATGATGATACTTACGATATGCAAAACAAAAGAAGCTGCAAGGGTTATGGTAAGGGAGGGAAAGTGAGGAAGAGGAGGGAAGGACTGCATTGTTCATTCATTGAGTGTAAGGGAGTGGTTGGCCGTTTGTCACCGAGGAACAGGTTTATGGAGGAAAAGGGAGGACCGGGGGAGTGCGAAAGAGAGAGAGAGAAATGTGGAGTGGAAGAAATAAAGGGAGAAAGAAGAAGGGATTGGATTGTGAAGGGAGAGTGTTAGGTTGAGAGAGAGAGAGAGAGAGAAAGGGAGAAAATAGGAGCGATCCAAGAAAGTTCGGTGTGGTGCAAACTGTTGCGTCCGACTATAAAAGCGATGAAAAGGGGGAAAAAAGTGTCCCGAGTCAATTTGTCACAGTCAATGCGAATTCATTGTTGGATCAAGGGAGGCACTCGTATTGGCCAGACCCACCCCCACACTCCTCTGGAAAAAATATATTTTGCCAAATGAAAATATTTGCCCGAGGAAAATACTAATCCTCGAAAAATAGCGTTTATAAGGTTCGAAGACCGGACGCAGAAGTCGAACCTATGTACCTATTGTAACCGTAGCCAACTTTTAATTCCAACAAAAAATTGTCGTTAAACACTGAATTAAATAACTAAAATGCCCTAATTGTTGAATGAATGGAAAATTTTAACTTTGAATTCTTATTGACAAAATATATCACTGCAATATCCATAAAAATATAGGAAAAAGTCTCCATGCATTTTGATCACAAGGCAGCCAGCGACTCACCGATAGTAGAATGTTCAATTTTAGAATACTCTATCGGTGATTTAACACTGATGACGGCTACTATGTATCCAAAACGCGCATATTGTTTATTTTGGATTTCCTAATTCTGGAGGAACTCATCACCAACTACATTTTCGCAGTATTCACACAATTATGCAGCTATTAAAAAACAAAATTGATTATCAATAAACGTAAATAAAACTATTTAACCAGAAATCGGCGATAGCAATTTTAGAAATTAATGCATAAATGGAAGAGATTAAAATTCGAGAAATTCGCCATTTTCGAGAAATAAACTTCTCGGAGGTTGGGAGGGCGAACATAATCGTGCAAAAACCGAATTATATAAACTCTAGGGTGTACCTCGCATGTTGATGCGATACGACGAAAAGAGGCTCTTGGGGAGAGAACATTTACGGAGACATCAAAGGATTAATTTCGCGCTAGGGAATAGCAAAAGTTTGTCTGAAACGAATAGCCGCGAGACTCGTGTAAAACCGATTATAGCGAACGGGACGGAAAACATTTCGCCCTCGAAAAAGAGCACGAACGCGGCGAGACGAAGAAAAAATATAAGCAATAAGAAACGAGATCCCCGTCGGGGATTAAGGGAGAAAGGTCGGAATTAAAGCCATGGGGACGAGGATAGCGGAAGAAATGCGCCGGTGAGGAGGATGAGATTAAGGCGATGATTAAGACGTCGGGCGAAGAAGATATTCGGAAAAAAATGGCCAGGATGGAAATAATGTGCCGAAGAAATTAAAGGGAACAAGGGGAAATAATTCAAAGAAAGGCCTTGATGCCACTAATACCGTAATAAAGACAGAACTATGTAGTTATTCGAGGAAAAATTGTTTTAGTGGAAGTTAGGGGGAGAAGATGCAGATATCAAAAACATAACCTCTAGTCCAGCGATTTCCTAACTGTGTGTTTGAAGGTATCGCCTGATGTACTCAAAATATCTACAAGAATTTTAATGTAAGGTATAATTCATCTGGTAAAAACAAAGCAAAACTGCGTGAAAAATATTTAATGATCTATAACTATATGCGGCACTAAAGACGCGAGGAGAACGATTAAAAAAGCTCGACAAAGAAATGCAACTTACCTTGTTTACTATTCGCCCCAATAAAAGAGATAGGTGTTTCACATCAAGCACATGCTTCTCATTTAAAGATAAACGGAGAAGCATTGAAAGTTGTTTCATTTTCATTCAGTTAGTAATCGAAAACTCACCATACACTCAGCATTGCATACCCTCTCTCTCATCGTATATGAATTTAAAATATTTTAAATACTTTTTAACATACACACAAATATAAAAAATCTGATGTGGCCACCACATGACTTTCTCAATACCTGTAATTTTTCTTAAAAGAATAGGTTACATAATAATAAATATTTTATGAAACCGAGAAAATTTTAGATTTGACAAAGAACAGAAATAAACTCAAACCATAGCCTTCTGATATTGGATATAGCCACAAATTTCCAAAAATTAAGAAAACAAAAAGAATCGTTACTAATTGTAAGACGTAACTAAGCGTCAATTGTTATCAATAGTCGTCTGTAGGTGGCGTGGCGGTGGCAGTTAAAAATATAAGATATCTGTTAAACAATTCATTATATGGAAATATGTTTCAAACAAAGGTTGTAGAAAATTAAATTTTCTACAACATTTTTTCCAATATATTTTTACATATATTAAATATTAAAACAAATATTTTAAAATAACGGATAAGTGACAAGAGTAAAAACCCACTTTCGGTTGACCGATTTTTACCAAAAACTGATCAATTCTTGTGACATTCATAAAAATGTTAAATATAAAATTTTGCGTTGACCTGATTAATAAGTTTTGAGTTAGAGCACCCACAAAAAGCTATCACACAGACATCATCGGGTAAATGGTCAAAACGTGTTCAGGGGACCTCAAAACGTGTATTTTCGTTGAAATCTCGAAATCGATTTTTTTCATGAAAACAATACTTTCCCCTATACTACGAATGGAGAAAGTAAAAATAGAAAAAATGGAGGATGGCACGCGTCTTAGTGAAAATAAAAAGTATGAAACACACTGTTATAGTCCAACACAGGTAACCTCAACGCGGTTAAATACGGGCGACGTTCATTTACGTATGCAACTAAATTGTACGCGGCTATGCTATGGGAGCAACGCGCTTTTGCCCAGCACATCCTTTTCCACGAACCTAATCCCTGCGTTGCGAAAGGAAATACTATATGTATCATTATTATCATCCATGGCACTACAACCCAAAATTGGGCCTTGGCCTTCTCTTATGAGGTTCCTACGCATGCTAGGTTGCCAGGCTATCATATAACCACCTTTTACAGGTAGATAACACCACACACGTACACGGAAGGAAAGAGGATAACCCGACCTACTCTTTTGAAAAGCACTATGGGATCACACTGCTTAACGTCACTTCCTAAGGAGTGTTTTCCTCAAAACACACATCTCGGGAGGCGGGGCAAGCCCACTTTGAAAACCGGCCTCCAATACGATTCAAACCCAGGCCCTCTACGTGGAAAGTCAGTATTCAAGGCACTTTGCCACCATTTCCCATGTGTGTGTAGAGTGAGAGAAAGAGAAAGCGATATAGAGAGACAAACATGATAAAAGGAGAGGACGTAGAAAGATTGGAAATAATAAAATGGCCGCAGGAGAACAAAGAAGCAGCAAGATGAAAGCATGGAAATGTTTTATTCTGGGCGTGTTCTGAAAGAATCAGAGTCGAAAATGGGTTGTGTTACTTTAAAAAGAATCCTTTATGCATACACACACTGGATGGAGTGAAGGAAGCTTTATATAAAACATTAGAAATGATCTAATTTAGTACGAGTCTTGATCCTGCAATTCAACTATAAGAGTATCGAGTTTATAGGATAGAAGAGCTTGATCGATGTTATTGGGCAGAGAGAAAGTATTAGAACACACAGAATCTTTGTTGAAAGAAATGATCAAGGTAGAATTATGTACATAAGATATATAGATGCACTTTAAAAGCGAGGCTGCAGGAGAGTAATTATAGTTACAATTAAATTACAGGAATCCTAAAATTTAGACATAATATCATAATCGATTAAATGTTAGAAGCGTGGTATTTGCCACAACGTTGTGATCTCCTCTTAATGTTATTATTTGTCTTTCGATGGAGGGTTTCAATTATAAAATGCAGAACTTAGATGGATAGGTAGTTTTATAAGTATATTCGTATTTATTAGGTCAAGATTGGGACAATAAAGTCTCTTCTTTCATCTAAACATTTTTAAATACAAAATAAACTATAAATAGATTAATATTATAGAAAACTAACGATAATTATTAAAAGGGACGAATAAATGTGGAAAAAAATAAGGATAATTTCTTAAGTGAATAAATATAAGCTAGTATGTATAAAAATTTATTCTTATCAAAATTCGTTAGAGCTAAATACTAAATAATAAAATTGAAGGCTTAAAAAAGTTCTTCAATATCTATCGGTTTCTCCTTACATTTTTCCATAATAATAAAAACACCGAACGTTCGCCTTTTGGCAGAAAACCAGTTATTTTATCCGAAAGACTAAACAAGATACATTTTTATGTTAGTTAGCACTACCAAAGAAAGTGCGTGGGCGAAGAGGGCAAAAAGGCGAAAAAAGAGCGTCCCATGAATTTTCATAGTAACCTCCCTTTAATGGAGTGCGGACCAAAATGAGTGGAAAAAAATAACGCGTTGCGTTGAATGCACCAACCAGTGATAAAAGAGAGGAAGAAGCTGGGTAGGTTGCCTTCATTAAAAAGGCTTATTCAGTTTAAAAAGGGGAGAGTCGGGAAAATAGCACTCCACTGTAATTTAAACACTTGCCAATCTCAAGGCGAAGTGCGGTGGAGACGGAGGAGAAAGAAAGAAGGGAGAGAAGAGAAGGAAGGAGGGAGAAGGATGGAGAGAGAAGGAAAGAAGTAGGGAGAAAGAGAGAGGGAGAAAGAGAGAGAGAGGGGTGAATAGAGAAAGAGGGAATATGAAAGAAATATGGAAGATGTGAGAGGGAGCGAGAGAGACGAAGAGAGAATAAGAGAGAGAGAGAGAGAGAGAAGAAGAGAAAGGGAGAGAGAGAAAGGAGGGAGAAAGAGGAGGGAGATAGAAAGGAGGGAGAGAGAATAGGGAGGGAAAGAGAGAACGGAGGATAAAGAGAGAGAGGGAGAGATAAGAAGAAGAGAGAATGTGAGAAAGGAGGGAGAGAGAAGAGGAAGAGAAAGAGAAAGGAGGGGGAGAAAAAGAGAGGGGAGAGAAAGAGAGGGCAGGAGGAAGAGAGGGAGGGAGAGAGAGGATGAAGAGAAAGGAGGGAGAGAGAGAAGAGGGAGAGATAAGAGGGAGAGATAAGAGGGAGATAAAGGTTGGAGAGAGGGGAGGGAGAGAAAGGGGGAAAGAAAGAACAGAGGAGGATGGGAGAGGAGAGAGGAAGGAAAAGGAGAGAGGAAGGAAAAGGAGGGGGTGAGAAGGGGAAGAGAGTGAGGGAGAGAGTGAGGGAGAGAGGGAGGTCGAGGGGATAGGGAGAGGGGGGAAGAAAAGAGAGGAAAGAAGAGGGTGGAGAGATGAAGGATGAGGGAGTGACGCAGAGAGGAAGTAAGAGAGAGATTAAGGAGAGAGAGGAGTATAGAGAAAGAGAGGTAGAGAGAGGGAGGGGGGAAAGGAGAGAGAGAAGGAGGTATCAAGAGAGAAAATGGTAGGTGGAGGAGAGTGACGAATTTTAGTGGAAAACATGTGGTGTTAGAAAGGGAAAATGGAGGAGAGTTTTGGAATGGGTGAAAAGGGGTGGGAAAAGAAGAGAAAGAATGGGAGTGAGTGACGGGTCGATATAGTGAACAAAAAGCAGGCATAGAAGATAGAAAGAGTGATAGAATGAAAAGATAAAAGAGAAAGGGTAATTAGGAGAGAGACAACAGAGAGGAAAAGGGAAAGAGAAAAGGTTTTGGAGGAATAGGAGGAGAGGGAGAGAGAAATACCAAGGGCGAGGCAAGGGTGAAGGAAAGCTCTAATAACCATTATACGCTAATGATGGTGACGGGAGGGGAAAATGAAGGATGATTTCTCGACATTAGAGGATCTAAAAACGGTTTCCGAGGTAAATGTCGCCGCTAAGAAGATCGCTCGCAAAACTATCCACTCATCCGAGTGGCGCCACCGCCGCCGCGGTTTACGTTATTATTTTTTTCTTCCACCTTCCACTCATCCATTCAAATCTCAAGTTCTCTCGCAGGCTCCGGCAAGTGTAAAAAAAGTCTGCTGTGAGGGAGGAGAGGATGGGAGGGAAAAAGATGAGAGTCGGAAAGCGTGCGTAGAAAGAGACACGCAGGATGTTATGAAAAGGGAAGGAAGTGAGAAAGGCGGCGAGGATTTTTCAACGAGACAAAATGGAAGAAATGAGGGAGGAGGAGGGCGATAAAACTTGAGCATCGAAATAAGACGGGAATAAGGAATCGTGGAAGAGGGCAAAGGAACGATCAACGCGGTTCGCGTTGTGGGATGAAAAACTTAATGAAGCGTATGATGAGAAACGACGATAATGGCGCCGCACCTTTTTTTGGCACTTGTTGGGTCTGATTGTCTTTAATGTAACTTCCCTCGAAGTAATGGAAGGAATTTTATAAGGTCTTAAATCGGTATCTCATTACACTAAAGGAACCCTTTTAAGAACCATGAATTCAAATTGTTCCGCACCTTCGCGAACTTTGCACGCGCAGATGCGTTCTGATAGGTTGACTAACAAGTGTTCGTTTGTTTGTAAGGAAATTAAGGGGGAAATTAATTCTCTTCCAGAGGAACTATTCGTTAAAAATAACTCTGCTAAAAGTAATATGATAAGATACAGCATTCAACAGACATACCTGTATAACCTTCAGAATGCAACGATTAAATCTTCCAAGGCGTGTACAAAATTTCTACTGAATATGCATCAAAAGTTGTCACGGAATTTGTAATAAGTTAACTGCTTGGATCTAGCTAAAAATTTAGAAATGGAATTAATTATTCTTATACCTGCCTTTATAGAATTAAAATATGGTAACATATTTTTGTAAATATTTTTCACTTTAAAAATATACGTTTATCGCATAGAAGCCAAGATTTCAAGCTTGAAAATTATAGTTTGTACCCATGAGCGTACAACATTGTGCGTGGGTATTTTATAGAGAAATATAGCAATTGAAAATGGATATATAATAAGAACTTGTGAAATTTTAAGCGTTACAAATATGATGAGCATTCAAAACAAGTTATGCATAATTAAATTTTCCACACCCAATTGGCTGTAATTAGTTTTTACCTTATTAAATATAGTTCTGCATTAACAGAGTAAATACCATCATTATCACTAAATTGAATCCTATTTAGTCCTTTTCATCCTTACGCCGATATTCCAGTTTTCTGTAGGCATAGAGTTTATTAATTTCTTTCAGTAAAATTGAACTTTATATTAAAATTTTTGGAAATATTAGACGAATATGTCAGCAAGATATCGTGATAACTGTTACAAAAAGAGCTGGGTGCAAGGAGTGTATCTAGTTTGTCTCTCAAGTTAAGAACGATCAATCTATCTTGCATCCCCTAAATTACCCCTTTCAATTTCATGCTGGAAAAACTCTACGAGAAGTAGTTAACTGTACCCGTGCAAAAATTATTCTCTGCTCTGTCAATTACATGAAACTTAGGATCGGCGAGTTTTTGATAAATGCGTTATATTTTGGATCTACCTGAAAAATATATAAATAGCCTCTTTTTAGTAGTTTATGGAAATAAATACCGTGAGATAGATTAGAGCCATCCTTTATTATTTGTAGGCGTTCCTTAACCTGTAAATATTAGCATTCGAACAATATCTTTTTGGGAAAAATTCGTAAAAAATAATAATGGAATGGATTTGTATATTTTTTGATGAGCATAAAAAACGCAAGACATAAAACTTGGGCTGAGGCTGGAATTATACAAGAAACACTCCCGACTAAAATGGGATATGTACCTTCTGATATCGATGGATACGAATCCAAATCGGGTCAAGGTTTTCTCCGTTTGTCCATTGCTGTTTTTCTTCATTTTCTAAGACGAAATAAATTCAGTTTTTACCAAATTCACCATAAAAAATAAATTAAGAGTTAAGGGTATAAAAGCATTTCTCTCCGCATTAGGAAATGAATTTTTCGTATCGGTCGACTTCTCCAGCCCATTCTGGAGGGCATGGTTCTACAGACACAATCAGTGGAAAATAAAATAAAATTGCTCGCGTTAAGGATACAGACAATGGAAAATTTCACCCGAGATTCACGCGATTGAGTCAACTTTCTCATCAATTCGAACATTTCCATAGCGTCGAAAGAGAGAGAGAGAGGAAAAGGGAGGGACGGACGGAGATGGGAGAGGTTGGCCATCTACATTTATGGAGCCCTTTCAAAGGCAAAAAGTCATGGCATTGACAATAAAAGTTAAGGACCTGATATTAAAGTTTTGATATATGCGAATGTGTGTCAGGTCGAAGGAGGGCGAGGGAAGAGCGAGGACGGGGTATTTGGGAACAGATTGAGGGAAAGGTAGAGGAGAAAGGGAGGGCTAGGGGAAACGGATAGGGAGGTTAGGAAAGGAAATGAAGAGAGGGAGTAAGGTAACAGGATGGAGTAGTGAGAAATGCAAGGAAAAGATATACGGCGAAAGGATGGAAGAAATGGAATTGATGAAATGGGATAGTAGGAGAAAATTAGCAGATGCGCACACCAAGAAAGGAGGGGGAGACAGTCAAGGTGGAAAAAAGGGTGAGAGAGATGGGGTGAAGAGCAGAGTTATTGGAGATGCAAATGCGTCGATGGAATGATTTTCGGGCAGCAAAAGTGTGGGGAGAAGCGGAAATAATGGCAGAATGTTGGGAAATTAAAACAAAGATTGGCGAAGAAAGAGAGGGAGGGAGGAGAGGAAGGAGCCCTGAAAGAAGCATCCCAGGAAATGGGGAGGGATAAAATGGAAGCGGAGATTGTAAAAATAGTATAATTATAACAAAGCGAGCTAAAGATAATAAAGAGTAAGGAAAAAAGAAATAAAAGATAAAAAAATTAGGGATGCGAAAAAAAGAAGTGACGATAACAAAAATGGGAAAACGTGGTGAAAATGAAAAAAAATGAGAAAAGGCACGAAAATGTCAGTAAATTTTCAATTTTAAAATTGAAGAAATGGGAATATAAAGAAATGAAAATAGATTAAAAGAAAGAGCAGAAAAATAAGTGGAATAATGGACGAACTAATGATAGGAGTGACAAGCGTTAAGAGTGAGAAAGAGAGAAAATTCGGGAAAATGTGAGAATATAATCGAAATCAATTACAAAAGGATGGAAATGAAGACGAAAAGACGAAGAAAAAGCAGATAAGAAGGGAAATAAGATAAAATGATGCAGTCTAGGACCCTTGGAGCGAGAAAAAAAACTAAATTAACCAAAACAATAAGCCGATTTTACTAGCAAGGGAGATTAAAACAAAAGGGGGTTCACAAAAATATCGAGGAAAAGTTAAAAACGTAAGCGGGAGAAACACGTAAAGGATAGGACGTGTAGCAACGGAAAATGACGGTTTTATGAAGGGAAGCAGCCTGAGAGGAAAGGGAAGGATTGAAAGGATTTTCGGTCATTACCCGCCACTCCTCCACCCCTCGCGCTATCAATTATCCCGCTCTCTCTCTCTCCCTCTTTATCCGACAATGCGAGTGGGGTATCGCACCAACTGTTCTCTTAGCGACCGCCGTACGCCGGGGTAAGCGGTCGCCTAAGCGGCTGGCTAACCTCCGAATTCTTCCGAATTACCACCGCGAGGTCTCGTAGAGATGGATAACAGCGGCGGTAGAATTTTGCGACGGAGGATGGGAGGTTGGGTGGGAGTGGCGGAGAGAAAGGGATCCGCCGGGGGTCGCACACAACTCACCGTCTGGGCGGCTGATCGAAACGTCGCTTGTTCCTTTCCGAGGTGTTAAAATGGTTTCTCTTTCCCTCTTCCGGATGGACTTAAAACGTTCCGTCTCGACCTCGACCTGGCGGTGACTGGCGGAGGAACGACGGAGGCTCGCTCTACCCCCGTTTCCTCCCTCTCTCTCCCCCACTCTTCTTCTTCGCAACCCTCTGTTCCACTCCCGAACCTCCCTCTCTCTCTCCTTCCCTCCCTATCATACTCGGAGCAAGCGCTCCCTCAAATCCGTGCTCTAGGGCAGCGCCGCGCGCTGGAAGCCAACGGAACTATATTGGCATTGCTTCCACCCCCCCCCCCCCCGTCACCCTCTCCTACTCTTCGGTAAAAAGTTTTTCGACGAATGCATTCTCTCGCCCGGAGGCTTAACAAAGCGACCTTTGCTTAATTCATGCGACTCTTGCGGCGTCGCTCGGGGTTGACCACAACTCGTCAGATAAGGATTTTAAGTGTGCGTCTGTGTGCTTCCCTCTCTCTATCTCATTCTGTCTCTATCTCTCTTTTCGGTGATTTTTCCATTCTCTTTTTTTCTATCTGTCTCTCTCTCTCTCACCGAGTTGAACTCAGTGGACGAATCGAGCTGAAAACCATGGATTCTTCTTTTTCTTATAAGAAGAGAGAGGAAATCTTTCCGACTTTTTAAATTAAAGCGTGCTTTAATCACACTAATAACTTTGACCGTTTTATTTTTTTTCGTTTCGTCGCTTTTTGCCCGTTTATATGTGAACGGTAAACATTTGATTTTGACTGAAACCAATTATGTGGCGAGTAGATTTTTAGTGCGAATTCCCGCCGTTTTAAGTCTCCATCCACGAGTCCTTTTTGCATTTTTTCCCCTCCTAAAACGTCTTATTTATTTAATTATTCATTTAATTTTGAATCGGCTTGTAGGAATATGTATGCACTAATAGAGGAGTTCTAGACAAACAGTTCACGGAGTCGTTCGGTTGTTTAGCGAATTTTGATTAGCAGAAAACCTGCACGTTTTTTATCTGCCGACGATTTTTAATTACGATATAGTTAGGAATTTGACGCTTGGAAGGTTATTTCCACAGACTTGTTGAACTGTAAAATGTTACGATCTTTGTTAGTTTTAATACATGTAACGATTCTTACCTCGGAAAACCTTGTGTGTGCATTACATAAGCAATGAATTTCAAATGAACGGTGCAAGCAAATGTTCATTTGTGTATTTCAGAAATTTACGCTCAAGATTAATTTACTGAGATTTTATGCATTATTCACATTTAGCGAACGAATTAACTTACAGCATATTAACAGATTTTTTGACTGATGCCTTAACATTTATAAAACTATAAGGAACTATGTGCTAGGAATATTAATAATAACGTATCGAATTCTAACGGAAATCATAGACTTTTCCCTATCATTCGGCTCACACCGAAAATATTACCACATATTACTCGGAGTATAAGCGTATAAGCTCGAGATAAGGTCTCAACGAGAATGTTTAATTCTTGCCACAACATAGGTAATTATAAACTTCTTGCTGTAACCCATAACTTCCGCGTGCTTCAATCGAGAACTTTGCTCAAGGTGCGGTAAACATTCATTTCCTGCCGTAACCAAGCCATATCCCGTGCTTTTGATTGTTGTGTTTCTGGCGAGCTTTCCGCAGCCCGCGATAAAAAACCGCTTAAAGCAAAAAAAAAGTATATAAAAAATCCCATATGGCTAGTCTTGTTTGCTGTTTTTATTATGACAACAAGGAGTTATTTAAGCAAGAAAGTTTTTCGGTTTCCTTTAATGCTTGCAAAATATCTTAAATTTCGTTGTGCAGAGGAAAAATAGAAGACAAGCGTACTTTTTTCCCAGGGAAAACTCTCTCTCTTAGCAACACCTGGTCTTCGCCCTTTTTTCCCTCTCTCCGCCAACTTTTTCAAAAATAATCGGCTTAATTCTCGGCCCTCGCCTTCTCTTTGTCTCCGTTCCCCTATTCCGATCTTCTTTTGTTTCTCTCTCGCTGCCAATCGTACGTCTCTCCTCATCTTTTCCTCTCTCTCTCCCTCCCTCCCTCCCTCCCACCCCCTCTTTGTCACAGCAACACTGCGTCTTCCTTTTTTTCGCGTTGCTACTAGAATAGGCGATTAACAACCAACGCTCAGGTGTAAAAGACGAAAAACAGATGTCTCTCTCTCTTCCCCGGGAATGAAATGCGTTTGATCGTTCAATCGATACGCGAACCAGTCTCTCTTTTTTGTCCTTTTGTGTTCCTATCCATCTCTCTCTCACTCTCTTCTCATATTAGTCGTCTTTTAAGCCACCCTCATCTATCTGCATAACTTGCTTCGTTATTATCTTCTTCCAATTTTGCCCAGAAAGGGATCTACGCGTTTCCCGGCGCATAAAAGAAAAGGAAGCCTCCCTTTCAACTCCTGTCTTCCCTTTGTCTTTTCCATCCTCTATTTCTCTCTTTCTCCCTCTCTCGCTCCCTTCTCCCTTGAAAACCCTTGACGGCATTTCTTTCTTTCTTTCTTTCTTTCCTCTCTTCTCTTTCTACATCTTTCTCGTTCACGCCACATCATTTCGGATGTATTCTTCTTTAAATGCGAAAAAGCCCATCTCACTTTTCTTTTTTTTACACGTGAAGAGCAACGATCCGAAACATTTAGTTATTTTTTTACTCCGCGAAATTCATCTCGCGAAAAAAATTAAAAGAGGAAAATGGTTTTTGTTTTACCTCGACGAACCGTGATAAAGAAATAGGCGTCTCCACCCGATCGTTAAATACAATAAACCGCTAAGAACTCAGTCACCCTATCTATCCTTTTCTCTCTCTCTTAATCTCTCAATATCTTCCTCTCTCTTTTTCCCTCGCTCCCACTCTTCTCAATTTTTCTCCTTCCCTATTTCCCTCCTCTCCCCCCCTGTCTCCTCTCCTCCTCTCTCTTTCCCTCCTTTCTCTTACTCTTCTCTCTCCCTCCCTTCCTCTCTTCCTCCTGTCATCTCTTTACCTCCTTTCTCCCCTTCTTCTCTCTCCCTCCCTCCTTTCTCACATCCTCTCTTCCTCATATCTCTTCCTCCCTCTCTTCCTTTTTTCTCCTCTCCTTTCTCTTCCTCTTATCTCTCCCTCCCTCTCTTCATTTTCTGTTCTCTTTTCCTCCCTCTTCTCTTTCCCTCCTCTCTCTCTCCGACCTCTTCCTCCCTCCTTCCCCCCTTCTTTCTCTCCCTCACTCTATTCCTACTCTGTCCCCTCTTTCCCTTCATTCTCTCCTCTCTCTTCTCTCTCTCTTCTACCTCCCTTTCTTCTCTACCTCCCTCTCTCCATCTCCCCCTTCCTCTTCCCTCTCTATCTGGTCCCTTGGGCTCACGGTCGCTTTTCTGCGAAATAATTTTGGGAGGGAACTATGTATGTATTTATAAATGATTTTTCTCTCCTTCTTTCAAATAATTGTTTTTTCGTCTGAACTATTTAGGAATTTTTCATGGTATTTACACCCTTCTTCTCTTCGTAGGCGTTGGCGGGACATTTTTTTCTGCGTTAAAACAGCTGATACATAGTTATTTTCGACCCACAAATCTAACAATATTCTTTGGTAATTCTCTATGATCTATTAACCAATATATAATTAACTTGTAATTAATATATATTTTATTGTAATTCATATGTAATTAATTTATTTTTAATATGTAAATATTGTAACTATATGACAAAAGGGGGTGAATGTAGGAAGGGACTATATAGTCTCAATTTCTCCCTAAATCAAGTCTTTTGTCTGTCTGTCTGTCCTCTACCTCCCTATTTCCTCCTCTCCTTTCCTCCCTCTATCTCTTCCTCCCTCTCTCCCTCCCTCTATCTTTCCTCTCCTTCCTCTCCCTCCCTATCCCTCACCTTTTTTCTCTTCCTATCTCCCTCTCCTTCTCCCCATCACTGTGCGACTCAAATATTAGCTGTAATAAAAGTAATAGAAAAGTTTGCAGATAAAAGAGAAAGATATGTTGCAAGATGTATAAAAATACAAGCAAACAATTGAAAGAGATAATTCCCTTTTAGTTTCTTCTCCATTTCGTCCAAATGAGTCAAACACTACGCCTTGTTAAATTTCTCAAAGACCGTTGCTTTTTTGTACTATCACTCACTCACTCCTTATCCCTCTCTTTCCACCAAAACTCCATCTTTCCTACCAACCCTCTATATATTCTCTGTCTATCCACCGCGCTTTCTGCCATGCCTTTTTCCATTCCATTCTACTCTTACATCTATCTATCTATATATATATATATATATATATATATATATATATATATATATATATTCTCCTACCACGTTCCTCTATTCTGGAGCAATCAGCGGCTTCGTGCCCGGCAAACAGGGCCTACTTCCTCTTCTCCCGTTCTCTCTACTCTCCCCCAAATAAAAAACGAAAAAGAACCCTGTTGCTCATTGGCTAAGGACGACATCAAACAAAAAGCTAATTAAGGACTATATCCCGCTCACGTAGAGCCCGTGATCACAAGTCCTCTATTGTTCGCTGTTTCAATGCGCAGCATCCTTGGCAAACACATGTATAAACAAAAAAGCAAACAGTCTCGCGCACGCATGCGCGTCAGGGTTCTGTAATTAAATATGAATTTTCATATCAGTATCCTACATGGATCGCTTAAAACGTTTTTTCGATGCTGCCAAAAGCGCTAGAGATTCGCCGTGTCGTTTTAATTATGAATGGCTACGTCGGACGTTGTTGCTGAATTTTTGAGATAACTTAGATGTTCCTTTATGCCAAATTCGGAGAAATTACAACACATATTTGTTTAAACTCTATAAAATTGACCTTATTCAATACAAAATAACATATTTTTATCATTGTCCAAATATTTGGGAATGTATATAAATCGGTCAACATTATGAAAATTTTCGGGATAAAAATGGAAATTATTTTATTTGTAAAACATATCTTAATCCAAATGTAAGTCAGTCGAAACATTTTTTGCTTCTTTCTGAGAATAAATGTATAAAATTTCAAATTTCAAAATTATAAAAAGATTGCATATTTTCTTAGAATCTTTAGAAATATTTTACGCATTTTTTATTTCTTTGCCTAGGGACAAAAATATATTGATTCCAAAGAAGCAGTTTGTTATATGGGATCTATAGTTTGTATGTACAGAAGAAAAATGACATTAACTAGAATTATAATCGAAGTATTTTTAATGTTATTTCTAAATTCTCTACTGCCAGTATAATTTGTACGGTTTCTTCGCGAATTCTGAAAATTTTGAAATATGAGTATTAATTATATTTCATTTGGAATGTCGTGTTGGACTCGGTCATACTTTTTTCTTTCTTCATTTTATATTGTAAAAATGATCTTCAGGTCAGAATTTACCTCTACTCCTACGGAAAAAAATATTAAAATATTTTTTATAAAATCCACCAGGCTATCCGTTGCAAAGTTATTGGCACTACACTATTTTTATCCACTACAGTAGTGGTTCTTAACCAGGGGTGTGGGGCGCTGATGCAGGGGATACGAGACTTCTCAATTTAAGACCGTCACGTTTTAAGTAAACGGAGATCGCCCTACCGGTTTTTAACAATTTATTAGTTTAACTCATGGTGGAATTTCCTCATAAGCAGGATTATAATTAAACCTTTATCAGTACAATTATAGATCTTAAATGCTTCCTTATCAAAGTAATAATTTGACTGTATTAATACAAATAAAATAAACTGAAATGCAATCAAACAAAAGATACTTATAAAGGACGCATTGACTCATGGTTATATTTTAAAATGTACTAATATTTAAAGCAGAGGCGGTCAGATAGCATCCTATGTCCTTGATTGAAATGTTATCCATGACTACTTTTATTATTTTATCAACCCATAATCATAATTTTAAAGTAGGAATGCGTAAGGATTCCTTGAGAGCTTCAAGGGGTGCATCGAAAGAAAATGGTTAAGAAGCACTGCACGAGAGGCTCAATATAATTGGTAAAGATGTTTATACAATCATCGTTAAATAAGAAATGCATTTGAAAAGTCTGTAAATATTAGGCGGTATTAATTTGCGTTTTGACAGTAAATTAATAATAAATCTTAATTAAATATATATGCGCCTCAATTAATTAATTAATTGATTAAATTATATTTTAATTAAATTAACGTCGAAAAAACATAAGGAAACGACAAACCCTAAATGCCAATTACTGCATGTTGATATACGTATGTACATACTATTCTATTTAGCAGTGACGTGAACTCCACTTTTACTTTTATGATTTTTCTTTGTTTACCTGCACAATATACCCGCATCCATGGAAATAGTGGCACCGAAGAGAAGTTGCCCAGCTCCATTGAAAGAAGAACACAAATCACTCCTGCCAAAAAGAACAGATGCCTACTCAACTCTCTACATTCCGGCCTCTCCCATACTCTCTCCGAGCTTTAACGGGAGCACACAGCCGCTTCGGACCCTTGTTGCTTCCATATTTCACTCGCATTTGCTATTCTTGTAACGTGTGTGAAATCATCCACCAACTTTCAATGCCTCTCACTCATCGATCCACATATTCCCCAGCCTCTCACTTTATACATGGGTATACTTCAATTTTATTTCCACTTTAAAATTTCCTTTGCTCTTTTTAGGCTTATTTTCGAAGGAAAAATAGCCTTATGAAATGGTCCTGTCTGTGTGTGTCCCCTACTAACAACTTTTGCACCAATGGACCGATTTACATGAACCTTGGTATGAGGTCCGATCTGCCAGAGCCCATCTCCGGGATATATTTTATTCGGCGAAGATTTAAGACCCGGGTTCGATTCCAGGACTGTATTCCCTATTTTTGTACATAGAAAATCTCAAATCCATCGTGTATAGGTGTTTTCTTTAACAAATTAAAATATCTTAAAATTGTGGTATCGGAGCGAGGTTTGTACAGTTCTAAGGGGAAAAGAATGTAAATTTTAATTCTTATCACAGAATTTTGATAACTGATAGTATTCTCTTGAATGTCTACTAAAACAGCGTTTTTGCGTTTTAAATCGCATTTTATCGGATTGTTACCATGGAGACGATTATTACCGAACTCGGCTTGAGCACAGACGAGTGAACAAATGAGTTATTTTATTTTCTGCTCGACTGCCCTTCAGCAATGGACAGTTGATCCATAAATATTAGCGTATAAACAGTAAAATTTATTAAATACGTCTATTTTAAAAAATAAATGCGAAATATAATATCAGAAAGAGATTTAGTTTTTAGTTTTTTAAACCTGATAATGCTCTATTAATTTATTTTCCAATATTCTCTATCATTGATAAACTATGAATTACAAGTAATACTTATGGCGTGTGAGTTCCTTGGAATGACTAACACATATTGAAATATTTTCTGTCAATATAAGTAATCAATTCGAGACGTCAGCGTTGGGAAACCAGCCTGCATTAGTGCTGGTTTGGGCTTTTTGTTTGTGTACAGTTTACCCTCAAATACCTGGTTTATGGAAGGATAAGGGAAATGGGTTAATGAAAAAATCACGGCCAATCTGAAAATTATAATTCAATGAACTAATTATGTCTAAACACACACTTATTAATTTGACTATTGTACAGAACAAGTGCATAACTTTAGCTTGTAACATTGAGTTTTATAATTTTGAATAAAGCCAAATAATAGGATTGAAGCTTTAAAATGCGCGAATTTTCATATTAATTTTTCGTATCTAACAACGCATCAACTTTATTCTTTCCCTCACTGCATATCCCAATTATTTGTTGGCTGTCCTTTTATTGTATATTTTAATTTGGAACATTGTCTATGAATGTTTTGCTGAGCATATTAATTACAAGCTTATAAAGATTTTGCGAGGGTCCAAAAATGGCTAACGCGTAAAAAACATAGATTTGATGATGTATCGAGACTTGAAATTTGGAGAATGATAGTTGAAACAAAAATAATTCTTTGAAAATGTTCATTTGCTTTGCATTCTTTAATTCAGAGAATAGTATCATCATATATCTCTATCTCCGAGAAGAATGATTTTTTTTTCGCAGCACGTCATTGCTTCACAAAACTGTTTGAATATATCGAGGCCATATCAAGAAATGTGGCCATATTTCTCTTTTTGGAGGCTAGATTCTCTTGTACCTGATGATTCCTCCTGAAATATACTGCTTTCTTTTATCTGCATTACATTGAATAAAAATTTGTCATGGCAAAATCAGGTATCAGACATTTCGAATAAAATAAACATAATTTTATACCAGATGAAAGTAAATAGGAACTTATTACCTCCACAAACCCGTAAATTGCTTATATCCACCTTAATCTTCCCCACTTCGACTACTGTTGCCTTGTATTTAACGACCTCACAGATCAGCTCAACATCAAGCTCCAGCGCTCAATAAATTCCTGCGTCAGATTCATTTTCCTCAGGAGAGACGACCATATTTCCCCATATTTGGAAAACTTTGGTTGGCTATCCACAAAATCCAGACGTAAATACTTTTGTGCAATATTACTTTACTCACTTTATCAAAATAAACAGCCTGAATGCCTCCTCAACTTGTTCCCCTAACAGCCCTCATGTATGACTCTGTCCACCAGGCCCGACTGCGGCCACCTATATTACCAGGCCCATCGGACCACTAATTTTCACAAATCCTTTCAGGTCGTCGGATGCCAACTATGGAATTCAATTCCCGACCATGTGAAACGCTCCAGTTCCTTGAGTTGTTTTAAATAAAAAATTTATAGTTTATTAATACTCTATAGGAAATTGTAAAGAATGTTCATGCATATTTCATATTTATGTATTGTGGTTATTTTTTGTGTATTTTATGTGTACATATACACATATGTCTGTCATGAATTTATGACAGAGTCACTCGGGCGGTGTTCCTTTGAACTGGTCGCTCATACCTCTTGAAGTCACGAGAGAAAGATTTTGATACGTTTTCGTTGGCCAATGCAGTTTTCAGTTAAATAATAAAAGTAGAGGCAGTTATTATCTGGACAAGAAAACTGAAATCGAGACTTAAAGGAAAAGGATGAAATGAATGTTCATGTTGGAAAGAAACGACGGATTGATATTATGCAAATATGAATTTCGATCAACGTTTATGTTACCATGGAAGTGTAAAGATTGTAACCATGGTCGGCGGAACTTAAAAAAATATTGTATGTACACAACGCCCACTGAAATAAAATGCTGAAAAGGAATTTATTAGGCTTTAACGAGAATTTAAGGGCCTTTGACAGGGAGTGGAACTACGAGGACAGCAAGAGGGAAGTTCGCGCTCTTTTTACAACCATAGAAAAAAACCATGCCTCATGTAAGAATATATATATAAATCTGATGTGGCCACCACATGACTTTCTCCATACCTGTAATATTTCTAAAAATTCCAAATAGGTTACATAAAAATAAATATTTTTAGAAACCGCGAGAAAATTTTAGACTTTATAAAAAACAGAAATAAACTCAAACCATAGCCTTCTGATATTGGATATAGCCAAAAATCTCCAACAATTAAGGAAATAAAAAGAAGCGTTGCTAAGACGTAACCAAGCGTCAATTTTTAACAATAGTCGTCGGTAGGTGGCATGGTGGTGGCAGCTAAATAATTTAGTTTTTAAGATATCTCTTAAACAATGCATTATATGGAAAAATGTTCCGAACAAAGGTTGTAGAAAATTAAACTTCCTACAACTTTTATTCCTAACATTTTTATATACATATACCAAATATTGAAGCAAATATTTCAAAATAACGGATAAATGAAAAGAGTGAACACCCACTTTCGGTCGACCGATTTATACAAAAAACTAATCAGTTTTTGGGACTTTCATAAAAATGTTAAATTTAAAATTTTGCGTTGATCTGATTAATAGTTTATTGAGTTAGAGCACCCAAAAAAAGCTGTCACGTACACACAAACACACACATCATCGAGAAAATGGTCAAAACGTGTTCAGGAGACCTCAAAACGTGTATTTCCGTTGAAATTTCTAAATCGATTTTTTCACGAAAACAATACTTTCCCCTATACTATGGAAAAAAGTAACAATAACCGCGTTTATCACTTGAAATACTCAAGCAAAATTTTTTGCGTGATCAATTTTGCTGCATTTCCTCAATTTTCTCTGACCTTTGACAGTCGCATGATTAAGAACGATCGAATTGCGTAATAATGCCTCAGAATTGATCTGCAAAACGGTGTGTGCAAAAATTGTTTATAGATAGCAAGAAATTTTATCACTAGCGTGTTTCTTGCTTCTTTCACTTGTGAAGATGTATTTGGCGTTCATTTTTGGGGTTAATGGAAAAATGAAATATTTTAACATTAGTAATTTTATGGTAACAGTAAGTTGATTGCAGGTGTTTTAGTGAAATTATATAATCTTAACTCCAAACTATGCGATGATTCATCGTGAATGCTTAAAGAAAGGGAAAAGAATTTTTCAGGATTATTTAATCTGCCGTTTTCATCAACAGAGGCCAGTGTAGCGTTAATCGCATGTGTAAATAAACCAAAATTTATTCGAATATGCGATACGAAGCGTCCAAATAACTTCATCTTACCTATCAATAACGTTATTAATTATTAAATTCTCTCATTAATTATTAATTTTATTATTAAATCATATTAAACGGTCAAAATTTGACATATATATAATTAATGAGTATGATATCCAATATCGATATAAATATTCTCATTGAAACTGACTTTAAATTGCGTAGATCCCTTTAACTTCAGCATCGCTGCATTAATTGTTTATGGAAATATCGCGAATTTAGGGTTTCTTATGAATATTGCTACAATATGTGAATTATGTTTCTTGAGAAGTAACTCGTCCACCGTATTTGAATGATGCTGTAGATTGTTTCTTGGTGACATTTGCATGAAGAGAGTTCTTACTCTTTAAAAATTTAATGCATATCTCTCAGTCACAACACCTGCCACACTCATGAATTATGCTCACTTGCAATCTTAAATTTTTAATTTTCTTGCACCATTTATCTTCGATTTAATCGTTTATTTTGGGATTTTGTGTTGCTCAAATATCGGAGAAATTTCTTAATACATATTACGTACATATTACAGATAGAATCATTTTTCCGAAAACTTTAATTAACCAAAAAGACCATATTTGTAAGATTCATAACTTGAAATTGGAATTAAATCCAAATTTTCACTTCATCAGAGCCATTCTGAGAGATGAAATTCTTTTAATTTAGGCGTCAGGGTGATACCGAAAATATTAGTTTGCTTCGGGAGGACTGGCAAGCTCGAAGGAATAATTAATTCGTCTCTGTAGGCACAACCATCAATCAAGAATGCTAGTGGCTAAGCAATCCAATTTGCATTTTCCAGCCACCCTACAAAGCTTGCCGCTCGCCAGTAAAATTTTTAAAAGCGGAGAAATTTTAAGTCTCGGGCAAAGTTATGTTTTCATCTTTAATTCAAGGTTCCACGGTTTTCCCTCTTTTTCTTTCTGTGTGACTTCTTTTTCCCCTCTCTCTTATTTTTAATTCCTTTCTCTTTCATTCTCTCCATCTGTATGTTTTGTTTTATTCTCTCCCTTTTCCTTTTCCTCTCCCTTTTCCTTTTCACATCTCGTTGCCTTCATCACATCCCGCTCTTTTCACCTTTCCCCTCAACACGAATTTAGCTCCGACTCCTCTAAACGTTTTTCTGTCTCACTGTGTCTTACATTTCTTGATCCGTTTTACTCCTGCCTTTCCTCATGTTTGTCCTATCTCTCTTCGTTTATCTGCCATCCCACTTTTCTCTCTGTATCTGTAATTTCTCTCTCTCTTTTTATCCCCTTCTCTCTTTTCATTTTACTTTCTCTTCCCATTTACTCCCATTTCTTGACTCGTTTCACTCCTCTTTCCTCCATGTTTGTGCTCAGATTTTCCTCCCTCCCTCTAATCCATATCCTTCTCTTTCTCTCTCTCTCTCTCCACCGCTCTCTTTCTTTTTCTCTTCATTTTCCTTAATCCGTTTCAATCCTGTCTTTTCTCCTATTTGATCTCCTATCTTTTCCTCTATCACTTTCTCTCTCTCTCTTTATATCCCTCCCTCTATCCCTAACCTGCTCCTTTTCTTCTCTTCATCTCTCTCATTCTCTCTCTCTCTCTTTTTCTATCCCTCCTTTTTGCCTTCTCTCTCTCCCTCATCTTACTCTCTCCAATCGAATCAACAGGCTTCCCGGGCCCTTCGCTCAGAATGCTAACTCTGCCCCACACTCTTCCTCCCTTTTCTCCATCTTTCTCTCTTCCAGCCTGCCCCCGGGGTCCTTGCACTCTCTCTCCCCCTCTCACCTCCATCCCCCATCTCTCCCACTCCTCCCTCCTGTACCTCCGAATTCTCACTCCTTCCTCCTATTCCATCCCTTATAACACCCTTGGCCTCCTGCAGCACTGCGAATCATCTCCCTCTCTCTAAGGCTCTCTCACCCGCTCGATAGGACCTCTCTCTCCCCCTTTTCTTCCTCACCACGCTCCCTCTCCAGTCTCACTCACCCCCTCTCCACCCTCTAACTTCACTCTCAGCAACCCTCAATTCCATCTGCACCCCTCACCCTCTATCCCCACTAGCCTTCCTCCCCCACACCTTTCGCCCCCTTTCCCGGGCCCTGAGCAGAAGAAGAGCACCCCTAGCAGGGCATGCGACAGTGGCTCTACTTTTGCTTTGCTATGGAGACCTCCTCGCGCGTAGATATCCACTATGCGGGAGAAAGGGACTGTGGGTTGGGGGAAGCAGAAGGGTTGTGAGGAGAGGATGGAAGGGCGGGGAGGTAAAGGAAAAGAGGGAACATGGAGGGAGGGATGGACTATGAGGGTTCCATTCTCCCTTTTCACCAGCGCCTGAGTCTTTCTCTCTCTCTCCTCCATAATTCTCTCTTTACATCTCCCATTCTCATATCCTATCTCTCGCTCTCTCATTCTCCCTCCATGGAAACCTCCATATTGGTCGGTGGCCGCAGGAAAGAACGACATTCAGACCGAATAAATGACATGTATTCCTCGGTCGGGATTTGGAACCCTGAATACCTTCCACGAAGGGATTATGGAGGACACGATAGAGAGTATATCGTGATTGTTACGCCCACTACTACATTTCAATTACTTCTGAAAACCTAAGTGGTAGTCTTTTGAAGAAAGAATACTATATCACAAGAAAGGACGATTTCTCCCTGCCTATGATTACGGAATATATTATGGCCACGTCGTCAAACCACAATTTTGCTCTTCAAAACATTTGCATGCTAAGAGTGACGAAATTTAAACCTATATTCTGAAATAATGGGGAAAATTCAAATTTAAATTTTTAGCTGTAGTTCGTGATAATGAACATATCCTTTCTTCATTGATTACTGTATTGAAATTATCACAGTTTAATTAAACTGTAACATATTTAGCTATGACTTGATACTTGAAAACAATCCAGCTATTATTTAATTAGAAGTGAGTTTTTTCTTGCGCGTTTATGAGTTTCATTACAAGTTTATTCGTGATCATCAGCTTTCAAGCTCAAATATTGCGCCCACAAACCCTTTATGTTTAATTCTTTTCGCGTTGATCTGAAGCCTACTCATTTTTGTTATCCAAGAAATGTTTTTCAAAAAAGAATAAAATGGAGGCTTTCGTTAACGACTAAAAAAAGATCCCTCCGGGCCATCTACGCAATTTATTTTTGGAGCGGTCACAACCTTAAAGTGTTGCCTCGAGTGGGACACCCATTGGTGCACTCAAGCTGAGAGAACAAGGAGGAGTGAAGGGCGGAGAGTAAGAGATGATTCAGAAACAAAGAGAAATAGAGGAGAAGAAGAGAAAAAACGTAGAAGGAGAGAAGCACGGAAGGAGGGAGGAGAGTGAGATGTTAGGAAGTTAGGAAGTGGGCGTAAGTGGTTTAGAGATATTAAGAAAGCAGAAATGAGAGGAAACGTAAGATGAAAAGATCGGGAAAGTAAAGAGGAAATATCATGCGATGAATAGAGGAATAGCGGAGGATAGAGATCGCAAAGGTTGGGAGAGTAAATGGGAAGGGAAAGAGATGAAGAGAGGTAGAAAGAAAGGGAGGATGGAAGGAAAGAAAGGGAGAAAGGGACGGAGGAGGAGAGGAAGATAGAGAGAGAGAAAGACGGAGGAAGAGAGGCGGTGATAGGGGAAGGGAAGAGAGAGATAGGGAGAGAGAAATTAAAAGGTAGATGAGTGGGAAAGAAAGTTGGACGCAGAGAGAATAATAATTCGGAGAGAGAACGAGAGAAAGGGAGGAAAGAGGCAAAGAAGATTGCGGAGGAGTTAAAGTAGTGGAAGGAAGGAAAGGGATTGCAAGAATAATGAAACGGACCGACTTTCTTCCGCCGCACCATTATGCTGCTTACTCTATCCTTGGAGAGACGTAACATTGACCCCTTGGGGCCATGGAATTAATGAAATGCGTTTGTAGAAGGTAAAGGAGGTCCACTTTTTATAAACAGAAAGAGAGACAGTGAGTTTGAAGGTGATCTCCGGAAGATTGTGGGAAAAAGTGGAACTATCTATTTTAGGTCGGTGTAATTTGTTAGGAGAAGAAGCTGGATAGAGGAAGGCGTGGTCTCAACGAACCGTACGATGTTCTTTTGCTCTTCCCACTCCATATATCACTGTGGCGATTGTTATCTTCTGGCATCTATGTAAGCGTTGTCTAACACTTTTTTCACTCGCCGCAACCTGTGACAAATTCATTCCCTTCATTAGTCATACATTTTTCTCTTTATTAGAGTGGCTTCAGGATTGCCTTGAAGTAACGGTGATCACTCTAAAGTAGAAGCTGAAGGCGATTCATTGTAAAGACTACAGATTTATAAACGAACTATCAAACACTTTTAAGAACACCACAAGAATTCTCAAAAGAGGTTAAAGAATAATGCTGAATAAATGCTAGAAAAATATGAATACAGTTTCAGAAAAGGACGAGAAACCAGAGATATAATCGGAATAATGAGATTCACCGGAAAGGGCAGTAGAGTACAGCCAAGATTGGTACGTATGTTTCGTCAACTGGCAGAAGCCCTGTGATAGATTGGGTAATGCTGATGAGGATGGAGATGTAGATTAGAAATGAATGGGACTTACCAGCTGAATCAGCTGTGATGGTCATATAGAAGAATTCTTGTATCAGCGGTGAAAATATAAGGAGAGGAATAAGATAAGATGATTGTCTATTGCCTAGGAGGCACAACAATTTCCAGATTAAAGGAGGGATTATGAAAACAGTAAAATATGCTGATAATCAAGTGCTTCTAGCTAGAAAGAAACTAGAGCAAAATTATAAATAGACTAGTAACACAGGTGATAAGGCGGAATGAAAATTAATTTAGGAAAATCAAAGGTCATGTGAATATGAGAAAAGAAGAAAATTTGAAAATAAGTCTTTAGAATAAGTTTCAGATCGTAAATATCTTGGAAGCATCATAACAAGAGACGCAAAATGTACCGACGAAATAAGAAATAGAATAGTTAAAGCCATATTCAGAAGTGAGATTCTCCTACTAACGATAAAGTAGAGACAAACGCAAAAAAATTCATAAAATGCAATGTATGGAGTATTGCCTTGTACGTATGCCAAAGTAGACACACCGAAAAATTCCATCATATACTTGGAAATCTTCAAAATGTGGGCATGGAGAAACTGAAGATAACTGTACAGTTACATAGTAAAGAAGAAAAGCAAAAAATTATACCAAAATGAAATAGAAGAAGGCGCACTGGATATAACATTACCTGAGGACAGGAACATGAATAAATATGTGTTATAAGGAAAACTTGAAGCAGAAAGGAAAAGGTTTCAGCTGATAGGTTGATGAGAAAGAGAGTTATCGTGAAATGAATAAGATTGCAAAAATCAGGAGTATGGAGATCAAAGCTTAACAAAGAATAATCACGAGCCTCTCTACAGACAGACTACCTATGATGTTGATATCCTTGGGCTTAATTGTTATTTTGAAAAGTTTCAGTCGGCATTTAAGAGATCATAGAAGAAAAAGGGTTGCCAAATATCACACTGAAAGATTCAATTTGCAATACAGTACTAAGTCCAAAAATTATCCGTCTGAAAACCCGAGTTATCCAAAAATCGAACATTTCGCGCTAGTTACGGCGAACAAATTAATTTTAATTTTTCGCCGGACTTGTTCTATTACTCTGTTTTTCTGATTAATAGCTCAATCTCCGAGCCACGCAGCTCATTTTCCTTTTTAATTTGGTTGCTTAGGTTTGCATTGCGTTACACTTTTAGCATTTTTTTTCTGTTTGCGAATATTTAATATCTCGAAAAGGAAATCAAGTAGCCCTGTGAGTAATATTCCAAAGAAAAAGCTTCATTTTCTTTATATTCCGGATGGTTTCCGTGAATTAATGTTTAAGTTTGGAAAAGGAACTTCTCTTCAAAATTTTGTGAAGAGTATGTTGTCGGTAACTCAATCGTATACAGTATCAAAAAGCAAAAGAAAGCAATATTGGTGTTTTTTCCCTGGCAGTGAAACGGTATTATCAGAGCTATTATAAAATGTACTTATTGCCATTCAAATACACACTTATCTCATCCCATTTTCCATTTATCAAAGGCGATAAAACCCTTTGTTTGATATTTAATTGAGTATACCCGTAACAGCATAGCTTTCTCATTATTGGACTCAAAACAGTGACCACTCAATTATTTTCTAATTTCCGGTAAGAGAAAAAATTACAGGGTACTAGTTCTGGTTTTCCGGCCCTGGTAGAGGGGTGGTTATCGTTTCCAGCTCCCAATGCTGTGGTCGCGTGTTCGAATCCTGCCGAGGGCATGGTCGTATGTGCCCGTCTTTGTTATTTCTTTTGCGCTCATTGTGGAAGACCTTAATGTTCTGTTTATGAACTGGTAAAATATAAATAAATAAAAAATAAATAAACATGATGGACCCATGATCTTGAACGCCAATTATACGATGTTTTTTGGCAAATCTGAAGATGCACTGGGGACGTTTTTTCTTAAATTATTCTAACAGTGGACCTATAGGCACATTGGAACAGTACTAACCGTTTTTACTCTTTGACCTCTTGGTAAGCAATGGCCGTAAATGACCGGATTTTGTCACAGAAATCAAGATGCACGAATTTTCCAACACTTTCATAAACCATAAGCTTTTCCGTTGGTAACAGGGAGAATTCAGCTTAGGATCGAAGTGGCGATATCACGGCTCAACAGAAATAACATCGTTGTCGATAAATATGTATTATTAACAGATGTTAATTACTTGGAATCAGTGGCGGATCCAAGGGAGGGGCGATTGGGGCGATTGCTCTCCCCTTATATGACCCCATTGCCCTTCATTGGATGCATTCTTAAATTTATTCCGCGCAACATTCCTTGTTTCTACACCGAAGATTAAGTCTGTATGACAAGAGAAAGAAAAGTTCTGATAGGGGTAGGGATTTTCAAAATGTATGGTCTTTGGGAGAGATGGAATGGAGAGGGGGGAGGGGCAATTGGGCCCCCCCTTGTGAAGTTTCTGGATCCGCCCCTACTCGGGATGCCTCTTAGTCGGGAGCATGCCGGTAAGTTTTATGACAAAAGTTGTAGGGGCTGAAGGTTAATCGCATGGTGGCAAGATTCAGAGGCAAACTAGTATAAGTTGGGGATAAAAACTCATAGGGGTATTTGAGAACAGTTTGGTGTTATAAGAATTAGGAAGGACCAAATGTATGTTGGGAAGGACAAGATCAGGTAGGAATTTGGTGTAAGTTGGGTTGTATATACAGTCGAGGCATCCGAATATTAAGTTTGGTGTATTTGGTGAATTTTTGTGGTATTTAGTATAGGAGCAGCCGGATGTGAGTTCAAGGGGCATTGTGTATGCTTGTGATATACGCAGTAGGGGCAGCGATGTGTAAGATGGGTGGTTTAAAATCAGGGGCATTTGGTGTAAGTTTTGTGGTATACTTTGTAGGAGCAGCCGAGTGTTGGTTGGTTGTATAAATTTGAGGGTATTTGCGTAAGTTTTATAACGCATTTACTGAAATGTATTTACCTAGTCGAATCCTAGATTGAAAGTAATATCGTGACTCTTTGTAGTCATGCTTTTCTTTTTACCAGTTTTTAGCATATTTATTCTCAATTTATTTTAAAATGATACTTTTAAAATAGTGCTCTTATGTTTTCGATTATATTCATAGAGAAGAGTCCCAATGGTGGTTAAAATGTAGCGTATTGTTAAATTTATTAAATTTTACCTTTATAAATTAACATCTTCTTTAGTTCAGATCTTAGTAGTTTGTTTTTAAATTTATGTTATTTATTTATCTTTAAGTATTAAGATATTTCATCATGTCAAAGGTTTTATAAGATAAGATTGTCTCAAAAAGAATACATTTTTCAAGATGCTGTCTTTGAAAATATGAAAATTATATGTATTCTTATTATTGCTAAGTCATATTTGAAATACAATCCATAGAAATACGTATTTTTAAGATTAATAATTTTTTAATTACTCAATAATGTTTACATTTTAAGTTGAAAGATAATATCAATTTTTTTAAAGTTTTGTAAATTAAAATGAAGCAATGGAATGCTTTTCCAAAATAAAAACGAATAATTAATGGACCGCAAACAACGAATACATTTAGTTGGAACAGCGAATTTTCCTTTTGCCTTCTTTGTTTCTGCGGGTTATTTATGAATTTATAAATATAATTACCTTACCTTTCCGAACAGTTTCCAGATTATACATTAAAGCACATTTACGGATTTAAGAAAACACCTCAGGATTTTGTTGAACTATAATTTCCTTTAATTAAATTGCAACTACAAAATTATAAAATAAACTTCGTGTGGGACATGAGCATGAAAAACTTTGGTATTTTCAAAACATTTTATAAAAAATTCCAGTTTTACGCACCAAATGTCACGTAAATTCTAGAGAATCGCACAATCTCAAGTTTAATTGTTGAAATGCGGTAGCATCACTGAGAGTATTAATGAATTTGATGTTTCGTCCATAACCTTATGATGGAAGGCATATGAAAGTGAGTGATTTATTTATATATGTAAATATGTATGTATTGAAAATGCATATATGAAATTAAAAGTGTTGCAGCGACAGATAATTGGACGATATAGGTTTTAAAATACAAAGTATTTGCAAGAAAAATGACAACAGAACTGCTGAGATATTTTCCAGAAATGAAAAAACATTAAGAATTTGGTTGATGGCATAGTTGGATTTTTTTGTAATTTAATATCGGTTTATTTAGTATAAACGACGTATTTCTGTTCAAAGTAAAAACATCCTGGTCACCTTGGTTATGTGTCTGTAAAAATGTTAAACATTTGTGTGTCCCTGATCGCATTTTGCAGTTTGCATTAATATATCAAGTTCAGAGTTCTCGTACTAGCTAGTATAAAAGTGCTATTTAAAAGAGTTCGAGCATTTGAGGGTTTTTCAGCAGGTACGAAAAAGGGGCGTCATTTGCACCCTGTAGTCTCTGAACCATGGGCCCCATATATTCATCCTCAAAACGCCACTTTAAAACTTAAAAAATTTGTACTTGTAAAATATAATTACCATTACATCGCCACTTTCCCTTATTCGTTTCATTAATAAATTAGCCGTTTTCCCTTTTTTAACCACCATTGAAATTCCTCTCCAGATTAAAAACATATGTAATAAATGTCACGAAATAAAGTATCCATGAGCCGTATGTTTTACTTTTGATTGATTGCTCTGGGAGGTTTCGTAAACTGAAACACATTTACAACTCCAAAAGTACTTTCAACTTCTTCAGTACGGAGGCGAAATACTGTCCGCCCTCAGCTGCTTCGTGTGCATGTCGTCATAAGCTATGGCAAACACGCTCTTCTTCTCCAGCAGTTTCTTCCCGCCTCCCACCACGCCCCCGAACGCCGCTCCCCCGCCGCCACTCGAGGAGGGTGCCGCATCCTTCACCACCGTCGCCGCAGCGGTCGCCACCGTCACCTGCACTCCGGTGGCTTGTGACATTGCTATACCCGAGTCAATATCGTCCTCCACCCTAGCCGAACCACCTCCGACGGAACCGGCCTTCGACGCCTCGGATGGAGGCACGGTCAGGGTCACCCTGTGAACCGATTCCGTCTTGTCGTGCGTCCATTCCCTCCTCTTTGAAAACTTCTTCATTTCCTTCGGAATGGAAATCTTCTTCCTCCTCGCCCTCCTCTGCGCCTCCACCAATTCCTTGTACCAATCCATATACCGCGAGGAGCTCTCCGGTAGCGACCCTCTCCGCCTCCTGGTCACCCTCCTCTCCCGCCTCTCCCTTCCCTCTCCGTCGGACATGCTTCCTCCCGTGTTCAGCCGAAAGGGAGGCGGGTGGTGGTGGGTGTACGAGGATGATGTGCTGCGGTACATTTCCGAGAAAGACTTTCGAACCACCTCCGATGACCTCCTCGAACGAGCTGATGGTTCCGCGTCCGAAGGTTCCGCCTCAGTCGATCGGTATATCATCTTTCGAAGGATGCTGGACTTGTTGTCCAAGTAGTGAGGGATATTCGAGGAGGTGATGCTTTCTCCGTCCAGCTCCTCCACTATGGTCGACCTCACCTCCACTCCCGATTTGGACTTCTTGGTGCGGTGGCTGGACCTCGACCTCCTTACGTGGTGCTTCTTCCTCCTGCCTCCCTTGGAGGATGCCACCGAAACCTCCTCGACCTCCTCCTCTTCTTCCTCGCTCTCCACCGGAGGCTCGGTCTGCGTCTGGGCGTGGGAGTCGGTCTGGGTCGCCACCGCCACGGGGGGAGGTGGAGGAGGCGGCGGGGGAGGCGGGGGCTCCGCTGGCTGGGCCGCTTCCTCCTTCTTTCCCGCCGCCCCACCTCCTCCTCCGTGTTGGTCCTCCATGAAGCGGCGCAATAGGATTTCCTTCCCGCCCCTCCCTGCCCCCGTCACGTCCCCTTCCTCTTCCACGCCTCCCCTCGTGACGAGCCTTAGGATCTCGGCGTCTCCTTCCCTCACGAATCTCCCCTCCCTCTCAGCCACCTCCTCTTCCTCCGCCGCCTCTCCCTCCTCGTCTTCCTCGGCGAACTTGCCCGCGAGGAAGACGTCCCTCCTCAGAGCGTGGGCGTCCGCTCTCCTGTAGCCTCCATGAGCCCAAGCCCTGGCTCCGTGGTCAGAGCCGCGCTCCAGTTCGTGTCTTCGCATCGAATCGGAGTCCTCCTCGCGACCGTCGACCTCTTCCAAATACCTAATGAAAGAGATGGGAAGAAATATGAACACATCGAAGAGCGCGTAGAAAAAAAGCGAAAGCCATTTATCAAAATGGGAGAGAAAATTAAAATTCCGTTATAGCATAAGACTTGGATCCGATGATAAAAAAAACCATCAAACACTTAAAGAGGAATTCGGAAAATAAAGTACAGGGGTGAGGAAGAATATGAGGAAGTATTGAGAAGAGTAGGATAGAAGAGAGAGATAATGCAAACGATAATAAAGAGAAAGACTAATTAGATAGGAAATTTATTGAACAGAGACAGCATGATTAACGATCTGATTGAATGAAAATTGGAGAACATAAGGAGGAGGAAAGAAGAAGAAAAAGATCGACGACTTGATGGGGATTAAAGAAAAATTTTGTGAATGAAAAAGGTTTCGGAGGATATTTATGATTAAAACTAGATTTAAACATTTATATTTTTGATTTTTTGACTTTCTTATCAAATATGAGTATCTTCTGGTTATAGCATATACTTGTAATTTGGATTGTATGAAATGAAAATTCTATCAACCCAAACTTAAGCGCTGCTCATGAATACCAACGGGACAGATTTAAATGAAATTTTTTACTATATCTGGCCCATAGGACTCTTAGTATGTTATGTTGATGGTTAAAGGGTTAATCTATAGTCACGGAACTGTAAGCAGATTTATAATGAAGATGATGATGAAATGTCGGCATAAAAAGTACCTTCCTTCAAATATTTGGGAATCTTTCTTATGCGCCTTCATTCTTCCTTTTTATGTAATTTTAACTTGCCTTAACCATATTACTGATCTGAAAAACCAGTGAAAATATATTCTATTTAAGATTGGTGAATGAAATAATTTTTTCCATTAAATCAACTTTATTATCGCTAAACTCTGTCATCTCAGAAAGGATAATGGAGAGATGAAGAAGAAGACGGAGCTATAGGAACAGGAAATAAAAACAAATTGAAGTACGACATTTCGGATGTATCTTAGAAATCACTTTATATCTTGAAATATAAATTTGTTTTAGATTATCACTCACGCAATGGCACAATGAAATTGAATACACAAAGTTAAAAAAATATTAATTCAATGGCTGAACATTAATGAAGACAACAGTACAAGATATTTCGTTTTGATAAGCAAGCAAAACACCTTGTCTATATAAATATATAAAAAAAGAGAATAATTACACATCCGGAATCAAATTAACATGTAGAATTGCAATCGTCTGCTCAATTTAAAAGTATAGTGTATTGAGATAAGTAAGATCCATTAATTCTTCGCTTAAACAAAGAATCATCGTTGTGTCCCTTAGGCGTAACCGCTTGCTCACCTCTTTTGGGAATAACCGTGGTGATTCGGCTCTCCCAACAGCAGATACCTCCTCGGCACCCTCCTCCCTCCTCCCGCCACCCCCGTAGGCCTAACCCTCTTCCTCCGACCAGGGGTGTCCTCCACGTCCTCCAAGTACACGGGGAACTCGTCCGCCCACTTCTGCTGTAGTCGTCGCGAATAGAGAAGGCTCGGTCCCCTGCGGCGGGTCGAATGGGGGGGAGACGAGTGAGCCCCCCTCCCCAGCAGGGATTCCACGTCGTCGCTAACGCCGTCCACTGAAGATCTCCTGAAGCCCCTGTGGCCGTTCTGCATTCTATGGGTCCTGGATTGGTGGCCTTTCTGTTCCGCACTCCAGGCTTCCCTCGGAACTCCCGCCTCTCCAGCTTCTTCTTTTTGGGGCGGAGAATGAAAATATTCAAGTTTGTGGCGTGCAGAATGCACATCGGTTGTTTTAAAAGACCGTCTTAATCAGTTACACATGGTCCTGTCATGCCTAATGTGAGGTAGGAGCAGCTTACTGATATTTTTATAGGACCAATTATGATGCTGAAATTATATTTACAGCTATACGATTTATCACTTTAGAGTCTGAAGAAATAAATTCTAAATTTATAAAGCTGATAATATCTGAAAAAATCCATTGACCTCATTAATTAAAAAATAAAAATATTTTGATGATAGTTTTTTATAGTTAGCTATATCAAGAGATATATTTTGAGTGCTTCTTTGTGACAATAGTGGATAATGTAGCATAAACAATTAGACAATTCAAGCTGAGGTTATTCAATTTTAATGACCCGCGAAATCTCTTTGAGTATTTAATTAAACGTGAACGATAATGAAAGCTTACCGTCAGTATAAATTGCATCAAGTTCACGCTAAAATGCACAACAGCCCTTTGTTTCTATGTTCAGATGATTTCAGTTCGTTTTCACGAATAAGTTTAAATTTATGCGAAAATTCTATTTGCTATCATTATATTTTGAGGGGTTGTATTATCACCATGAATTCCTAATTTTGTAGGCTTTTTCATTCAGACAAAAATCTATTATATATTTCTCCGCTAATTAAACCAATTGCATAGAGCAGTAGCGCCCAAACTTTTATAATGGCGGGCCACATCAGTGGTTGGGAATCCCTTGGCGGGCCGCATTGGAAGTTGCCAATTTTTGGGCGGGCCGGATTAGAGTTTAAATCGAAAGTTTTCTATATATTCTGAGGTGCCATATAAGTGAACATCAAATCTAAATAAGGTTTTCGTGGCTAACATTTCAATATTTAAAGTTTTATTATAAAAATTTTCATAAAATGCATGAATTTGGGTGTTAAATTTTTCTATTTGATTTTTCGCCATGGCTTTTCGGATCGAACAAAAACCCTTCGCGTGCCACATTTGGCCCGCGGGCCGTAGTTTGGGCACCACTGGCATAGAGCAAAGGATATCTTCGGTCGATCGTTATTATTACCAGCTTTCCCGTCGGTCTCTGCGAGGGTATCCACGTTTCCTGCAACTGTTTCCTGGACGACCGGTCTGAGGCTCTCCTGGGATTCGATCCGGAGCCTCTTGCGTTGGATGCCGTATAAAGGACAGCCCGCGCACCAGCAGCAGCAGAACAGGATGAGGATTACGATGACGATGAAGAGGGCGAAGAGGAGGAGGAGCCAGAAAAGTGCGCTGCTCTCCGCATGATACTCAGTCTGCGGAGGGAATGGGACAAGGTGGCAGACAGACAAACGTACCTATTTACTGAAATTGAGATTTAGTCCGCAATTTGAGTTAACTAAAGACGGAGATAGAACGAATTTAGAAAACATCGGGAATTTCACTGGAACCTCTCTAAAGAAGGATAAATTCCCTTTAGTAAACAATAGCAGTTGATATAGGAGTTCGCAAAAAATAAAATAAAATCTAATCCATGATATGGACAAGAATTTCGTCTAAAACAATATATTATACATATATATAAATATATATATAACTATTATACGAAGGTCATTTTTAAAGTAAGAACCGTTTTGTCATAAAAAAAAACTTCATATATACAAATAATTTTATTGCTACTACTACGTACAACATTTCTTTATTTTTCTACATAGTCCCCCCCCCATATATATATATATATATATATATATATATATATATATATATATATATATATATATATATATATATATATGTATATATATATATATATTATGTATATAACAATGGAGAGTGCTGCCATTGAGACACGTTTACGAATGAAGATGCGTCAAAAATATTGTATAAATTAGATTCAAACTAATTTTATTATCTACATTCAAATAATTATCGGGCTCGTCATGATCAAACTGATAAATCAGAACTTTTAAAAAAGGGTTTTTGGAGAATTCTTATTTATCAATTTGTTGTATAAATTCAAGGTGTAGAAGAAATGTGGGTATTCTAGCATTAGTAAATAGCGTTTCTTGAATTTTTAAGCGTTCTTAACCAGCAAAGCGGTAATAGCAGAACGCCTTATGGGCACCTCTCGTCCGTCCGTCCGTCCGTTTTATCTCCTAAACCGCTGGACGGATTTTAATTAAATTAAGTAGGAGTGATCATCATTCAAATTTTTTGTCCAATTGTGATTTTCAACTGCATATGTAATTTAGAACTTCCACTTTACATAAATAATTTAATAAACTCGTTAGATCTCGTTAAATGGTATCCGTCAAGCAACAATTAAAAATCCATATTTTTTCTTCCAATCTCCCATATGATCAGTAAGGTATAGATTAAAATATTTATTCGGATAGAGGACTTCATTTACCACAAAAAGGTCTGCAAAACTACATAACTACGAGTTATATTTTCAGAGAAAAAAATTCGAGAAAATCCCGAGCAAAACATTGCATATTTTGTTTGCATCGATCGCTAAGACGGTTTTATAGATAAAAAGCAATTAAAATTCCATGTTTTCTCTCCCCTGCTCTTATATGATCTGTGCAGTATAGATTAATATTAAATTTTAAATGTGAAAATCGCCTAATCTTTCCTTATCGTTTCATAAGTATTTCCCTCAAAGACTGTCTTTTAAATCTTGGTGTATTTAATTTATGAAGTATACTTTTCCATCTTGTTATTCTTAATTAGGCAACACGTTTTTCAATACTTCCTAACATCAATATGATCAGGAGCAACAGTTTCAACTGTTTGAAAATAGAGGTTGTTTTAAATATTGCGAACCTGGTGATTGTCATTGAATTCGAAAGCGTTATTCAAATATATTTCTTCTATTGAATTATAACTATGATTTATTATTTTTCAAACATCCCGAAAGTTTGTTATTTGTCGTTTAAATCTTCCGCGCCATAATAATAAAATGCTGTTGTTATTTTCATAAGCTGAGACATTTTATGGCCGCCATTAATTTTCCCCAATGTGCAACTCCCTCGTTCATTGGAATCTCATGTCGTGTTCCTAAGGAGAGGTTATATGTTACCTGTAACACATCCGTAAAAACTATTTTTGAATGGTTCAAGAGATTTTGTTTATATTAATTTTTCATTAATGTTCCGTTTGTGTCGCATGTATTCTACACTCACAACAACAGCGGTGGTGACATCCTTCGTCGTGGATGAGGAGTTTACGGCGATGAGTTGTTGAGTGAGTTTGTGAACGTCGACAACGGCGTTGGCAGGGTATAGAACCTGGGCCAGAACGTCACTCCTGCAAAAAAGAAATAAAAAATGAAAAAAATTTTTGCAGTTCAAGAGATAAACGAAAGAAAGCGAAACACTAACTATCCTTCGTGCGTGGAGATGAATTGAAAAATGGTATCGCGTAAAAAGTGCAGTGCAGATATATTTTACTGAACAAAAAACTTTATATGAAGTATATACGCAATATACGTGTAGCTACATTTTTCTGCTCGTTCACTTTATATTTGTATCTTAATCTCATTCTGAGAGTTGGAGGAAAGTTATTTTTAATTTTGCCCGCGAATGGACATGCTGAACTGTCGAAATCATTTTGTAGCGTAGGCTGCGAGGATCCTTACTTGTTTCTGTCCACTCCGTCTTTCCCTGGCTCCCGATGGGGCCTCACTTCAGACAAGGTCACGCGCCCCCCAGTTAGGTCAGATAGCATCCTTTCCGTCTGTAGTCGGTCGGCCTCCACTTCGGAAGGAGGGCGCGGCACCACGAAGAGCACCAGTCGAGTGCTGGATGCTGCACCTCTTGGGTAAACACGGACGACCGCCTGCGACCAGCGGTGCGGCACTCCTAGGGTTTACGGGGAAAAGGGAGAAATTGAAATAATAATTATGACATCTAATTTTACATGTCGAGCAGAATTGAAAAAGAATACAGAATGTCCATCGGTTATCACCTTCAATCTTCTACGTGTCGAAAAGTCTTTAGCAGACATATCAAACAAACAAACATCGGGGTCGCATTAATTAGGATTACAATTGTTTAATGAGAGCCAGAGTTGGAAAAATATACCCTTTGTAGAGGATTGGAGGCATGTTTTGCAAAAAGATACAATTTAGAAACGGCGTTCTGTTGTATCTCAGTAGTTACAAAAAAATCTCGGGTCCTTTTCACAGAAATAAATTATTCATGCAAAATCTCGAATGACTAGTTGAAAAAATTCTCATTCGGGCCGCACTAATGCACAGAAAGTGTCGATTGCGGTTTGCAGGCCGCCAGTTTGATATGCCTGGTCTAGAGTTCCTCAGATGGACAGAAGTTCTTTTACTTCCTCCTTTTACATTTTACCTATTACAGTTTGAAAGTAATGTTGTACGGAAATCATTGTTACGTATATTTGGAAAAGTTTTAATGCATCTTTTATTTTTAGGCGTTCTTTACAGAAAGTAAAAAAAGAACGCCTTATGGTCCCGTCGTGTCCGTCCGTCTGTCCCCTTGTTTAATCTCAGAAACCATTGGGTGGATGTTGATTTGGTATTTAGGACATAGGGGCAAAGAAACTAAGAAAATGATATAAATAGTTTACGTGACCTAATCGGGAGTGCCACATACTGGTGACGAAAAATAAACTTTTCTTTATATCTCGTACAATATACCTTATAACGAAAAATTCTTTGTAGAACTTTGTAGAACTGATAAAGTAGCATATGTTTTGTTCTGTACATTTTTATCGAAGGAGTATCCGATTTCAAGAAAATCAAACGAGAAAGTCGTAATTCACTTTGAACGGAAATTTTCTCCCGTGTATTTTAATTGTTGTTATTAAAATCAATATTCGTGGCAACTGAAGTAAACGATATCTGCTGCACATAACTAATTAATTTAATTTTCTTTCATGAGCACTCAACATTTAGTAAATGAAGGGAAATGAATTATCTACGACGAAGAAATACGTCAATTTTCTTTACGTATACACAGCGTTTGCAAGTGAAAAAAAATGAGTAATTTAAGACGAAGAAATGAACGCGAGCATAAAGATTATATTACTGCCATTTGAGTGATGTATGTTTTAAATAATTGTCGATTGTTTTATAAAGTACAACCGATTAGAAAATAAATCGGTCAATCAAAACTTTGATATTTCTTTGGCATACCAGTTCTTAGGCACTATACTAACAATAAGTCATTAATATTTATATTTTTCGACATGATTGTATGGTAAGTAAAGAACACCTATGCCTCGCATGTATGCACGCATGATGTGTGATCATGCGTGTGCATTTTTTCTCTTATTCACTATTTATAAGTACTTAGATTATGAATATTAGAAGATAATAATCCATGTTACCTCTGCCACATTAGTTAGTTTTAATTCTAATCTAATCTGAAATAAAGATAACCGACCAAGTTTTGCTATGAGATTACCAGCAACATGAATATTCTTCTGTAATTGTCCCCATTTGGCTCTCTAAAACACAAAAACAAGCATTATTCACCAAGTGGCTTAATGAATGAAGATAAAGGTGAGAAGCGATTACCTAGGTCGTAAGCCCGCACATTGAGCATTATGACATCGTCTTCGTCGTCCTTGGCGGGTCTGACCTGACGTTTAGCCCTCCGCGAAGCCACGTTGTCTGTGCTTCTTATTGGCTCCCTCAGCGTAATGCGACCTAGGTGTGGAATCAAGAATGCAAATGAAGCGAATGACATCAGCAAATTTTACAGCAGGAAAATTCACTGTTTAACACAATTTATGCTACGAATAAACATTGGTAATATTATTTTAAAGGAGCTACACTACGCAGATACCAATAAAATTTAAATAAGCTCTCAATACTGCTCCCAGCATTGCATCGTTAATTATAATTTATCTTTGCGGAAAAATTTGTTGCAAGTTGGCTCACTGACATTTTATAAACAGTGAAAAATGAAAAAGTAATCAATAAAAGTTTAGAGTTGCATACCTTATGACATGATTTATAATTGGAGGTGTAACGTAATAGCTTCTCTATGGAATTTATTAATTAAAAATTTTTCTTATACAGGTATGCCTTGTTTAGCGCATGTTATTTTAGCGCATTTTCGTTATAGCGCGGTTGGCATCTCGGGACTAAAATTTTAATTTTTGAAAATTTTTAAATTAATACTCCTTTATTATGGTCCCAGCACTTTTTTCACTTACCTTCATTCGTACTTCACTCTCTGTTCAGTGATAGTCATTCCACTCTAATTAAAGACAAATTGTTGTTATTTATACTTTTATTAATTTTATTTATATTTCACTCGTTCACTTTTATTATGTTGCCACAATTCCACAGTCTTTTGCAGTGACTCTAGCATTGGAAGTTTTAAACTTGTTAACGTTACTGTTGAGATGTGCAGGGTTGGGTTCGCTTTGGATGGGTTTTTGCTTAAGATTGGGTTAGATTAGGTTCATGACAACTTGAACTTTAGCTGTCATTTGTCATTTGTTATTCTGATGTTATTTTTCTGTTGGTACCTATGCTATATATATATATATATATATATATATATATATATATATATATATATATAATAAGATATCTTTCTGAAGCTGCGGCGGCGCCGCTGAATCGTAATATCACTCGTATTCCGTTTTTGTTTGCTTTTTCACTGGCCAATCATCATCAAAAATCTTCGTAATCATGAAGGATTTTAAGAACATGTTAAGGTAATACAATATATTGATGTTTTACCAAGTATAGACCAAAAATACTTATGATATTTTATATATCTCATTTATTTTATAATACATTTTTTCATCGCAAATGTTATTAGAAAATTGTGATTATCCATCATAAATAATTAGTTTTTTGAAGTTGTTGTACACCAATAAGTTTATGATAAATAATTATTTGAAAATAATTGTCATATACTATATTTACTCGTTTAACACCCGCACACGTGTAATGCCCGCACCCCCGTTTTTAGAGCTAAAAATCTGGAAAAACTATAATTCGTGTAATTCCCGCACTTCAAAAATTTTGATATTTTACAGTAATAACGGTTGAATAATCTATCTGAAGCCGTGTTTGATGATATAATTATGGAAACAAGCAAATATTTAAGAAATGGCTTTAAAAAATTATTTCTTATACTTTTTAACGTACGTAAACATGAAAAATTCACATCCATTGCCATTATATTTCACGGAGACAACTCAAATACCTATTTTGGAGTCTAGCTCCTTAATTTTCTATTTTGAGCCGTTGCACATTCTCCAGTTATTTAATTTAAAAGGAGTAATTTTTGCTAATTTTGCGAAATTACGCTAACTCAGCCATTGTTCACCTAGAAAAAGAGCAAATTTTACACAAATAAACGTAAATGTTCATGCTCAAAATAAATCCCCGTGTCAAATCCCTCAGAGATCACACAATACCAAAAATAAACTGGCCACTAGACACACTGCGGCCCGTTTACATAGAAGCGTTTCTCACGTTTCTGCGGATAAAATGTATCACTTATAGCGTTAAGAAAGCACAAACGAACAACTACAACAGCTATTTAGTGGCACATTTCCATCGCAAGATTGTGTTCCTTGCTTTTATAAAGAGTAATAAAAGCATGTACATATATTCTTTTAGGATTGCGTGACGTAAAATTGCGTACGGTAAAATGTGATTTGAGCGTGCCACGAATTAAAAGGCAATCTAACAGAATTAGTTCGTTTTTAATAAAAAATATCCGCAATTCACTTGTTTATTTCTCTTACATCACCTTTTCTATGAGAATGAATGACGATCTTCTATAATATTTACGTGATTTACTGCTGACAGCTGGCAAGGAATTTAAAAAAATACCTGACAAATACCTATCGTGCTTATTATATTATTCTACGCATTCAAAAAATACCTTGGTTATAAATCGTGGAACTAAAATGCACGGCATATTGCCCCCATCGAAGGAAACGCATACTCATCTCACGCCAGGCACGCAATGTTTCGCGGGTGGCCTACCCTCACCAGATGAAGGGGCAAATGTCGTGCAATGTCCACACCTCCTTTTCTTATGGAAACTTGTGGGGAGAAAAGTGCAAGTATTACACGAGTAAATACGGTACTTCGTTTTCTTGACTTTAAATTAGTATACAAAAATGTCCTATCATTATATAAATTGCAAGATAAAAATAGTCAAATTTCTGAAGAGTAAAAATCAACTGGGTTAAGTTCTATGTTAAAAACAAATTCTGATAGCGCACAGATGTTTTGGAACGCCTCTAATGCGCTAAGCAAGGCATGCTAGTATATGGAAAATAGAAATTTGATCAAAAAACTTTCATGCTTTTCTTTCATTCCAGTTTCGTTGTAGATATGTTTGGGAAATTATTGGCATAGATGTGGTTATATGAAATATAAAAAAGTAATGGAAATGGACATAATAATTATAATTTGATTATTCAAAATTTCAATGGAACCATCATTTGAGGTAACTTTTGGTTTGTGATTGAATTCTCACCTGTGACTGCGTCGATTGAGAACTTGTTTTCGTAATTTCCGCTCACTATCTCATATCGAACAACGTTGTTTGGTGGTTCGGAATCTTTATCAATTGCCTGAAATGAAAGGATGATGTAAAATTACAATGATAAAAGGAAGAGATGGTAGCACGTTTTCTATGAGCTTTCCTTAGCACTATATAATATACTAATGCTTTCAATCACGAAGAGAGTTTTCAAGGAATATCCAAAACTGAGACTTGTCATCTACTAGAAAAGGAACAAATCTCTAATCAATTTATGAAGTGGATTTGTTTGACTAAAAAGACAGTTCTGAATTATTAAAGAGCCTTTAAACTCTCATTTAAAAATTTTTATTTCCTAGGATAGACTAAGAAAGAAAAAATTTATGGAAAAATCCAGATCTATACGGAAAATTAATTTCTTAAAATTTCTGAAAATAATATAGCTGATTCAACAATCATTGTTTGACCAACATATTGACGAATTAGTGATATGAGCTACTCTTTTTAAAAATACGTGAAAACTGAATTTTGTCGTTTAAAAACAAATTACCGATAAACTTGCGATAAAAGGAGACGGAAATCTCCCGTCATTTTCCATTGGAACCTGTCCGAGGCATTTTAATTTACCGACAATTTAAGAATTTCAAATTGGTTAATTTATTTCCAAATTTAGTTCTGCGGATACGAGATGAATCTATAGAATAAAAACTCTTATCGGAAGAACGAACAAAACGCTCTTCTTCTTTCGAGTATTATTTTTTTTAAATCCACGACACGATAAAGAGTGCGTCGAAACAGAGGGGAACGAGTCGTGAGCGATCGCATTGCTTCGGCGCCCATTGTGTTCCGGGATATCGGGAGGCGGCAGGCATTCTTTCGACAAAAGGAGCGAAGAGGGCTTTTGTTCGGGGGATATCGTAATTGCGAATCTGAAAAAAACACAAATTGGTAAAAGGGAACGTGAGGGGGAAGTGGAAGGTTCGTGGAGGGGGAAGAAGCAATGTGTGCGATAGGGATTTTCAGTAGCTTGCGCGAGGGTGTGTGTTCGTTTGAGAACTTACCGCCTCCTATTTTTTTGCAACGGCCGATGGGTGTACGTTTCTTTTTGAAGGGAGCGCCCTGCGATTGTCGAAAGTAATGACATAATTGTAGTGAGAGGGAAGAGAAATGCCAAAATTTGCGGTAGTGAAAGATGTGGTTGAGGAATACCGAAGTAATATCTCGTGAACCTCAGAATTGGAAACAAAGGCTGTAGAATTTTAATTAACGCAGTTTTGTCACTAGTCGTGTTGGAGTGTACGATTCAACGAAGTTCCAACGGCTTTGACTAATTGCTTTTTTTACTCAATCAAAATGCCTCCAATCACGTAATTAAAGGCAAAAAATCAAAGAAAGGTTTTAATTGAGCCCATATTAACTATTGTGAATGATGGATGAGAGTAACGAGCAAAATATCCTTCAAAACTTCATTTTTTCCGACAGCTTTGAAGCTATATTTCTTGAAATGTGAAATATTATTAATATTGGCGCATCCTAGCTTAAAATGAGTAAACATGCGGAATTTTGAAGTTATTGGATAAAATTTAAACATTAATTCCTTTGTATTTGCAAAATGTGTTTATATATAAGTAATGTTTATGATGAAATAACTATAAAATTTTTGGGCTCAACAGATTTAAGATTGTCTTTCTTTAAACCATTTACAGCATTCATTTTCTAATTATTACTATTTACTTGAGCACTTTGAAAATTTTGTTTATTCAAAAAGAATTATCATCAGAACTCCCGTCAAGCATCCACTTGTTCTTTAAAACAGCCATTGCAAAACATCCAAGCATATTATTTAATTTATTATTTAATAAACGAACTTTAAATGACTCAAAAATATTTTCAGCCATTAAAATGTTATTGACCAGAAGTATTAACCTAAAATTTTATCATGAAAATGAGCGTTACATTGTAAAATTTTGCAACTGCTACATTACCATTACTGTTACTTTCTTCGTACGAAATTAATAAAATATCCACAAAATTACTGTTGCAGTACTTTCTTCCATAAATAAAAAAATAAGGAAAAGTAAGTATAAAAACAGAAACTTAGCTCTCGCCCGAACCTCAGAAACATTTGGGAGCGCTATAATGAAGAGGGGATTAATGATTTTGGGGTATTTTCCTCACCTCAACGTACGCCTCCGACGTGAAGTTCTTCCCGTCCCTGTCCAGGAAGAACTCGTACGCGGCACGCGTGAACATTGGCTCTTCGTCGTTGATGTCCAATAGCCTGATGGTCAATGGCACCGTTGCCCTTAGACCCGCCCCGTCCTCGTCTCTCGCCTCAACGTACAAGCGGTGCTCTGTAAAGTTGGAATTTGAGAGGAGACTTAACGAAATCGGATTTCCATTAACGATCCTTTTAATCTCTAAAACCGCGGGATATATTAATTTTATATGAAACGCCTCATGTTTATAGGCAAAATGAACATTATGTCGTATATAACATACGACCGTAACGTATGCATAACTACGTGGAAATAAACCAATGCTTCGATGTTTATTTGGCCACACCTCGATATTTTACCCATATTGTGCGCCGCCGGTATTTATCGATTTATCATTATTTGCTCTACGTGTTACAGGTTACGGCAATTTTCCGATAATTCGAGATGCTATGCTTCTGACGGACGCCACCATGGTCCAAAAGGGTATCCGCATGAAGGCCCGATAAACGTTTGAATGGGGTCGATTCTTTGACCAATACAAAGGATCTTACAATTACGTTTCCCCTATCTATTTCATGTAAAGTGTATCTGTCGTACTTTCCAGTGCCGCCAAATGTGCTTTGCTTTTATGGCACTAAAAAATAAAAAAATGCATATCTTTATTTTTATTTTATTGAAGATTTAAACATCTCACCTTTAAGGCTTTATATCATATGCATCACCATAGAGGAAAGTGACCGAATATCGGATACTTTTTTCCAAACAGTTGTTGTCAAGTGACGAATCAGTAAAAAAAAGACGGAATTACCACTTACGTTATTGAAATTTACTGTACTATACGTGCCTTAAGTATCGTTTCTATTATTTCTTTTAAATACACTTAAAATTAAACATTAAGTAAAAATGACCATTTTCATTGAAATTTAAAAGGGTTCTGAATTTTGGATACTATGTGTTCTTATAATCGGATACTATCTGATATTTGGAAACTCTTATTTAGATAACCAAATTTATAAAATATGAAAATGTCAGGAACACTTTTAATAAATACCTAAAATACAATATGGAAATGTTAGAAAAAACTTTCAACTCGTTTCAGTCAATGTCTACTACTACTTAGGTAGCAAGTACAATGCTAAATGTTAAAAATAAATATTGTCCTACGTTAATTCATTTAAATTATTTATTCAGTTAATACATTTCAATTAACTATAGACGCACATAAATCTCAACCTACAAAATTGAATCTAATATCAGATATCCGATATTTGGAATAAAGAGTATCCGATAATGGGAAATACCCTTGCAAACAAAAGACGACAGATTAACCTAAAAGCATGGCTGCAAATACTTTAAAAGTTTGTGCCAAACCAAACTACATCTATTGCACATTTTAACTAGCTACAGTAAATTTAAATCAGTAATCACCTTCCTCCCAAACAATGCTCTCAAAATCGGCCCTTATAATACTCTGAAACTGTAGAATTCAGAAATTATTTTTTACACTAAAAAAGAACCTGACAAGTGTACTTGTCAGGCAGACTGTTGGAGAATGTTCAATTTCCACAGATGATCGGTAGGTTGCAAAACATTGCAGAGGAGAAATGATGGTATCCGAAATTAAGCGCATATCCGATATTTGTTCACTTCCCTCTACGTACAATACTTATATTTACGACCGATATCTTTTGTGCGGCAGTACCTTTATAGCCTGTGTATATATAAATATTAATATTTGTGTCCTCTAAATTTTGAAGCTACAAGACGTATGAACATTCAATATATCTCCGTTATTGCCGAGAAAAATTCTACTTTAATTTTTATTTTTAATGTGTTTTCCTCCGTTAGTTCATTTCACATAACATCTCCTCGATATGGGCAAAAATTTTCAGGATAGCAAAGGGATAAGACATTTTATTCGGACTGTGCGTAGCAAAAAACCGATAATCTGATTAACCTCCGGGTGCCGAAGGGATAAACATCCGGAAAAAAATGCTGCGCTCGAAATTCGTATTGGCGAGGCATTTGGAATTTCTGCTTCAAAAAAATTTAGCAAAAAAAGAATATTAAGTTCAAAACGAATGTCATATGTGTGTGTGTGCATCCGCGTGAAACGAGCTCATATTGCTGTTGCTCTATGGCGTTCTTTTTGTGATGGAACCCGAGGGTGAAAATTTTTCGAATCCAAAGGTTTTTAAGCAATTTAAATAAAAGGAGATCCCAAAACGCCCCAGTATAGCAGATTTAATCATTCTTTGCGAAAATTCCATTTGACATATAGATTTATTTTAGTTAACAAATTCATGACTCAGCTTAATAGATCATATATATGTTTTTTGTAGCAAATTTACGGTAAATGTCCAATTTTGTCAAACTTGAAACCATAGGACACGCATTCATGTTTAAGTAAGAAGAAATAAAGCTTGGGAAGACTTACGAAGTAGAATGCAGGTTCCGAATTTTTTAGGTAAAATAGCCACGAATTTAAAATTAAACTTAGGCCGCAGAAAACTAATACAGCAAAGTATTGTTTGCTAAACAGAGGAATCAGTGAGTGGAACAGTTTACCTGAAGTGCTCTTCAAACCATTACCTGAGGACGCAAAAAATTTTAAACGTAGAATTAATGCATATATGCAGGGTAAAAGTTAGACGAACTTGGAAGAGGAATAATAGTAATCTATATATTCATGACTGTAATTGTACCTAAGTGCTGGAAAAGTAGGGGATTGCTTGGAAGGGTGAAGTACGGTGGGGACTTTGTGGGCCCCATGACCGCTACGGTAGCCGTGAAGGCCTCCCATGAACTCCGAAAATCCGCACTTCAGGTGCAAAATTGAATTTCAATATTAAAGATATTGTAGAAAATGTATTTTTTTTATATTGTGATTGTAAATATCATTATTTTTATAAATATATTATGTTTATTTTTCCACCTAGCCGGATGGCCTAATTGCAATGTATTTTTTAATAAGTAAATAAAAATAATAATAATTCACCTAATAAAAAATCTCCATAAAGAGTGATTTTCATTAATTTTTTATTCTAAAAGCTCAATATTTAACAGTTAACTTATATGATGATAAATATTCAGCCAATATTTTAAAGATAAACTAATTAATCTATGATTTGTTTTAAATATTTTTAGATAATTGAAATACAATTTTAGTGTTCTGGGTAACCGAATTATTTTTGTCATTGCTTGCGGTTCTCGTTTATGCGATCTCGTTATTCCGAATTATTTCAAAATTAGTTCCGCTACCCATTATCTTGTGTGCAAATTTTATAAATTTTACTTCAGTAGTTTAGTCTGGAGAGCTAGAATATACAGACAGGTAATTAGGTCTACAGTACGTTTTCCTTATTATAATGAACATTAAAAATTGTAACCAATGAGAACTGTGGAAAAAAGAAAGTCAGAACTATGTTCCGGAGGAGTTTTAGAGCAAAGTTTAAATCGAACACTGAGTGACGACGCGAGGATTTCCTCTCCAGTCATTTGTTACTTCAGTTGCTTTTTCATGCTGAGCGTCGGCGATGAGAGAGGCTTCACCTGTTGTCTGATGGACATTCATTTTTCCGGAAATTAGATCAATATGGCGGAAGTGGTCTGTTTTAATCTTCAGTTTACCTCTGAAATTAAATTTTCTCGCGAAGCAACGTCGAGTGATTTCTACTTCAATTTGAAGTGGGTATTTCAGAGGGAAACTTCACGAAATTGCATTTCGCGCAAAACAAAGCACAACGGAAAGCATCGCATTCGCAGTAGAACGATTCAAATTGTTCTGTTTGGTGCCACAAAAAAAACAAAAAACAAGGACGCTACGGAAGGTTTCATGCTGCTGAAATTTCAAATCCTTTAGTTACTTGTTGAGCTCTACAAACGTTATTTTTTATTACTGTTACGTTTATCTACACAGAAAAAATAAGGTGATTCTTTAATGTTCAGTGATGTTAGCAGCATTTGCGATTCTTTATCCACCATCATCAAAGGAAAACATTATACTACGCGAAGCTCATTTAGAATTTTCGATTACAATACCAATCCAAGTAAGGCTCGCGCACGTTTTAGAAACTGCTTTCGGGTGGCTGCGGGTAATGCATTTATGTATAGATGCATTGGCATGCATTTATGGACACGTAGTAATATAAAAGCAATTTTCAATTCAAATAAGATTTATGCTAATGGTTTTCGATGTATTTTGATGCGTAATGTATGGCATACCATTATGTTAATCACTTCTTTGATGGGGCCATTCACCCGCCTAACCTTCCTGTTCACCTACTTTCAGCTGTGTGCACACACTTTTTTATGGTTCCTCGCAGAAATTATTGCAGTATAAGGTCCGTGTAAATTACTATAATTAGTATGTGTATGTGACAAGAAAATTTTCTGTAGATTAAGGTATAGTTCGATAAAGGAAAATCGGCGAGGAAAAGAAATATAAATTTGAAATAACTCACAATTTTGTGTATTATTTTTGTAATGAGATTTTTTCATAGGACTTTTCACATTATTGCAACCAAAAGAGGAATTGGAGAAATATTTATTTTGTTTTGTTAACCTATCGTTTATTAGCTTCGCCCTTACTCCTTCATAACTAAAATGAAAGTTAAAACAGTTATAGAGAACAATTCATGTTTTAATGGTATACTATTTTAACTATTGTAAACATTTATATCAAGGATTTTATTCACTTACTTTCAAACAAGATCGCATTATTGGAATATTACAACACAATATTTAAAATTATGTAGCTAGTAAACTTTTAAAGATATTTATCCTTGATATATAAATGAGCCACTTTTGATCGGTTAAGTTTTGAATGTATGCTATTATAGTTATAACTTTGGAAGCCTGATACGAAGAAAATCGATATATCACGAAGAGGAAATGTTCAGGTAAACAATGGAGCAACCTGTGATATCTAGTTAAGAGCAAAAATTCCATAGAGTGTTGTTTTGTTTACATTTACATGCAAGAGCATGATTTTGGCTATATATTCATGAATTACCGCAAAATTCCATGCCAAGTGACATCACTGTGGGCAATATGGGAAGGAAAAATCTTGTCCAGCATGCATTTAGGGAGTTTTGAATGTTGCGCTTACCTGGTGCTGCCTCTCTATCGAATACATGGTCGTTGCTAGCGACTGTTATGATGCCCGACATAGAGTCCAGCGAGAGAGAAGTATTCGTCGGGCCGAGGAGGCGAGTGTATGACACCCGGCCGAATGAGCCAGTGTCCACGTCGTTAGCCTGGACCTTATGCCACGAGGAGAAAGAGAAGATAAGCAGGACAGGAAATAATCCATGTTCACGGAGGGATAACGAGCACTTATTGCCCTAGGCACGGTATAGCAAACATCCGTGTAAGAATGAAAATTATTATTGTAAATTTGATTGTTGCTTGATTTAATTTACCTTTAATTTTTCAAATGAAACTTTAGTCAGTCATAAATATTGCTTGCTGAAGCAAAGTTAGGTTTGAGGTTGATTTAAAACAATTAAAAAATTAAAAAACTTTTAACTCGATAATTTTTTGAGTGATATGTAAGAGAATGCATTTATCTCAAGAAATAATTGGAACGATTTACCGCAGGGATAAAATATATTGGCTTAAATTGAAAGCAATTCGCTTGACTTAAAGATTACCCTAAACATAATGAACCTTTAAGAAAATGTCAAAGAGGCGGAAAGATGATAAATTCATTAGTTTATTACTACCAAGGAACTTGTACTTTAAAAAAAGGTATTGCGGGTCTCATTAGAAAAAACATAAATCCATAGCCAAGATAACTATGCCAATAGCTAACCTGCACCACGCTGGTACCCGCTGTGGCATTCTCAGGGAGTTCGGCCGAGTACTCTTCACGCAGGAAGACAGGGGGGTGATCGTTGACGTCATCGATGTAAACGGTAGCGGAGGCGGTGCTGGATCCCGCGCCGGTACCACCCCCGCTCGCCACCTCAGCCGCTACTATCTAATCGTAGCGCGAAAAAGAACAGTCGAGCATCACCATAACGTGAGAGAGAATGTTCAAAACGGACAATATATCATATTTAAATTTTCTGGGACGCGAAGTTTTATTCATCGAAGTGATCCCGAATCCCTTGTATCGTATACATGCCACATTCAATTTATTTGTGAATGTTTGCCGGAACGGTTTATTTTTTCTGATGTTCCCACCATTAAGAGAATGAAATATTATATATATATATATATATATATATATAATTATATTCAGAAATTTTGCTCATATTGGTTCACTTAGGGTACTATTTAATAGAAAAAACTTTACTTTTAAATTCATTTTTTTCTGCACACAGTTTATGTTGAATAAACAGAATTAATAACTGCGTTTATTGTGATGTGAATGATACCTTATTGCTTTAGAAATTCGGACTCATCAGTATTAGAAGCATATGATTTGTTGTTCTTCCCCGAGGAGGGACATTATTAAGTATGCATTACTAACAAATTAGCAATACACGAAGCATAAATCATGATAAACAACGCTCAAGACCAAAGTTGTTCAATAAATTATACGATTATCTTTATCAATAAGTTAGCAAAATTATGAAATATGTATGATATCCCTGATTTTTCATTAACGACTGTAAATTAACCAAAGAAATCCTATTGTTTGCTCGTTTATCAATTTCAAAATTGGATTATAATAATGAAGACAAATGAGATTTCACTCGTTTTTAAGGTTTTAAATCAGTGTAAATGATTTAATATCCATAATGAACTCAATTTGTGTATATAAATAAGAAATATTAATTATGACTGGGTTGTGATATTATGCCAATATAATAGTATACCAATTAAGTTCAGTAAAATCATCATGATGAGCCTCTGCGTAGTATATTATTATTTAACAAATTTATATAACTGGTAATAGTTGGAATAATAGCTATGATTAAAATATCTTGAAATGCCGTTAAAAACCTCGTAACACGACAGTAGATTAAAGGGGAAAGACAACGCATAGCGCGAAGGCTTATTTCTAGCGATAGTATCAGTCTAAAGCTTTTTACCTTGAAGCTGAGTTCGCGGTAGTTCTCGTAATCCAGCATTCGATTGTTTTTCACTTGGATGACGAAATTGGCGCTGCGTTCCGCGACGCTGGGAGATATTTCAAACGTCCCGTTGTCGTTCTCGAGCAAGAGTGAGAAGAATCCAGAGCGTCCCTGCAAAGAAACGTTAATTCCAAGTCGCTGATAGCGGTGGGTTTGCGAGTGTTTGCACGTTCGTACATATGAACACACAGGATCAGATTAACGGCAGAATAAAAAATAATCTAAGTCGTCAAAGAAACTTTTACCGCGCAAATTTAGCATCAACGTGAATGATGAGGAAAATATTTTACGATGCATATAATTGTTTATAAGTTTCAGTGATTACCAGCGCACGGCAATTCATAGCGAGTTTAATAATTACTTTTTTATATTGAGATAGGGTTGTATCTGTCGTGGAGAAAATTTAAGCAGAAAAAATATTAGCGAAAATTATGGTAAAACAATGAATAGTGAAATTCTGTTACGCGTGACTTTTATTTTCGCGAGTTTGAAAGGCTCTTAATAGATGATGCAAGTACATCTTCACAAGCAGATGATATACCACAATTGAAAAAGAAATTAATAGTGAGATAGTAAAGAAAAAGATAGTTAGTTAACAGTTACGTAACTCAAGCAATATTTTACTTTTATTAACACCTTTAATAAGTATAGAACGAGGAAATACCGTATACACGCGTAGAAAAAAAACCTTTCAAATTAAAATTATTATTATTAGTGATTAATATTACATAATGTGTATTAATATTAACAATTTATATTAATTATGTTATATAACGCAAAATACCATTTAATGGATACCCGGTAAATAGGATCAGAAAATCTTGGGTTAAAATCGCTCGACTTTGGCCAAGTATAGTCAAGTGCGATCGATTCAGCATATTCCTATACGCATTGCTTTTCCTCTGCTCGAATAACAAACTCGGGTGGCATAAAAGGCTTAAGACGCATTTCTCATCGCACTCGGCGTGCGTAAAAAGCATTAAAGTGATCCTACCTGATGGCTAAGTGGATCGGCTCTTGAAAAAACATAAAGAAAACAAGCCAATTAATTTGCTTCCCCGGATCTCTTGGCGAGATCACATGTGGACCAAAACGATGCTCTCAGCGTCCGCGGGAATGATAACGATCTTTGGTCGTACCCTACCCAACCCTCATCATTCCCCAGCTAACACTCTCCTACCACTCTCAACCACTCCCACTCTCCCACTCCCCACCTATGGCGTCAGCTTCCTCCACCTCCGCTACCTCCCTACCGCCGCGTAACTTCCTACTCAATTTGCATTTAGAACAGAGGACGCGGGAACAGAGGAGTTTTTTTTAATAAAGCACGCTTCTGTATGGAAAGTCAGAGAGTCGATTTATTAACCAGAAAGATGCGTAAAAAATCTCGCGTATTACGGTCGAGTTAAGGTTTCGCAAAAACAAGCGTTATTGGAGAAACTGGAGTGGAGTGGGGTATGACGCCCTTCATTCTAGTTTTGGTCAACTATGTTTTTGCTTTTTTAATTAACGATTGCAAATATTGATATTGTTTACTCGTTACATGGGCTGTGTAAGCATTACTACTAACGTGCTAAGTCGCTTGGAAACGACTGGATCGCTGAATGATACATATGTTAAATAAACATTTGAAATAATTAAACTTCACTATTGCAGTTTGTATTTAAGCCCGCCTTTTTTGTTTAAGCTTTTATGCCATAAATCTTGAATCATGGACAACAGTAATCCATTCCATTAAGTCTTGTTTCCTGTGGAATTTATAAATGTCAGCAATAATGAATTTATTTGGCGGCAACATTAATTACATTTCTTATGGATATTTTTGATATCTCAGAGAACCATAAATGCGTCAATCAAGCCAGTTAAGCATTAAACCATTAATATCATTGGTAATCCACTGAATTGACAAAAGGAAAATAGGGTTATTATTAAATCAGCGAATTAATGCTGACAAGAATTATTTAAGCTTTTAACAACTCGTCTCGTTTACCAAACTCTTACTTCCTTACGAGTCCTAAAATAAATTCTTCATAGCGCAGCTGAACGAGACGGAATACAAACCATAAATTCAAATTTCTTAGCTTAAGTGTACTAATATTAAGACCACAGTAGGTTATAAAAATTTTAAGAACCATTTCATGCTACCTTTAGGCCACTTTTCTCTGAATTTTGCATTTGTGTTGCGTAAGCTGAAACTGCTAACCGCGTGCCTCGTTTTTGAGCACATAAATTCCATTCTCTGCGATGGGCTCTTGGGAAATATACAAAAGGATGAGAGCTGATGAGCGGTGAGATCGGGTGGGGTCTTTTTTTTATTCGAAGGAAAATTCTGGCATAAAAACGACGAGATGCTACAAATCGAGAGCAAACTAAGGGTGAGGCGTATTTATAAATATGAATGGGTCGAGTAGATCTTTGCAAGAGTTCAGAGAGTTGTACAAAAAAGCTCGACATAACTCTATTCGAAAGTCATTTCTATTTAAATAAGAGAATTACAATTTCACGCTCTTCGTCATCTTTTTTTGTCGTCAAACGTTTCTTATTTTGGAAATAAGCAGTCAAATAAAATGATCAGAAAAAATAGTGGGCTGTTTTCATAATTTTGAAAAACTGCTTCGATAAAAATCCGAAAGGAAAGAGCAAAATGGAAGTCATATTAACGATTTTCTGGATGAGATAATGAAAGGTGGGAAGAATTTTTAGTATTCAAGTTGCGAGGAAAATGTCTAACATTTTTTTCAAGGCCACCAAGAAGACGGGGGAACCCACGAAAAATATTTCAACGACGAAGCTGCGGGTAAAATATGGGCTACAAAGATGGAATAACGAAGGCAGACGCTTAAACCAGCCACAGGGAAAATTATTCATCGGGTGCTCGTAGTGATGGGTGGACGCATATTTTTTGTATTCGTGGTTATTAATTTTTTCCTATCTCTCTCTATCTTCCTTCAAATTGTAAGTGACCGTTCATTAATCGAAAGCAAGGGCCAGTTTAAATTTTGTTAAAATTTATAGAACAAGCACGTTTCCTTCCGGTGCCGTAATATTCAGAAAGCTAGTTCAAAAGCATCAAAGAATTGCCATGCGTTAATTGAAATTTTATCAATAGACTATAAATAGTATTGTTTATAAGATTCTTTGTGAGATTTTGTGTGTCTTAAGGGTAAAATCTTATTTATGAATACATACTTTACAATTTCAATGGGACGTAACCTAAGCACCGCGGTCATATCTGAACTCTAACTACGGGATTAAACAATCTCATCATCAATTACTATAATTAAACCAAATCTTCACTTTAATTGATGCACGCAAACTAACCGAAACACTAGTATCGATATGCATCTCTATTAAATAAAATTACAACAACAGAAATATTATGAATTGCATCTCGGAGAAAAAACGTTAAAGCACCATAAATAGAGGTACAATGTTCAAGCAATTCAAAACAGTAAAACGCCCCGAGCTATTCAGAAAATGTACCGCTCACCCCATCTTCATGAAATAAAGCCGCGAAAGTCGCAGAATTCCATTTTTTCGAAACGATACGCAACACCCACACAAGAAACGTGGCATCTGACGTTGGGGATACAGAATCGTCTCTGCCGAGGCGCCGAGTTCATGTTATACCTCGAAGTAATCAATTTGGGTGACTGGAGTGGGAGAAAGAGAGAGAGAGAGAGAGGAGAAGGAAGGAGTTTTGCAAAGTGAACTCGGTTCCCTAGAGTATAGAGAGCTTCGCGATGCGAGAACCATCTCCGTAATAAACGCTGCTGTCCAAACTGGGAAAAGGCCGACCGTGGTTAATTAGAGTAATTGGTTTTTCCCAAGGCCTCCGGGTCTTTAAGGCTAGAACCATGAGATGGATGCGAGGATCGTATAAAAAAATAGCGAGAGACGGAATATGTCCCAGATGCACCGAAAATAAAAGGGATGAAAATTTCACGAATGAAAAAGTGCATCATTAGCTTGCGTTTGTTGGCGCGTCTTCTTGCCCTAGAGGCTCCTCTTTTGTCGTTTGCGATATGTCGCGTCGAGTAACGACGCGGGAGACACGGAATCAAGTTCCTCGCCGAATATGCAATGGAAGAGCTGAGGACTTTTAAGGTTTAAGTCGATGATCCAATTTTGTAATAACTTAAAAGAAACCAACTTCTCGCTCCAGAAAACCCTTCAGAATAGAATAAAAATGTTAATTTTGCTGTTGAAAAATGTTTCACGCAAACATGACTGCAATGAGGAATAACTATGTGCGTGTATAACATTGTTGCTACGTGTTGTAAAATTTTATATTAAAATTTAATATAGGCTTACACACTCGGAAAATTATGATAATTACATTTTGTTTCTCACTGATAAGGTATACCTATATACGTTTCAAAAAAACCTCAACAATTCAAAAAATCCGAGGCGTCAGTGATAAGAATTTTAATACCCCGACTAATTCCAAAGATAATGCAGCTTATAAATCAACCCGATAACTAATTGCATCATAGCTTCAACGCATATTAATTTATATTTATAAAAAATATAATATATTTACAAAATTATTTAGGTGGGATTTATTAACTGGTAAATTACCGTGACTTTGACATTTTGTTTGAATTTGTAGATTATAACGAGTTTTAAAAAGGAATTATCGTTGATGCTGATCTAAATTGGTGAGATGCCCTGAAGGCCGTAAATTTTATAGTGCTCACATACGCAATTCCCAAGGCGTTTTGAATAATAATATTACATCAATAATAACGCTTCTAAAATATCGTAAATACCATTCGTTTTATGACTGCGACTTTAATTTTTCAGAACATTCATCATTAATGTTTAATTATGGCTAGTGCAATTATTTAATTTTTATTTGATAATTACTGGATAAAGTTAAACTACTATGAGAGGAGCCAATGGACAGAAATGGATTACGAAAAGGTTGAAGAGAGGAGGAGAATAGGAAGATTTAGCAGGAAAGGATTTGGAAGGCGAGTGGAAGAAGAAAATCTGGAGAGAGAAAAAATAATGACTCTATTGAGCGAAGTTGTAGCTGAAAATCCTTCTTCGGTACGTAATCATTTTAATAAATAAATTTATAAAATTTAAAGCAATTGTTTAGAGAAGCTTCTGGAATAACAAGTTTTTACTTTAAAGCTAAAGATGGAAAACTAATATGACGCAAAATTCTACAATGAGTGAGTCTTCGCTCAAAGATAAAGAACAAAAATTGTATGAAACAATATAAATTTAAAAAGGCATGAAAAATAGGAGTTGCTGAAAAATATTTGGAAAAGTTGTGTAATCTTTAATAGCAAGTATCACCGTCGTCTGAAAGAGGCTGGGTGCGGAAAATTCTTTGAAAACAATACTTTGAAGAAACATTAATCGGAAAAGTAAGCAATAAACTTTAAAATTGTTAAAAAGAAATCGGTTTTCTATGTTGAGGGATATTGACACTTGAAATTATTAAAATATAATTTACGCTTTTCAATAATTAATATTTTGGGCAATACTATGTCGAAAATCACAAATACGTTTATATCGAATGTGTTGGCAATTGGTTGGTTTGGGTAAAATTGTGTTGTGCAAGGAATGGCTTCTTTGGAGAATTTTCCGCAAACCTCAAGAGAGAACAAAAATAATTATTCTATATTTGTAATGATAAGAATATTCCTCGTTTGCTTCATCATTTTAAAAAACTAAGGAAGGCAAAGGGGGAGGAAATTTAACAGGAATGAAGGCAGGAAGAAAGATGAGAGCAAAGATGATGATAGAGGGAGAGAGGAAGGTGGCGCGAGAACTGAGGTGATAAATCGAGGGAAACTAGAATGTGCCAGGTGAGACGCGGAATTAGACGATTAATGTCTTTTCATGCTTCTCGTCTCGTCCACACCGCTACGCAATAGATAAAGGGTGCCCAACCTGCGTTCCACGGGCCTGATGCGGCCCTTTTAGCAATTTCACCAGTGTTTCGTAGTTTTCAAAACTTTTTCATTTTTATTTTGATTTGCCCACCAAATGTTATTTTATATTTAACCAAAACCTGCAAAAATGTCTAGCGTCAAATTAAGACCCATTAATAAAATATTTCTCAATTCAAATAAGTTATTTTTAATTTTGTTTTTGATCTTTTCTCAAAGGTATTTAACTAAGATTGAATTCCGTCATGATTCTTAATATTGCTATGTTAACACTAAAAACCTAATTTTAACTTGATTTTTACTCATATGGTAGGAATCTCAAAGTAACTTCCGGTTTAACTTTCATCCAGTCCGTCGAAGGATTAACAAATTTGCAATACGGCCCACAGAAGAATTCACTGCCACCAATGCGGACCACCAAGTAGAAAAGGTTTCCCACCACTGCGATAGATAATCGCTTGTAAACAAATGTGTGAGTTGGTCGTGTTCTAATGTTTGTTTAAAAATCTAGTTATTTAATTAATTATAATTTACTTTTTCAATTACAGAAAAAATTGAATGAAGCTTCTTTGCGTCATAAAATACTCCTCCTTTAATTTATAGACATGAACTAGCACAATTTCCCGTCAAAAGTGACTGGTATACATGAATTAAATATTAGATTAAAAAAAATTAAATAAAAAATTAATTAACCTAACTTTTATAAGCAATAAAAAGTAAGCAATAAATATTAAATTTACATAACAGAAGGTTTCAGAAAATAACAATAGTTTTAGGAATACAAAAGTTGCGTGAAAAAGAAATAACGAAGATTTATTTGTTTAATGTTACTCTAGGCAACTTCATACTCCCAAAACTATTTTAACTTTCTTGAACTTTCAATTATATGAATTTCAGATTTATTTTTAGTGCATATAAAACGCGATTTCATTAAAATAAATGCGTGTAAATTTTATTTTTCTGTTTTTAGTAAAGGATTGAAAAGGCTCTCTGCTTTCGCAGAAATTATCCTCAAAGACTAAAAAATACAGCAATTTAAATCTCTATATCTGACTTCATTAACACAATATCAACAAGAAACTGAATGTTATTTTATTTTCGTTGCCATCGTATTATTTATAGCAACCGAGGTATTATTTAAACATCAAAACAACGTCAAAATTCCGTTAATATATCGACAGATGCGACTTGAAGTTTTCATTCAAGTCAATCTTGCGCAATTACACAAAACCGGCAACAACGCAAATTACCTCGACGATGAGAGATTTTCACGGAATAATATGTCAAATGTTCGTGTTAAAAACTAATTTATTGATCGATTAGACGCTTATTCGAAAATAGACGGCAAGGAAACAGAATTATGTTCTTTTAGGCGTTCGTCGTTTCAAGTCTCGAACTCATACGATGATTTAATCGTATTTTAATATGCAAATGATTTATATGCCTCCCTCATCCCCGTGTTAATCAAATGAAAAAAAATTAATGCTTTTGAAATGGAACCCATGACTTCAATGCTGACGGCAAACAGCTTATAATATAAGAGCCACGATGCCAAACAATTACTGAAAGTTTGATCGTAAAAGAAGTAAAATATTTTTAGTTATAAGCGGTTTTATCATTCTCCCTTTTAACTCTATAGACAGTGATAGTGATTCAAAGAGAAAATGAGATTGTATTCTCTCAGCAGAGATAATTTTTGGCCGAAGGTGGTAATATAACTGCGAAAATAAATTAAAGGATCCTCAAATTATGTAATGTATGTGTCCTTAAGACTCAGTTAGATAACGCGTTTGTGCATTAAACCAAACAATGAATAGGCATACTCCGACATTTAAAGAAATAACGACAATTCTATGACCGAAACCGTACAAGCGAGAAAGAGACCTTTGAGAGAAAGTGAATATTACGTGACGGTGGGTGATACGGAATAGCACGTGTTTGAAGAGGCAGAGTATATTTGCGGTTTACATCGTCTTCGGGAGGAGAAAAAGAGATGTTGAGTCTTCCATTACCAGAGGAGAGCCGCTCCAAAAAGTCGTCTCGCTGTGACAATGACGATGTTTTATCGTTCGGTTCCGTTCCGTGTTTTGAGAACAAGGAGTTCATTGTGAGGAATGTAAAAGGTGCGTGCGATTTTGGGAGAGTTGAAAGGAAGAAGCTGAATAGAATAGAAGATTGGTCGGAAGAGTGGTACGATGGAGCAGATGGGCAAAAAAGAGGGAAGGCGATAGAATTGGAGTCTATTCTAGGGATAAGATGAGAGAGAGGGATGAGAAAGATGGAGGAAGAGAAAATTGGAGATTGGAGAAAATGACGTTAAGGTGAAGGAGGGTAGAATATAGCAAAGTATATTGAAATACAGTATAATGTACTGCAATATATTCGAATACTAATCTGTAAATTAGAGTATGGTAAAGTGTAGCTCATTGCAAAGCAGTGCATTGCAGTACGTGGGATAAAGTTAGCAGAAGATAGAGAAGGGAGTTAAGATGACAGTAAAGGCAATAGAGAAGAAGTATGATAAGGGGTAGAAGAAAGAAATAAGAGAAAGTTGGCGAGAAAGTGAAAGGGGGAAAGAGGTAGGTTAAAAAGGGAAAGGGAAAAAGAGATGTGAAAGGAAGGAGATACCATGCGGTTGAGATGGGTGTTGAAAACAATAGGAGGTGAAAATAGATGGTAAAATGGAGGAAAAAAAGCGATTATAAGGAAAGATGGAAGAAAGAGCGAAGGAGATATGATGCTAGAGATGAGAAAGGAGAGGAAGAGAGATAATAACTTTGGGGTTGACTAATAGGATAGGGGATGATGGAGGATGGATGGTGAAGAGAGAGAAAGAGACCGAGAACTGGATGTGGGTGAAGTGAAAGGGAATTAGCGAGTTAGGAGTGGAGGGGTGCCGGAGAAAACTGGAGATATAGAGAGAATGAAAGAGAGATAAAGGAGCTTGGAGAGTGGGAGGCGTCACCCTCACTCCCTCTTTCCAGCTGGGCGTTCCGTGATGGATCCCTCCTCCACCTCCCTTTCCTTCTCTCTCTCCTACTCCCCCACCTCCTGCTCTTCCTCCCTCTTTCTTCTCTCACCATGTCGTCGTCCTTCACTCGTGGTACCCAAGGGTCCGAAAATTGGAGGGCTGTCCCTTGGGAACTTCCCTCCGGGATCCTGGCAACGTACCTGCGGAGTAGATATATACAAAGAAAGTGCAATGTTTTTGATCGGAGAATGATTTTTATTGTAAGTTATATCATTGCCCGCGGTACGAGGTATTCTAAATGTTATACTGTAGCCTTGTAAACGATATTTTCAAGAAAAAATATCGTATAAGCTTAAAGAGACTAGTTTGGTATTCCTTTAAAGCATTATTCGGAAACCTGATATGTTAACCTGTTTTAAAATAGACTACCATTTACGTTAATTTCAACTTTAGATTGAAAACGACCATTTTTACAGAATTTACTATTTCATATTACGCATAAAAATAACGGCTCTTTCAAATAATCTTTTAACTAGGTACTTGAATATTTTTTTTTCTTATTTCAGATTTCGTATACCCTGTACAGATCCGTTTTGCTAAAGGAACATGATTAGGTTTGTTTTTAATTCGTTGGACTGTTTTATAAAGGGATCACTCCTCTAATAATTAAATTCCTCTTCACTTTCGCTTCCCTTTAGAAGGGGAGCCTTATCTAATGTAAAAAAAACCGGGGTGTTGATTCAGGCCGAAAAGTTGTTTTAGCAACTCAATTCCGTTATGACTCAAGCGTTTTATCCGTTTATTCTCCCCGCCTAAAAATTTTGAATTTAAAACTTCCTCCTACTTAAAATGTTATGATTATAAATATTTTCGTATAACAAAAATTGGGTATGTAGTATATGGACGCATAAATCACTAAGTTTGAATTTATGTGTGTGTTACTCATTATCTGCTCCGGAAGAAATTGTTATTTAAAAATATTGTTGGAATTATTCTCTACAATTTCAGCGTTCAAGTATTTTTTTTACCTTTCTCGCGTTTCTTGATTCAGTATTGTTTAATCTGATTAATTCACTTTACCTTCATCTTCTATTTATCATCACTATAATCTTTACTTTCCATAACCATCACTCTCTTACCCACTCTTTACCTCTTCCCAAACACCCTTTCTGCGTTAACTTCCTTAAGATTTGCCTTTCCTAAACAATACATCCTAACCACATCTTGGTCTATTTAATTACTTCCTCTCCAAACACATCATAAGATTTCTTCTCCGTCTAATTTTTTTCTGTCCATCCTTATGAAATAGCGTTGTTTTTCAAGATACTCTGTGTACATGAACCCACCTTACAGGGATGGTCACTCAGAAACTTTAAATTGGAACAAATATGCAGGAAACTTTACGAAGGCGTAAATATAAAGAAGTAGCAATAACTAAGAGAGAATTTTTCACGCATTTTACTTATAGATAAGTTACAATGTTACCTATAATCTATAAATAACTTACTTTTGAGATGGAAAGTTATTACAATGCTACCACGAATCTAACACTTACAAGGTTAATAACATTTACTGCGTTCAACATTTTTCATATATGCAAAAATTAATTTACTATTAGCACTGATGATAACATGTTCCTGTACCTTTGGGTTGCCTACGACGAAGGAGAAAGGGCAAATGGGTTGCCGAAATTTTCGTAGACATCTCGGGTTGTTTGAGTTGCCTATCATTAAGGGCGCTTACACGGCTGTAGTTTGGATGGCCTATAATTAAGGCTGTACACCTGCCCGTAATTTGAGTTGCATACCGTGAAGGAGCCATAATAACTGTATTTTGGGTTGTTTTACTTTCTGGCGCCGCTTCCATATTTTGTTTTGGTTGCCTATGATAAAGAGTAAGCATACTCCTGCACTTTGGGTTGTCTACAATGAAAGGGTACGGGTCCATTGTCTTTTTGGCTGCCTGGATATCAGGCGACATCTCCGTTTCTTGTTAGTGTTGCTGTTAATATGGATTTGCGTAGATTTATATTAACTTTTCTAGATTTGAAAAAGAGTTCATCGGTGGTAATGTGCTTTTTTTCATAATAAAGTCTGCTAGATGGAATAACCCGTAAATTTTATAGGCTTAGCCTCCTTTTTTCGACAATAGCCTGCTGCCCTACTGTTCACTCTTTTCATATACGAATTTTTAAATAATCTATCCTTCAGACCCAACAGTACCATGTTGCTTTTTGAATTTAAATTGCTTTCTGAGATCGACTAAAATTTATAATTAACTCCCATGTATTCATATGTCTTTTTCATTCATCTTCAGCAGAACGCTGCCACAGTGGCGGATTTACGCCTCCTGGGGCCCCTGGCTTAACATTTGGAGGCCCCTGGCGCTAAGCAGTCGGGGGCCCTGCAGTCTAAATATATAGTGAAACTGCTCCTAACGGCTACCTTCATTTGTGACACCTCTTAACGATCGTTTTTTTATGGAACCATAGAGAGTTTCCACTGATTTTTAAATTGAGGCATTTAATATTTCTGAGATTACATACACGAACATTTTTTCGGGGCCCCTTCTTTTACGGGGCCCCTGGCGCGCGCCATCTGCGACCCCCCCCCCCCTAAATCCGCCGCTGCGCTGCTACGTTCATAAAACTACCTACCAATGCATTCCTTTCTCCCTTTACTGTAATACTGATTTGTGCCCTCATTAAAGAACTCACTACTTTCGTTTTATTGCCTTAAATTTTCATCCAGAATTCGCTCGCTTTCCGTTTGGGTATTTCATTATCTCCCGCACACTTTTCTCAGAATCACTCACTAAACGCTTTATCACCTCCGAACCTTGCTGCCTTAATTAAATTGCCTCCTGGTTTTACACCTGCAGGTATATCCGACGTAATAGTCATGCGATTGTAAGATCGTCCTCTAGAGGCGCAGTGATCACGCTGAAGATAAACGATGTGACTTGGAAAGAAAGCTTATCTTATGAAGAAAACACATTATAGTTTATTGTATAGAAATAACTGGATGAATTTGAGAATTTTTTCCTTCGATTAAAGAAAGAGCAATATTATAAGTTCATGAAAGAAATTTTTAATAGGTTTATATACTAATCAGTACCATCAAAAGTTGTAGACTGTGCTGATGGCATAATGTTAAGCGGCATGCTTTTAATGGGATGCATTATATTCTAATCTGCGCGCAAATACCGATATAAACATTCTGCTTAGATAATTTCACGATTTAATAGTTGTTTCATTTTTAGCTTTCTCGTTTTGAAATATTCATTTTCGATTCGAATGCATAAACCTGGGATGTCGATTTTAATTTTCACTTTGGTGAATAAGAAATATATCAGAAATAGGAGTTAATTTTATTATTTGACTCAGAAAACTCAGTAAAATGTTTGACAGAGAAAGCCTTAATATGAAATACAGATATGTGTGTGTAAATAGCTGTGCAAGTCCCAAAATATATATTGAGTGGAATAGGTATGTGATCTCTTGGAACATTTTTATGACCTAACTTTGTGGTATAAGAACACATTTTTTGAGTTTCTACTTTTTGAAGTCTTTTATAAAAACATTTAAAAATTTCCAAAAACTTTTTTGCCGTAAAATTTATATACTGTAAATATTTACACACTTCATGCCATTGATATTCAGTGAAGTGAAAAATATATCAAATTAAGGCTGGATCCGAGGCTTACTAAAGGCGTACGAGATTAACTCACGTTATTATTACAGGGCCCTCGGAACAATTTCACAAGGTTTTAATTAGCGTAAAAAACTAAATTTGAATGCTCGCCAACGTTTTGGATGGCGCACGTAAAAAAATTAGAGCCCATAATTATTATTAAAGGAGAACGCTCAAACTTAAGATACAGTAAGTGATGATACTGTTAAATTTTACAATTATTGACAGAAATTCAATGTATAAAATTGAATTGATTATGGTAAATGAGCTTTAAATTGCTAGTTTATTTGAATGATGAAACATATCCTCTCTTTATATTTGAATTTACTAATATTTCCATTGAAGTGACCTTTTTTAACATTTGTAAGTCACCGAGAACGATTATGGGATTTGGGCCTCCTTATTTTCTGGGGCTCTTATGCGTAGCACGCCCTGCATATCCCATCGCGCCGGCCCTCCTTATACTGTACCTCTGGATTTTCCAGAGTTATGAGAGATCCATAATTGGTTTCAAGGTCATTCACTCACTGATTACTCTCGAAGCGTGGAGGCCCTCTGGCGAGGTTCTCCAGAATCAGCGCCACCTGCGCCGTGGCTTCTGAGTTCTCCGGATCATCGACTGGCGGCAGCACTATCTCTGAGGCTAGCACCGTGAGCACCACTAGGGGGGCGTTGGTCTGTGTGATGGCTGCCAACTGCTTAAGCGGACGAGCCAAGCTCAGTTCTCCTGAGGGTATCAATTAGCGAACAAAAAATCAATAATCGTATAAGATTATCTCTATCAAAATCACGATTTGGACTATTTACCCATTTATGCTAAGGTTTTAAAATTTTAGTCATTATAAATCAGAGATCGGCGAACTTTGGCCCACGGGCCACATGAAGCCTCGAGGGCGTTTTATGCTGCTCGCGAAGCTATGATGAAAATGCGACCGGTAAAATTCAACAGAAAATTTCATATTCTTTCGTTGGAGTTATGACCTCAAAATTAAGTTTTTTGCTCTTATAAATTATTACAAGTTGGTTTTCACTAAGATGACACCACAGAATCTTTAGAGAACTTCTGATGTAAACGCTCATTTGGCTCGCCGAAGCATTCACAAACAAATGTGTTCCTGTGTTCCGCCATGCAGAAAGGATAGCCGACCTCAGTTATAAACCATGAGAGGTAACTTTAAACTTTGTCTCATCAACTTCGGCAATAGAGGATTGCATTCATAGCCTTTTCTTTCTGATGTCGCATTTTGACATAATATTGTCAATTTATTGTCTTATAACGGTTTCATCGAAAACGATGAAACTCAGCAGCCAATATAGACATGATTTCTTGCCCTCGATCAAGAAAATGCGTATACTTAAATAACCAATGTTTCAGCAAAAGGGATAAAGATTTTACTGCAGAATGCTTTTAATTGTTAAAAATTTTGAAAATGGGACGCTTATAATCCATGAAAATCATGCAATCTACAAGTTACTTATAATATTTCATTATTATTCTTGCTGTTATATAAATACAAATAAGTCAAACATAAGAGCTCTTTGGTGGCTCAATTTTTATTCTATTATTCTATTCATACTCTTATTTTTTTACTATTTTTCGAAGTAACATTTTCTTCTACATCATTTGAGAATTTATTATTTTAAATCATTTTCTACTTTTGTCGCCTCAGCGAATATTGTTTTGTCACCGTAATAACAGAACATTCGCGCACATAAATGACTTTAAACAAAATCAACTTGACCACATCAACATCAACTGCCACCTAATTCCCATTCAGTAAAATCACTCACGCCCGCTAGAATCCTGTCTCTCTTTTCCAATCACTTCCGAAACGTTTGCTCCGTTCCGACGTCTCTGTCACTTGTCACCAAACCCCATTTTATGCCTCTGGATTATCTCCCCCATATACGCTATCCCTTTTATCTCCCCTCATATATGCTATCCCTTTTTTCTTCACCTCTTTTTATCACTCGCACCCACTTTCCCTAGGGCCTCGGTTTCCACTCTCCAAAAACACCTCGCACACAAGCCAACGCGCACTAAACTCAGCTCTCCCTTCCCCAATCCCCCTTACCTCAGCGCCCCTGCTCCCGACCACTCCTCTCCTCGCATCACCCCATCTTCCTAATTTGCCATATTCCTTCCAATTTCTCGCCTCCGCAAATTTCCATACTCTTTTCTCCCCTCCCGTCAAAACACCACCATCCTTTTGCTTCCCCCCTCTGTCGTTTCTCTCTCTCTTCCCAGTCCTTCGCCAGAAAAAAACTCTTCGTTAATGCTATAAAATTGAATTTTGCTGCTTTTAAACCCTTCCAGTTTCTCTCGCCTTCATTATTTTTTTAATGGAGCGTTCGCGATATCGACTGTCAGTTACACGAGGCCGGATTGGAGCGATATTTTAACGACGGAGGCAGTTTTCCGTTTTGCATCGATAGCAATGAGGATTTGCGAGAAATAGCGTGAGAGTAAAAAAGGAGGTAGATAGAAGGGTAGGGATATGTTGGAATGAGACACACGGAAAAATGGGTGAGATTAATGGCTTTGCGGTTTGAAGACGGGATTAGGAGAGCAAGATCAAAAGGGAATGGAATTGAAACGCAAAGTAAAGGAAAATGTAAGAGAGAAAAACTAGTGATATGGAGAGAGATATATAGAAGAGATAGACGAACGTTTTTTATAGGGAAAAATGTAGACTGTACTACTATTTTATATTTACCATCCCTCATATTATATATGGTAGATTATAAAATTTAACTTACAACATAAGGAGATAAAGAAATATAACATTATTTAAAAGAAAAATTATGAATATTTGCGTGTTAAAGAGTGAATGGCATTTAAAATATTTTTTTATGTGATATAGAAAATGTAATTATTACATATTGGTCACGGCAGAAAAACCCCCACGAAGAAAATTGGGGGCTAAGAACTTTGCAAAAAAATCCTAAATAGAGTGAAGAAAAATACACGCCAGATGTAGGAGGTGGGATTGAGATAGGGAAGGTGAGAGAAAGAGTTGAAGATATTGAATGAGGGAGAGGAATGGGTGGAGCGATGGAAGATACAAGCAAATGGATTAAGGGAGGGATTTTAAGAAAGATAGAGGTGAGAATTCATGAGAGAGGGATAAAGACAAGGAGAGGGAAAAAGTGAAAGAGAACAGGAAAGGGGAATGGAAAGAACGAATATTAAATGGACATGGAAAGTAAAATAGATAAATATACTTGTATATTAGTACGAAGTCATTTCTACAGTTTCCTCCATTTTTTCCTCTTAATCTTTGTCGCCGCATAACAGATGTGAGATAGCTCGATATATTTAAGGAAGCGTATGGAACAATATCTCGGGAAATTCAGGAAATATATCGGGAAAATATGAAAAAGAATCAAACATATGACATCACATCAATCATTAAATAAAAATGTTAGTGGAAATATATTAAATTAATGATAATCATATTTAAATCACTACCTACTCAATATTGTCAACAAAGTTAATACGCAAAATAAAATATGAAATGGAAGAAATATTAGACATTAAGTAAGGGATGGAACATGGTAAAAAAAACTACAGAGGGTGAGGAGGAGAGCGAAGGTGAGGAAAAAATAAGGGGGAGAGAGAGAGAGAGATGAGAGGATAAGGGAAAGGTAGGTTAAAGATGGATGAAGGGGTCAATTTATTCGTGACATCTTCGCCAAAGGCTAAGATAGAGAGTGGAAGAGAGGCGGTTGGACCCGGTCTAGTAATCCTGTAACTTTGCTACAAGGCTAATTGAATTTTTAATCTAATTATAGGCACTCGATTTTGTCGGTGACGCATTCGCTCCTCTCTCTCCCTTTTCCTCGCTTCCCTTTATCTTGCCTCCCACGATCTGTCCCTTTCTTTGAAACGGTTGCCAGGAGACAAAGGAAGGCGTGTATGGAAATGGCGACCGATGCCGAAGAGTCAGACGACCTTAGGCCTCCTCAGATATGCAAATTAATCGCTTTAATTCGTATTCATAAAACTGGCGTTATAAGCCTTTTGGGGAGTGAGCTACGTGGAATAACAAATGGGGATTCGTTTTCACCTTCAATGGACTCCTTCGGAAAATTGTTTTTTTCACTTATGTTTTCGCAAAATATTCTACTAGAGGATTTGGAACATCGACGACGACATTTATCTCGGCGAGGAGGCTTGTGGGTTCCGGTAACCCTGAGAGCTAACCCAGCCGTATAATTCGCTTTTAGTAGGGTCCCCCAAGGTGGACGGTTCAAGGGGAAGAGACCAGACAAAGACTAAATCCTACAAAAGGTCCTCCAAGTTTATGGGTGTTATACACCGAGATAGCAACTTACCATGCATAAAGAACGCTAAATGCTTGAGTATGGAATCTGAGAGCGATGAACTTGATACAATATGTTGATATTCAACACGAATACACGGTAACAACCCCATAACCACAGATAGCAATGTTGTAAACCTTTCAAACGAAACTTTCAATAATGAAGAAATTGCTCTCCACAACAAAGGTTTAAAATACGCCCTTCCATACAGAAAACCACCAATAGAAGATGTAATAGCCGACATTAAATCCTCCATTAAATATATCCCTGATAATACTAAAAACTTCATAAGGAATTCAAAATTAACCAAAATAAAACAAAACATAACCAATACAGCACGAACTACAACCACTGACCAAGGACAGTATAAATTAGTGACGGCCTTAAACAGTAAAAATTGTTTTTACATCAAAGCCGATAAAGGGAATACTGTAGTCATATTAGACAAACATCAATACTACCAAAAAGTGGACCAACTCCTCCAAGAAGGCCCCTACACAAAAATCCCAAAAAAAACCCTGAACAAAATGATTACTAAAACAAAAAATACCCTCAAAGCATGCCCAATCTTAATAGATAAACGCCTCAGTTTTCCATTGAACATCTCCAATTCGGTTGTTCCCAGAATGCATTGCCTTCCCAAATTACACAAACCAGGCATACCTATACGACCTATAGTTTCAGGTCTCAACTCTCCTACATACGAGTACAAATTATAGCAGTGGATAAGCAATCAATTCCAACAAATAAAATTAGACAATGACTCACGCATCAAAAACACACAAGACTTCATCAACAGAATAAAAAACACTACCCTTGTAGATAATGAAATTTTAGTTTCCTTCGATGTCACCTCCTCATTCCCAACCGTCCCGATCAAAGAAACCATAGATTTTCTACAGACTTGGTTAGGGGGAAAAATATCCCTAAAGAAACAACAGATGAATACGTTCGGTTAACCTCCCTGGGCATGCAACAAAGTTTTTTCCAAATTAACAACACCTTTTACCAACAAAACGAAGGTACCGCTATGGGTAACTCTCTTTCTCCTTTCATAGCGGAACTCTTCATGACTCATTTCGAGCAGATTTGCAAAGCTTCGTTTTCATATTTCCCAAAAACTTGGCTTAGATACGTAGATGACATATTTGCTATATTTGAAACTGAAAAAGATAGCCTTCCTAATTTCGTACAACATCTCAACCAACAATTTGACACCATTAAATTCACACACGAAAAGGAAAAAAATAAATCACTACCCTTCTTAGATCTACTAGTCACAAGAAAATGCAACAAACTATACTTCAACATTTACAGAAAACCTACACACACCGAAACATACAGCCATATGGGCTATCACCACCATATCTCCCACAAATTAGTTCCTTTCCACTCGATGATCCACAGACTCTTAAACACACCTCTTTCAAAAAAAACTTTGACATAGAGCTTACATTAATTAAGAATTGCGCATTACATAACGGATTCGACCAACTAATCATCGAAAATTTTTTCAAAACACACAAACACAATGTTCACATTAAATCATGCACCACACTCACGAGCCAAAAACAAAACACAATGGAAAAAATACATGAAACTCCCATACGCACCAAAACTAACACAGAATCTCCAACGCACACTTTCAAAATTTGATCTCCACCCAGTTTTTGTAAACGAAAATACATTCTAACCTATTGTCCAACCCGAAGGGTAAAATTCCGAACCACCACAAATCAGGTATACAGTGGAACCTCGGTTTACGAACGACTCTGTTTACGAACAATTCGGTTTACGAACAAAAATCCCGACGAAAAAATGCTTCGGTTTGCGAACAGAATTTCGGCTTACAAACAGGCAGTCACTTGCTCCACGGACTGAGATCTCGGCGCGCCGCTGCGCAAAACCCCGGACAGACGCACCGGCGCTGGCGCCGTTGAGTCTGAGAAATGAGAGGGTATTAGTTTCGCGGTAGCGTTCACTCAGGATAGACTGCTGCTCGAGTGAGTCTTATATTGTTTTTGTATACGTGTTGCTATTTTTTCAAAGTTTAATTTACACTTAATTAAATTATCTTTTTAGACCACCATGAAGCCAAAGAATGATAAAAGTAAATTGAAAAGAAATAAAAAAACGATAGAGGTGAAAAAGAAATTATATCTAAATATGAAAATGATGTTCGTGTCTCGGATCTTGCTACGCAATTCGGTACGGCGAAATCATCGATCTGTACTATACTAAAAAAAGAGAGACGATCAAGAAAGCTGATGTCGCGAAAGGAGTAAAAGTTATTAGTAAACAAAGACCACAATTCATTGACGATATGGAGAAATTGCTGTTGATTTGGATGAATAAGAAACAGTTAGCTGGTGATAGTGTTTCTGAAGCTCTAATTTGTGCAAAAGCGAAATGATTACATGATGACCTGTTAATAACAAACCCTGGTACGAGTACTTATACTGAACTGTTCAAAGCTAGCCGAGGATGATTTGAGAAGTTTAAGAAGAGAACTGGAATACATAATGTAATTAGGCATGGAGAGACTGCAAGCTCAGACCAAGAAGCTGCTAAGAAATATGTACAAGAATTTAATGACTATGTAAAAGCTGAGAGTTTTCTTCCCCAGCAAGTATTCAACTGTGATGAAACTGGCCTATTTTGGAAAAAATTACCAAATAGGACCTACATCACTCAGGAAGAAAAGACTTTGCCTGGACATAAGCTAATGAAGGACCGGCTGACTCTTTTACTATGTGGAAATGCAAGTGGGGACTTCAAGGTCAAGCCATTGCTTGTCTACCACTCTGAGAATCCGAGGGTGTTTAAGAAAAATAATGTAATGAAAAGTAAACTGTCTTTTATGTAGAGGGCTAATAGTAAGGCTTGGGTAGCCAGACAACTGTTCATTGAGTGAATCCATGAAGCCTTTGCCCCAAGCGTGAGAAAATACCTCCAAGAAAACGAATTGCCACTAAAATGCCTTCTTGTGATGGACAGTGTTATGTTATGAACAATGTCATCCTCCAGGCTTGCAAGACGAGTTGGTTGAGGAGTTTGGTTTTATCACAGTGAAGTTCCTGCCCCCTAACACGACTCCTCTAATCCAGCCTATGGACCAGCAGATCATTTCAAACTTTAAGAAACTGTACATCAAGGAATTATTTCAAAGGTGTTTCGAAGTAACCTCTGACACAGAATTAACACTCAGAGAATTCTGGAAAAAACATTTGAATATCCTCCATTGTTTAAGTTTCATTGACAAAGCCTGGGGGCTAGTGACTCACAGAACTATGAAATCAGCCTGGAGGAAATTGTGGCCAGACCGTATATCTGGCATTGAGGGCTATGAGACTGAGTCTGTTGATATTGTCGATGATATTGTGTCTATAGGCAATAGGATTGGATTAGAAGTTGATAATGTTGATGTGGAGGAGCTAGTGGAGGACCACAGAAATGAACTCACTACGGAAGAACTGGAACAGCCTCTTAATGAGCAGCAAAAGACGGTGACAGAGGAAATATTATTTTCAGAGACTGATGAACGAATAGAAGATGTTCCTAGGTCCTCGATCCACGAAATGTGTGCGAAATGGAGTGAGGTGCAATGTTTTGTGGAAAGATATCACCCCGATAAAACTTTATCAAATCGCGTTATAAATCTGTTCAATGATAATGTCATGTCTCATTTCCGCAACATTATAAAAAGCAAGAAGAAACAAATCTCATTGGATAGGTTTTTAGTGTGACAGAAACCTGATGAACTTCAAGCACCTGATGTTTTCATGGTAGGGGACTCCCCTTCCAAACAATAACACTTTACTATTTTGTAAGATAAGTTGAAATAAAGTTTGTTTTTACGTTTATTCTTTTTGTTTTATTACTTCCAATTCCTTTTCAGTTAAAACTATGAATTTTCATTGTTTTGTATAGGATTTCAAGCATGAAGTAGAAAATAAAGATAATAAAAAGCCATTTTCTTGAGGTCTTGAACGGATTAATCCATTTTACATTGATTCTTATGGGAATAATTGTTTCGGTTTACGAACAGTTTTACGGAACGAATTAAGTTCGTAGACAGAGGTTCCACTGTATATCAAGTCACTTGCAGTTCATGCGACAAAATTTACATAGGGCAATCTAGACGCAAACTGGAAACCCGGTTTAAAGAACATCTAGCACATTGCAAAAACAACAGATTAAACTGATCAAGCATTGCCACTCATATTTTTGACACTCACCATCCCATTACCTCAGAAAACCTATCTCTGCTAAAATCAATCAATCCGTACAGTAAACTCGATGCATACGAAAGCATATACATACATAAAAACAAAAACACGGTCATGAACAACAACCTAGGTATCATCCCACACTCCCCCCTTTTTCAGTTACTCAGTTAAACGGTTTCTCCTCACCTTACCACCCCCCCTTTCCCAACGGTCACTCTGAACATATATACCCCCTCTTTCCTCATACCACCCACACTACTGAAGATGACAGCGTAGCTGTCGAAACATCGGTGTCTAGTTTTGGTTCGAGTCTACTGTGTGAGTGCCTCCTTGGAGTGTGTGTGTGTGTTTTCTTCACAAGAATTAGGTCCCGCCGATTCCTCCGGAGACCTACAGCGCGTACGTGAGTTTTCTCGTTCCCTTTTTTTACGGTGAAAGATCTATTACCTTTTACTTACTTTGTATTGGTTCACCGTGTCTTGCAATACCCTTTTATCAAAGAATAATATGTCTTCAAAAATAATGGGATTCTGTCACGAAACAATCACTCTTGGCAATCATTATGAATTTGAATTCTTATTTCCATCTTAAATCGAGAGTTTGTTTTCTGTATTTTTATCTCATAATATATCTCTATCTCTATTGCTGATGAAGGGCACATGCCAGAAAAGCTTACATGTTTTTTTGTGTGCGTGTTTTCTGTCTCTTCGACGCCCCCAGCAGCCTGCCAACTTGGTCCTAAACTTGGTAAGTGCCCGCTGGGCTTCCATCAACACCTTGTTGGCACCCTCATCACTACCTTTTCTTTTCCTTAAGGTAATATATATATATATATATATATATATATATATATATATATATATATATATATATATATATATGCGGATGTTTAACGAATTGCTGGTGAGGATACCAGGAAGGAAAAGTGCCGTAAGAGTGAGTGGAGGGGTTGATGCAAGGATAGTGGGTGTGTGATGATGGGATATATTGTGGGTAGGCTTCATCACCCTATGGATCTGTTCGCGGACCAGGAATGGAGGGTAGCCACGTTTAAGAAGAGCATCCTCGAGGACAAAATAGTACTGTAGAAGGGATGCTCTATCGGAACAAAGCCTCTATCCTCGTCGAGGAAGGGCATAGGGGATAGAGGTTTTGGTATGAAGGGGATGGCAGCTATCAAAGTGGAGGTATTGGAGGCTGTTGGTGGGTTTGATATGAACACAGGTGCGGATTTTGCTGTCTTGGAAGTAAAGATCGACGTCCAAGAATGTGATGTGGGAGGTAAAGGATTGGTGGATGAAGGAGGGTGAAGGGTGGGAGGAGAGGCGCAAGAGATAGGAAAGGAGAGAGTCAGGTCCATGCGTCCAAATGAGGAAGACATCGTCGATGTATCTCAGTCACAAAAGTGGTCTGAGTGGTACATTGAGGAAGAGTCTCTCCCATTCACCAAGGTAACAACTGACGTAAGAAGGTGCCATTCGAGTGCCCATTGCAGTACCTCTAATTTGAAGGTAGTGACGCCCACCGAAGGAGAAGTTGTTCATTTTGAGCATCATTTCTGCCAAGTCTAATCAGAAATGGGAGGAGAATCTTGGGTCGGGTGTTCTTGAGTCCAGGAATTTAGTAAGGGCAAAGAGTCCATCATCGTGGGGGATGTTCGTGTAGAGGGAACAGACATCGATAGTGGCCAGAATGGTATTGGGTGGAAGAGGAAAGGGAAGGTGTTTGAGGCGTTTGAGAAAGTGGTTAGTGTCTTGGATGAAAGAAGGGAATAGGCAAATGAGAGGTTGTAGGTGGGAGTCAACAAAGGCGGAGACGCGTTCTATAGGGAAATTAAAGCTGGCAACAATGGGGCAGCCGGGGGTGTTGGCTTTATGGATTTTAGAGAGAAGGTAGAATATTGGTGTGCGGGGTTTGTGGGGGATCATTAGAGCAATGGCGAAATTGAGAAGGCCTTCTTGTTTTCCTGAGGAATGAAGATAGAACGAAATTTGGTAGGAGTGGTGGTCTGTGGGGTTGGAAGTAAGGTGATGGTAAACATTTTCGTCAGAAAGTTGGCGCTCGGCTTCCTCGTTGTTTTTGGCGCGATCCATCACAACCGTGGTGGTGCCCTTGTCGGCAGGGAGGATAATGATATTGTCAATATGTTTGAGTGTGGAAATGGCATGCCTTTCACGTCTGGTAAGAATGTCTGTATGGTCGATAAGATCGGAAAAGTTAGGTTGGGAGATTCTGGAAAGGATATAATTGAGGTATTGTTCGACAAGATGTAGGGAAGGAAGGGTGGGTGGAATGTATTGGAAAGGAGGTTTGAAAATGGAAAAGGTAGGTGGAAGGCCGGGAGGAAGTTTTGGGTTGGCAGAGGTAAGAGAGTCTTCTTTGGGAGGGTTGGTTTTTAGACGTAATGTGCGGGCAAAGGACTGGACGTTGGCAAGGAGGCGAAAATGATCAAATTTGGTGGTGGGACAAAAGGAAAGGCCACGTGATAGGAGTTCATTCTCGGCAGGGGTATGTACGTGGGATGAAAGGTTCAGGACGTCATCTGATTGGCAGGATAAAGAGGTGGTAGCAGGAGTGTGCGAAAAATTGGAGTGCTTCAAAGGTTTGCGGGTTAGGAAAGTGTGGGTCTTTTTCAGTGATGGTGGCGTTGGGAATCTCAGGAGGTCCGCAAGGCAGGGAGTTTGGCCGATGAGTTGTGGGGAAGAAGGTGGTTTGTTGAACTCGCCAGCTGATATGAACTGAAGGGGAAGACCAAGTTTAAGGTGCCGGACGCAAATCAGAGAGAGTTTACGGAGAAGTCCGTTGCGATGTGCGGTGATATCATTAGCCGCTTGAAGGAAAGTGGCGTGAAGGTCAGATATGAATGCGAAGAATGACGAAGATAAAGAACGAGAGATTTACAATTGGCAAAGTGGGTGTTAGAGAGGGTGGTATAATAGTGTATGGTGGAACGGATAAATATATATATGCTCTTATTTCATCATATTATCTCTTTTTCCGTATATATATATATATATATCATCATCATAGGTAGTCTGTCCGTAGACAGGTCCGTGATTATTCATGGTTAAACCTGGTTCTCCATATACTCCTATTTTCCGCTGTCCTCTTTATATCTTGATAACTCTCTTTCCCTTTCAGATCGTCTATCAGCTGAAACCTTTTCCTACCTCTTTCCCTTTTCCCATCTAGTTTTCCTTCTAACACGTCTTTAATCATACTCTCTCTCCTCAGGTAATGTCCAACCCAGTTAGCCTTCCTCTTTCTGATAGTCTGTATAATCATTCGCTTCTCTCCTATTCTTCGTAGCACTTCATCGTTTTTCATCCTATCTGTCCATTTTATCTTCAGCATTCTCCTCCAAGTCCACATTTCAAAGCTTTCCAAGTATTTGATGTCATTTTTCCTTAGCGTCCATGTTTCTGCCCCATACAATGCTATACTCCATACGTAGCATTTTATCAACTTCTTGCGGATATCTTCCCTTATATTCCCTGTAAGTAGTTGTTTCTTTCTCCTGAAAGCCGCTTTTGCTTTTCCTATTCTAGTTTTGATCTCATCCGTACATTTTGCCTCTCGTATTATGATACTTCCAAGGTATTTATATTCTGAAACTTGTTCTAATGGCTTTCCCCCAATAGTTATGTTCAGATTCTCTTCTTTACCCGATATTCGAATGACCTTGGATTTTTCTGTATTTATTTCCATACCATATTTTCTACCTGTTATCACTAGTCTATTTATCATTTTTTGTAGCTCCTCTTCCTTTCTTGCTAGAAGTACTTGATCATCTGCGTATTTTACTGTTCTTATAATCCTTCCTCCAATTTTGAAATCCCCTGTGCCTTCTAAAGCTTCTTGCATTAGACTTTCTCCATATATATTGAATAGGGTTGGCGATAGGCAGCATCCTTGTCTTACTCCTCTACCGATATTTATTCCGCAGGTGTCCACATTCTCAAACCTGACCTTTACAACTTGATTCTCATATAGATTCCTAATCAGTCTCCTGTCTTTCCAGTCTACACCTATATCCTTTAATATCTTCATCAACTTTACCCAATTAACTCTATCAAAGGCCTTCTGCCAGTCAACGAAACATGCGCAGATATCTTGACTGTATTCTATTGCCCTTTCTGATATGATTCTAACTACTCCTATAGCATCTCTAGTTCCTCGTCCTTTTCTGAAACCGAATTGATCTTCCCCTATTATTTCTTCTGCCTTTTTCTCCAGCCTTTTATTAAGAATCCTCGTGATGATCTTCGATGTGTGTGACAGAAGGCTTATGGTTCTGTAATCTTTACACTGCATTGCCTTTGGCTTCTTCTTTAGAGGGATCATTGTTACTTCTAGGAAATCCTGAGGCCACTCTCCCGTGTCGTAAATCTTATTAATTAATTTCGTGATCGCTTTTAGCCCTTCTGATCCTATGACTTTAAGTATCTCAGCCGGTATTCCATCGCTGCCAGTGGCTTTCCCCTTCTTTAGTTCCACTATCGCTTTTTCTACTTCGCTCTCCATAATACTTGGTCCTAAGTTATCTTCTTCAATGTTTTCCTCATTTTCCAGTTCTATTTTTGCCGCTCCTGTCTGTTTGCTGTATAATTCCTTAATGTATTCTTCCCATACCTGTGCTACATCCTTTGTTTCTGAGACTATCTTCCCATCCGTATTCATAATTCCTTTACCACAAATTCCATTAGACTTCTTATCTTCTAATTCCAGTGCCCTAGCGTACATCATATCGTACCGTCCTAATTTCTCCATTTGTTCTATTTCATCACATTTTCCTTTTAGCCAATTTTCTCTAGCTTTATCTGTTACCCTTCTCAACTCATTGTTTATACGCCTATAGTTGGCTCTACCTTTTTCACTGTTAACGTTTTTCCATTTTCGTCTCTCATCCATTTTCTCCAGCATTTCCTTCGTGATCCATGGTTTTCTGATTTTCTTCTCTTGTTTTCCAATCTCTTTATCCAATGTATCCTTGATACTGGTTTTAATTTCATCCCATTCTATATCAACGGTCTTCGGTTTGTTTTCCAACTTTCTTAGGTTATCTTCCAACTTCATGCTGACTACATCCTGCCTTTCTTTCAGTTTTTGTAGGTCCCAGGTCTGTCTTTCTCTTCTCGTTTTTCTTATTTGTTTGAGCTTTGTACTCACGTCAAGTATTAGAAGGCTGTGATCTGAATCAATGTCTGCTCCTTGCAATGCCTTGGCGTTCTTTATGCTGTTCCTAAATCTTTGTTTTACAAGGATGTAATCTATTTGGCATCTCATTCTATCTCCTGGGCTTTTCCATGTGTATAACCTTCGTTTATGGTTTTTGAACCATGTATTAGTCACTACAAGGTCATTATTGATGCAGAATTCTACGAGTTTCTCCCCTCCTCGATTTCTCTTCCCAAGTCCGTATTGTCCGACAACATTTTCTTCTTGTCCTTCTCCGACTATGCTGTTCCAATCTCCCACTATTATGCAGTTTACCTTTCCTCTTCCGTCTTCTTCGTAAATTTCATTAATTTGCTCATAGATCTCATCTATTTCTTCATCGTCATGAGCTGACGTTGGCATATATACCTGGATTATCAGCATGTCCACTGGGACTGCTTTTAGCTTTATTGCCATCAGTCTATCGTTCGTTGCTATTATCTTTGTCACGATTTTCATCATATCTTTCCTAAGTACCAGAGCTACACCCCTTTCCCCACTATTTCCTCCAGAATAAACTACCGTGAATTCTTCCGAGTCGAACTGTCCTTCTCCCTCCCATCTAGTTTCGCTTAGCCCTATAATGTCAACTCTATTTCTTCTCATTTCTTCTTTCAGGTTCTCTAGCTTTCCTGCCTTTCTCATAGTTCTTACGTTCCAAGTCCCTATTCGTAATTTACTTTCGACAAATGTTTTCCTCAAGGCAGTCCCCGCCCGGAGATCCGATTGGGGGACTATTTTACCTCCGGATTGTTTTACCTCGAGAGAACTCATATTGTCCAACCATATAATCTTTACTAGGGATTGTAATGTGGTAGTTTCCCTCTTGCTTTCCACATCGCAGTACTGTAGCCGTTCAAATCGTACTGATCACGCCTACAGCTGTATTGGATATAGACCCAACCAACATCATTTGTTTTCGGCTCTATACCATACTGACAGTACTGCTGCCTACTGCCAGGCACTGATGATAGGTTTTTTTTTTTATAAATAAAACCTCCATTCGAGGGGTTTGAACCCCCGAACTTTGCAATAGAAAGCCGACACGCTAACCACTACACCACCAGTGCATATATATATATATATATATATATATATATATAATACATATAAAGTATCTCTTGACGACTTTTGCTCTATATTTTGGATAATTTTTTATCTTAAAATTCTGATCACGGGCGCAGTATTATCAAATAGATAACTTTACCTGCTGTTAAAATGTCTTCAGCCGGGTGGAATTGGATCCATAAATTATGGACCAGTTATTTTCGAAAGATTTCTAAGCTGAAAAATATTGTTCTTTATGCGTACTTGATGCAATAAAACTCAGTATGCCAAGCGATACATGTGTTCGGGTAGTTGAAGAAATTAGGAATTTGGAATTTCCACGTACATAATCTTGATAATCCAAGGTGAACGGGATCAGAGCCAACTCGGATTATTGAAAACTCGAATTATACGGAATGATAAAATTTAATGTCAATGCATTAAAACGTTTTTATTATTAAAAACAATTAAAAAATTTTGTCGTCATTGCAAAATACCGCATAATAATAAAACATAAGTATATATTAATGATAAAAAATCGTTGACAGTCTTTATTTTCTTTGTCGTACATCTTTTTTTGCTACGACGATGAAGCTTTTTTTCGAATCCAACAAACAATATATAAATAAATATATATTTATGATAGAGAATTTTCGAAGCCAAAATAGGTAAACAGACAAAAAAGAGGAAGAATGTTTATGAGATTAATAGAGCTTTCTGAAGACATTTTTTTCTCATACGTTTTAACTCTGGAAACATCGCATCATAGCTTAGTTTCTCAACATAGACGCAATTACAGGCAAAAGAAACTTCACTTGGAAAAGAAGGAAAACTTGTTTGAAGCAACATTTTCTACTAATTTCATATGCGAACGCCACGTCTCGTTAATGAATACATAATTACCATCTAGTTCATATCCTCTACCCTTTTACCCTAAACACACCTCAGCCTTAATATTTTATAAATACTTCTCACTCAAAATGGCGGACCCATGATCGAGTTTTTCTGCTCACCCGTAGTTTCGTCCATCCTGAAGAACGGCGTGAAAGGGTTTCCCCTCGAGAGAAGTCCATAGCGAACACCACGAGGGGCGCCACGGTCACCGTCTTCGGCTGCCACCCTTAGAACGATGTCTCCCTTGAGGACAGAGAAAAAGAAAAGGAGAATCGAGTTAAAGCGGCGAACGAGCCCTCCGGAGACTTGCCTTCCCACATGACGCTTTACTCATAGTGACCAAAAGAGGTGTGGGTAGGCGGCTTGAGGGATACACATGGATTTGTTGAGAAAAGTTGGAAAAGCCTCTAAGATAACGTGCGATCAAGAGGGAGCTGACACCACCTCATTCTGATGAAATATTAATCGTTCGGTGGCGATAGTATAAACAAGAGCCAAGAAATTGTTGGTGATAACATAGCCTTCTTTGCTTATCTTAGATTAATACGTTCTCTCACTATAGAATTTTACACAGAATCACAACATTATGGGGTTTAATTCGATTTTTAGATGATTATTAATGGCAAATTTCCAAAGTAAAACAGCCTAATTTTAGGTAGCTTCGCTAAAAATTAATCCACCGAGTAATTATTTTATTACAAGAACTATTTTAACTTTCATGTGTATTCCAATGATCAATATAAACTAAGTTAATATGGACAACTCTCATAAAAATAATAGTTTAATGCCATTCAATAGTTCTATTCTTCAGTAAGATATTGAATATCACCTTTCTTGATTCGTAGTTTCTGCATTTCCCCGTAACAATCACCTTCCTTTAAAAATAGACAAATCCCCTACTATTCTGTTACCACGTCTATTGCCTCTAATAGCATATAAAAAAGAGAAAAAATAAATCAACTGTTTTACTCACATATAAGTTTTCCGTGTTTAAAATAATGTTGCGGATGACGAAATAGATGACTGAGGATGAGGGCCCAGGAATGGAATATTCTGGCTAGAAAAGAGGCTATCGAGATATTTCGTTTCTTCATCTGCATGGCGGTTTTAATACCTGCTAGTACTGTGTGTGGTAACGCTTATGATTGTAAACTGAATTATAGTTCATCTTAATGCATCCGGGAAAAGTTTCAAGGAAATGAATGTTTTTTTATGACAATAATTTTCTCTTTTAATTTCTTTAATTTTCTCACATACTTTCTCTGATTCTAGCAGAAAGTATAACCATTATAGTAACAAAAATGTAAGTCATATCTAGGTATTTACATCTATCCTATAATATGCTCATGAATTTTATTTGCCACGAGCTTCAGTGCTATTATATCTTGAAATGCTTCGAAATATAGATGATCTTTGTGTTGAGAGAATTCCTAGAATAAATATTTTTCAAGACGTGAAATACCCACCGGCACGAGTGATGCGTTGAGGTGCGTGGTTGGAGGGGCAACGAGGAAGTGCGGTGGCGTGTCCTGCACGTCCACCACGGCGACTTCCAGCTGGAGTCCAGCTATGTTGCGGGTGTCCGTATCCGAGTCAACATAAGGGTCCTTGGACAGGTGGAGAGGAGAGACTGCCATTATTCACACCGGCGTCAGATATTGTCGCTTAAAAAGTTTTGTTCTCCATTATTCTGCAAGCAACTTTATCCAAAGGAATCTTTAAAATGCCTCACGAGAGCAACGAAACACTATGCAATATTTACACTCAACTTATGGAATTATTATCCAATTATTATGGAATTGGAAATTCGATTGAGGCTCTATGTACTCTACTGCCATAGTTGTAAAAGTAGGCTTATTTGGAGAATGTAGGATGGGTACTTAGAGTATCCGAGAAGGGATTACCCGAATCGTAAAAAATATAATGTCTGTGATTTTTTCATTGCTTTTTATTCTATGACAGGCGGGATGGTAGAAATCTACATGAAGGAGCAAATTATAATTAATGCAGCTATACTTTAACATAATAGTTTTTAGTAATTTTTAGTGCTACCATTATTACTGTTTGCCATGTGTGAACCAGGAACGGCTCGGGATAAGAAATTATTCATTGTTTGTTATTGCGCTAAGCCATATTGACGAGATGCTGGTTACTTACCGTCGCCAGGACCTGAATGCGGTATACAACTTGCTTCTCGAAGTCCAGCGGCTTGGCCAACACGATCGTTGCGTTGACCGTTTCGGGCGAAGCGAGCGAATGCTTCACGCTGAAATGGTTGGAGCCCTTCATGCGTTAAAGTAGAAAAGTACTAATTGTGAGCATGAATGGATGGTTAAATTTTCAAATTAGTGTAGCTAAAGAAGAGAGCACAAACAAATTTCGATTTTATATTGATCGTCATAATGAGACTAGAATGTCACCCTGGTAACAATCAGCCGTTTTCATCGTTGTCTTACGATGATAAACTCAAAATAAAACGAATGGGAAGACCCCTCCCTAATTTAAATTTAGTTAAAAAGCAACAGTGCGCCAACAAAAAGGAAAAGTGTGGTAAATCTAATGCCGATGTTTATTCGAAGAACAATTGCCTGTGCGGGTGTGATGAAAAAATGCGTTTTTTTGTTTTTCTTGTGTTCTTTTCCAAGGAGATGTCAGCTGGTCGAGGAACGAAATTTCGGACTTGGCACACATTTGGGGAAAAATGAGAGCTCACGAAAAATCTAAACAACATATGAACAATGTTTTGAGTTTATCGTTGCTGGGTAAAATAAATATTCAAAGTGAGTTTAACTCATAGTATCGGCTATCTGTATCTAAACATAAGAAACAAGTACAGTAAAATAGATACGTATTAATTATTATTATAAATTGTATACGTTTTAGTGGGGCATTAGAATAAGCATTGAGAGGGCATGATGAATCTCATTAGTCACAAAATAAGGGCGGTTTACGTGAGTTAATCCAGTTTAGTTAAGAGTTAGATAAAAACAAAAGTTCACCTTAGTTAATCAGCTTTGTTTAAAGGTGCGTCTAAAACTATACAAAATGAGTTGCTGGCATGCATGTTAGAAGTATACCACGAAGAATTTCGCAAAGAAATTAAAAAAGCAGATTATGTAGCATTGATAGCCGATGAAGCTACTGACATGTCATGTCAATTTCAGTTAGTCATTGTATTACGTTACATTGTATACGGAAAACCGGTAGAAATGTTCTGGAATTTCGTTAATACTGACGGATATGATGCTAGTGCAATCGCAGATTGTATTTAAAACAACTCGACCCCCTAATTGGTGACAGTCCGAATAAACTTATAGCACAAAGTTTTGACGGTACTTCTGTTATGAGTGGACGTATAAATGGTGTTCAGAAACTGATAGAAGACTACTATCCACTTGGTAATTTCATCCATTGTTACGCCCACCAGCTGAATCTCATTATCTCTAACGCATCGTCTATCAACCGCCAAAACCTTATCTTTTTTGCGCATTTGTCTGGAATCTGTTCATTTTTTTAATTCGCCCCAAAGAACAAAAGTGTTGGATGACGTTGTACAGAGAAGATTGCCCCGGGTATCACTGACCAAATGGAATTTCCATTCTCGTGGAGTCAGCTCTGTTGAATATAGGAAAGAACTCATAACGGTTATGGAAATTATTGAAAACAGTCATGACATAAAGTTGCAGTCTGCTATAACACAAGCAGGTGCATATAAACTTAGGCTGAATAAAAATAACTTTGTCTTTTGGTTTACACTTTTTTACTGAAGATAATTTTTAGTCAGGTTCAAAAACAAATTACCGGTCCAGTTCAAGTACAGCAAGCAAAGCAGCACTTCGAGAATAGCATACAGACAGAAACCAAGTTGATGTGATTATCGAACAGGTTGATGTCGAGTTAGAAAATGAAGAGGAAGAAGTTCGACTAAAAAGACCGCGGAACACTGACAGCGACTCTGCCTGCAGGAAGAGAGAAGGTAAAGAAGTTTGTGACACCATAATCACAGAAATAAAAGATAGATTTCAATTTAATAGACACCTCGTGGCTACAAATCTATTTGTAGTTGAAGGATTTGATAATTACAGCAAAAAATTCCCTGACACGTATCTCAGTGAAATAATTGAAAAGTATCCTATTTTGAAAAAAAAGAGACTGAAGATGAACTTCAAGTTTTTTATGAAAGAGAGGAATTGAGAGCGGTTTCTTGTGCTGTACCATTTCTGTCGCTAATTTTGGGTGATGATTTGTGTGAAACATTTCAAGAGACAATAAAGCTTTTAAAAGCGTTGATCACGATACCAATGTCGACATCATAAGCAGAACGGTGTTTTTCAATGATGAAAAGAATAAAGACTTTTCTTAGGAATAGTATGAAAGAAGAAAGAAGTAAGTGCTTTAGACATTCTATCGTGTGAAAAAACTTTTATAAATAACATAGATAGCTTCAACAGAAAATTTATTGATTTATTTTCTAATTTTAGCTGCAAGTCATATTTTCATCTACTCACTACTGTACATTTTTGGTAAGTAAAAGATGAAATACTTCCTGGTCAAATTCAGTATTTTTTTCCTTCCAAAATGTCAAAAATTAAATATATTTTGGCATTTTAATTTTAGGTTTTTAAAAACATATGTTAGCCCTACCAGTTGAAAAAACCACCGGCCCCCGCTGCTAGATCCTTTCCCAACTTAGTTAACCACACGCAATTGTGTGTGGATATTCAAAAGATGGTAAATTTTTACAGAGATCAAACAAATATTTGTATCATATTTTTTATTTTATTTGCCAAAACTCTTTTTCTATCTCGATGCAGACATCTGTGGCTACATGAGAAATTAATCATCTCTAGAGAGGTATTCGTTATAACCGTCGTAAAAAAACATAAAAAATAATTCTACCGAGAAATGATTAAGTGGAAAGAATGTTCGGGTCGAGCTCTTGGAAATGATTCACGAGCGCTATTCATGATGCTCATTCTAGTGCATAATGAAGATGACTAACCTCATACTTCCGCTGAACCCAAAACGTTTCTGCTTTAATGATGAAAATAAATCCGATTACAGATTGTTCCGCAAGTTCCGCGATCTTTCGAAATAGCAATAAAAACACATTTATCAATATCTTTCAAGCAAAAACGTACTGTAAAATTATTATTATTTGCGACTTGAAAAGGTTCGATAATCCTTACATTCACGTTTCATATCTCGAAAAAATAACGTTCTAGGTTGTTAGATATATTTTTGCCATGCTGGAGAAATATTTAACGTGATGCCAGTTAGTTTAAGTATAAGAAGCTAATTGTGTTTAGATTATAGGAGTTGTTTTCGCGAGAATTAAAGCTATCACAATATCATGACAATATAGCGAGAACATTTCTAAAGTTAAAAGAATAATTAATTATGCCACATCGCTAAATTATACTTTAACTCAAAATATATACTGTGAAAAATTATCATTATATTCTTTTCATAATTTTAAATGTATTATTCAACTGAACTCCAATTTCATATATTGAATATATTAACAGCTGCATTTTATTTTCATTAAAATTCATTCCTCATTAAAATATTTATTTACTTATCTTGTTTTTATTTGTATAACTTAATATTGCTATGTATCAATAAAAAGAGTTTTCAGGAACTTATCAATAACTTTCTATAGAATTCTTATGGAATAAACAACTTACAAAATAACCTAAATTTTGAATATTTTAAAATATCGAAATATAAGACGAATTATTAAAATATATATTTCTGCATTATACTCTCTAAAAATATTATTAGTTAATTATACAAAAACAGTAGAGGAATACTTTTGAAATTAATTACCTAATATTTATTATTCTCACTACATTAATATACAAGCATTTGAAAAATGAAATTGACAAAAATTTTCAGAGAAAAATATAATTTTAAATATTAATTTGCTAGATTAAAAGTTGAGAACTCCTACTTACCTAGTTAAGGAAGTTACAGAGTGCTTCATAAACCTCCTTAGCTATTGTTTATAAAAAGTTCAATTTAAAACCCTTTTTCGTACCTTTTATGAATGAATTCTATTCCGTATAATCTCAATTTACTGTATGCATTGTTTTTAACGGTCGATTTTTTAAATATTCATAAATCTCAACTTCCACTTGATACATACCCAAATCTCAAGGTGGACGTGTCTTGCGTTCTTAGGGTTCTTCCTGGCAATGATGTAATCCAACACTGACCCTATCTTAGCATCCTGTTGAGAAAATACAATAGTATCATTGAGATCTTTATGTATATAACTTGTTTAAGGGCTTTTGTTTATAAATTTTTGATATATAGAACCACAAAATTTTAGCAGACTGAAGATTAATTTCCAGATATTATTTTACAAACTTTGTTTTATCAAACACAAGAAGACACCACATAACAAAAAATATTTATGATAACACCATGCAGTTTTTCTTTCACAAATAACTCTTTAAAAAATCCTCCTAAAGGAGAAGATAATTATATTAATTTTACAATTAAACTGTGGAGAGATTGAGAAAAACTTCTTGGGTCTTAGTTTAAGGATCCTCGTTTTAACACTAACATTAATTCATTAAACGTAATACTGAGTAAAGCGCTGTTAAGGGAAAGTATCTCAGCGCTAAAAACATTGTAGCGTTAAAGTATGATGATGCGCTTAGGTCAGCACTGTCCCGGTGTATTTAGCGGACTAATTTTTACCTCTTGAACAAACACCACTCCCGGGTGCCGAGGAAAGGCTGCCGCGGTGGCTGCGGTTGCGGAAGGAGTGGTGCCTCTCATGGTGCAGTCCACCACGGTTGAGTCGCCGCTGGAGTCTGTCACGCTGACGCGAAAGTCGTACTTGACTCCTTCCCTCAAAGCTCTCCTTAAGTGGACGTTGGCAGAACAGTGCGTCTTGTTTCGTGAGCAGGGCAAATCCCTTATGACGACCACAGAACGGCCAGTGACGTCTGGAATGTTTGAAATGAATACAGTGTGGAAAATGAAAGATTTGTTCAACATCTTAAGTATTACAAGATGACAAAGGGATCTTATGGCTTTGAATGCAGAAGGCATACGCTTAAATTTATATTTAGCTTCTACATAATCCCAAAGTCAGGAAAACTCGGATTCTATTTTCAGTTTGACTGAAACTTTTTCGCTTCATTTCTTCTGAAATATACGATGTTTTTAAAAAGGCGAGTCTTCGGTATTAAAATTCAAATAACCTTAATCTTTTTCTCAAAATTATTCCAATATTTATGTCATTTTGCTTTTATACATGCCGAATAATTTACGTAAGAACATCAGCAAACTTAGATAATATGTTATATAAAAGATATGGAATTTATTTCTTATGAGAGAAAAATTATTAATTTACCACTTACCATATGGTTATAAAACAATAGGAGTTAGCAAAGTCATTAAAGTTTTCTTACCACCATGTACATTAAAGGAGAAGTAAGGAAATCAACCCTTACTATATTCCTCCCATCTACATTTATGTAATATGTTCTTTATAATAAAGACAAAATAAAAACAAGAGAGGAAATATGTATATCACATGCGTGTAAACATGATAAATGAAGAAAAACTAAGTAGTATAGCAGGAAAATGTACGACTATTATAAAGATAATAAGAAAGAAGAAGGCGAACTGGATCGAACATTACCTAAGGAAAGATAGCATGATAAACAGTTGGAGAGAAATTGTCAATAAAAAAGAGTATGGAAAAGTTTTAGACGACTTGGCAACTTAACCGAGTATGATCTCAAGTAACAGAAGAAAAATATATTGGCATTTTATCCTGCGAGTGACTCGAAAATGTCAATGCAATTGTAAAATTTATTTACTGCCATTCAAATCCTCTCTTTCCGCGGTAATTAACTTACCATGTTATTTTCCTTTTACCAAAGACGTTGAAAAACAATGTACAATATTTTTATGACCCTAGCTAAATCCTGCTCAATATTTGATTCCAAACGGTGATCTCTCAATTCCTTATTAACTTCCGGTAAAACATGAAATTGCAGATTACCAACTCCGGTAAATATAATGAATGAGCCAATTCTTCGAGGTTTGTTGGAAAATCTGAGAGCAATGCGCCGGTGTGATATCGTAGCGCAAGATTCAACCGTGTTCAACAAGAAGTGCACTAGTCTTTTAGTTATATTAATAGCGGTCCTCTCAGCACATTGAAATAATACTCGCCATTTACTTCTCAACCTCTTGATACGCAGTGGCCGTAAATTATCCCGATTTTTCCTACGAAAACAAGATGCTTGACTTTTCTGGCAAAATGAATAACCCTCTCCCACTGAAAATTTGGGACTTCAGCTCGGGATAGCAGTGATGAAACTACCACTCGTAACAAGTAGTAACTTTACACAAAAACATTCCATCTCGAAGGTGTTACTTTGGTGCATATGCTGCAGGTGCACGCTCGTATATTGGGTTATGCGTTATAGGGGCAGCCAGCTGTAAGTTAGACGGCAAAAGATAAAGGGGTTCGATTTGTGTTTTGTAGTAAACATTTCAGGAGCAAACTAGTGTAGTTTGGGTTTCATAAAGTCGGGGATTTCTTGCATGTTTGATGTATAAGTATCTGCTGAAAGCTTGTGATATAAATAAACTTTTTTCCTTAAGCCAGCAAATTCGATAAGGTAAAAACTTTTTCATCAACAGCTAGTCACAAGCAAAAGTGTTGGCGACAGCCGATGCTGAGGCAAACTTCCAATAATGATGTGCCAGTGATGTCGATGAAAACGTACTTCCTCAAACGTTTTTTGGCCAACACGTATTTCGGTCGCCAAGCGACCATCTTCAGGGCCAAGTGTAGTGACTCAAAGTGAGTGAGGATGATTGGTCACGGGTCTCTTTTATATCCGATTGAGATCCGGAGGGGAGGGGGGAGGATTGGAGGAGGTGGAGGTAGCACAGGGACTAATTTGAATAGTACGCTATCAATGTTTCCTGGTTCGAGATTTAATCTCGCGTGTCGGTGTTTGTAAATTTCAAGGCTTTCTAATGCGTCTAACTTGGCATTTGAGCATCCTTTAAGCAAGGTTAGGTTTTAATATTCATCCGGTGGTTTCTTGCTACAATATGTTTTGCGACGGCTGATTTTTCCGGTCTCCCATATTTTGTGTGTGTTAAATGTTCCTTAAATCTAACAGTGGGGTTTCGTTTTGTCTGTCCAATATAAGCCTTATCGCAGTCCTGGCATTGTATTTTGTAAATCCCCGATGTTTTCGGTGGTGGTATTTTTTCCTTTGGATTGTCCAATAAGTTTTTGACCGAGTTGTGATTTTTGAACGTTGCCTTGTATCCGATGTTGTTCAAGATTTTTGTTAGGTTTTTAGTAATTTTTGGAAAGAAACGGATAGCGATAAATTTTTGGCGTCTACTTGGTTTTCTTCCTTGGTTAAAGTCGTGTCTTTCTTTTTAGCTTTGTTTCGATGTTTTTTGATTAAAGTATCAACAAGCTCCTCCGTATATCCATTTTCCAATGCAGCCTGTTTTATGTAGTGTACTTCCTTGTTAAAACGATTTTTAGTCAATGGTATTGATATTAAGCGGTGGATCATTGTATTGAAGGCAGCTATTTTTTGTTTCCTTGGGTGATTGGAGTCTGCCCTGATGTAATTATTTTTATGCGTAGGCTTTCTGTATATATCGAATTCGAGTTTTCTGTTTTGAGTCCTGATTATTTTTATATCTAAAAACGGGATTTCATTGTTTTCCTCCACTTCGTACGAGAAGTTTATGGACTTGTGTATGCTGTTAAGTTCATCTACGAACGTGTCAATATTATATTCTTTCGTGTCAAAGATTGCGAGGATGTCGTCTACATAGCGAAACCAATGTCAGGACTGCGACAAGGCTTATATTGGGCAGACAAAACGAAACCCCACTGTTAGATTTAAGGAACATTTAACACACACAAAATATGGGTGACCGGAAAAATCAGCCGTCGCAAAACATATTATAGAAAGAAACCACCGCATGGATATTGAAAACCTAACCTTGCTTAAAGGATGCTCAAATGCCAAGTTAGACGCATTAGAAAGCCTTGAAATTTACAAACACCGACACGCGAGATTAAATCTCGAACCAGGAAACATTGATAGCGTACTATTCAAATTAGTCCCTGTGCTACATCCACCTCCTCCAATCCTCCCCCCTCCCCTCCGGATCTCGATCGGATATAAAAGAGACCCGCGACCAATCATCCTCACTCACTTTGAGTCACTAAACTTGGCCCTGAAGATGGTCGCTTGGTGACCGAAATACGTATTGGCCAAAAAACGTTTGAGGAAGTACGTTTTCATCGACATCACTGACACATCATTATTTTCCTAGAACATCGTTGGTTTTTTCCTTTTCGTTCAGTCGCTGTTGGGTTCCCTCCCCATTGTGGGGTTTTTGTTTCGTCGGAGGATTTTTGGCCGCATCGTGGGAAGTTTGCCTCAGCATCGGCTGTCACCAACACTTTTGCTTGTGACCAGCTGTTGATGAAAAAGTTTTTACCTTAACGAACCTGCTGGCTTAAGGAAAAAAGTTTATTTATATCATTTTATCTTGCCAGCGAAGCTCACTTTTTTATTTTTATGGTGTAAGCTTAGTGGCCTAAATTAAAAGGACATTTGGTGTACGTATTACGGTATAAGTTGCAGGGGGAGATTTGGTGGTATGCATTTCTGGCGCAAACTATGTAATATGGGTGGCCTAAAATATAGGGGAATTTGGTGTAGTTTTTGCTTTGTATGTCGTATGAGGTCTGCCTGAATTGGAATGCATAATATTAGGGGGTTGGTGGTCCTTTCGGTGGCATACATTTTAGGGGAAACATTGTAGAAAACGGATAAATTCCTAAAAATCAGTCACCTCTAGCTCATAAGATAGCAAGTTTTAGATATGAATTGTATTACTGTCTACTATGGTATGCCTATATTTTTAGTACAATGATACTACTGCTTGCGCTTTTTCTGGATAAAAATAAGAATAATGACAGTTAATGCTGAATAATACAACCTGAGGCTTATTTAATGATTAAATACTTTTCTCATTAATATTTCGATAATAGTCCAATAGGCTGATTCGCCATCTAACACACTTTTGTTTAGTAATATGTACGATTGACGGACGTCGTAATTCTGTTTGACAAAGCACGCAAGGTTTCGCACAGTGTTTTGATTTTTATTTGCAGACTTGTTTCCAATTACGGATGCCTCGTGCGACGATTTAACTGCTGTAATCTCTCATTAGAACCATTGGCTCTACTCTCGAGATGCAGATTATGTAGAATATTGGTAAAGGATTAAAAATGATCCAACGAAAGAAGATAAAAGTAGAATCACAACCACTTAAAAGCGTAAATTTATTGTTACTTCCACAACTTCTATAATATACTAGTACAGCGGTTCCCAACCTTTTTCACTTCGCGAGCCCCTTGAGCTAACCTATTTCTTGTCGCAAACCCTTTGGGTTAACCTTTTATCTTCGCAAACCCCTTGAATTGTAACAGTTTTTGCGGCGAACTCCTTATAATGGTGAGTAAATTTTGTAAAAAAAATCTTTTGAACTCGTTTAATTCATTTAAAAAATAATATAGCACATAGTATGTAAACGTTTACAATAAAATCAGAATCCCTGACATTGTCATCAGTTTCTAGTTAGTAGGTACCCTGTAAAATTCAAATATAATTCTTGAAGCATAGGAAAAAATTAAGAACAAAACCATGTAACTAATTTGATGGAAATAAAAATATTAGTAAGAATTGTAAAACCAAGCCATTACCAAATTTTTCTCGCAAACCCCTCAGATTTATTTGGTGAACCTCTATAGCAGGGGTCGGGAACATTTTCACCTACGAGGGCGCAATTTATATTACTGAGGACCTGAAGGGCGCATAAGCAAGATCAGTTGATATCTCTCTGTATCAGTAGTCGGCAACCTCTTTATCTATGAGGGCGCAACTTTAATTATTGGGGGCGTGAAGTAAAGTAACAATAGTAGATGTGCACCAATATTTATTAAAATGATATTTTTGTATATATAAGAGAAAAACTATTAAAGACTTTTTTATAAAAACATGAAAAATAAATCAATGTAAAACTTGGGACTGCATATCTTCAGCCAACTTGCTATAATTTGGCACATAACTCGAGATACCTGATCTTAGGCAGTTGTCTAAATTGTAATCGGTGAGTCTCGATCGGTACTTGGATTTCAAGTGTTTCATGCTTGAAAAAATGGACTCGCAAGTGTACGTTGAAGCACAGTAAGAATATATTTTTAGGGCACATTTTCTTAATAATGTATAGCAAATTTCGTCAACTAAATTCCAAAAGTTTTCATCATTTTTATGTGACCTTAAAATAATATCATTCTGCATATTTATTATTTCCATTTCTAAGTCCTCGGTATTAACGATATTAAAGTAAGTTCCAATATTAACAGACATATCATTGTCCATAAAATTGAACGGATTAGCAAAGAATGTTATTATGGGTTCTACTTCAGATAACTGACGAAACCTAAAATTAAATTCCTTCAGGAGAGTTTCAATGTGTTGTGAAAATGGTTCAGTGGTAACATTTTCATCAGTCAGACTCTCAATAATATATATTAAATTCGAGAAAATGTGATAATGAATTACTCTTTAGATGAGACTTCCACAATGCCAATTTATATTTGAATGCATCTACTGCACTTATCATTTTTGCAATGTGTTGATTTTTCCCTCGCATCTCTATATTTAGTTCGTTCAATTTTATAGTTATATCAACAAGAAATCCGAAATCCATCAACCAAGCTTTGTCATCCAACTGTGCATAATATTCATTTTTTGACGTGAGAAATTCCTTTACCTCCTTTATGAGATTAATAAACCTCACAAGTATTTTGCCTCTGCTGAGCCATCTAACTTCGGTCTGTAAAAGGAGATCATCGAATTCGGCATCTTCACCTTGTAAAAGCAGTTTAAACAATCGTTTTTGCATTGGTACGGTTCTTATGGAATTTATTATTTTTGTTACTCTTTATAATGCAGTGATATGAAATAAATTTTGGAAAGAGTGGGTCTTCTTTACACAGCGCAATAAATCCATTTTTACAACCTGTCATCGAAGGTGACCATCTGTAGTAATTGCGGTCAACTTCATTAATGGTATATTACTTTCTTGGACATATTTTTTTAAAAGCTGAAAAAATGTCTTCACCTCTTGTTCGTCCCTTTAATGGAAGAATTAAAAGAAATTCTTCCTTTCCTGAAAAATCATTAAACACCATCTTCACAACCATAGCCAATTGAGAAGTGTCTGATGTCTGTTGACTCATCCAGTTGCAAAGAAGAAGAAAATACATTTTTGTAAATCATTTGCCAACTCTTTCTCCATATTGGTTGCAATAACTTCAATTCTTCTTGTAACTGTTCTTGTTGATAACTGAATAGTGTTGATTGCTGAGATAATTTCATTTTTATTTTTAAAATCTTCGAAAAGTGAGTCAGCGATTGCTAACATGGCTTCTTTTACAATCTCGCCATCTTCAAAAGGCTTTTTTCTCTTGGCCAACAAATGCGAAATTTTAAGTGATGCAATCGTTGCTCTTTTTGATTGCTGCACTGGTCTGGTAAAAATGCTCTGCCGTATAGTTAAAATAGATTTCATATCAGAAAATTTCTTTTTCCTGATCTCAGAGTTTAACGGATAGCAAGTATTAAAATTTCCGTGGACCGTATTAAAATGTCTTTCAACATTACTTTTCTTTGAAAGTGCGACACAAGCATTGCACAATATGACAACAATATCTTTATCCAACAATGTATGTCCCCATTCTGTTCGCTTATAAGTCCTGACCTTGACGATGTTGAGAGTTTTCCGTAATTGTTTAACTTGAGTTCTCTTTTTGGCTGGCGGGCGACACACAAATGTCTTGCGTGCGCCATGGCGCCCGCGATCGCCGCGTTGCCGACTTCTGCTCTATAGGTACGCAAACCACCGGTTGGGAAACGCTGCTCTAGTAGATATATCGTACGATTTTTACGTGTAGCCCATGAATCTTCGTATTTTTATTTTATGGGATCATGCAGTGTATTTTAGCGTAATTTCTGACATGAATAGAAGAGACTATTACGTCGGAATAGTTTTCCTGAAGAACTTTACTAAGAGATATGAGTGCAATACTACGTCACATAAAAACTCTATAGTGAAACGATAATGAATCACGCTTCTGACCGTTTCCCAAACCAATATGGATCTTTCTTTCATCAAACGGGCGAAAGGTGACTGTAAACAAACCGTTAGTGTCGAAGTGCAACGGGTAGTCGAAATCGGAGTCGGTGGCCCTCAAGCGGTAGATGACGGAACCAACGGCGGTGTCCGATGGCACGAGGAGAACCCTCATCCTGGCGGTGACATCGAAGAGAGGAAGGTTGGCGGAGGCGGGAATGACGAGGAAGAAGATTGCTAGTAGAGGGCGCGCCAAAACACTCGCGCCTCGCCATCCTCCGCCCCCGCGCCACGCTAGTCTTCGCCTCCAAGCCTCCATCCTCATCCTTCCTACCTGCGCGAAGTAAAAAATTGAGACAATTATACGTGGAAGTTATTCCTTAAATTAATGATTTTTTACATTTTAAAACTTTTTACGAAAGAGCGTCTCTGTGTTTGTAAAATTGGAATTATGGAATATAAAGTATCTGTTTATATCTCTAAATCTTAACTCTAGGAATACATTGATATTTTCTTTCCCATACTCTACTATATACTGAAAGACACTATCTAGAATTTAATAAAAATTCCTAATAATTTGTTTTAGGTGTTGTAATATATTTGAAGATATGAGAGGATTGTAAATATAAAATTTTCATTGGTAATCTGATATTTTATAGTATTAACATTCTGAAAAGGCGAAAATATTCACAGAGAAACGTTGCTTACATATATCCTTAGTAAATTAGTATACTCGTTATATGGGCATTTTATTTGTTTCTTTTTCTTATTTCAAGAATTTATTAACAATAAATACAGTGAAATTGAGGAAAACAAAATATTTGGGCCCCCTTGATATTTCTAGGGTTAAGAATTAAAAAAAATGTTATGTTATATATGAAAGCGATAAACTTATTTTATATCAATCCTATAAGATTCATGTTTGGCAATCTCACCATTTGAGAGGTAGGAGTTTCTTTCGATATTCTCTTCGAGGACATCTGTTGGGGCAGTTTGATACTAACTTGGTTAGTTCCCGTCCCACCAAGGGAAACATCCGTGTTCAGAAACGAGAGAAAATGTTCTGCTACGATAGTTCAGAGGTAGAATATCCGCCCGGCAAGTGGAAGACCCCGGTTCAATTCCCGGTCATAGCAGACTTTTTTCTCGTTTCAAAAATTGTTCCATCTTTCACAGCTTATGCCTGTCTGCATAGGATCTTCGGATCATATCATTCCATCAATTTCATGTTTGGCAATCTCACCATTTGAGAGGTAGGAGTTTCTTTCGATATTCTCTTCGAGGACATCTGTTGGGGCAGTTTGATACTAACTTGGTTAGTTCCCGTCCCACCAAGGGAAACATCCGTGTTCAGAAACGAGAGAAAATGTTCTGCTACGATAGTTCAGAGGTAGAATATCCGCCCGGCAAGTGGAAGACCCGGGTTCAATTCCCGGTCATAGCAGACTTTTTTCTCGTTTCAAAAATTGTTCCATCTTTCACAGCTTATGCCTGTCTGCATAGGATCTTCGGATCATATCATTCCATCAATTCATGTTTGGCAATCTCACCATTTGAGAGGTAGGAGTTTCTTTCGATATTCTCTTCGAGGACATCTGTTGGGGCAGTTTGATACTAACTTGGTTAGTTCCCGTCCCACCAAGGGAAACATCCGTGTTCAGAAACGAGAGAGAATGTTCTGCTACGATAGTTCAGAGGTAGAATATCCGCCCGGCAAGTGGAAGACCCGGGTTCAATTCCCGGTCATAGCAGACTTTTTTCTCGTTTCAAAAATTGTTCAATCCTATAAGACATAAAAACTTATAAATTAGCACATTTAAACAGAAACAAAAATTTCGAGTACGAGAATAATTTTTCTCATGAATCAGAATAGTTATATATACATCTATAAATATATTAAAGCTGCAAATGTAAAGAAACTAATGCATGAGGAAAATAACTTTTATTCTCTCCTTTATTCAATTGTCTTAAATTTATAAAAATTAAAAAAGGTAATTCTCGACAATAAACTATAACTATACATTACTATATACATTTGATGTGTAAAATGTTACGGAAATATTAGTCCACAAAACAGTGATCATATATGTGCATCAAAAACTGGGTCGCAGGTCATGAATTTCTTACGCGTGGAATAAAATCAAGTTATTACTAACCTAGTTGCCGTAATAATGCATTTATTTTCATCAACGTACTCCTAGAAACTCAAGCCGTCCTCGGTGAGCTGTCGGCGTTCAGACAGGACATTTGTAAGCTACTTTAGTGTAACTGTAAGTAACTTTTCGGTACTTTACCTCTGGCAAAGGACTACGAGATTACTTATTTTTAGAATTGGAATCATTTTGTGAGCCTTCCTCTCTCTGAAACATTCTCTGTTGTTGGTCCGGCGGTTTCATTTATTTGATCAAGCCATCTAGCTCGGGTTAAAAAAAACCTTTCTCTTTCCTCGTTTTATCCGTGTGCGTCATGAATCTCTCTCTCTCCAACTTATCTTCTTTCCTTCGTCAAACGTCGCCACTCGTACGTGAGGATTCCTCTTTCCTCGGGATAGAGAGAGAGAGAGAGAGAGAGAGAGTTGAATTTTACGTGACCGCTGTGCATGACGGTCCTCCTCTCGATAAGATTTCACACGATCGAAGCCACCCGGGATTTTTACGATCCTTTCTTCCTTTCCCAGAGTACTCTCGCATCTCTAGCCACCGCAGGCGAAAGATTTTAGTTTTATTTGCCTCATATTATCTTAGATGCCAAGATCCTGAGCGATTTTCGTTATACAAAATATGTGACCGTTAGTCCCAACCATACCCCGAAAATTACGAGACTGTCACTTTAACTTTACTCGGTGTGAACGGAGATATCATGTTATACATGTTATCATTGGCGTTTTTGTTTATTTTTTCTTGGCATAATTGTAAATCTTAAAACCAGTGATATAAAAACTCAATTATAACTTAATTGCATTAAAAGTAAATTGAAATTCTTCTTGAGTGATAAACGAAAAAAATTCTCACCGTGAAAGCAGCTAAAGCTCAAATAGTCTATACATGGAGTTCACCACGTGTGGTCCGCGGATTTGCTGTAATTGGTCCGGGTTATTGATGAAAAAGAAAATGAATTTAAAAGCGAGGAGCGATCGTAGTGAAGGTGGGATGGTACCAAAGTCCCAAAAGGGTAATTAACGGAAAACCGGAAATGGACCCCAACAACAAAAATACGATTGATGTCGATCCGTGTCTGTATTCTGTTCTGGTTGATGGTCTGTGACGGCAACGATTGAGAACCACTGCTGTACGCTGTTATAAGTAAGAATTTTATGATTAAAGTGCTACACATCAAAAATATAAAGGTTAGTTAAAAGGAAATTAAACATGAATAGAGAAACGTGAACAATGCATAAAATCTTTCTCAATTTTCAAACCATCGGTTCATCTTTAATAATGCGTTTTAAAAATGCACATAAGTTATAGATGAGAGGTAGCCTCCGGAGCCACATAAGGCTCTTTGAGAGTTGATTAGCGGCTCCTGAAAACATTGGCTGCCTAACATATACCGTAATTTTCCGGTTATAATACGCAAGGAAATCGTTGAATTAAAAGATTACCAGAAGTTCCACCAAATAAATGAGCAAGTTTTTGTTTTTAATATTATTATTATATGCGTTAGCAGGTATATTATGTGTTAAATATTTTTTATCAGCTCATTACATGTTACTGCGGCTCTTTGGTGATGTGCATTACAGTTTTGTGGCTTCTGCTCAGGCCCAAGATGGCCACACCTCTTATAGATTATGACCTAAGATTTGCTGATCCTTTACATAATAAGATTTCGTGTCAACCGAGTTTAATCATATATATGGAATTGAGCTCTACAGCACAAATACGATAAACAATGAAAAGTGAAACAAAGTCTCCAAATGCCGTTGTTTCACTTTTCAGAGTTCAATCCCGACTGATGGGTTTGGGTTCAAATGCACAAGTTCTCAACGCTCGTATAATCTTTCTTTTCAAGAACAAATTTAGGAGGTATTATCATGCATTAATGGATGGAAGAATCCGCATTCATAAACCTAACAGGAGAATCCAGACGCATTCCCCGGCCAACGATCGAAAATGGCGCGCACTATCAGCTTCTTCGAGTATACGGCCTGTTTTAGACGCCGCAAGCGGAGGAGTAGGCAACTAAGAAGCGGTCTTGTAATGCATATTCCTCACGCTATAGCGTAATGGCGTTAATTACCCCCATAAAAACTGACAATCTCACATTTTGTGATGGGATAGGTAAGAAATTGAGTATTTTCCAGTTTATAAAATAAACTAACACTTAAACTTCTGTTACTTACGAATTACAATTACGATACGAGCGATGCAATACAATTAATCTAATATGTAACTAAAAGTGTTAATGTGAATGTAAATAAAATAAATTATTAGGTTACATAAAGCCGTTGTTAGATAAAGATAAAAATATGCTTCATTGTCTTTCAGCCTGCCAATATATCGTATACTGAATATATATGTACTCAGCGTATAGCGGCCGCACTTTTGCATCGAAATTTTCTTTCATAAATCAAGAAATAAATTCACTCTAATTAATCACTCATCAGAGAAATCTTATTAAATTGAAACTGATTCAGAATGCCTTGAAACCGCCATCAACAGCGACGACGAAAGTATTTCCCGCGATTAAGACAGTAAAGTCATCGCGGATCATGTTGTTTTTTGGTTTTATGGGAAATGATTTTTCAAATAACTCCACATAAATCACGCGATAGTCGCTTTTTCGCCCGATCTGCTGAAGACAAAATCTCTCGAATATTTGAATAATTCTCGAGAGGTTCGAGAACAGAAGAGGTGGAAAGGGGGAAGAGAGAGAGAGAGAGAAAAGGAGAGCGAGCGATAGAAGAAGGAGGGCGGAGGAGTGAGAAAAGTGAAGAGAGAATGGCGATCGAGTAGTAGAGAGAGACAGGGAGAAAGTGAGAGAGAGGTTGGGAGATTAAGAGAGAGAGAGGGAGTTAGACGAAGGGGGAGGGAGAGAGATGAAGGGAAAGAGAAGAGAGAAGGTGAGATAGGGAGAGAGAGGATGAGATAAAGGACGAGAGGGAGGGAGAGAGAGGGTGAGAGAGAGGAAGGAAGAAAGTGAGAGAGAGTGTGGGAGAGTTAGAGAGAGAGAGGGGGTTAGACGGAGGGGGGAGATACGTGGAGGGAAAGAGAAGACAAGAGAGGGTGAGATAGAGGGAGAGATAGATTGAGAGATAGAGGAATAGATAGATAGATAGATATGCGTCTTTATTTGGGCGAGATAGAGGGAGAGATAGACGGAGAGATAGAGGGAGAGATAGAGGGAGGGATAGAGGGAAATATAGAGGCAGAGATAGAGGGAGAGAGAGAATGAGATGGAGAACGAGAGTGAGAAAGAGAGAGGGAGAGTTAATGAGAGAGAGAAATTGAGAGAGAGAGAGATGGGTATAAAGGGGGAGTGATAAGGGGGAGGGGGAGAGTGTGTGATAGAAGGAGAGAAAGGGAGAGAGAGTGAGTGGGAGAGGGGTGTAGGGAGAGAGAGGGAGAGCTGGAGAGAGAGAGAGAGGGGGTGGGAAAGAGAGAGAATGATGAGAGGAAATGAGCGTGCAGTAGTGTGGAAGGGAGAAAATGGAGGAAGCAAACACGTGCAAAAGAAGGAAGATTGAGAGAGAAGAAGGGGCGTCAAGAGTTTAACCGTGTTCCCAAGGGTCCTTCGTAATCAGGGGAGAACTCTTAAATATCCTTTGTATCTCGCGGTAACGCAGGAAAATTTTTAATCTAGCGATTTAATTAACTGTATTCCCTGGAGTGCTGCGTAGTCACGATATGAAAGGATATACCTCTTACATTTCGCGGTTACGCGGGATTGTTTTTTAATCTAAGGTTTTAATTCTGATATCAAAGAATTAATCTCCTGCCTTAGAATAGATAAAATTTTCTCAATGTTTCCTAAATCCTTTCGGAACGCTTATTTATATCAAACTTAATCAAACTGTCGATTTCATCATCATTATTCAAAATATAATTCACTATTGAAAGTGTAATTTTGTGGAATTCCGTTTTAATAAAATAGGAAACAACAAAAATTCCACAGTTTTATTGCTTCAGATTTTATTTCATAATTATTTATTTGATGATACAATTATTTTCCAAAGGATCACTTTATTTTATTTTAATGTTTATCTTTCATCCACCATGTATGGATGAAGTTTTGAAATTTTAATTCATACCTTTGAGGATTGCACGGCACATGTTAATTTCGTAAATAAATGAATAACTAAATGAACAGCGTGTCCTAATTTTGCAGGACATTGTAACATTTCTCCCAACTTGCGTCATCCGCCATCCTCCGTAGCTATCCCTCGACCAATTAAAGAAAGATCTGATGTAGGAGACAGTAAATGCCGTTTTTGTTAATTAGAAAGTCGGACAAACCGATAAAACGTGCATTACGAGACAGAATACTGACTCGAAGTAATAAAATCTCTAGCTGCTTTAGTTTATGAGGAGTTAGAGTGTCAGACAGACAAACCGAACGCATAAGCGGATTTTTCTAAAAAAGCCGCTATCATAAGAATTAAAAACCATGTATTATTTATAATAGCGGTCAAACTTGAAGTAGTTCTTAATAGTTAGTCAGATTGCGGCAGTACGAAGAAGAGAATAAACAATTAACAGATAATAAAATCGCACATCCATAACTCGAGGTTTTCCGGAATTAAAAACATCGAGACGCATATAGTATTTCCATTGTAGGAATGCAGGAACTTCAGGTTATAGCACGTAATAATTACGGTAATCGGACTACACCTATAGGCTGTAGAGAATCAATGACTCGCGGTCACTAGCGTTAGCTTTTTTAGGCACGGACACATTCCGAAAATAAATTTGATTATTGAAAATCAAACACGTGTTCACCCTGCGTCATTCGATCGTTTATACTCGTTAATGAAAAGCGTCTTGTGTATGTGTGTGTGTGTGTGTGTGTGAAGGTTAAGGCAAACACGTCACGACGTGCCTGAGTGAATGGTGGCGGGGAAAAGAAAAGGAGAGAGAGATGGAGTGAAGGCAGACAGTGAGAGAGGGGAATAAGGGGTCAAGGGGGAGGGAGAGAGAGGAGGTTGAGATGACGACGGGAAAGGAAAAGAAGGGAGGGAGAGGAGGGAGTGAGAGAAACGAGGAGAGTTTGAAGGGAGGGAGGTATCAAGCAGGGCGGAAGTGAAGTGACCGAGTGTGGAGTGGGTGCTTGTATGGAGGGGGGTTGATCGTTATAGGCGATGAGGAAAGTAAGGGGCGGTATAGGGAGGAGAAGAGAGGCGAAACCATGCACCTCTTGTGAGAAGGGGTGAGGAACTATGTTGCATCATGTGGAGAGGGTCGCCAAGAAGGAGGAGACGCGAGATTATTCTCCGATTCTCTAAGAGTTGTCACTTGAAGATTTTTCAAAAATCTGCAGTTTGAGTGAGTACAACGCCTAATGACGGTAACCAACAGATGTAGGCGTGATTCGTGATGTAATCTCTGCCCCTAATTTCCACAACTATGTCTAGATGCAGTCCGCCATTACGAGAGAACTGCCAAGCGACAAGTAATGCTACAGTCAGCCAACGAGTCCTTTACCCCATGCAATAGCCTCTCCCTAATGGCCTTCTTCTCCTCTGCATTTCCTCGCTCTTCCCTCTCACTCAAAACTCTCCTTTCCGCCCAACCCAACTTTCCTCACCCCGAGGTGCGACTATTTTTCAGAGTGAGTTCGATTCCTGAGAGCGGAGTAACTGGGGCACGGGACTACTCGGACGGCAATTCCTCGGATATGAGTCATTAATCTTAGCCGGAGTTTCAAAGAAAGTGGCGCTGGTGTCGACCTTCAAAATGAGTTTTAAATACCTAGTATCTCACGCCTAGGTTTCTCGCGCTGTAATATTGGAATGCGCGTCATTTATCCTATTGCGAGATAACATGGTATGAGCAATGAGAAAATATTTACGACTCATAATGTCATTCTAGTAATTTTACTAGAGCTAATTTCATTTATTATTTTTGCTGTAGCTTCATCATAAAGTGATACGAACGTAAAGTGGGATGGGATTCATCAGATTTTTTTGAAAAAAAATATTATCGGATATTATAAATAACATGAAAAAAGAGGAACTGAAACCATACGTGTTACATGTGCGTGCAATGGCTCGTATTTCAAATGAACCTTAGATAATCCGTTTTATTGATACAAATTTGGTAGTTTCGCAATTCGAAATTTCTCCGATGAGACTCTCGCCCGAAAAATTATCGGATGTGGTAGATATTTGCACTGTTGCATCGAAAGTGCCTAACTGAAAAATGATTTAATTAACTGTTTGACTGTAATCGTCTACAAGAGTTTCACCATTTTGAGGGATTTTCTGCGTTCCCTCAACGCCGCCCGATGTGCCATTACGTCGAGCGAAAACTTCATATGCCGCCGTCCGACGTGTTAGTACATCAAGCGTCATTGCGAGCTTTATTTATTTTTTGCCACGCTGAAAATTATTAAATCTTAAAAAACTTGAAATATTTTAAAAGAAAAGGTTTTGGCCTTAATAGTTATATTTTATTCATCAATTTTTATCTCATTTCGTATTTTTTATAAAGAGTTTTGTGAATATTTTTTGTAGTCCCGCGATTTCTTCGTTGTGAATACTACATACAACGTCATATCTCCGCTTCTATCTGATAAAAAGGGACAATTATTTTTATGTGATTTCTGTAACAATTTTGAATAATCATAAAGTAACTCAAAAATACATAAAAATTATTAACTGCCTTTTAAACAAATAACAATTGTAACATTTATCAAAACTTTTCAGTCGGGAGATGAAAAATTTGACCTGCAGGAAACTTTTCCCTAATTGGTTTAGAGAGGTACATGCAGCAAATTAAATGTTCAACATAGTTTAAGTTTATCTCTAAAGAAGGGTTCATGCCAATAACATAGTATAATAATATAGTTTTTACGGTATTGATTATTATATGAAAGCGCGGGCACGCGATGTATAAGTAATGGATCGGTGTGCAAATCGCTTCTCCGCAGCAAAGAGTCTCTATTTGATTCAAGTTAGTGTAAAATTTATAGTTTTAAAATATAATGTTTTGCGTATATTCTCAAATAATTTCATAAAATCCAATAAAAACGTGAATAGTTAGGACTTTTTTTATTTTTTGTTATTTTCGCGCCTGCATCGGCGAAACAATCGGCATCTGGGGTGGAATTTGTATAAACGTCTTCCGGGCTTGAGGGGTTAAAATAAATATGAGGGTTTGACTTGGAATGAGCACGCCTTTAATTTTTTTTAGCTATTGCCATGAATCTGTTACGAGGAATAATTTTGTTTTCTAAAAGTCACCGAGTTCTCGATAAGAAATTATTCCCCCAAGTTGTTCTCAAGAAATATTTTAAATTACACGTTATAGATTACCAAAGGTTACGAGAAGCTACTGTCTGAAAAACGTAGGATTTAAATTGAAATCCAGGATAGAATCTATTATGATAATGCTCAAAGATGCCAGCTGGAATCGCTATTCACCTATTTGGAATAATACCGCTCCATATATTTTTAATGCAAATTATTTGAATGCAGAAATATTTGTGTGTTCCATGGGAAAATATATTGATGACTGTTATCATATTAAAATGTTACAAATTTAACTTAAAGGATTCGTCATTGTTGAAAACACTATGAAATTTTTTCGGATGTAAAAGAATATAATCTTGGGCCATACCTTTGATGCGTGAATTTTCATGTTAATTTATTAGGGCATAAGACGAAAATTAATGAACGGAGATACGAGCTTCTGAGAAGACCTCATTATGTTTAAATGAGACTAAGGCAGTTAGTCCATCACAAGAAGAGCTTGGTTGTAAGTTATGGCCGTCGGATTAAAGGGGACGGTGTTTTGTTTCGGGAGAGGGAGACGAACGGGTTTGGGGAACTGGCGAGGAGAGGGAGAGAGTGAGGTTGGACAAAGAGTCCAGGGAGCGGTCAGACTGACCTGAATTCTAAAAGGAACGCGCGAATAATCTAAACCCTCCCTTTTTATGACCAACTCGGAGAGCACTCTCAACTTTCGCTCCTCTTTCTCCTATCTTTATCCCTCTCATTCGCCTAGCTCATATATTTCTATCTACAATTCTATCGTTTTCCTCCAAGCGGTTTTCTCCTCTTTATTCTTATTCTCCTCTGCACGCCCTTCTCTCAGCCTGCGTCTTTTCTATTACGTGGTGAAAAATTATGAAGCGAGGCTAATGAGATATGATTATACTCAGAATACAAATGATACCTGAGTGAAATGAATAGCACCAGAAGATTCGGGAGGTTTAATAAAAAGGAGACCTTCGTATGACTGCGTTCAGTTCCACGAATAGTTATTCTCAGAAATTTAGCAAACTTCCTAGTAAAAATTTGAAAAAATTGTAATGCAATGAAAAATATATTCCCCGAAATTAATTTTTAATTTTCTTCGAACGGCAAAATAATCAATTTCTGGGAGAGAACGAAGTTCCGCTTAGAAACTGAAGAGAAATATATATGAGGGAAGATAACGGAGAAAAGGATTATCCCAGCCATCGTAATAATAGTATTAACAAATAGAGTGCTATCTATGTACATGGATAAAATTAGCGCGTCTTTTATTTTTCATATGGTTATACCGCCACATTCGGTTTTATAAAGGGTGTATCACGTGAAGATGAGGTTAGCGTTTAAATGGGAGAGGCCTAATAGCTATGTTAGCGCGTTGTATTGCGCATCATCATTCTACATGAACATATATTTTACATAAAAATATACTTTTTTGGATAATTAATATTTCCAAAATGACATTTAAATTTATAACAAAATCAATTTCGCATTAAAATTTTGGACGTTTCTCTATCCTCCTCTTAAAAGTATTTAAAGCTCAAACCTTTCAAAAATAAGTGGCATTAATGTGGAGATGTACGCTCAAATTGTCAGATTTTCATCTTTTATACCTTAGGACAGGTGTCCCCAAACTATGGCCCGCGAAAGGGTTTTATCCGGCCCGCGAAAATTTTATTAAACATCATAAAACCAGTGTTTCCAATTAAAAAAACAGGCGCATTGTTCGCATTAGAATATTTTCTTATATTTTTTCACGTTTACTTATAGTTTATATATGCATGTATGCTTAGGTAATTATAGAATAAAATCTTTTAAATTTTGAAACTGTTTTTTTTTCGATCCGGTCCGTCTAGCGCTTTCAACATTCCTATGTGGCCCTTCTCTCACAAGGTTTGGGGACCCCTGTCTTAGGAGATATAAGTAAAACAATTTAAAATTATTTTTTTAATGCCTCACTTGAGTAATTGTAACGTAATCTTTACGTTCAGGTTTATTCCTTTGTCGTAAATTATCCACTCTTTTTCACTTACAAAGCGCTTTGTGCGCGCGAAAGGAAAATCAACGTACATATATACGTTTATTTCTTCGTTATTTGCCCATTTCCATTCGTTTATAATGCTCTATTAGCACACGAAAGGGAATTAAACATATTTTCATATTTTTAGTAGACCTAGTTTACTTCAGTTGCTACGAAGATTGTTTTCATTGTCAACAATTAATAAAACCGTGTGAGAAATTTTATAACAATAACTTCTAAACAAATTAGGGTTTTCTTATTGGATTTAAAAAAAACTTTTCAAGAATCAGTCTCATTAATGTGAAAATGTACGCTCATATTTCCAGATTTTCATCTTTTACACCTTCGGATATATTTTAAAAAATGATTGGGTCTCAATCAGACGTTGTATATTTTTCAAAGCTTAAGTCTAAAGAAAAACAATATTATTCGATTTTGTCACAATTTTAATTTTAGCAAGTGCAAGACAGACGCCAAAGCGAAACCAAAGGCGCATTAACAAAACGCGCTAAAATGTGCAGGTATCTGTTAGACACCACATACCACATGGTTTCCGTCATGAGAAATTCTTTGGAGGAAACATTTGACAGAAAAGACCTCAAGTGCAGTAGTAAGTGATAAAAAAATATTATCTACATGTCGAGCTAATAAAATAGATGTCAAAATTCAACGGAATTCCAACTGCAAGAATGTCAAGGGTTAACTTATATTGCTCAAAAGATTTATTATAGCGCCAAACAAGTGTTTGAAGCACATTCTTCCATTGGTTTCCTCATTATTTATTTATTTCTATCGTTTTGAAAGCTGCTTTTAGAACTACAGGGCATTTTTGGATACTTTCTGGAAATTCTAAAGACTCTACCGAAGAGGCTCATGCATTATACCACAAAACTTTTCCCTTTGTTCAATATTTTTCCTTCTTTTTCTTTATGTTTTATTTTTCTGTATTTATCTTTGTTATATTTAGTCTCCTTCGCGTCGTCTTTTTCTCTCTGTCTAAATTAATTCTGCCCGATAGTTAGCAACTACAATTGACTATAATTTATTTGTGCGATTTAAGTAATTTTTCGTTTCTACGAAATATACAGCATAATTAGCTAGATTTTTTCATCTACCATAGTTGCTATTATTTAAAGATATTCATATCTTAATATAAATAAAAATATACTTTATTAAAATTTTAAATGAAATAGTAAATTAAAACAACATTGCTTACTATTTTTCAAAAGCTATAAAGCATAGGATTAATGTTACGGTGTCCATTGTCTCCTTTTTCTTCGAGGTAGGTTTATTTTTAAACTTATATATAAAGATTTCTCACTAAACGCTTAAGTCACCATTGACGTGCAGCAGGGGATGGTGATAGCGCAACTGGTTCTCAACAATGACAAGTTTGCGGGAAAGCTGTTCTCATACCAGTCCTATGAACAGACCTCGGTTATACTTCGGGCATTTCAGGTAAAATTCTGGCAAATACACACATCAAGGGTTCTTTCTGCATCAACGATTTTCAGCATTTAGAAAATTGATAAACTCGAAAAAAGAAAAAGGTATTCCGTACTTCACTCTTTTGCCAAAAAAATGAGGTATTCTATATAAGTTGGCTTAAAATTCTTAAGGGGAGTTCCAACCGAGGTCATCGAGTAATTGTTTGATTTTTAGGCGCCGGTGCTTGGGAATAGCGGGTCAAGGCACTTTTCGTGGAACAATACGTATCCATACACGCAGATCTTTCCTTTTGTATACAGTCAGAACAGGAAAAATGAAGTCAAAGACGCTTCAATGAAAATTTAAACAAGGATGCAAGTTTAAAATATGAAGGCTTTTGAAAGACCAAAAAATATGAAAACCTAAAAAAACTAAAAACTTTGAAAAACTCCACAAAAAATTCTCCCTCTTTATGTATTAGCGAACATAATATGTCAAAACCAACAGAAATAGGATATTCCCTGCCCCTGTTCTTTTAAGTTTCCACTGCTTTTCCTTCAACTGGCAGTATAGAGATTTAAAATTTAAGAGGAACACATGAACGTATGGGGTACATGAGTTATTATTATGGCCATATCGCTGGTAATTTCATGCATGCTCACCAAGGAGCAATAAATCTAGTCTCCATTATTTCGTATTGATAGGCAAAAATAAACTGCCCGAATAGCCCGTAAAAATCAGTATGAGCCATTTGGGAGTAGATCATGAATTTATGCCAAGGAAAATCTATACTTGAAATTCCTCGTGCTAGAACTGTATGTCTTATAATAATACAAGCACAGGTTTAATTCTAATATTAAATGGCTATTTTATAAAAAGTTTCTTTTCTCAAGGATACTGAAACATTAATTTAAACCTTTTTGTAGAACGATCTCAGGGACAACCCACTATACCGTTTCTAAAATCAACCCGAACGTCAAAAATAAACAGCCATTTCCTCGATTTATGTTCCATCGCCCATAACCGACCTATGAAAATGTCGCACGGTCAACGAAATGATTCATTTTAAGATTCATAATAAAACGTTCAGGTAACTGTGTCAGCGGGTCCGCTTGGGCTTGAAAATTGGATCAAAAACGATCGCTCATGCAAGATGCAGCCGAGATCTGGAGGTCGCCCGTCGGTGCGAGCCATCTTACGGTGACGAGTGGGCACACAAAATGGCGTGTGCTCCAAAACTAATAGGTCATCACCCACTCACGCAATCCCCCTTATCCACGCTGGCCCCAAATTCCCTTTCCTTCCTGTCCCTTTCCCCCGTCCATCCCTCGTCCGATCCGTTTCTCTCCTCTTATGCTTTCTCTTCGCTAGTACCTCTTCATAAATAAAAAACTAATGAAGAGGTTTTATTTAATGGAATGGGAAAGGATCTCTGCGAAACCGCTTAAAGTTTACGAACGCATTTCTTCGAGTGTTCTAACAGGAAACGTTTTAAAAATTTTGTCTCAACTCAAAATATTTTGAGTAAAATTTTTAATTGATTTTAAGTTACTCTAGTTATTAGCTTTCACCTCTTTTAGCGACCGCTTATAAATTCTATTATATCGCTGCGATTCATCTTTATTTTTACTCCAATGCCTATTTGATCAAAATTTAATCGCCAGCTGGCCTTGCGGCGAGATATACAAAATTCCAAACGCATGGAAGCCTTTATCGAATTCCATTAAATCCCATTCTTCCTTCAAATAATCCAGTGATGACATCATGTTTAACGGAAATCGTTTGTTGCCTGGTATTTAATTTGCATTCCTAACTCACTGCTTTAATTAACGTCGAAATGACAAAATATTATGTAGTTCGGTGTCAATGACTCTTTTCATAATTAAGAATTAAAGAGTCACGCAAATGTACTAATCTTAGTGTTCTATGTAGTTCCTCGCAGTTATCGCCTTTGTGGTCTTCATTCTATTGAAACAGAAAAAATTAGGAAATCTAATACAATGTTTCTAATCAGGAGGTAACCTTAAAGAATGCCGAAACATGATGCGTCATCTTTTACGTAATGAGGTTGCGGAATAGCATTGCTTTTGGCAGCAAAAAAGGTTTATGTTTCAACAAGTGGGTTCTCAAAGCTTGCCAATGAAATTTTAAATGTCAACGCTTTGAGCTTTTCCGACGTAATCGATATCCAGCGTTATACAATGGGGTGACAATAAACCATAACAGAAGACTCTAAATTGCCAAAAACGTCGTGGAGAAATAAAAAAGGTTCTCATTCTCATCAGGTTGCTATGACTTTAAGCGGAAAGTAATTCTTATTAACTACGTTTCTCCGTGGCCTATGCATGCGTGCGGGAGGATTAAAGGTGAGGAAGGCTTACCGTAAAAACAACATTTAAAAGCAAGATGCCATTCGAATTGAGTAGCTTGATGTGTTATAGAGCATTAAGCAAATTTATTCATACTGAGCTAATTTAATTGTGATCCACATAATAACTAAAACGCCTATTCAATCCGATAAACACAATCATTTCACGACTTCAACAAATATAATTAGATTGTCTGTATCGCATATTAATGCCACATTCGAGCCCATCGAAAATTTTATTGTAGCACAGCGTGCGTTATGGATGCATTTATCAATGGACTCAATTTAATGGGATAAATAAATAAATAGCAAAAATTTCTTTCTTTAAAGAATTTGTATTTATCTAAATTAATGGAAATGTATAAATTTGTTAGCCACGAAACCGGTATACCAGACATTGTTAGTTACTCCTATTTGCCGAAATAATTTTTATGACGGCTGCCATTATTTACAATAAAGTGTTCGTTGAGTAGTAGTAGGTTGCAATAATTAATTTTTCACATTCGTTTTTCAGTGATATACATTTCTTATTTTTCGCTCGATATCAATGTGAAAATACACATAATTAAGCATGAATAAAATCATCATTCATCGTGTGTAGTCTGGCCGTAGACAGGTCCGTTATTATTCTTGGTCAAACCTGGTTCTCCACATATTCTTGCTTTCCGTAATCTTCTTCATGTCTTAGCAGCTCTCTCTTCCTTTCAAGTCGGCCATTACCCGAAGCCTTTTCCTTCATCTTTTTTTTCTTCTCTTTTTCTTTTTCCTTCCAATTTTCCTTCTAACACATCTTTAATCATACTATATCTCCTCCGTTAATGTCCAATCCAGTTTGCCTTTCACTTTCTTATATAATTGCTCATATTTTTCTTAGTATTTCCTCGTTTTTCATCCTATCTGTCCATTTTATCTTCAGCATTCTTCTCTGTGCCCACATTTTGGAGTTTTTCCAGTATTTTATACTCCTGAATGTCCGTGTTTCTTCTCCATATAAAGCAATACTCCATACATAGAATGTTATCAATTTATTGCGTACATCTTTCTTTATTGTTCCCTTCAATAGATGTTTATTTCTTCTAAATGCGGCTTTGGCTTTCGCTATTATAGTTCTTATTTCATAGATGCATTTTGCACCCCTCCTATGTATTTACAGTTTGAAACTCGTTATAATGGCTTTACACCAATTCTTATGTACATGTTTTCTTCTTTTCTCGATATTCGCAAGACCTAGTATTTTTCTGAAATTTTTTCCTTTCCACATTTTTTCTTGTTATACCAATTTTTGGAGTTCCTTTCCTTTCTTGCAAGAAGTACTTGATTATCAGCGTATTTTACTGTTTTCATAATCCTTTATGCTCTTGAAATTTCCTGTCTTCTCGCACTTCTTGTACTAGCCTGTCTCCATATATATATCGAATAGGATCAGTGATATAAAACTCCTCCGCCAATTTTAATTCCGCTAGTATCAGCTTTTTCCAATCTTACCTTGACAACTTCATTCACGCAGAGATTCTTGATCGGTTTTCTGTCTTTTCAATCTACATCTATATTCTTTGACATCCTCATCAGCATTATCCAATCTACTCTTTCAAAGGCCTTCTGCCAGTCGACGAATCATACGCAGCAATCTTGGCTGTATTCTACCGCTCTTTCTGATTTGGTTATCAATATTACGAGAGCATCTTTGGTTCCTCGTCCATTTCTGAAACTCAACTGATCTTCCCCTAACGTTTTTTCGACCTTTTCCTCTAGTCTTTTATTAAGAACTAGCCGGCGCGCGACACCATGCGTCGCAAGTACTTTCATTGTATTTCATATTAAGCATATTAATTTAAAATTTCAGACAACTATTAATATCATTTCAATTTATTAAAAAGTTGACTCAAAAACTTCTCGATAAACAATATTTTTTACTTTATTTTGTTTGCTTGATAAAATTTTTATTGCGCCTTGCCTTTGTACTCTTGACATGGCCACGTAGAGTTGTCCACGCACGAGAACTTTATTTTTCAATAGCAAACCGACGCGGTCAAAAGTTTGCCCCTGACTTTTCATTGGCACGTCGATTCCTTTGCATAATTTCTTTGATAGTCTCTTTGACGGCGTTCCCTCGTATTTGATGACATCGGTTCCATTTTGAGAAATGATAAGAATGTTTTCGTCCAGAAGTTCACGGCTTTTTTAAGTAAGGTACCTAATTTAAATTTAATTGAATTTAATATTAGTTTTACATGATAGATACACTCGTCGGAAAAATATTTTGAGGCTTAGTTTAATCTAAAAATGTTGTTTATTTTTGTTTCAGTAACTTAATATGAATATAAAGACGATTTTTTAAAAATTTGCTCTAATTGACTATTGACTTTCAAAATTTTAATAATTTGAAATTAATGACGAAATATTTTTAACCGAAGATTGAAAATTAATAAATTTATTTTTACCTATTATTTAAAAATTTACTTTAAGTTAAAAAACATCCTGATAAATAATTTTTTACATTTTTACTACTTTATTAAGGAAAAGGTAAGGTATCATCATTATTATAAGATAAATAAAATCACATTTTAACATGTAAAGTTTAAAATAACTGCCTTCTGAAAGACGTTCACTAATACTAAAGATAATTTGTCGTAATGCACTATCACTGTTATAAGAAGCAATAAAATAACGTTTTACCGAGTATATTTTAAATTAACAAAATTCTAAGTACTTTCTCTATAAATAATGAAATCACTAAATATAAGTTGACTAAGCTAATACATTAATTTATCTTTAGTTAATAAATAGTTATAATTCTTCATATAAACTATCACTATTATAAGAAGAAATAAAATTACATTTTAATGCGTAAGGTTCAAAGAAACGTCTTCTAGAAACGTTCATCAATACTATAAATTCACTAAATATTTGTTAAATTATATTTTTTTATATCTTAAGTTCAGTCAACAGTTAAGGTAACTAAGGGAATTGTTTATAAACATCCCAGTAATCAAGGATGTTTGCATATAACAATATAGAGATTAGCGCCTTATTAATTTAGTATGATTTCATTCATGACCTTTCAAGTAATGTAAATATATAATAAAATATAGCAGTAAAATAGTTCATAGTCATGTTTGAACGTATGATGTCTAGGCTTAGGTCTGTTCCTCTATAACTTCTGATAATGGTTTCATTTTTATGTTTCTTTACCCCTCTTTATTAATCTTTTAATCTCGTTAAATATAAACACGTTTCTAATAGCAACTATGTATTTTTGTCTTGGACGACTAATAATAGACATGTTCCGATGTCTATACATGTTCTTTATCTGATGACATTCAGCAGTTAAGAGTTGAATATATACGACAAATGCATTACTACTGAAAAATAATTTCTGTGGTTTATAATTAAGGCAAGAATATAGCTGAAAACTAGGGTTTCCCAATAGGTATAAAAATATATAGGAAACCAGATTCTCATTTTGGTAACAAAGGAGCTATCATCAGTGGTGAACTGCCGATGATTTTTTTGAGTAGTTTTTAAGTTGATTTCAATTATGAGGTGAATTCGATAATTATTCCATTGCAATTATTCGATTGCAGGAGCGATTAAGACGTTAAAAACAAATGCATATACTTAGCGTGTAAGAAGAGATGGAAATAATTTCATCCGCCGACAGTTTAACCGTAAAATTAATTATCAAGCCGACGTTATCCTTGAACAAAATCTTCCATCTTCTGCAAAATTTTATTTTAAAATTTAACGGTCTTTTTTTCGAGGTATATTTCATTGAAGGAAATGGAAGATCTTTAAAGCGCGATATGCCTCATAAAACGAAGGAAAGATTAACGACGATACAGTGGGTTGATTGGCCTGGATATTGAATAAAGGGTTTCCTATCGGCCTCTCTCGCCTCTGTAATCATAAATATCTAAACATGACGGGAACCGTGAATAGAGAAGGTCGCTTAACCGAAAGGGGTTACTGCCCTGTAGATGAGCAAAGTTGGAGATCAATCCCGAAGAGACGTCAACAGCCATGGTAGTTAAATTTAGAACGAATAAAACCTTCTAGATTTAGATGTATAATTAAACGAATCGATAGCATCGTAGGGAGAGTGTTGCAAACATTAGAGGTCTATCCAACAATAAGCTTGGGAGAACTCCAGGAATGACATTAATTTTTCTTGCATCTTAATTTATATATCTTATAACTAACACTTAAAAGCAATAATTTTAGAAACTGTCCGAAAGATATATGGTAAATATCAAATTAATAGCGCAAAAGCGTGTACCTGATATACAGAAAAGCTTTTAGCTCCTATCTTCGAATTTTGTTTTTCGGCGTTCAATGAAATGGTTCCTGGTGTTGAAATAAAACTTGTTCCGTGCATTTTTAGCAAAGAGTCAATAATATTATTTTTTAATTTAGCCAGAATTTTGTCCCATACGTATGACCTTATGCAAGGGAAATTTTATAACATAGCGATTTTAAAAAGGGCATAACACGAATTCTCTTTCCTAAAGTATATAGCCACTTAAACGTGACTTCTACTTATTTTAATGCTTGTCTAGTCCCTCCTAGGCGCAAACCTTGATTTATTTTCATAATGTGTATTTACATGTACATATAGCTGTCCATGTCTTTTTGCATGTTCATGCAATATATTCTAAAAATTAGGGTTTTAAATAAGATTTATGCACATTGTAGCTTTTAGGCATTATATAGCTCCAAACGGATCACGAATGTTTCTGGCAGAGGTACTTTATAATCGAAAATGCGAATCCTATAGCGCGTTTCACGTCGCCCGTGCACTACCTTTTTTATGGGAGAATCGCTATCCCATGTTATTTCCCCATACTGCTAATTCTCGGCGTTGCCAATTCGTGAAAAATCCAGATTTTCGTCGTTTTTGGCATAATTACTGACTTAAACACCTAACGAAGGATGAAAAATTAACAAAATGAGTAAGAAAATAAAATAAATCTTTTTTTAAACCGATAAATCGCCATTTTTGCATGGTTAAACAATAGTTCCCGCATTTTCATCGAAACTTCAGAGTTTCTTCCGCCGCATTCATATTTGTACGACCAAATCTCGCGGTTTATTCCCTAAAATCACGCGAATATTTTTCTGTAGCTTTTGCAAGTGTTTTATAAGCCATACATATTATTAAAAAGAATATGTACAGCATTTAATTGCTGTTAAAAATTAAATAAATCCAAACGAGGCTCTCACAGTCTGCATCAGTGCAGGAAATTTTCACTCTCTCGCTAACTTAGGTGCTATTAGGAATAAGTGGGTAATATATGTAAATGAAATGGTGAGAAAGTACTAAAGTTATTTTTGAAAGTGGAATGAACCCAATATTTTCATTGATTTTCGAGATATGGGATTATACATTTGAGCGCGAGAAACATCTGCCGCCTCGTCGGAACTTTTTTGCGCGCCACGAAACGTAGGCCAAAGAGACACTTAAATTACTCTTTTCACATCTTCTGTTTGGGGAATTATACTTTGCACGCGGACAACGTGAAACGCACAATAGAAATAACCTTTATATTTTGGGCTTTCAGTGTTAGCGGACTACATATTTCTGAGATGGTAAAAAATCAGTAATTTGTCACAATTTCACGTGATGCTTAACTCACTTCTCTCAAAGGGGAATCAGAGACTGTTTCTTTAATTAGTCCTTTCCCGAGAATCTTCACCACTATGCGTGTCTCTTAAAGTATAATTTGATGGATACTGTTATAATATAAATGCTATATACTTCATTTAGTGTAGATTATACTACATGCATTCTTATCACCCAACTGTGCTCTGTTATTTTTTAATCTGAATGTACCTGGTATCCACCATTTTAACACACTAAACATCAAATGTTAATCCACTAAAATTTAATATGAAAAAAGTTAAATTCATGATATAGAGGACTGGTTAGCAACTTCTCAAAGAAGGTCACGCGCATAAACTGGTAATGTCGAAATTTGCAGAGCTTCCTGTCACTCTAGTGAATTCCAAAAGGGTTAATTAGCCACGTATAGCTGTTTGGCTACACCTATTCCCAGGGCGAGTTGCACGCCCGTGCGATTCCCTGCCTCTCCTTCTTCACCTCCTCCGCTGCTGAATCAATGAGACGCAACTGCCTCGCAAGAATAGAGCGAAAAACACACACTTGGGCGGATACAATCGATACCTCTTTGTGCCCACCTGCTTCTTCTTAAAAAAGGAGGAAGCGGCTCGGACGATGTAGTTAATATTTCAACGCGAGGAATGTCGCGCCAGAGAGAGGACTCTTGTAAAGTTAGAGAAATTTAAGATGCGAAGAGAGAAGGAGCGAGAGTGAGAGATAGAGAAGGTTTGCGGTCCCATTGTGAGTTCTAGTTCCAGACATTCTACTTTGCTTATAAGAAATTCACTCACAAAATTAAAAAAGAATCCTAAGAGAATATGACAATTGAACAGAGAGCCATGCATGGGAAAGTTCAATGTTGCCAGTTATTGAGCCTGGGAGACATTTTCCTTCCACTGTATTCACTTATTTTCAGATTTGACCTGGAAGATGGGCTGGGTTTACCACTGTTACGGATATCAGTCAAGTGACTCCCATTTTCTCTGGCCTCAAACCCCTCTAACTCCTCATTAACCTCTCTTGAATCGTTGATTAAATGATACAAACAAATGTTGTTAAAAGTTGTTAACGACTCTTCGAAATCAGAACCAGAGAAAAGTGGCTTTTGATTACGATCCAGCCATCTGAAGCGAGAGTAACTGATTCCTTAGAGAAATCTCCGCTGAAGTATCAAATTAAAGAAGGGCTAGAATTTCATACCCAGCATTTGTTTATAGAATTCAATCTTATCCTACCTCCCATATACATTTCGCATCTTCGAGTGAATTTCATTTTTATGGATTGCTGTTCTACTTACAATACAACCACTCTGAGCTAAAAATGCAATTACGCAAATGTCAGTTACTTTCCGACTACATTATCCACCAGACTAAACATTTTTGTTACTGAATTATAAACCATTCAGTATTCTATTTAAGTTTATTATCATTCAATAAACATGTCATGCTTAAAATAAAGCGTTTCCAAGTTTCATAAATGCGTACTAACAAAAGCAATCCAAATTCTAAATAAGAAAATTCAACGAAACAATCAAATTCAAAACTACATAAAACGTATCCATTAATCAGTCAATATTATTGGTTAATGTATCAATGCAGTATATTCAAAACATTGAGTAAAACACTTATAGAACTCGTTTTTCTGATAAATCAAAGTTGTGTTCTTGCACTTATAAATAACGCCATGTTATATCAAACTGGTTATAACGATACGGACGAATCGAAACGAAACTTTTACGTTAAAACAGTGGATGGTATTTGGATAACTTGTTGAAACAGGATATACATTTCTAGAGGTAGTCAATTCTTCATACTCAGAAAATAAATATAAATTCCTAAATGAAATTAATGGCTGAGGATAAGTATTCAAATCTAAAATCTGGCTATAAGAGTGCAATTAAAAGTTATAACTAATTTCTTACATTTAAATTTACGAGGCTAAAATAAATCAGTAGCACTTTGGGCGACTGATGCCATTGCCTTAAAAACTATTAGTCATTTCGAATTGCAATAGAAAAAAAAATAAAGAGAATCCTCGAAACCAGCTGAGAAAGCTGAAATTTTCACTTTTTTAAATAAAACGCTACCAAAGAAGGGATTTTCAAAGATTTCTTTTATAAAATTCGTTTACATTCCCGTCGCCTGAAAGGATTATGGTTCATTCTTCTTTTTACGTCAAAATCTATCGAGACTTGCATTACTATACGTATTTTATATCATTTTTAAAATTTTTAATCCTCGGCGTTTTTAAAAGTAAAGTTTAAATTTAAAACGTTTAAAGCGATTTTCCGCCTCTAATGGCAAGAGACAGCCTCCCTCCCGAAGGACGAGCCTCTCTTTCACTTTAGTAAAATATACATTGATATGCAAATCAAATAGAACAGAAAGCAACACAGACCTTTTCGAAGGAAAATGGTATGTAATTGGGCCAGAGAAAAATGTGAAAACGCCAATGAACGAGTCCAATATAAATGAAGCGGAAATCGAAATTTACGAAGTCGATATCGATTTTGTATTTTCTTTTCGGGTTTTACAGAAGATCAGAAAGAGAGATACAGATAGAATGTGGTCGTTTTCTAAAATAGACAAAAACAAATATAATGAGAGATGGTAAAATGGTGGAATGGCTACTCTTGTACCAAAAAGTTGAGTAAATTTAAATTATTTAAATGGTAAAATAAACGTTATAAGGAATTTTCTTTGAAAATTTAGCACGCTTCTTAACAAAGATATGTTCGATTTTCGATCGATCACCAAACGTATCCTTGAAAGCGCTAGGGAAAGGTTTTTAAGTGCACGACATAGTTTCAAAAATATTTATAACTCGCTATTATTATTATTATTGAATTTAGTTTACGAGAGCACTCCGAAATCTGATTTCGTTATCAAATTTAAACCTATTTATAATTATTTTTATTTAATATTTATTTATACTTATTCATTGTGTGTAACGGCCATAATTTACAGCTTGGGGAACCTATTTTATTTTGTTTTTATGCGCTCTTTGAAATTCCTGTGCGTAAATTAATATGGCTGCCGCCAAACATTAAACACCTCTCCGAATAGGTCATTAACATATTAAGTACGGCGGTCCCTGTTCCAGCAATATTTATAAATGAAGCAAAATGAGCTGATAATTGCCTTACTTTATCGGTTGTAAAAAATTTTAAAACTCTTTAAAAATGAAACATTTTTTGAGATGCCTCTCAGAAATCATTTAAATACATTAAAACTTAAGTGTTTATTAGCGTAAAAAGAGGCATCAAAAATAAATTATAATCAGTTAAAAATTTATCAACTTCTCCAACGCTGAAAAAATTACAGTTTTCTTGGCTTTAAAGGGACTTGCCTAATTAGTAAATGCGCTAGTACTGACAAAATGTAAGCCATGGGCTGATAATGCTGACTGAGATAAAAATCCAAAACATATGCATATGAATTACGATAAAACATTCTCAGCGCCCGAAGTACGTACAATCCAAAAACCGGAATTTCTCCATCTTTATTCCGAATTTCCACCCTTCCTATTTCAACCCGACTGCTCATCCAACCGATGAATAATTCATTGAAGGGCTCCGTCCTTAAAGGTTACATTCTTCGGCAGTCAATACCTCCTCCCACTCTCTCTCTCTCTCTTCTCGTCATACTCCACAAGTCTTTTTTCCTCCATTTTATTTCTTCTTTTCCGTCCCTCTGACCATTTCCAGTTCCGCACATGCCTCATTCTTCCAATGTCTCTCAGTTTTCTTCCAATCTCTCTGGATTGCATTTCCAGTATCTTTCTTTTTCCCGATAAGCTGTTATGTTTTTATCGTGCGCGTCTCTCTCTCTCTTTCTATTTTTCTTCAAATCCTTACTCTTCTACTTCCATTGTTGTAATTTTCTTCCGTCATTTTTTCTAGAAATGCTGACATTTGCGCTCGTCCGAAAAATAATATCCTCGAATGCTGCTTTATGCATATAATATGGTATTAATCATATTAACACACCCCTACTTTTTCCATTTCTTGCCTCATTCTACTATTATTTTTTTAAATGCCTTCTTCCTATTTATCTTATAAATATCGCATATATCTTGTAAATATTCAATGTATGATTTCTTAATCAAAATATCTCTCGAATATTTATCTATAAGCATCAATAGGCTTTGATACATATGAATGAGGCAGTGTTATCGATAAAATAATGAAGAAAATATACCCTTAATAACAAGGTCGTCTTTCTTTCATAAAAATCTGTTAAAAACCGAAATCCTAGATTTTCTAGAAGAAAGAATACCTCAAAACGTTTCCCGATACTTTTATAAGCGCGGGTCCTTCCGAAGATACGTATAATTTCATTGCTCCCTATGCGAAATCAAGTCATGCATTTATATAAGCAAGATTCACTACCTATGGATGCATTCATTTGGCATTAAGACAGCACCGCCTGTTTTTAAAAACAAACGGTAATGCCCTAAAAACATATTTAAATATCCACATGCAATGATTTATCTGTTCGGCGTTATATATGTCGGTATACTTGGCTATCACCTACGACACGCCGGAGTGTTGCGACATTCCAGTTGGGAAGCACTGCATTAAAACAAAAAACGTTGCGGCTCGTCTTCTGAATTTTCCTCGCACTATGGTATTCCATTACCAAGAACGCAGTTTCAATATCAAAATATTTATCCTGATTCAGTTTAGAACCACCAAAATATAATATGCTATAAGAAGGATGATTTGAAAATAAAACTTGGCCAATTCCACATAAATGTATAGTTATAAGACCATTATTACAGTTCCACAACGTTACGCCGGAAACTATTAAATTTGCCATAGAAGAAATTGTGGCAAGGTTTTTTTAGATTTAAAAAATCCGAAGGACTTGATTGATATCTCAATGGCCTTGATGGTCCTGAGTCTATTCCTGCCAGCTACTGAAGTTAAAAACTGATAATATCTTATAGAGAACGATAATTTACGTTTTTATGTTCATATATTTTTGAAAGAAATAACATTGCTAATTTATTTATCTCTTGTAGTCATAGTTCGTGACTTTTATGCTTTATATTCTCTGCACAATATGGCAAATTTTAGGATCAAATTATTGAACATTAATATACTATACAAACACCAATACACAAGACGGATAACTTAGAGGGAAAAGTTCTACATCTTATCATTCGAAAAAAATATTTAAAAATTACATTTAATAAAACTTGTATAAAAATTACCCACGCAAGTGCTTTGCCTGTTTTTTTGAGGGCATTAATAATTTTCCCTCGCGACTCATAAATATTTAGTTTTGTTTCGCATGAATATATGCATGGAACGGTTTGCAATGCAATTCTTATGACTTATTTAAGTTGAAGAAGTTTTTCCAACTTTCTAGAATGGCTAGGAAGAAAATTACTTTTTTTGTCTCCTGCATTTCGGTATAAATTCTTATCATCCCCTTGCTGTTCCATCTTCCGCATGAATCTTCGTCTTGCTCCGTCGATCCATGCCTAGGGTAGCTAAAATAGACCCAAAGAGACGGACTGAGAGAGAATGTGAATGTGAAAGTGAGAGGAGTGAAAGGATTAGGATAATAGGACAAAGAGAAAATTGCCGATAGAGGAGAGAAAGGAAAGCCGAATGGAGATTTTGAAGTGGTGGGACGTAGATTGGAGGAAGTTAGCCAAGAATTAAACGAAGAGAATAAAATGGAGGAGATACAGAGAGAAGGGTTTGAAGGATAAAGAGAGAGGGATAAAGATATAGATAGACAAAGAAGTTGAATAAAGGAAGAGAGTCGATAATGGAGGAAAGGTATATGGGAAGAGCAATATGATTGTTAAGAATATATACGTAGAAAAACAGAGAGAGAGGAAACAGGAGGAGCATTGAATACAAGCAAAGGGAAAGAAGGGAATGGAAATTTATAATTTAGGAAACAAAATGGAGAAGATGGAGAGAGAAGCACAGATGGAGAAAGGAATAGAGGGATGGGGAAGGGAAGGGTATTCAAGAGGAGAGAGAGGTCAGGATAAAGCGAACACGAAAGGGAAAGAAAATAGGCCGATTATCGACGTAAGAGATTGGAAGAAAGGAAGGCTCGAGATTGGAAGGAGAGAAAGAGAGATGTTGGGCGGGAGAGAAGAGGTATAGAAGAGATGGATGGGAATTGAAAGTAAAAGTAGTTGATGGAGTGTGGGATTAAGCTGAAAAGAAAGAGGATAAATAAAGTACGTGTAGGAGAGAATGGTGAGGGTTGAACGGAACCGTTAATTTTCCAATAACACTTTATTCTACGGAATATGTCCCTCCAGTGTGGGTGATGGGTGTTCTCGCGGTAGCTCTTTATGTACCCTTTTCGAGGCGATTCACACCCATTTGAGTGCCGAGGGCGCGTCTTCTTCAGGAACCACCAACCGCATGATAATGGATGAGAGAAAATAGCCACCCCGACCGACCATCCCTCCTCTGTTCCCCCCTTTCAAGATGGCCCTCCCTGACCCACCTCGGGAGGCCGAGCTATCGATTCGACAGGTGTCCTTGCTAAATTTGAGGAGCCAGACACGTCTCTCGTGACTGATGACGTGGTCTCGACTCCAGTCCAATCCATGCCGAGGTGCGTGTCCAGAAATTTTTTGAGAAACGCTAAGCGTACCGTCGATTCATCACAAGCGATGTCCCTCGAAATATCTCGTGGCAGGGACGGATAATGTGTCGCGTTTAAGGAGAAACATGAGCGAACACTCCGTAACTGAATAAAGTTCCGAAAACAGATTGACTGATTAAAACGCATTTTATTACATGTGCTCGAACTGGAATTAGATAGATTTTAGTTATTTGGGTTTCATTCACTATTTTATTTCAATACATGTATTAAATTAATTACTGAAATTTGTTATAATTAAATATATATTAATTTAAAAAAACGTAGCTGGTAGGAAAAGATGTGTAATTAACTACGGTAAACTGGAACTGCAACTGACGCAAGCGACACGTACATACATCAAATTCTCATTGGTTTAGATATTCGGATTATGCGATTTTTCTTATGAATTTGGTCCAACGTAACATTTCAAATCCTTTTGCGCAAACACGACTTTTTGAAATATTTTAACAACCGGAACATTCTTATCTTTGACGATGAGAACGATATGGGTTTCATTTTGTATCAAGTGGAGCGGCGTTTTCATGCGTTCCCTTCCAATTTTTAATACAAAATGGAGCAACTAAGAGTGAAGTTGACTGTCTTAACAAAGTTGATGAGCTCTTTCTTTTAAAATACACAGTATATTGCATTCTTTACCTGTTACCGTTGGTGATGAGATGGAAATAAAATAAACGGCATTTTGCGCTTGAAGAAATTAGCTTCGATTTAGTTTCGGTATCATTTCGTATGACAACATTCAAATATGCATACTATTTGATTTATACGTGCGTTTCCAATATTTTACGCTTGGTTGCTTGTGATAATGCAATATATTCTATTAAGAAAAACTTGCTATATAAATTCAATAATTTAGCCTGAGAAATTTTAAGGGATTGTGCCAGAGGACGTGTCCATGTATTTATAAAATTTCTCGGGATGAAATCCTTGTATTTATTTTAGATCATCTTTATAAGTTAATGATTTTTACTATTTATTCAAATCAAAAGCTTTACATATTTTTTACTTTGTGCATATTCTACATTACTCGACTCTTAATTCCAGAAATTCGGCCAATTAAGAAAAGGCAGGGGATGAAACGGTATGAGTGTGAACTTATTGCGTTTTTATATCTATATTTTTTCTATATAATATTAATAAATGTTATATAATTCATAAAAAGAAAGAATTTTGTAGGAGATGTAGGACTTTTATGCTGCTGCCTAGTGTATGATTACTCACCATGCTGCTTTTAATTGTTGACAAATTCTATTTGGTTATTAGTAGAATATTTGACATATTTCTATTTTCTATTTCTTGTGAGATATCTTCCAGTAAAAAAGTAGACCATCAAAAATCGAGCACGAATATATAACAGAAATAGAGAACGTTGCTCAAAGTGCTGTAAGAGCTCTTCTATACTTTTGAAATTATAAAAAAAGAGTATCTCAGTACGGCATAATATAATATCTTCGCATAGCTGTTAAGCTGAATACTTCTCAGAATTTTACTACTAGTAAGAAAAACTAATGAATAGAATTTTAACAACGAGAAATTTGAAGTAAAACGTAATATTTTTTCTTTCTCACTGTACCTAAAATAGATTATGGTCAACGTCGACGTAGTGAATTTATTCCCCATGGTAAGCATACTCACTCCTGAAAAATTACGTTATGTAAATTAAAAGCCGCGGCATGTGTACGTACTAAATTTGGTCGAAGAGAGATTAGGTTTTTAAGCATTAAATTTGAATTGATGATGATCTCGCGATAGGAAGGTGGTGAATTTTTAACAGAATTTTAGACAGCTAAAGTCATACTTTACTGATGACGGTTAAATACGTTAAAATTCACATTTGAAATTCGTATTTTTTAGTTTCTTTGCTTTATGATGAGCGCATAAACTCTAATTCCGAGAGATTTGATATTTTTAGATTCCTGTAGCTGTTATTTTTCAGAAGAGAGAAAAAATCGACATTTTTCCAAGAAAAAATCATTTCACGTCCTTCAGGAAATAAATGAGTCATATTTTGATAAGAAATATTTTTTAATTAAAGTTGAAACTTTCTCCACCCAGGAACTCTTTGAAACGTATTCTTTTACAAAATTTTAACTCGATATAAAATAAAAATCTAGCTCTAAAATACGTAACGAGTTAAGCTCACATTGGTGATAATCATTTCATTTAACTCTCCCAAAAAATAATTGCTGAACGTGCCTAGAAAAGCGGGTAACCTAGGAGATCCATCCGTGACTAAACAATTTCCCAGAATCTCGCTGCTTACACTTCAGGTTACCCTCTGGGGATGTATGCCGTGGGGAGGTGATTTGCTACGAGGTCTAGAGAGGGCAGCATAGTGGGGGAAAAGGACACAGAGAGAGAGAGGTAGGGAGTAACCCGCTCTTTTTTTATCACCTTACTCACACAGAGCATGGCCGCAAGGCTGACCGTTGAGTCACGCGATAGAAGCCCACGGAGTGGTTGCGAGGTAGGAGGAGTGTCAGGTATCGGTAGGGAAAATGGGAAGGGAGGGATAGAGAGAGGAAGTAAGGGGCAGCTTGAGATATGTGGCACAGAGAGAGAGAGAGGTAAGGAGAGATAGCATCTCTACCTGGAGGAGTAAGGGTTTTCCCCGTCTTCTATTCTTCATCACCCTTTCCAGACATACCATTCTCCGACAACTCCCTCTCTCTCTCTCTCTTGTTCTCTCTTCTCCCTCTCTCTCTTTCTCTCTCTTTCTACCTCCATCCACCTCAATACTTGCCCTTTATCTCTCCCTTCCTCTCTAATTTTTTTCACCCTCGCTGGGCATTAATTGCAACTCTCACGCATTATGAATCTCTGCGAGGCCGCGGAATATATCAGGTTAACTTGCTATGTCACCATTCATCATCTGTGGATTGACGGACAAAGTTGGGCGAAAATGAAACTCTGAATCACTGTGTGTGTTGTTGGCCTCGATGTGCGGAATCGCGATGAGTTCGAATCGATGATTTATTAGGGACAGGCCGTAGCATCAGCCGGCGTAGTTGACGTCAATTAAATTACTCTGTGCGTGGAATGAAATTCCCTAAAGTTACGTTCTCAAAGAAAAATTAATGCAAATAAATTTCAGTATTCAAAGTTGGTGAGTAAAATTCTCATTTTTTGCTGTCTGCCGAGCAAATTTTGATAATATTAGATTTATTAAGAATAAAAAAATAAAAATGTAAACAAATGAATGGAGAAGTCTTTGCAACTCAATTGGTATGGTATGTCATGCTTTTATTAATTGCTAAAAAATTTCTTGTGAATATCCTAACACACATCATCTTCATCATATGTAATCTGTCCGTAGATAGGTATGTGTTTATTCTTGGCTAAACCTGGCTCTCCACATTTTCCTGCTCCCCGCAATATTCTTCACGTCTTGAAAGCTCTCTTTCCTTTTCAAATCATACATCACATATATATTTTTATTTATTCGGTTAATATATCCTTCTAAAGTTATATTTAATTTTTCTTCATATTTATAATAAACGCCTTTTTATTCCATCGAATGATTTTTAATTATGACTTTTACTATGGTAGAAATTACGTTCTTCTATTGTGACGGAAAGCGTCAATGCTATTTAATATAAAAATCCTAGTGTGTGTAATTGATTGATTTTTTCAGGTTCCTGTTCAAAAATTTCTATCGATCAACGAACCGAATAAACCCTCTCTTTACGCTGTTTCAAATTTAAGATGATAAAATAAAGGTCTCGAATTTGCATGGTCGATCCACTTTGCGATCGGATCAAGAGATTTATCCAAGGACGGAACGAGGTCTGCCATTACGATGAAGTGACCTTCTTCTCAAAAGAAATATTTCACTGCGCTTTTAAGGAACTGGCGGCGTTATATCGACCAATAGTGGCGCCACGTGTCACTATCGCGACCGCGGTTTAACGTCGTTCGGCGATCGCTAAGTGCGGGAAGAGATGTTCCGCAATCCGGCGTAACCATGCGATGCCCACTTGTTACTTCTTGAAGAGCTGACGAGTGAGGGAAAGGTGTGATAATTAGTTCGCAAGTCAAAATAGATGCACGCCGTGGAGAGAAAGTTTTCAGACAGCCTGGGAAATCGAGAGAGAAAGTAACTCCGCAAGGAATCGAAATTCAATAACAGCTATCGAAGATACGAACTGAATACTAAATCCCCTTATTTTGAATTCGGAGTTTTATGAGAATCGCTGATTGAATCGACGGTTTAAATTCAAAATAAGTGACGAAAAGGCCATATACTGAAGAAATTATTGATAGATGACACTGAAATACGAAACGATCCGACTGGTGCGAGGACAATAATGGCGAAATATATTATTAGACGACATAGCTCTTTTAAATTCACGAAAGTTACAGTATTTTATTAAGTTATCTATATTTAATCGTACATTTCTGGTTAAAATTATGAAATATTAGGTAATTTTTCTTTCAAAATTTTACAAAAGCAAGACGAAATGTAGCTTCAACTATGTTCCTTTGGGTTTAGAGCTGAAACGCAGAAATATACCCAATTCACGGCGACGAATAACAACTCCAGATAATTAAGTCTTTACTTTTGATAACCGCCCCTCTTTACCTGCCTGTCTCCTCGATCTTTTAAAAGGTGTATGTAGAGTTGGAACCTTTTTAACAATTCGAAGTTAACTGAATTATGGCGGCGGTTTAAAATGCCCAAAAATAATGATTTTGGTTATATTTGGAATACTTTTGGAGGCCACTCAATATTGGCGTGCAGTAGTATAGGAGGAATGGTAGGTGTGGCAAGCGACCGTAGGAGAAAGAGAGGGCAGGGAACAGGAGAAGAGGTGGACAGAGGAAAAGAAACTGATGGAGTGGGGAAATGACCCAAATGAGAGTGGTCTGCACGCATATGCAAATGAGCCGCGCGATAATATTTCTGAGGATTTCCGCGCTGGAAGGCCAGCGGTCAACGGCCAACGCGGAAGGCAGTATAAAAATGATTTTATTGCGCATGCGCGCCATAATGCCGTTCGCGGAATGACGTCATTCGTAATTTCCACCAATAAACGCTGCTACTTTAATGTAAGGAGTTTCCGTATCGTAATGAGACGTTTCTTTATGAAACCCTCACGGTATTAAAGTATAACAATAACTGGATTGGATAAGAGCATTAATAAAGAACATTCAAATTATTAAATAGTGTTGCTCACGAATGACTTATACCAGCAAACGCCTACAGTGTGCCCGCAAGCAAAAACACTCTCATGGAAAGGATATTAGGCACCCACGAGAATGTGTTTATCATGGCCATAATTGTGTAGCTTGAGTAATATATATCCTTTTTCTAAGCCTTGCCATTGATAATGCTAAATTGGAGCCCGTATCTCACCATAAACTTCTTCCAATAACTGTTCACCCAAGAAAAAGTTAGCAATCTCATTTATTATACATCGTCGACACCTCATAATATTTAATCCTGTAAATCAATTTTATTTTTATAACTGTCAGTTCCAGATATTTCTATAGTATTTATCAATTCTGTAAGTTAATGGTGTTAGAATTTTTACAAATACATTTTGCAGTATATTACCCCAGCGTAATTTCTTTCAATTATCTTTTCGATGCGTTATTTCATTTATGTACCCAAATCAGTGCTTCTTCTATCTAACATGAGTGAATCCTTGCCATTCGCAGTCTCGGTTATTAGCGGATAGCTGACTGTCTAAACATGTCTCCATTTAAACGGCTAACTATTCACCGATGTCGCTCAGAGGTATATTTTTTCTCTAATGTGGGATGAAAGGAAATAAATTACAGTTTATGCTTTCTTTCAGTGTAAAATTTAAAGAATCAGCTTACTATTTTAAAATTAAAAATTTTGATATTCTTATGAAAAATACGCACTATGGTAAAGCGTTGGGTCATTCATCCTAAAACTCGCCCGCCGTCTGAATGCTACATTCTTACTCTTACCTCTGATGAACAGCAATAGAATGTACTCTTTGCGTTTTTATTGCAAAAAAGAATAAGTTTTACGTTTACGTATGTAAACGCTATATAAAACAAGGCGATCACAGAATAGCAGATTCATTGAAGAGATCGCTCGTTCAGTATGCCAACCCTCAAGATGATGAATGCATATGTTTCTTAACGTGATATGTTCTTTGAAGTTTTTGGAGAACGATCATGGATTTTTGCATAATTTATTCTCGTATAAATACATACAGTAATTGCTGTGTGTCGAGAACCTATCCCCCTTTATTCCCTTAAGCCCTTGATATAGGTATTTGCGGTTTCGTCATTCGCGGGAGTCTCAGTAACTTGTCCCCCGTGAATGGCAAGGGGTTTCTCTACTGTGATACGTTGAAACCTATCACTTTTTGTTGTACTTTAGTTCACTCGTGACCATGGATATAAAATCTATATAATATGTTCATTCTAATATTTTAGTCACATGCACTTTCTGGTGGTCGCAAAGCTTTGTTTGGAATGAAATTCTATATCTGTTTCCATTGAAATGTGTAAAACGTTTTAATTGCAGTCTCAGAGGATTTTTAAAAACTGTATTGTAAACACAGACTATCAAAAATAAAATTCGTTTGGTATTAAATTCTTTTCCTTCGTGATGACATTTTGAAAAATTGTAAAATATATTAAATTTATCGCGAAAACACTTTAGATTGTTAAATTTACAGAGCTTTATTTATAATTTGTTTTCTGACTGAATGGCAACCACGGACAATGAATTTAATTTTGAATCAGAAAGCAGAATAGATTTTGTCCCTGTAAGATGTCTGCGTTCAACCCAATTATAAGCTCCTTCGCTCGACTGTTTTACCCCGTAGTGTTATGCTACTCCTCGCAACTGTGATGCGAGGCACACTGCCTAACATCATTGCCCTGATCTTATAACAAAATGGTGGCTTGCGCCACACAATGCATATTTTTGTTACACAAATCCACCCATACTCTTAAAAATGCCTCTACATAAAACTTATATAAATCAATTACTGGAATAAAATAATTAAATTAAATTTCAGGTTTTCGGGAATTAAACTCAGTACTTTGTAATACACCTATTGAAATAAACGGAAGGATTAAATGTAGGACAAAAACCACTTTCCATCACTTATGTTTAGGGTATGGACTTTTCGGGTTTTACCTGACTTTTGCCAGATTTTTACCCTTCGATTGCCTTTTTTAAATTTCGGGTAAAACCCGAAAAAATTCGAAATTATTGTTTAAGCACTAAGCGCTTGAGTGCAGTGTTCGTGATCAGTCTGTTTATTCTCTTTGTAAACAATTTATTCGTAAGCACTCTTTGGTAGCATAATCTTAATCTCCTTGGTTTGCTCGCGCCACTAACAGTCAAGGATCTTATCTTAGCTAGTCGCTGCTAGATCTCCGATGTGATAAGGAAAAAAGAATCCAGGTGTCTGTTGGTTGAAAACACTACGAAAGAAAAATCATTTCACTAATATCTGTTGTCTCCAAAAGAAGTTGAACGGGAAGCAAGATATTTGTGCAGCCTGCGAGGTGTTCCTCTCCACCTGGAGGCGTTTAAACACAAGATATCACACTTTCAAACATAATTAAGGTATAGTAAAAAGTTTTGACTGTTGATCAAACTTTTAAATTATTAAACAAGATTTTTATTTTATAATAATTTTATCCGAATTACAAAATAATAAAACCCGAAAATTGCCCGAGATTGAACTTTTTAAAACCTCGAAAAATCTGTAACTGATTTATATCCGATTTTATCCCGAATGGGAAGAAAATAATTAAACCCGATATTTACGCTCCGAATGAAATTATTTTTTAAACCCGAGAAATCCATACCCTACTTATGTTATCTGTTTATGTATGTTACAGCCTAGCATCCAAAGAGTGATACGCACAATTTCTCCCACAATGGCATTGATCACAGAAAATCATAACGGCTGAAATATAGAATATACGAAATATGGAAATTGTTCGGATCCAATTGCGGAGGCTAGTGACCGGTAAACTACATTTAAGCGAAACCCGGAACTTGGAGAAAGCGAAGGCAGCATAATTGGACCGATGACGCAGAGTGGTCACATATCTTAAAACTGCGGTCAATGACCCCTCGGCCGCCGCAGCGAGATGCATATCTCGGGACATTGGTCTCCTGGCTTCGTACAGGAGAGCCAATAGGATTGCGTGACCGGACACGTGCTATTCGACGCGCTCCGTGGTTTCTCCGATAGTTACTGGCGATAAATAACACCCTCTTCAGGATTTTACTCCCAATCGAAGTCGAAATTGATACTTCAATTGTTTCAGAATTTGGAGAATGAAAAGAAAACGGATAATCAGCATCAATACTCGCTGTGATTTTTATGATGTATTTTTTATCTGTAGTAAAATACTTTGACCCATATTACTTGAAAAAGGAAAAGCTCGAATAATTCTTGGTCTTAGAATCGTTGACCAATCAAGAAAGAAGCCAACTCAATAAATATTATTGGTAAAAAAGTAATTAGTATTTCATACTTTTGTGAACTATCGACGTTTTTCTGAGCATAGTATTTCAATATTATTGTTATAAATCAACCTTTGCCAGTATTGCTAATACCAATCTTTGCATTTAGGATGTCTTGTCAACAAGGATCGCTCCACACTTAAAACATTTCAGGGAATATATAAGTTGAAATATTTTTTTGTTCATTTAATAAGCGGCAGATCCAAAATGTCGTTAAAAAACTTGTGTCGAAGCTAGCAATATTATTTTACATATGCATGGAGCAGTTTCCCTTAAAAAAAAACGGAATTTGGAATGCGTGTTTCCTCATTTTATAAATATAAAACGGCAGCGGATTTAAATAAGTATTTAAATAAGTATTTAATTTTTTGAAATAAATTCTATACGAACGCCTTGTTAAATTTTCGAACAAAATTATCTCAAAATGACTACAGGTTGAGTATTCCCAATCCGAAATTCCGAAATCCGAAATATTCCGAAATCCGTAACATTGTATTAACTCGCTTCTCAGTCCTGAGTTTTTTAAAATATCTTTGGATAATATGAACATAGTGCCGCCCAGTGATTTAGAAATGATGAAACGATTCAATATTGTCACGTTCATTAAGTGAAAAAATACCTTTTTATTCCACTTCCATGTCCGTTGACTAATTGAATAACTATTTGCCATTCGATCTCCCTTGTTTACAAATTGCATGTTTCGATTGTAGTCCTGAAAAATGGCTGGCTTTACAGAATTTCCATGTTCATCACAGAAATTACCATTTACAGGTGGATTGTGCGTGTTTGTTGGTAAATGTACGTTTCGTTTGCCGTCAAATCTTTTTTTACTTGAACACGTATACAGTATCACTCCTTTTTAGTTTCTGTATCTTTCCGTCAAAACTTTTTGGCATTCCTTTGCGATTGGGTCTAACAGTCCCGCAACAATAAATTTTTCGTGTCTTCAGATCATCAAATAAGTGAGGAGATGAGAAGAAATTATCCATTAAAAGTTTATGTCCAACTCTCCCAGTCAGTTTCTTTACAGTTGCGTGAATGGCAGCGCGAAAGCGACGTAGCAGCTCCTTACAAATCACAAGAAAAATAAACTCACTTAGTTATTCCACAAATTGAAACGAAATAGCTGAAATGGTTTTAAATCGAGGAGATCGTGGAGATAGTGACGACGAAGATGAAATTGTTAAAACTGCAGTAAAAATGCCTATAAACGACATGGTAAAAAAATGTGATGAAATCATTGGAGGACTGGAGCAGTGTGAATTTATTACAGAACAAGAAATAATGTCAATATATAAGATAAAGAAAGACTTTTAAAACAAAAACCTTCGGTAATGAGGCAAATGACACTACAGGAAATATTAAAAAAGGCCATCCAATACGATCATATCGTGTATTCCAAAATCCGGAAAAATCCAAAATCCGAAACAATCTTGGTCCCAAGCATTTCGGTTTAGGGATACTCAACCTGTACTTCAAATCCTTACGTATTTTTCCCCTAAGCCATTTAAAAACAATTTTTGTATAAAAAATGATCGCTTCATTAATTAGTCGTTACTTCTATGCCAGTTCAAGTCTGCCATCTCCAAACAGAAACGTTACGACTCTATCGGCTGCCTTTCTCTCCAGAAATTAACCTGCGGGTTCAGTGAAACTGTTCCAAGTTCTTTTTTGGTAGTTGAATCCTCGTTTCCCTGTTTATTGTAGATGTCATTAAAACTGCTAAGCATAATATGGTATGCGTACACAGGAAATTAACCCCTGTAATATCATTGGCGTCTATTTTGCACATCGTTAAGAGTATGGAAATTCCGACGAATATTTTACATCCTCGCTATTTGCGATGTCCGTGAAGGTACTTGCGAATGGGGCTATAGTGATCGAGGGAAGGGGTGTACCATATTACGGAGAAAAAACGGTATCGTTCTAAGGGTGGTTTCAAGAGTCGAGTAGAAAGGTGAGAAATAAGAAATACAAATAATTTTCTCAGTCTTTAGGTAGCCACCCTGATTATCTCTTATAACTGGTCTCTTTAAATACAAATTTCTTTGCGTCCTGGAAATACACACTCCCGTTTCTATTCCTTTTCCTCTGTTGCTACTCTGTATGTTTTCTCTTTAAAAGTTTGCCACCGATCATTATTTGCTGCGGCCATTTTTTTGTTTATCTACTCACGTTATTTAAACATTGCTCTGAAATTAAATTAAATATTTCCCAAGTGATTTATTCTTTACTTTAAGTGTTTCGTTATTCAACCGTATTCACGTTTCGATAGAATTTGATTGACTTGTCTGATTGTTAAATTATCACAGTCGTCCAATCTAACATTTTAGTGTTTTCTTCAAAAATAGTGCCATTTCCGTCCGTTTTAATATAACCTTCTTGATTACGCGGGCCTCAGTCTTATTTAGGAGCGCTTCAGAGATAGGAAATTCCGTAATATCATACAATACATTATTGCCTCTAACAGTTGTTTGGTGTTAAAACCATTTATAAATTTCGCAGACCGTAGGTTGCCGATCCTTGATTTAAGGTTTTTTCAAATTTCATTTTGGTTGCGGAAAAATCATTATTTTAAGTATTTTAAAATTTCTTCAATAATTACATTTTGTGCTGATTGCGTGAGGATTCTAAACTTAGATATTTTGTTTTTGCGAAACGTTTGACATCAGCAGACCTCATGTTTGAGACTGATAATGACAAATACGCCTTTAGAATTTTGATGTGATGCCCGGACTCACTTCTACAAAAGATGATCTAAAAGAGGTATTGTTGTTATTTGAAAAATTATTATTCTTCGCAAAAAATAATTTTATAAAGAGCACATAGCAACTAAAATATGGACCACATTTTACTTCGGCAAAGATGCATTAACTTTTAAAAATTATATAATGACAGGTTAAAACTTTCTTATGCTACAATCTTATATATTTTTTCCAATGCATAAAGAAACGCAATTTCTCAAATATATGTCGTAGAGTCTTGATCGTTCTTTTTCTGAAAAGTCACTGGAAATTCCATTTCATAAATATTCCGTAAATGAAACTACCATTATAGTTTCTTCGACCTTGAGAAATTTGCGACTTCAAAAAAGCCACAGTGTGTCAGTAAGCTAGTATTAGTGAGAGTAAACTATGTATGAAAATTGAATTAAGACTTTCATTGCATGAAAGCTTATCTAACAAAGTAATCAGTAAGGTAGTAACGCTACATGAAGAAGCTTGGCAACCTTGCAAAAGGCTTTATTCAGACCATTACTCCTCTACTTTTTGCCTCTCTACTTCCCATTTCATCTCTCGTCTTCGAATTTATTCCTTTCCACTATCCTCTCGACCTTCTCACACCTTCTCTCATCCAACAATCTCCCTTTTGCCTCCCTCTTCTCCTTCCGCTTAGTCTAACCCCATGAGGGCAATCGGTGTGCCCGTTGAACTTAATTAACCATTAGCTTAATTGGTTGATTAGCGCAGTGGGAGAGAGAAACAGAGAGAAATTCTATGCATGAGAATTCTCAGCTCGTTGTATTAGAGATTCCTTGGTTTTGAGTTAAGAGAGGGCGTGAGCTTCTTGTAGTTGGTCTTACTACAATCTACACTTCAACACTTTTGCGCCCTATAAAAATATCGACGAGGCGTTCGTCATTTGTTTTAATTTCACTTTCAATCGTAAGTTATTCAAATGCAGGAAGACCTGTTGACCAACATTTTTCTTTTTCGAGTGATGACTTGTTTTGTTTGCTGTAAGAATGCTCTTAAAGCCTTTAGATATTTTTACCATACACACGTTTTTATATTTCTTAATTTAATTTACTTCCATTAAAATATTTTAACGAATGGCATTTTTATAACATTGACGGTGATAAAAATCTATAAATTCATATTCTCTGACACATATTTTCATTGCTTCCACAAAAAATTTGGTTTATACGCGTTTTAGAAAGAATAATTGGAGATTCAGACCAGTACCGTAAATAGGGCGGGGCAAGCGGGGCATCTGCCCCGGGTGCAATTAAGTAAGGAACGCAAAAATCCAAATTGTAACTAACGCAACTAAGAAGTATCCTCACCTCTTCCTCGCCTAAATACCTAAGCTACAACTTCAAACCCCTTAATTCTGGCCACTCCCTGAACACCCGAGGATCATCCAAATTACTTATTCCCACTCATCGTAGCAGTTTCTATAATAAATCCTTCACCGTTACCGCCTGCAATCTTTGGAACTCTCTCCCCTTTCACTTTTACTCTGTCAATGGTATTAACCAATTTAAGAATAATTGTGCTAAATACTTAGCCAGCATTAGGTCCTCATAAAAATGTAATACTTTCCTCTGTATTTTTCCTTCTATCCTTCATTTAAATATTAGCACATCACTATATCCATCAGCAAACAGGGCAGTGATGATGATTTTTATTATTTTACTTTGTGTATATTTGTGCTGTACTATTTTTATTTTTTATTTTTTTTTTATTAATGAATACCTTGAAATGATTTTCATTTCTCTATATTGATTTGTATTGAATTCTGTACATTTATATTTATCATACTGTGTATCATAATGGTTAGGTGGAAGAAGGGGCCATATGGCCTCAACCTCGCCGTAGTAAGAAATAAATAAATAAATAAATAATAAATTAATTAATTAGAGACAAGAATTCTTTGAAGGAGGGGAGTCACATATTTAGTAGTTTTCCCTAGACGCTCAAATAGCTAGTTACGGCGCTGATTAAGATTAATTTAAGATAAACTCACGTCCTTCACAGTTCCCACTAACGATATCCAACCTTAAAAAATAAGATTCAATAATGAAACACAATTTTCTAATTCAGGACCAGTATCTTTAAGAATGATGAAACTTGTTCCGAGGACTACACAAACAACTAATCACCTAAATTTTGCTATTTATAAGAATAATATAATATAAGAATGATGCTAGATAAAAGGGACACATGAAAAATTAAGAAGAAAAAACCGGTAAATAGACTGCTACATTACTGAAAATTAAATTAATTAAATACTTGTGCGCAAAAGACCGCTACAAGAATGTTGCAGTCATTAAGACATTTGTTATTCAGTTTAATGGGCACATTGTACAAAATTTACAAATAACTAGCAAAATTTCGTGAAATAGACCAAAATGGTAATAAGCTGATTCTCTTTATTTCGCTTTTCGACGAAATTCTCCAAGAAAAAAAAACAAAATGGTGTTGTTTTAATCGCTGGCCATAAAAACCAATGAAGTACAATAGGCGAATAGAGCTACTAGTCCACCAATGTAGGAACAACAAGTTAATAGATAAACTTTTCGATTGCCCTATTCGCAGAGAACAAAATATATTTTTATTCTAACTGTTCAAGCTTGCACAGTACTTTTTTTAAAGTTGCATATGAATGAGTACGCGGAAGTAATTCGTCAACAGGAAGGAGTGAATTGGAGGGGGGAAGGGAGGAAGAAGGAGGAAGTGAGGCGATTGGATTGGAGAGAAAGGAGGGAGGGAATGGGGAGAAGCGGGGAGGAGGGGGATGGAGGTTTTTGAGAGTGAAATGGGATGAAGTATGGAGGTTGTAACAAAGTTAGTTACGGTGGGAAAGAGAAAAGTGTTCCTGGTTAGTTAAGCTAATGGCCGCAGTGCAGTACCCATGGAGGATAGCGTGGGGGTTGAGAGGGGAGGGGAGAAGGCAGGAGGCGAAGGGACTTGCGGTGAGATAGGCAGAGTGGTCGTAACAGTTGGCTTTTTTGGCACCGCAAAAAAAGGTTGCTATAGTATTCGGATGGCAACCGGTTGAATGCGATGTTTTGGGTTCTAAAATTTCCTTTCCTCTTTAGCAAACGAATTTTCCTCGAATTTTAATTCCTTCGCCCGAGAATTGTTTGAGAGTGGAAACCTACTCGTTCTAATTTCGAACACGATTTTACCCTTTTGCGGCGGTTCTACATTGGCGCTGAAATTTTTTAGGTGCACCTAATTTTTTTGAGTTTGAAAAGTCGCATATTTCGCGCTAAAATGTTAAATTAACAAGCTTTAGAAAAAATATTTTGGCAAATATCTCATTGTTGACTTATTTTGGTATTTTTAGAGTTTACTGCGAGACTTATTAGCAGTTCGAACCATGCATTTGAAGGATAAACTTATGAAGACGTAAATGTAATTTGAATTACAGACAGTATTCTAATGTTATGAATTGACAGAAAGAATTTATCAAAGATCATTATGAAAACCAACATAAGCTGGAATATGGAAAATTTGAAAACTTTTCAAATTTCCTAACATTCTACCGAATTCTAATCAAACATAATTTGTAAATATTCAAATAAAACAAAGACGGGAAACAAAATGATGTCCTAAAAAACGTGTACAGTACAGATATTTGATTTAAATCGATTGTAAAATAAATCCAAATCGATTAAAAGTGAATGTTTATCTCAGGGAATATAGTGCCAAGTAAAAATGTAAGCATTATTAAGCTGAGCTACTTTAGAATATGAATTTAACATATCCGTATCCATAATGGCTAAATTGCAGTTAAGATTAAACCAAAAGAAAAGCGAGCAACACTTTTGTTTTCTTTCACCTTGCATGTGGCAATAACAATCTCTCGTGTTATAAATCTCAATCTATAACATTCGTATTACTGAATAAGAAAATTAAATAAAAGAGCTGATGAAATTCAACTATACCTCGATTGATTGAATAAAATTTCTGGTGGGATGTATTCAAGTGGCCAAAATTATTCAGAGATAAATCCGTAGATGACAAAAATATACACTGAAAAGTTAAAAAAGGAATAGACTTATTCTAAATATAATTGTATCGTGTTTATTTATTGGAAACCTATATCTCAAAATTGAAATAAGTAGCTGATGAAATAACTAATTTCATCAACTAACTAAACCATAAAATCAAATCTTGTGTATAAAACAACAGCATGTAGATTCCACTATGTTGTTGCTAACATTATCATTAAATAGGTTTATTTTTGACAAATACAGAGGTGATGTTATAAAATAGGCTGCACTAACGCCGTTTGAAAGAAGAGTAAAAGGAAAAAGACGTCAAAATAAACATTTTAAACTAATCAAATTGAAACTAGAGTAATTGATCAATCTCGCAGAAAACGCAGGATAAAATGATGGTATCATCTAAAAAGACCCAAAATAGCCATTATGGTCTGTTATTATAAACCCGTTACGGTGAGGGATCAAGGATGAGATAGCGGAATAGTTTGTCATAGATCATAAAAAAAGAAAAACTGCTTTAATTGACTCATATGAGAAAAGGCGATAGCGGTTATGTATACTGCACTATTTGTTCAGTTAGATTCCTATTTTAAATTACCTAGTATTGTGAAATTTATAAAGTTTTGAATTTTAACAGTCTTTAACTAACTTAGTTTACTCTTTCAAATTGATAGATGATCTTTTTAAGGGAAATTATTTTAAATATTTTACACTAATGAATAATTTAACAATATTTGACAATATTTGCCTTTAAGTCAATATTTTGCGCCGTATGTTGTTTAATCGTTTTGTCTCGTGCAAACAATTAAGGTTTATTTACAAATAAACGACTCTTATCGCGTAGTTGATGAAATATTTCTGCCTGTAACTCGGTGACAACGGTGCATAACACGCGAAAATTTTATGGGCTGATTGTATAAAACGATGTGTAACAACGTCGAGGCAGTTGAAGGTTTGAAGGACACCATTTGGAGACAAGTGAAAGTTTTGGCGGTGGTTTACTGCAGACTGAGCTTTAGAGTTCGTAAATGTCAAGGACGGATAGATGAAAGATATTCCTCAAACTAGATACATACGGAAATTTTATCTCTGTAAGAGGTAAAATTACTTAAATATTTTTGATTTTCGCCGAAAGTCGCTTAAATTATTCCAACAAGAGAATATCAATAGCCAGCAATCAAAAAGAAGCGAATTAATAGATATTTTATCGAACTTTTATTGTTCTATTTGCATTTTAATGGCTCTTGATTTTCTGATTAAGAAAACAATGGCTAAAAAGATTCTAGAAAATAAGCCATAACTATTTTATGATTTTTTAATTCAAAAATATGTTGTGTGACTGTCGTTGTACCACCATATGATTCTTATTGCATTTGAAATTATGCGCATTATAACAACCAAAACAATGACCATAAGAGTTTTATACTTCAAGCATATATTTCATTGCGTGTCCCAAGAAAACATTCTTGGAGATCGTTAGTTACAACATTATTTTTTACGCAGTCACAAACCATCATAAAATTTCATATTATTACTTCACGAGTTTCTCCGCTTAGTCTTTAAATAATCAACATTAGTTATTGAATGACAATTTAAATAGCCATTCCATTTCACGTTTGCGCGTATACGTAGCTGAAACGTCTCGTTTAACGTAAGCTGGCAAATATTTACTCAAACAGAGCTTTTTAAAATGTGCTGCAGATTTACAATTCTTAAGTCTTCTTTCTACTGTCCAATTTTCTCAAGTTGCACAAACTCTGTAAAGTAATTTTTGTCCTTAGCAATCCGGTGTTATCTGATTCATATCTATCCACTACAGGTGAATTTTGTGGAACCTATCCAGATTAAAATACAGAACTTTCATTTAAACAGAGTGAATACCACTCTTGATGATTCATACTTAAGGAAAATTTTGGATGGAGAAAAAATAAACCGTTAGATGATAAAATTCAAATATCCACGTCCAAGCGTCCACGTCCGTGTTGAGAATTGCCGAGGGTATTCGCGTATTTGCTAAGTGATTCTTATAATATTTTTTCCAGAGTATTCTCATCGTCCTGCTTCAAAGAGAATAGCAAAAACATTAAAAGAGGCGGAGTACAAAAGGAGAGCATTATTGCCAGAAGTATAAGGATTTGCGAGAGAGGAGAGATAGTGGTTTTTTGGGAATGTAATCATGGGTTAGGAGATAAGAGGGGATTTATTAGAGAGAGGCAGACAAGAGCGGAAAAAGGGAACGAGAAGCGAAAGGACTGAAGGAAAGCACTACAAATTTTTTAGCATTTTAGCATCATTCCTGCTTCTTATTCGTAAAGTGCTTTACATTACCATATTCTTGAAAAAATCTGATGTGGCCACCACATGAATTTCACCATATCTGTAATATTTCTAAAAATTCCAAATAGGTTACATAATAATAAAGTTTTAAGAAACTGCGACAAAATTTTAGACTTTACGAAGAACAGAAATGAACTCAAACCATAGGCTTCTGATATTGGATATAGCCACAAAGCTCCAAAAGAAAAGAAAAGAAAAAGGAGCGTTACTAAGACGTAACTAGGCGTCAATTGTTAACAGCCGTCGGTAGGTGGCGTGGTGGTGGCAGCTAAAAATATAAGATATCTCTTAAAAAATGCATTATATGGAAAAATGTTTCAAAAAAAGGTTGTAGGAAATTTAATTTCCTACAACTTTTATCCCAGTATATTTTACATTTATCAGATATTAAAGAAAATATTTTAAAATAACGGATAAGTAACAAGAGTAAACACCCACTTCTGTTTGACCGATTTTTACCAAAAACTAATCAGTTCTTGTGACTGTCATAAAAATATTAAATATAAAAATTCGCGTTGACCTGATTAATAGTTTTTGAGTTGAAGCACCCTCAAAAAGCTATCACATACACACACACAGACACCATCGAGAAAATGGTCAAAACGTGTTCAGGGGACCTCAAAACGTGTATTACCTTTAAAATCTCGAAGTCGATTTTTTTCATGAAAACAATACCATCCCCTCTACTACGTATATGGAGAAAGTAAAATGTTCTCTGTAACAGTCCCCCGAGAAAATGTTTCGTTGAAACAATGTTTAAATAATATAAGAAACTGAACGAGTTATCCACTTATAGCATGTAATGAATTTTCTATTGTAAGACCAAAGATATATGAAAACGGAATGAAATGAAAATCGAAAATAAGAACTCTCTCGCCTTTGTTTTCAAAATTTTTTGTCTTGTTGCCGGGGATTGGAGTCTCCTCATCAAAATCAATTCCAAATACCCTCAATTCACCCTTGAAATTATATCAATTCTATCATTATTATATCAATTTAATTCAATTTTATGTCAATTTAATTCAATGTTATATCAATTCTCTCAATTAAATTGCTTTTATATTGAAATCCTGAATGTATGTCCATGCAAAACTTGGAAGATATCGTTTTGGCTTAAATCGGTTGGTGACTTCATACTTTTACTCTGTGGATAACTTTTTTGGCGAATTTGTTGGCAGTACGTATTTTGTACGTCTTATAAAAATTTGACAATTAAAAATTTTAAGCATGTTTTCTTTTTAAAAAAGTGAGTGTTCTCAGTTTACATGTGCGTCCGCTCGTGGTCATTAAACTCTCTCTATATATATATTTTGTTCAAAAATTCTTTTCCAATCGTTACCATTTAGAAAATAATTAATTACTTCCTATCAGAAGTTCATAGGTTGTTATTTTTCCTGGAGAAACTAAAATTTTGAAATGAAACTTTGACAAAAACACGGAGACTGTATTAGGGGAGAGTAGCCCAAATTGGACCAGTTTTAAGATTTTTGTGATTTACCTCATTAAGTACGGCATTTTTAGATTTCTTGGTAAAAATTCTACATTAGCATTTAACAAATAAGAATGTCATAAAATTTTAGTTTCCTATTTGAGCGTGATAAAAAAAAATAAATTTTGAAACACTGCAAACGGTCCAATTTAGGTGAAGTGTCGCCAAAATTGGACCATAGGTTACTTAAATTGGACCACTGACAAGAATTTCTAATAGAATAAACATTTAACAACTATACACTTTTTGTTCTAGACAAAGGCATATGAATGAAATAGACTTTTTTATTCCTTATTAAAGCCACTTCCTCTCTGCATAGGTGTTGCTTCTGGCTGCTGTAAAGAAAGTTTAAGATGTCTGGCCATAAAGGCGTCGTACCATTTCTTTCCCGCTGACTGTTTTTCTGGATTAAATGGGTGTGTTAAATTGTTCTTTTGTCTTTTCACATATCCGAAACGCCAGATTTTTATCCTTAGGTGTTATTCCAAACATGCATTCTTCCAATCACAATACATGATTCACCAGTTCCACTTCCACACCACTTCCACTTCAGGTAGAGCAACATTTCTCCCCATTGCTTTCTTCTCTGCGACAGCAAAAATATTTGTTCCTTTTGCGTTTCTCTTTAGTATTGCTTTTGGTAGGCAGAAAGTTCTGGTTGCTTCATTAAGGCCAATTCCGCCATGCTGATACGCTGATAGTGCTCTTTCTATGTTCTCACTATTCCATTTCCCGTACTTTTTTACCTTTCGCCATTCTAAAATTCACAATGCTAACTTCAGAAAGTATTTTGCAATTTGTTGTCTTGCAGCTTAATACTGAGAAATAACAAAAAATCTCGTTTTCTGTATGAAATAATCTCAAAAACAAATAATTAAAATTTTGAGACCAAAGTATAAATAGAAAAAAACTAAAACATATTCTTCGTACTATACGAAATATATCCATAGACCCATAGGTAAGATTAATTTTATCACAGGATTTCTTTAATATACTCACTATATGAACGATTTCCCTAGTTTTATTCTGTAACACGTGAGTTATCTTTGTATTCTTTTTTAAAAAATAACACTCTCCAGTAACTAGTATTAATATGACAATATTTAACAAAAATGTGAAATTTATTGTAATACTCGGTCAACAATATGAAATCGCTTTAAATGGTCCAATATGGGAGACACCTGCCTGTCCAATATAGGGGAATCTGGCCATTTTGTTTAACACGCTGAAGAAACAGATCTATAAAACTGTATTCCTACATCATTATCTTCACAGGTTAACTGGCTTTTAAACAACGATTTCATTTAGACGTTTAATATGAACATTATTACCAAGCATCTGTCGTGAGCAATTTCCATAAACTATAATTTCCCCGATTGCAAACGTTTCTGCAGAAGGATCTCTATGCTTTCACATGCTATCGCTAATTTCTCCAAGCAGTATCGAACCTTTTCTCCGCGAAGTAGTTTGGATCGGGAATCGTTTATGACGATTTCGGCGATTAATATTTCACGTTGGGACATTTATAGCTCCAAAAACATTCGATAGCGGCAAAGAGGGATTTCGAGAGAAGGAAAGACCATGAAATGAGGCGGGGGCGAGGCTCAATTGGCGGACGCAGTGAAAGGGACCTCGGGGAAGAGGGGGGCTATAGAAGGGGAGCGCGTCTCTCTCTGAATGATGCATCGAAGGAATAAGGGAGAGGAACCGACTTATTGATGATGGGTTGCCGGCAGTGGTTGCCATAGCCCCCCACAATACGTTCAAAAACCCTCCCCCTCTGTCTCCACCTTACTTCCCCCTCTCTAACCATACGCCCCCAATCCTCTTCCTCCGTCCGCCCCCTTTGCTCTCTCCCCACGTTTAGGGAGAAGGAGACGCCTTACCTCCACTTCCGTTTCACGCAAGGTGCACGCATACACACGGGGGGAGGGGGGAGGTAGGGTCGGGAGATTAGGAGTCGAGCTAACATGAGTGCATTTCTGAGAGGGGGAGACCGATTCGAATGTCTCCCTCTTCTTCTTTTTGTGGTAGCAAAGACAGATTCCCTCCGACTGCGTGTTGAAAGGCTTACTGTACTTCGCTTTGTATACTACGGTTGGTGACACCTTGTGTGTTTTTCAAACAATTAAATGTATTCAAAAGATTTGGCAAGTGTAATACAGGATAGCACCTTGGAGTCTTGATTCTTTTTAATATGCATATAATTTACTTTATCAGGGGTTATTTCGCGGAAGTGTTTAATATTAATCAGAATATAACACAAGTAGTACTTTTCCACAATGTAATGGTAATGTAATGTAATGGTTCCCCCTCCACTCTTCCCCTTTTCTTCGTTACTATATAGACCCTTACACACCTCGCCTATCACCAGATGGTGTCGTATCACGATGAAAGCGGTCGTAAGGAGAATGCATCTTGTGGAAAAGTACTACTTGTGTTTTATTATTAATAATTTTTAATATACATTAACTGGACTAAATTAAGTTCTAAACCTATAATGTTTCCGTAGGACAAAGTTATATGTCCAGAAAATAGGTAGGTAATATATTTACTCATAACGCTGTAGATTTCAGAGCTAAATCAGCTTGTTGTAATTAATGGTAGATGATTTTTCACAACTATGTGTACTAAGCGATTTAGCGATCAAGAAAGTACATTGTAACAGCTATTTACAACATTACCATCATCTTTAAGGCGTTACCTTCACCGTTTAACCATTGCATCACTAAGCAGAGGTCATCCCAGTATCTAAATATTTGAAATATTTAAGCGTTAAACTCTAGCGTAATCTCTCGTGAGTCGTGCATGCGACCACAAGGAATAAGCTTACATTGAATGAGGAATGAGAGTGCGGAGGAAGTGAAGTGAGCCTGTCATTTTCCATTGGCTTGGAGTAGGTTGTAGTCGGTTCCAGAGTTTTCTGCACACTTTGAAAGCAATCTTTCTCTATTCATATCGCAGACAATCTTAAGTAATTAATAATTATTTGGAAACAGCTATACTAATCCCATAAAACCTACTGTATGCGATTCTTAAAGGATAAATATTTGGCTCAGATTTAAAAACAAATAAAGTTCTTACGATAAAATAAGTATGTAAATTCGTCACCCGTAGGCAAAATATGGAAATGAATCGTTTATCAGTTTAATTACTTTCAGCTGGGAAGACTCATTGGGTTTTGTCTCTTATTTCCAGAACAAGTTATATTATTTCATTCTATCCAATTATTCCCATTCACAATATCGGCACTGTAAAGAACGAAAGAAAATCTCCATCCAGAATAAGGTACCACCCTCTGTTTTTTAATTCTTTCTCCCTGGACGTTATAGAGAAATTTTGAAAACCCATATCCAAGGTTTTATAAAATTTTGAGCTAGGAAACAGAAAGAGGCGTGATTTCAAGGATACTGTTAATATATTATTGAAATTTAATGTAAAGAGCTCACTACTTAGCTATTTTATCTGAGAACGTTTGAAACAAACTTCGTATACGTGAATTGTTAGCATTAAATGAATAAATTATAATTGTAAAAATTGGTCAAAATCAGGATCGGATGATAGTTTCTCAGGCTCAGGGGTTTGCAAGTCAAAAGTAAAAAAATCATATTAAAAAAAAGAACTAACGTTATATACCAATATAATTATAGAAAATAAAACATTTTTAGAAATAGAAAAAATATTTTTTTGTCATCCTGAATCCTGGTCTCCAGCCTTTGCCTAATTTTCCTTGGAGATAAAAAGACCCCAAAAAAATTACGAAGAATATTGTGGATTAGAAGTCGGTGCAACAAAATACAGCCACTGAATTTTTATTCGTCAATTCATTCGTTTATTTTCTATATCCTAATTATCATACGATCCGAAATAGTGTGTGACATTTTCTGCCGGTCGTATTACATACATACATCTCCGCTAAATATTAAATCGAAAGAGGTTATAGGTTTTGCGGAATGTGGAATATCAAATAGAAAGAGTGGCAAGTCGTTGAAAGATGGCTGGGAAAAAACGCGCCTCAGCTGACCCACACGATGTAGTTGAATAATAGAAACAATATTATATTTTGGGCGCTCCCACATAAAATTATTGTCAGCGCTTCTTTTTAAAAAATGCGTATTTCTGATCGAACTTGATGTATCTCAAGGTAAATATTACTTCGGATACAATTTGTTTACCTCGGCTTATATATATATATATATATATATATATATATATATATATATATATATATATATATATATCCTATAATTAAAAGAGAATGTTTGTCTGTCTGTCTGTGGCAGCTATAACTCTTAAGAAAATAAATGTAGGAGCTTTAAAATTTGACAGCAGCTTCAGAGAATTGTAGTGCCAAAAAAAATTCAAATCGGCCCACGGGGGCCCATTGTTGGTCCAAATGCCGGTTTTTACTTTCTCCGTATACGTAGTACGTATAGGGATAAATATTGTATTCATGAAAAAAATCGACTTCAGGGTTTCCACGGAAATACACATTTTGAGGTCCCCTGAACACGTTTTGACCATTTTCACGATGATGTCTGTGTGTGTGTTAGTGTGTATGAGATAGATTTTTGTGGGTGCTCTAACTCAAAAACTATTAATCAGGTCAACGCGAAATTTTACATTTAACATTTATATGGCAGTCACAAGAACTGATTAGTTTTTGGTAAAACTCGGTCAACCGAAAGTGGATGTTTACTCTTGTCACTTATCCGTTATTTTGAAATATTTGCTTTAATATTTGATAAATGTAAAAATGTATCGAAATAAGAGCGTGGGAAATTTAAATTTCCACAACCTTTGTTTGAAACATTTTTTCATATAATGCATTGTTTAAGAAATATCTTACATTTTTAGCTACCACCACCACGCCACCTGCCGATTATTGTTAACAATTAACGCTTAGTTACGTCTTAGTAACGCCCCTTTTTCTTTTCTTAATGGTTGGAGCTTTGTGGCTATATCCGATTTGAACAGTTGTATAAAACTCCTTCAGCCAAAAATTGTAGGGTAAGCCCTATGCATTTCGCCCACTAAGTGGGCATCTTCAGGGGAGAACCTGCCTTGGCAGTGAACAGTCTCTGTTCACTGCCAAGGCAGGTTCTCCCCTGAAGATGCCCACTTAGTGGGCGAAATGCATAGGGCTTACCCTACAATTTTTGGCTGAAGGAGTTTTATACAATTGTTCAACTTGGAGCCAAAGTGTTCACGAGCTACCATCTACTGCTATATCCAATATCAGAAGGCCATGGTTTGAGTTAATTTGTTCTTTGTAAAGTCTAAAATTTTCTCGCAGTTTCTTAAAATATTTATTATTATGTAATCTATTTGGAAATTTTACAAATATTACAGATATGGAGAAAGGCGGTGTACACATAAGATTTTTTAAAGATATCTCAGCAACCAATTAACCGATTTTGATGAATTCTCCAATAATATCAATGGTTTGATGAGATACATTTTCAAGCCTAAAATGGATAAAACCGGTCTACGGGGTCAAGTATTGTAATCTAGGATCGATCCAAATTTCACGATTTCGAGGGTTCCCCATGAAACGGTCCGTCCAAATTTCAGCAATGTCCGTCTGCTTGTACGTATATATCAGGGAAGATCTGGCTGAACCGATTTCAACCAAATTAGGTAGGTACATAGAATTTTCGCATAAATACATGACCAAAATGACATATTTGGACTGGATAGACCAAGCAGGGGTGCCACAATTGAAAAATAAAATTTTCTGTACTTATGCTTTTGGAAGGAAATGGCCGTACCGAATTCAACCAACATAGAATTTTCACAGAAATTCAGGGCCAAAATTCCATACTTAGACCCGATTAACTACGTAGGGGTGCCACAATTTCCAAATAAAATTTTCTGTAGTTATGCTTTTGGAAGGAACTAAATTGGGTAAATAGAATTTTCACCGGAAATCATCGCCAAAAGGCCATACTTCGACCCGATTAACTAAGTAGGGTTTCCACAATTGCACAGTTAAACTTTTCGGTAATTATGAATTTAGAAGGAATTGGCTGAACCGATTTAAAGAAAATTTTGTATGAATGAGTTGTGCGAGATAAAAAAAAACAAAAATAAGATTTTTAGGATAGATATACAAAGCAGGGCTGCCAAAATAAAAGTAAAAAATTTTCTTTTTATAAGTGTTTGTGTTGAACTGTCCGCATTGATTTTAACCATATTATAATATTTATTATTTATACATGTATATAAAGCCATAATAGCATATTTGGACCGGATATACTGAACAGGGGTGCCATAATTACAAATTAAACTCTTTCAGTAACTATGGATTTGGAAGGAATTGGGTCAACGGATGTCAACTAAATCTTATATATATGGTTTTTACAAAATACCATAATGAAATCAATATTTTTAAAGCGGAGCTTAAGAGCAGAGCTACCACAATTAATAAATAATAAAAATAGTTTGCAAGTTAAAAGAAAACTTTCCCGAGCGTAGCCGAGCGTTCTCTCTCGGTAGCTGAAGAAGGAATAACTCCGAAAGCTTCTACGTTTGTAATGTTTCTGTGCTGTTTTAGTGTTCTTTTACGTATGTCGCTTCGACATCCTCAGGGCCTCGCCAACCTGAAGTCGTCCGATTGGTGAGTGTTCACTGGGCTTCCTCATCCCAACATCTTGTTGCCATCCATATATCCATTTTACCTTTCCTTTTCCGTAAGCTGTTATATATATATATATATATATATATATATATATATATATATATATATATATATATATATATATACAGGGTGATTCTTAAATGCATACCTTAAATGGAAGCATCGTGTTCTATACGTAAAAACAGGCAAAAGGTTTTAAATAAATGTACGGTCGCAACCGTTTTGTTAGCGAGATATATCAACATTACATCTGGCAACGATGAGGCAGTGCCGCGTTCCAGACCAGTAATCATCAACAATACGCAATAATCAACAGCAATACGCAACGATATGCAATCATTCAGTCTACAGGCTCGTGTGAGGTCACTACAGTCTTATTGTTCTAGTGCCGTGGTGTTCACTGGACGATAGCCAAGTTAACGTATCGAAGATTGGCACATAATGCGGATTATTCATTCGATGAATTAACAGATATGATATTGCTGTACGGAGAAGTAGAGCGTAACAGTGCAGCCGCAGCACGTCTTTATGCCGAAAGGTATCCACGAAGGCGGCATCCAAATCGCAGGACATTCATTTCCCTGGAACGTCGTCTGAGAGAGACAGGTCACATGCACCCCAGTATGGGAAACGCTGGTAGACCACGAAGTCGCAGGAGCGCTGATGTGGAAGATGATATTCTGCATACCAATGAACGGTCCCCTGGTATTAGTACCAGGCGATTGGCTTCTCGTCACCAGAGGTCACAGACAACAGTGTGGAGGGTGTTACATGATCAGTTGTTGTATCCGTTCCATGTACAGCCTGTTAAAGCTCTGCAACCACTGCTGGGTTTTGAGCGTCGAAGTGCATTCTGCGAATGGATACTGAGGCAGGTTGCAGCAGATCCAACCTTTCTAAGCCCAGTGTTGGTGATGGATGAAGCATGCTTCACACGTAATGGGATTTTGAACAGCCGTAACCAGCACACATGGGCTGAGGAAAATCCACTTCCATCGCATGAAACACGATTCCAACAGCAATTCTCAATAAATGTTTGGGCGGGAATAATTGGCAATCTCATCCTAGGTCCTTATGAGCTACCATCTAGACTATCAGGGCCCTCCTATTTACAGTTTCTATCGGAAAAATTACCAAAATTACTGGACGACTCACCATTGGCAACGCGGCAGACAATGTGGGTATTTCATGATGGGGCGCCTGCCCATTATTCTCTCGATGTCAAGCGGCATTTGGACGGGCATTACCCAGGTCGATGGATAGGAAGAAACGGTCCAGCTGCGTGGCCTCCGCGATCACCCGATCTCACTCCTGCAGATTTATACTTGTGGGGCCATCTAAAAAGCATCGTTTACGCCCACCGATGTAACGCGCAGGGAGAGCTGTGGTATGCCATTGAAGCGGTGGGGACGGCAATACGCAACATGCCTAACTTCTTACAGCGGACCAGGAATTCTTGGCGCCAGAGGGCTCAGTTGTCTTGAATGTAATGATGGCCACTTTAAACATCTTCTGTAAACCGTTGGTAACTGACTAGAAGCCATTCTGTTCACAAGAATTAAACTTTTGATCCACAACTACGTTGTTTGCGTTCTTTTGTTTCCATTTACCTTCTATCGATGCTAGATATAATGTTGCCATATCTCGCTAACGAAGCGGTTGCGACCATATATTTATTTGACACTTTTTGCTTGTTTTTATGAGTAGAACACGAAGCTACTATTTAAGGTATGTAAGTAAGAATCACCCTGTATATATATATATATATATATATATATATATATATATATATATATATATATATATATATATATATATGCATGCATACATACATACATATATAGCAATAGCACGGAATTTTTGTTAAATTGAAATAATTTATCATGCTAATCCAATTTAAATCAATCAACAGCACGCGACTATAATTAAAACAAATTTCACAAAAATGCCCCTCATAGTGATAACGTTATTTTACAGGCAAGTTTAAAAACTGAATTAACAAATTATATTTCGTTAAATAGACGCGATAAAATTATCCTCTGTTACCCTCCCTTTGAATGTGTGTATTTATATTGACCTGATTAAGTTTTAATTGCAATGCATTTGATTCAAATTTGGTTGCCGACCTCAGGTTATTATTTGCATGTAATCACAATAGAACAATCATTTATATGTGCTTAAGAATACTCTATACTCTAAAGAAGAAGCCAAAAGCAATGCAGTGTAAAGATTACAGAACTATAAGCCTTCTGTCACACACATCGAAGATCATCACGAGGATTCTTAATAAAAGGCTGGAGAAAAAGGCAGAAGAAATAATAGGGGAAGATCAATTCGGTTTCAGAAAAGGACGAGGAACTAGAGATGCTATAGGAGTAGTTAGAATCATATCAGAAAGGGCAATAGAATACAGTCAAGATATCTGCGCATGTTTCGTAGACTGGCAGAAGGCCTTTGATAGAGTAAATTGGATCAAGTTGATGAAGATATTAAAGGATATAGGTGTAGACTGGAAAGACAGGAGACTGATTAGGAATCTATATGAGAATCAAGTTGTAAAGGTCAGGTTTGAGAATGTGGACACCTGCGGAATAAATATCGGTAGAGGAGTAAGACAAGGCTGCTGCCTATCGCCAACCCTATTCAATATATATGGAGAAAGTCTAATGCAAGAAGCTTTAGAAGGCACAGGGGATTTCAAAATTGGAGGAAGGATTATAAGAACAGTGAAATACGCAGATGATCAAGTACTTCTAGCAAGAAAGGAAGAGGAGCTACAAAAAATGATAAATAGACTAGTGATAACAGGTAGAAAATACGGTATGGAAATAAATACAGAAAAAATCCAAGGTCATTCGAATATCGGGTAAAGAAGAGAATCTGAACATAACTATTGGGGGAAAGCCATTAGAACAAGTTTCAGAATATAAATACCTTGGAAGTATCATAACACGAGAGGCAAAATGTACGGATGAGATCAGAAATAGAATAGGAAAAGCAAAAGCGGCTTTCAGGAGAAAGAAACAACTACTTACAGGGAATATAAGGGAAGATATCCGCAAGAAGTTGATAAAATGCTACGTATGGAGTATAGCATTGTATGGGGCAGAAACATGGACGCTAAGGAAAAATGACATCAAATACTTGGAAAGCTTTGAAATGTGGACTTGGAGGAGAATGCTGAAGATAAAATGGACAGATAAGATGAAAAACGATGAAGTGCTACGAAGAATAGGAGAGAAGCGATTGATTATACAGACTATTAGAAAGAGGAAGGCTAACTGGGTTGGACATTACCTGAGGAGAGAGAGTATGATTAAAGACGTGTTAGAAGGAAAACTAGATGGGAAAAGGGAAAGAGGCAGGAAAAGGTTTCAGCTGATAGACGATTTGAAAGGGAAAGAGAGTTATCAAGATATGAAGAGGGCAGCGGAAAATAGGAGTATATGGAGAACCAGGTTTAACCATGAATAATCACGGACCTGTCTACGGACAGACTACCTATGATGATGATGAAGAATACTGGTACAGTAAGCCTCTATTGGCTAATCATTAAAACTCAATTTAAATACGCGTTGATTTTTTGCTAATTGCATTTTATTTTTAAATTTAATTATTTATTTATTCATATAATTCCACACACAGCGCAAGTCATTTCACAGTGAAATATTATAAAGAAGTAAATTATCAATTAAATACATAATAATAAATAACTAAGTGGGAGAAAAAAAAACGAATGACTGAGAACTAAGTTCGAGGTTTGAAGGACGAGATAAATGTTCGTAGTGATTGACAGGAAGCATCCGAGTTCGGAGGCAAGGAAATAAGGAGAGATGGGAGGTGGTAAAATAAAGAGCGCTGTATTACCAAAAGTCTTGGAGTTGTTATACAGAAACTGAAAAGAGAAAGAAGTTCAGAGCAGTCGAGGCGTTGAGGATATTATAAAAAATGGAAGATGTGGTTCTATACGGAGTGATAGAAGTGGTTCGTGAGAGAAAAAAGACCAAACTGTGTTTTATGGAGTTTCGGAGAGAAGGAACACTAATTTTTACAATATTTATAAAGAAATAGAAGATACTGTCTAGTGAGGCTAGGTTAGAGAACAGGAAGGACAATCCCACAGAAATAAGTAGGTGTGCAGGGCAATGGGGCAAATATATATTTAAATCCCAAAAGATACGTAGCTTTGTTCTTTATTTTAGACAAGCGAGGACAGAAAGGGAGCTTACTTTCAATGATAACCCCGAGATCCTTTTAATTCTCTATCACCAAAAGGTGTTCACTATTTAGTTGATAAGTACGGAGAATTGGGTTAGGAAAGGATGGTTGTTAGGGCACTACATTTGGAAGGATTCAGTCTCAGATTCCAGGCTGCGCACCCGCAAGATATTGAGTCCCGCGAGTCTTGTAGCGCAAGACAATCTGATTCCTAATCAATTTCGCCGTCGTCTGCGTACAGTAATGCATGGGAATGGCCAGGACGTATAGAAGCTGCTAAGTCATCTAGGAAAAGGTTGAACAGAGATGGGCCAAGAACACTGCGTTGAGGAACACCGGAGGTAACTGGGATCCAACTAGATGCTGAACTAGAGAGAACCACACGTTGCATTTGGTTCTACAGGAAGTTCTGTATTAGTGCTAGAAATTTACCGTGAATATTGAAACGATTACGAAGTTTGAGAATAAGTCAACTATGGTTTAGGGTAGGGGTCGGCAACATACGGCCCTCGAGAGCGCTTCATGCGGCCCGCGAAGATATGATAAAATAGTGGTCGGTAAAATTTAAAATCGACAATTTTATATTTTTCAGTGAACGTATAAACGTATAAAAACGTTCCCTGGAGTAGCTTTAACGCTAGTAAATCATTTATACATGATTTTCGGTAATATGAGACCACAGAATCTGTAGATAACTTCTTATATAAACAGTCATCCGGCCCGCCGAAAGTCTTGTGACTTCCAAGGATTCACAACTACGAATGTGGCCCGCCATGCATAAAAGGTTGCCAATCCCTGGTTTAGGGAGTCGAAATCTAAAAAAATTGAATCAAGCTGAGACTTGATTTTTAGAGAATTTACGGCATGAAACTAAAAAAATGGCTAGATTTGAGAGGCAGGAGCGGCTTGAAAGAAAGACATGGTGTCGTGGAGAAGAGAAGTGAAATGATACACACAGTTTAAGATTATTCTCTCGCAAACTGAGGAAATCACAGTAAGTACAGATATGAGATGGTATGAAGAAACACCAGATTTAATTCCAGATTTAAGAATCGGCACGATATTTGAAGCTTTCCATCGACATGGAAAAATACCAGTAGGAAAACTATGATTAAATATGACGGATAGAGGAAGAAAGAGTGAGTCAGCACATTTCTGGACAAAAAGAGGATTAATTCCATCCGGACCACAGACGCGAGTAGGAGAAAGTTTTGAGAGAAATAGACGAACTTTTTGAGATGAGGTTTGAAGACTTGAATGGGTGAAATTGCATGCAGGTGCTAGAGAAAGGTGCTCCTAGCGGTTCACGGGGGTAGAGGATGACAAAGATATAAGGGCGTCGGAAAAATTTATTGCTTAAGAGCTCAGATCGATGTGACCCGACTGCACAGGAGCTGATATAAGTGGCTTCATCTGGAATTATGCCATGATTTCTTCGAGTATTGACTAGAGACCAAAATTTTTTGGGGTTAAAAAAGACGGAGGACGATAATTTAAACCAGTAGTCGTTATATTCTCGTCGCAGAAGTGCCTTCGACTGGGTCCTTAAGTCCACATGATTTTTAGAAGCACTGTTGGGGAAGGATTTAACATACACGCGCAGTTATTGTTTTTAAGACAAGGATTGTGCCTGATTTATACCACGGGGAGAATATACAGGTCTTGTCTTATTATTATTCTCTCCATCATCCTTTCTTATTTCTCCCACCTTATCTGCCACTTAAGTGACCTATTCACTCCATTATATTCCTCTCCCTAATTTGCCACGTACTAACTGGGTCTCATATTTCATACTTTACATACACCTCTTAAAAATTGTCTCAAGTATTTAACCATTATTAAGGAAATATTTCCTCTTGTTAATTTGTGTATTCTTTAAGACATAGGAATGGAGAAAGCTATTAATTTACTTGTAGGAATCCTCTCAACTTGAAGACTCAATTCCAATAATGTATAAATAATATAAGCTGAATAAATAAGACACCAAAATACCTTCGGTAAAATTAATGATACATTACTATATTTGTCCCTGACCCTAAACATGCGTTACCTATTACAAAACAAATGAAATATGCGAGTCATCTGTTGAAATATTTTCCCTGAATTAGTATAATGTTACCTGACACTTGTCATATATTTCGTAAATATTTGAAAAAAGTTTGCATGTCTAGTGGACTAAATTCTCACTTCGGCCTATTAAGTAGAATCATTCCTAATCTTTATCATAAAACATTCAATAAAACAAATTACGCAGCAGTTAAAGAATGACTTTTTTCATTGAAATTCACGAATGCGACTAATTTAGTACCTCTCTTTGGATATCTCCAATTTTTATTTGAAATGGATTCGGAGGAATTAAAACCAAACAGATGAAAAAACATTGTGCGTCATAAACAAGCATGGGTGTCGAGCAATGTTCGGTTGCAATCCCGCCATAACATCCACGATCCACGGGGAAAGCGGCGTGCTTTTATGCAACGACAGCCACTTACCGTTACCAGAGGAATGGATCCCCAAACCCTCTGTTTTTTCCCGTCATTTTTCGCAGGAAGAGGCGAAGAGAGGAGAGAACGAGGCAATCCCTCGCAGTCAAGAGCACAACTAAAAGTCCGACGAGGCTACTTTTTAACGACTCCGGCGAGGAGAAAACATGGGCACACGAACGGGCGCGGAACGGTTGGACTGTTCAAGTCCGTTAGCGAGCGCACCCTTGCCGAGGGAAACAACGAAATGGAGATCGGAGAGGTGCGAGGGAAATCCATCGGGAGTAGGGGAGGTGTGGTAAGGGTGGAGGGAGGGGTGCAAGGTAGGAAAGAGGGGAGCGGAGAAGGGAGTAGGGGATTGGTAAGGAGGTAGGTGGGAAAGGTTTATGGGGTGGAAGTGCAGCGAGGAAAGAGGGGTGGGTTTTTTTAAGGAGGGGTTTTATATGGTGGTGGAGGGGAGGGGCGCACGAATGGGGGTGGGAGGGAGTCGGGGGTTGGAGAAAAGTGATGTGGGCGGCGAGGGAGGGGTTGAACGGGAGAGGGGATGGAAGGTAAGAAGGGCTTTGGAGGGGGTGCGGGAGGCGGCTCATTATTTCAGAGGGATGTGGAAGGAAAGAAACGTTTGTAGTGTAAGGTGGGAAGGGGGAAGATTTTCTGTGGGAGAGAGTGTAACCAGAGTGGAGAGGGAGACAATGTGGAGGAAGCAGGGGTGGTTGGAGGTTTGAGGTAGGAAGAGATTTTTGCCTGTCTTGCTAGAGGGGTGGTTTGTGTGTCTGACTTAACACTGCCAGGGACACGAGTTCGAATCCTACCGTGGTCTTGGTTGTATGTGCTCGTCTTTTTTGACGTTGATACGCTCTTCGTAAAAGGCTTGGAAAGAGTCGTTTATGAGCTGAGCTGATAGAAGATGAATAAATAAATAAACAAATAGATTTGTTTGGGGCAGTGAGAGCGAGGAGTTAATTGTTGAGTCGGAAGAAGTGGAATGATTCGGCGAAAGATGTAAAACATGGCAGCATAAAGAGTTTCCATAGCATAGCATAGCAGAAAAAAGCTCATTATACTCTCAAAAGATCGTTCCATGTTTCAAATAATATCCTATTCACTTTATAATTAAATGCGCAAGAGAATTTCTGATTCAGTTACGGCTTATTTTGGCTCATTTGCCATGAAGTAATTAAAAAATATTCAGAAATGATTCGCGAATAGGTTTTAGCTTTGGATTATTAATGATGCCTACAATAAATCAATTTCACACAATTCTAGCGTCAGGTGTGTCATTCCAGCCATATAAATACTAACTCGAAATGTAGTAGTGATCACTTTCGTCATATTTTCTCCCTCATTAAAGTAGTACTCTCATATTCAGATAAAGATAAAAAGACAGTGATTTTAAGTCTTCTACATAGGATAACATTCAAAACACAAGTTACCATTGGAAAAACAAAAAAGGATAGCTAACAAATATGTAGGTACATATATTGTTCCGTAATGCAACAATTTAATTTGATGCAAAATAAAATTAACGATAAAAGACTATTAGATTAATATTTGAAAACAAAATCACATAAGCTTTTCGTAGAATAACGACAAAATTGAAAAATGTCGAATTAAAAAGGAAACAATGGTATAAATGAATGAATTTATGCCATAAATTCGTGAAAAATCCTAACACTGATTACACGACCTTTTGAATTTAATTGTATGCTTATATTACTGAGCAAATTCATTATTTATAGTAGGTACTAACGTTTGACATGCTTAATGGAAAAAGATTTGTTACTTTTACACAAGTTGAACCTGATTTTTCTATTTTTTAAGATGCTAAGAAATAATCTGCAATAGAGAGTTTAATTTTCTCTGAAATTTTAAATATATGATATTTCACAAAAATATTGCCAAAGATCCTCAGATATGCAAACTTTCCTTCATCGAGAAAACGCTTCATATCGCGTGACCACATTTCAGCCATCTGGTGACTATTTATAGTAATTGCGTCGTTGAATTGATTATGTAACATAAATTTTCGATGTAGTTATTCCTTCACATTAAAATTGAACATTAATTTTAATCTATGAAGAATATACTGGCCAACCCTTAAAAGAATGACCGTTTCTCATATCAAAGTTGTTGATTTAAAATATTTCATAAGATCGTTGTAAGGCGATTAACATGTATATGTATTTTTTAAACTATCTTAACAAATTACTCAGTCTTTCGTTTGAGAAGGGATATACATTTTTAAGATTCCGAAGAAAAATCTCCGCCAACAACAAATTTAGCGACAACGGCAAATAAAGCGTTGCGCAAAATGTATTTTCAATTATATGAATAACTTTAAATGTTAAAAATGATGAAGACTCTGATGAGGTCATGGTGACATAATTCCTTGTCCTCAGCAGTCCTCCAAGTCACCTAAATCGTTCTCAGAAACAATAACGTTTTTATAAAATAAAAATGTCGCTAAATTTACGAAGGATATCATCCACCATTTATTTTTCTGTATGTACTATATGACGAAATTAGAAGTAAAGGAATTCAATATTTCACTAATTTATTATTTTGGCCCCAGCATTCCTAGTTTAATAGTATATACCTAATATTTTATTATATCATATATATATATATATATTTACTTATTATATTTTCTGATAGTTTTTAATAGGAAGCCCAAATTCTATTGAGTTTGAGTAGCCAATATTATGCAATTTAGCTTTAGCTTAGATCAGTGTTGACCATTTCGCTAAAAACTAATTATGCTTAAATGCCAAAATTGTCCCGTCAGCATAAATTTTAGTTGATAATCAGTCATAGCATAATGATTATCGACATAATTTTCAGCTTCAATTTAAGATTAAAACTAAAAAAAATGACATTTTTCCGTGGTTTTCTTAAATCCATGATTTACCAACCACGTTGAAACATGGCCTAACCACAGAAGTGAACATTTATGGATGAAGTAATTCTACGGTGCTAAAAATCACCATGTAAAACGCCTTATCTTATTAACCCAATGCCATTTTCGCCACGCGATAGATAAAACTAAACCATTTTCTCTAAAGGTTCAAGGCCCCCTTTCAGTCCTTATCCGGTATATTTTAATACAAATCAGTTAGTTGTTGGAACCAAGGATGACTGTGACGTAAGACAACCGAATAATAGACCTTCAGAAAAACCGCAAAATATACATATACCTCATAAAAGTCAAAGCTGAGAAAGAATCCATTGGGAAAGTGGAGAGCGCCGTACACTTTCACGCTAATAAAGCTACTCATCACGTATGTATTTGGGTCATGACGTTCATAACGCCAACCGATCGACGGCCGACCACGCCGAAAATGATCGAAGCTAATGCACCGGAAAGGCTACTCTAGAGGGCGCGAGGGTGAAGAAGAAGGATTGCTTCGCAGAATTCCCTTCTTCCATCCTCCAGGGAAACATCTATTTATTCACTCTCCCCGTCGCAAATACTTAGGATACTGCGCTTTCTTCCCCGCAAACCCTAATTTCCCAATAAAAGCGTAATACGCATTGGCCTAAAAAACTGTAAGGAATTCCAGTCTTCGGGGGAAAAATTCTCTATTCTAACGAATTCTAGTATTTTCCATTTCTTTTTTTTGCTGAAAATAGGAAGTGAATGAAAAAATTCGATACAATAACAGATGCATTGATACACACATTATGTATTTGGTTGTGTGAGCAGAAATATTTAGTAAAAAATCTGATATGGCCACCACATGACTTTCTCCATATCTGTAATATTTCTAAAAATTCCAAATAGGTTACATAATAATAAATATTTTAAGAACCTGCGAGAAAATTTTAGACTTTACAAAAAACAGAAATAAACTCAAACCATGATCTTCTAATATTGGATATAGCCACAAAGCTCCAACAATTAACAAAAGAAAAAGGAGCGTTAATAAGACAACTAAGCGCCAATTGTTAACAATAGTCGGTAGATATCTCTTAAACAATGCATTATATGGAAATATATTTCAAACAAAGGTTGTGGAAAATTAAATTTCCTACAACTTTTATTCCAGTATATTTTTACATTTATCAAATATTAAAGCAAATATTTCAATATAACGAATAAGTGACAAGAGTAAACACCCACTTCCGTTTGACCGATTTTTACCAAAAACTAATCAGTTCTTGTGACTGTCATAAAAATATTAAATATAAACTTTCGCGTTGACCTGATTGATAGACTTTGAGTTAGAGCACCCACAAAAAGTTATCACACACACACAGAGACATCATCGAGAAAATGGTCAAAACGTGTTCAGGGGACCTCAAAACGTGTATTTCCGTTGAAATCTCGAAGTCGATTTTTTTCATGAATATAATACTTTCCCCTATGCTACTTATATGGAGAAAGTAAAAATGAGGTTAATGTGTGATGCATCAAACTAAACATCTCAACCTGCAGATTTGCAGGAAAATTATAAATTTGAAATTGTTTAAACGGTTGGTGAGATATTGATTTTTTTTGTGACCGGCTAAGCTCTTCTCGAGGTAGTTGTAGTGGTTGATGTTATGTGGCACTCCTAGCAGACATTATTAGAGGGAAATAAACCTTGCAGTAGCTGAGCTTCATGATAATGTGACAGAAGGCTAACTACCAAGATAATATGTAATCTAACCAACCAGTCAATTTATCGATGGGCAACTACAAGTAAATATAATTTTTATACTGCAAATATGTCATAATTTCAAAAAGTATTAATGAGTCATCTTACCAAGACATACCATTTTTTAATTAGTATTTATTCATAAAATTCTTACAATTCAGGTAAAACAAATTGAATATGTTTTCATACATATGTATCAACGAGATAGTTCATGAAAAATATAACATGAGAATTAATATATTAGTTATACTTCACAAACTAAAGACTATATGCTAAATTAATCTTATGAATTCTTGATAAAGAGGATTATTTTTTTAATGTTCTCAACAGTTGAGTAAAATACATGAGTCAATGCCAACAAATCTGAAAAACATTATACATTAAATATGGGAAATGCTGACTATAATACCTTGATGCCTCATGTAATTTTTGTTTTTTTGAGACACTCATATAAAGAACAATCATATTTTTTGCATATTATTAGATAACTCAAACAAAATTCAGTCAAACAAATCATTTTAAATTTGATCGTTGTATGAGTTTTGAAACTCTTTCAAGTTTTTCAACCATAATTTCCAAGCTACTTTCAACTTGAAATACACGTTCTTCCAATCTGAAAGAGATTACACAAGATGAAATGTTTATTGCTTTCTTGGAAGTATCATAATGAGATATGCAAAATGTACTGATAAAATAAGGACTAGTATAGTGAAAGCAAATGCCACTTTCGGAAGAAAGAAACTTCAAATAACAGGGAATATAAAGGAAGATATCCGTAAGAAGTTGATAAAATGCTATGCATGGAGTATTGCAATATATGGATCTGAATCATGGACACTCAGGTAAAACAAATTGGATATATTTTCATACATATATATCAATGATATGGTTCATGAAAAATATAACATGATGATTAATATATTATTTATACTTCACAAACTAACGACTACATGCTAAAATAATCAAATCAAATGTCAACTAAATTAAATGAGTTATTTTTTTAGAGTATGTCAGTAGATGTTTCTCATACCAAATGTATCAATTACTTTCAAAGTAGATGAGACCACCTAAGAATTGCCAACAAAATGAATGTAGAATTTATACAAAAAATGTTCTACCTTAAAGTCATACTTTTACTGACTTGCTATGAAGATATGCCCTAATTGTGATGAGCAAACAAATGAATGAGCAGATTAATTTGTGGATCTCACTAACATGCAACTTAGCAATACTTTTAAATGTTTAGCCGTACATGCCATTTAAATGATCTTCTATGTTTAACCCTCAAGTACTCGTGTACCAGTCGAATCGGCCCAGACCATATTTAAATGTTCATATCTTTTTACTTAGATATGTGTCTAGCCTCATTCTTCTAGTAGCTGAGTTTGATGATGCTTTAAATGTGTTAAATGCTTTCATGTATCCTGAATCAAAAATTTAAAGATGTAGAAGAGCAAATAACTTGGAAAGGACATGCTAGGCACAGTAGAAATTTGCACGTTAACCGGAAAATATCAACCTGTCAATGACAGGGAAAGCCTGGGAACCTCCCTAAGACCACCCAATACAATCCAGTAAAAAGTAAAACAATATCTTTTCTTAGACCAATGTTTACTGTGATTTTTACTTTTCTTGGGTCCAATATTAGTTGGAAATAAATATTTCCAAATAAATTGTTGAGGAGTTATAAAAAATTAATTAAGCTGTTTGTTATTTTGTATTGAGATATTTTTAATAATATATTATTAAAAAATATTCTAGCCTTCTAATCATTCTTCTAAAGCTTCAAAATACATGGCTCGATTCGACCCAGCACAAGTACTCATGTCACAATTTATAGCGTGAGTACTTGGTTAACATTAAAAATACATCAACCCAACCAAAACATTATAAATTACTTCAGTACAATAAAGCTCTGATGAAATATGTTAAGAAATAATCATAATTTAGAATGATTGGGTTGGATTTATATATTTTTTATATTAATTAATAGCAGAAGATCATATAAAAGACATGCACGTTCAGTATGGCATTACGAATGTATCTCCGATTTAGGTTTCAATAAATTAGCAAAAAATGCTGCATTACTTTAATTTGTTAGAGTTTAGGATTGCAAAATCCATACTGTGAAGGCTATCTGTAACTATTCCTCCAAGTATAGATATATGGTTGAGACTCACAAGGGAGAAAGTAGTAATGAAGATCTACTGAGGAAGCAGCTACTTTAGGAAAGTGTGATCAACATTACTGCAGAACAGTAAGAATATAAAATATGCATAATAAGAGTCATTCTGGAGTACCATATCTGCCCGAATAGAAGCCGACTCCCCAAAAATTTCCATATTTTTTCGGCAAAAAAGTAAATTTCATAGATTTTATGCTGAAGTATCATTTAGTTTGGGGGGTCGGCAACCTTTTCTGCATGGTAGGCTGCATTTGTTATTGTGAATCCTTTGGTGGGTTATATTGAAAGTTGGCAATGATTCAGCAGGTCGGATTAGAGTTTTAGCCTGAATTTACCAAGAGATTCTGAGGTATCATATGAGTGAAAATCACCTAAATTAAGCTTTTAGGATTAACATTTCAATATGAAATGTTTTACTGCCATATTTTGAATGAATAAATATATGAATTTGTGTGTTAAATTTTACAGATTTCTTTTTCATCATTCTTTGGTAGGTTGCATAAAACAGGCAGCATAGAATTGCTCACACCTGATTTAGATGAATAGTTGCTACTACAAATTATAATAAAAGATGGAATATTTGTAGCACTTTCTGTCTAAGTTGAATTCCTAATTATGATAAAGCTAAAAGAGGCTGGCTATGCACATACACACCTTAAAACCTGCATTTCTGATGATTATTTATACAAAAATATAACCACTTTAAGAGATATATATTGTAAAAACCTTCTCACTTACGCATTAAACACTTCTCTAGAGACTTCAGGCATACTCCTGCTCGTGCCTAATTCATCGGACATTGGTAATTTTTCTCCTGTAATGTAAATGTATTTTTTAACATCATCATTACATTAAAATTACAAAGTAAACTGAAATTTATCAGCTGGTAATTCATGTTAAAATGTTTCACCTTATTATTAAAAGTAAGGAGTTTAGTTTCATGATGTTAGCCCCAAAAGTATTTTAGAATTGTTCTTAACATTATCTTATGTAAATTCAACATGGAATTCTCAAGCTTGTCATATGGCTGCAAATAATTCAAGAACAAGCACTTTTAAAAAATGCTTGTCTCAGGTATCTCCGATAACCACAACAAGGTTATAAAAAATCAGATGCACATTCTGGCTACAAAGCAGCCATCTTCAGTGGTAATTCACCCAAAATAGATTCTAAAAGAACAAGAGAATAATTTACACTATATTCAGAGAATTACCACTGAAGATGACTGCTTTGTAGCTAAAATGTACATCTGGTTTTTTATAACTTTGTTGCGGCTATTGGAGATACCCGAGACATGTATTTTGTGAGTGCTTGTTCTTGAATTATCTTATGCAATAAATGAGTTATTGATTCATATAATTCTAAGATGAAATATATATATTAATGAGATGATATCAATCAAACCTGAATACATAGGTGCTCCATATAAATCTGCAGTCATTCGGCTCACTTCCTCTTCAGTGAGATATCCATCTCCTGATAAATCATACTTTGCAAAAAACATGTCTATTTCAAAATCAGAGAAATTACATCTGCAATTGAAGAAATGAGAATAATATTTCCAAATGCACGATCCAGCATATTTACTAATAAATAAAAAACCATTGTAAAGAACTATGGTGTTACAAAGAAATTTCCAGCATGATGAATATTATTTTAAAAATTTAAATTTCTATTCGAGAAGCAATACTAAAAACGTTTTCCTTGTAGTTTGCATTGCAATACAACCTTCAGTTACATCTTATAACAAAAACTCAAATTTTATTACAACATATAAGTCATCATGCATTTTCTTAAAAAATAATTTGAATTTAAAATAATATTTTTGTACAATTAATTAATTTAATGATATTTTAGCATTACTGCTTTCTTCATGCTGATACTAACTGCAAAACATATAAAATCTTTTAGGAAATTGCTAAAAACATCTTTTCTTTGGTGCAAAATATTTACATTAATGATTTTTTTAATAGGTGAAAAATTTAATTACTTTCTCAAGTTTTCCTTAATCTGTTTGTGAGTGATTTTTCCTTCAGAAGGAATATCCTTTTCACCCAATTCAGGCCTTCCAAATTTACGCCTGAGCTTGTTATAATATTTGCGCAAGTATGTCATCACTTCAAAATCTTCTCGTCTTGTGCTAATTTCTGATTTGACTTCTGAATATGCATCATTAATAATAGCCAAAAACATATTCTAAAAGATGGTAAAAGAAAAGAAATTATTGAGTAAATAGCCATGATAATAGGAAAATACATCATTTACTTAAAAATTTTCTGAAAGGTATTTTAAAATTTGGTTATATTTTAGCATAGGAATTTTAAATTATCCATTCAACTCAGAACTGAAATTTTCAAAATTAAGATGAGGTCATCTTGTTTAAAAAAAACAATATATTTCCCCATCTTTTCAAAGAACTTTGGATATAATAATATGGATCCAGGAGACTAAGTTAAAGAAATGTTTTCAATGCGATATTTTCACTTAGTCCATATATTAAATAATTATTGCTCAATTAAGAAAAATGTTTCTATTAAAAATTAATTTGGATATATAAATACACAAATACTGATACAAGTATAGATTTACAAAAGAAATTGAAGAAATATGGTCAAACATACACATAGAGTTAATATTGAATTTCTAGAATAATTTACCAAGTATTTGCCATCAACCAATGAGTTAACCAACAGTATATAGAGAGGTGGTTATTCATACTAAGAGAACACAAATTCTCCATTAAATATAAATGAATCAATAAAAAATTTTAATAGCTGAATTAAAAATAAATAATGATTAAGTACCAAATGTGTATCATTATATACTCACCAATAAGACAAAGAAAATAAAGAAAACATAGCAGAAGAAGAAGATTGGCCCAAGTACACGATTAGCATTTTGCAGTGATTCAAAGTCAAAATATCCCAAAATGATTCGAAGGAGGGTGAATATAGAGTTTCCTAATGTGCTGAAATCTTTAACCTGAATATTAAATGTTACATAAGGTCCATATTTTACCAGAGAGTTTCAACTGACTAATTTTATCATAAGAATATAGTTCTACCTGATAGCCAAATAGAAGATAACCAAGTTGTGCGAAAGCAAAAAATACAATAAAAAACATCACTGCAAATCCAGCTACATCCTTTGCACTCTGCAAAAATATAATTCAAATTAGTATTAAATTGCATGATATCATGGGAAAATCAGTTTGATTTATTGATTTTTCCAAAACTATAAGTTTCATTTATTATCAAGAAAATTAAATATATAGAATTCTCACTTTGGCAAGTACAGTAGACCTCTGATTGTCAGAAATAATTGGGACAAAGAGTGGTCAGATATTAAAAAATTCAGATAATTCCAAAAAAGAAAGAGCAACCATTAGTTTAAAAAATAAATCCATGATTTTAGTTTTCAAGGTAACAGAACACGTAATTTTTTAATGAGTCCCACATATGATGGGTGTGAGACTTGTCTAGCATGAGAGAGTGACAGGCCCATAGGACCTCTTGAGCAACAATATATTTGCCACTCCCTGTGTTTGATTGGTTCTAATTATTATTCAATGCTATTAGGAAAAGTAGTATTTTCAAGTGCACGTACAAGGCCATTAAAAAAAGACATGGTAGTTTTAGATGCCTATATTTATTGATGTATTGCGCTGACGTTAATGAAGAATTGATCTTTAGGATTCCTTTACCAGGGAATTGAATGTCTGGTGGCATATCCAAGGATGGTGTTGTCAGACTGAGTTTTCCTGGAAATGTTCTTGATTCTAGAAGAAGGAATTATGGAAAAGAGAAAAAGTGGATGCTGAGAGAGATGGTTTGAAGTCCATAGGTGGACTAAGGAGTAAGGTTTCATTTCAAAGAAGGATACAAGAATAATGGAGGGAATAATAAACAAGAAAAGGGCGTGACATCTAGAGAAGGATGTGAAACAAATTATTCACAACATACTGTCCTGAAGGACCTAAGCCTAATGTATGATGTTCTGGAATAATTGGCAAGTCTATCATTGAAACTACAAGAGCAGCTCTGCATAATAACTGGAGCTGATAAACTAATACGATGAATGATTGCAACTTTAAAGAGCAAACCAGGGGAGAAGGAAAGAGAAAGTATAGTTGTGCCTGAGAATATGTGTTACCAAGGAATCATCTTAACACACAACGAATGAATCATCGGCATAAATTGATTGCAGTTTATAACAAGCATTGTAGTTAACCTGGAATCATGTTGCTTTGCTGCAACTGCATCTCATAAAAAATCAGGAGATTTTGGCATTGAAGTAGAAAAAAAGGAGATGTTAAAGATTTTGTGGTTCTGAATCCAGAAACATGGCTGGAAAATTTAGATTGTGAAGCGGAAAAGGACATTTGATATGGAGAAGAAAGAATTAAAAACATGTGCTTGCATTTCCGCCTTGGGAACAGCCATTAAATATTAAACTGTTATCAGGATTTTTTTCAATGGAGGTGGGCGAAATATTCTGCCACATCCTGCTCCACTGAGAGAGGCAATTATGATATGATAATACCTTGTAGCTCCAGCGAATGCGAAAGATGGTTTAGTGTGATGAACCTCATCATATCGAAATTTTGCTCAAAACCTTTGCTTACAAATGTATCATCACTTATGTTTATCAAAATAAATGGACCTCCACTTATTACATGGAATGCAGTTCCATATCATGGTTGGTGCATCATCATTCTGCTGAAGACAAGAAGTCCTGACATGTAAATATTGATAACACATCTAATGTAGAAAAAAATAACTCTGGAAATTATTTAAAGTTTTTTCAATACAGTCATTTAAGATAACAAAGCCTTTATTTTTTATTATTAAAAAATCCTGTTGTATACTTTCCTTTTAATAATTTTCCGAATCTGTGTCACACTCAAAGTGTTTTTATTGGTTGACTAGCAAGATATGAGAGTTCGGATCATCACTGTTGATATTAGTGGTTATTATATTTAAGAATTTAGAATTACAGATAATTTTATTTTAATTTACTAATAGGTTTTTTGAAACAAATCAAGTAAAAAAATTATATACAAGAAATTGGGGTGCAGGGGGGCCAAAAAGAAGTTTTGCATCCAGGCCCCAAGATATCATTGCACGATCTTGCTGAGGTGTGAAGCACTGTGGGGCACATTGTGATGGTATTTGTGTAAAGGAGAGAATTCAAGTAGTGTATGGAAAGTGTTTAAAGCAAACAGGGGATCCCAAATACAGGAGTATCGAAAAAAAGATTTTTTCAAGGCTGTGGGGTAAAACCAAATGTTGCAGCTAAGGGTCATAAATGTTTATTTGGATAACTGCATGTCACAGCATAAGGTGTAAGAAACATTGAGAAATTGAAAATTTGGTTCAGATAATTGGACAATCAGAGTTGGCATTCAGATAATCAGAGTTCTACTGTATATATCTAATAAAAAAGTTGGGAAAACAGATGAATTTCATGCTTATTAATATTTCATAAGACAACATATGATGTTCCTTATGAAACATTTGCTATGATTCCTTCATATTTTATTCTTGATTTTGATTCTTTTTTGTCATACTATGTTGTATATAGATGTATAAGTCACTCTATGATCCTTTATTCCTCATATGTGATCAATGAAAGACTCACTTCTCCAAGATAAAAAGATTATAAAATTTGCATTTTATACATGCCTTTTCAACAATAAATGGCATGCTTTGTATCAAGATATTTATCAATCAAAAATAGAGTTAACATTTAAATGAATAGTATGAAATTAGATTCAAACTTACTTCACTTTTGGTAATAAACATCTCAACGATAAAATGTGTATTTCATTTTTAGATAGGATATTTAGATTAAAGAAAATATTAATATATTAATCTTTTTCTTACCCTTGACAGAGTTCTGCTTAACTGAGTCATTGTTTTATTGAAGCTCATGTATTTGAACATCTTAATCCAAGCAAAGAAGACAAGGACAGCCACTCCATTGTTAAACTGAGTTTGCCAAAATCCTAAGAATTCGAAACTGGAAAACTTGTGTGTGTTTTCTAACAAGGTCTTCAAAAGCTTTTTAACAACAATATATCTATATATATTGAATCCTATTGCAACCCAAGCTATCTGAAAAGACAGTTTAAAAGAAAACCATTGTAATAAGCACAAAAAAGATGTTATTAATGCTTTAGAAACAAAAATTAATCTTACTATCAAGATAACTATGTCCAGATAATTCCATATAGTGTGAAAGTATTTCATTTTCAGGACTTTCATCTCATAAATCTCCTCTATTGTGTAAAATATCACATAAAGAACAAAGATCCCTTCACAAACCAACACAAAGTAGTCAAATGATGTAGTGTATCGGATAAGTTTAACAACATTGAATGACCATGATGGGATCACTCCTCCTGTCGGAGGGAACTCCATTACTAACCTATAGAATTAAAGAGCATTATGTAATAATTATAAGGTAGTAACATTCAATTAAAATAGGATTTACAAATTTTAAAGAATATAATTGAATATTCTAGATTATAAAACAATATGATAATTTTCATGGCGATGAAGGTAAAAAACAACAATCTTTGGCAAAAAGCAAAACAAATGATTGAAAGTTGAATATCATCTTAATAGAAAAATAGTAAATTAAAAATTATGAAATTCCACTTAATTCTTTGATTAACTGATGAATCCTAGTCAATTTTGAAGTACCTATATAAACTGTATGACTTAAAAGTGTAAACATAAAATGTTCATATGCTACTTTTCCCAGATTATGTATAATCTCCTTTTTGGACATCTCATTAATATAAATATGTGCGTTTGTTTAAATATATTATCAGTCAGACTCAAAATAAACTATATAAAGAATTTTTTTTCTTAATATGTACCATGAACAAAGGGTTTTCATTCAAATGTTCACTTCAATACCATCAAGAACAGAAATTTTCAATAAGAATTTTTGGACATAATACGTATATATAATGATGGATAAGTAGCTATAGATGTTAATCTTTGGTTGTTAAAATCTACTAGAACAAGGTAACAAATAAATCAAAATTGCTTTAGGAATTCTTCTTACTTGATTACACAAAAGAGATTGACATTAGCATTATAAACAGTTAAATCTAGGAAAACAACTCTAGTTCCACGGGTGATCCAGAGGTTTTTCTTTAGATTTTCTATCATATCAATCGTCTTATTCCTTTCAAGATTTAAATCTTGGTAATAACCTCCAGGTGGATAAGTTGTTAGCAAACCCCAATGATTTAAGCCTCCCAGTTCAAAAGCAGAATGATAGGTCCACCTATGATAAAATGAAAGAATGAATCCAAAAATAAGTTTTACTCAAGGATGACAAAATTATTTCATTCATAAAAAGCTTTAACAAGGCTAACGTACGCACTTCCTTTTCCAGGACCAAATGGACTTGTTTCCTCTGCACTTGCTGAGTAGGAGTCATAGCAAGTGGTGAATGTTCGACGGAAATCCTCATGAATTTCGCAAGAATCATTTCTTACCTTTAACTTTAGTAACACAACAGAGTTATGAGTAAAAACGTAATTATCTAGTTGAAAAATATTTTGATTCTTACAGAGATATGAATGAAAAATAAATTTTCATACTTATTCCCTGAATGCAAAAATTAACACTATAATTGTTTTTTAGCCTTAAATTTTAAAATAAAGTAGTATATAACTTGGCTACTCAATTTTCAACAAATATTAATTCCCATTTCCTATCATAAGTAAATACGCAAAATTTATAAAAACAGCAGATAGATATGGATAACCAAATTATATGGATTAACACCCAAAGAAGAAAAATTACACCAATTAAAATTTTCATTGGTTGCAGAACATACACATCTAAACTAAGAATTTCAGCCAAAAACTAAAAGATCAAAATTTATTTTAAAATATTATGGAGTTCATTTACAGAGAAATCTATCACCATGATGATTAAAAATGGCAGCGACAGCAAGGATACCATTCCATTTCCAACCACCTCCCTTATAATAATGATCATTTACAAAAGCTTTTTCATTCATTCACTCTTCTCATTACCTGGTTTTTTACAATAATTTATTTTGTAGTTGATAATTATCACCAACCTTTTCTCCTCTTGCAGTAGTTCATGATCATAAAAAATATTAACTTGGCTCAAAGAAATCTGTTACCTGAATATAATTTGCTTTTAAAAATATGCTGTATAAAAATCTCAATTAAATTTTTAGTTAATGATTGTTATTATTTTAAATATATATGTATATAAAAGGTTAGAAAACAGTAAATCCTAGGAATTTCTTAACAAAACCATGTTTGCACTTTATTGATATTTTAATTAAATGTTTTAAATATAAAATTTGATACTTTAAAGTTAAAAGATTTAGCTATAGAGTCTCAAGAATAAATTTTACTGCATCTGTATTGAATATAATAAAGAACTATTAAATATATTTCTGACCTGTCTTAACCGAGGTAGACCAAGAAGTTCATTTTCATATAAAATTCTTGCATCCTCTTTATCAGTAGTTGCAGCTATATCTTTCACACTATACCAAAAGTCCCAATAAAGGCTGTCAATCAATACTTTTTCTGCAAACTGAAATCCAAGATTGTGGCTTTAAGAATTAATCCTCAAGATTTTCGTTAAGAGTAAACAAATTTTATCTACCTTCCAAAAATCAGCTATCTGAGTAGCCCTTCGAAAATTTCCTCCTGATTCATCAAATTCAGTGTCAATTAAAAGTGATGACATTGCTTTGCTGAAGTAATACGCCATAGAACTTGTCATTCCAAAGGCAACTAACAATGGCATATAATATAAATCAATAGAAATTTTATCTAATAGGTTAAACTAAAAAAAAAACGATTTAAGAAGGAAAATTCAATGGTAGTATCTTACGTATACAAAGAAGTGTCAAAAAAATTAGATAAATGAGCAATTCAATCAGAATTGTTCTCAAATATAAGTCTCTATTGCTTGGGTCAACAGTTTGCTTTGTGTTCCATATTCCTTTAGAAAGAAAATTACACACAAATTTTATTTAGTTTACAGCAAAGAAAGATTTCAGAAACCTCTCTCATTAAATTGAAACATACGCATTTTCTTTGGAATGGGCTCCTCTTCGATAGTTGTATTTTCCACATAGACATCTACCGATTCTCTTGGATTCACTTGGGAGAGATTTAGATCTTTTCTTGTGTGACTTTCAACAGGACTCATCTTCAAGGTATTATAATTATATAATAATATAATTATAATAAATATTTACTTAAATCTACATAAATGGTTTCCTCATATATTTTATAATGCCTCTTTTACCAGTAATCATTGCAACAATATCAGTATTTATAAAAGAATAATCAAGTAACCGAGGTAATGCATTTTTAGCATTTCAAAAATTTAGAATACAAAAGAAGAACGAAAATATAGTTTCCGTATCGTTACGTAGTGACATGCTTCGTTCACAGATGGAACTAAGTTTAGGGAAATAATAAACAATTAATGTAAATTTATATCGAGTATGGGCTTGAGATTAGTCAGGGTAATTACAAGGTGCTCGTAATAGCGATGCAATAGGCATCGTGTTTGTTGTGTATATTTTAAATGGAAGTATAGTGGCTTTTATATCATTATGTGGAAGTGCCATAAATGCGGAAAACCTGTATATTTCGGTAAGGATTGGTGTAATGATGTAGGATTGCACCAATATTATTTTTATCGAATAATTAACTAAAATAATTGTTTCAGCTGAGCGTAAACAATCATTGGGATACGACTGGCACCCTGAATGTCTCAGGTGCGAAGAATGCAGTAAGCGACTAAACCCTGGACAACATGCTGAGGTCAGTAGAAGAGGCTGTTTCTTCTTTCGTTTGTCGTAGTATTGTACAGTTTTGAAGATGGGAAGATGATTATCTTTACTTTTTATTTTCAGCATAAAGGTGTACCTTACTGCCATGTACCCTGTTATGGAGCCTTGTTTGGACCTCAACTTTTTGGACATGGAACGCGAGTTGAATCCCATACTAGTTTTGGCAAAGTGGAAAATAGGATTGGTGGCCCAAATATGCCCAGGTGATTTAAGTTTTTGCTGTATATATATCAGAAATTTGTGGTTTAATGTACTCGAATTTAATTTTACGTGACAACTTGTGTAAAATTTTGAATAAGTATATAAATAATTTGGTAGACCTTACATACGTTTTTATTTATATAGTAGCCAAACATGTATTAAAATGATATTTCTGTGCAAAATTTTATTATATGTTTTCAGTTTTATAAGCATTGCATTAATGTGATTTCAGATCCCACTTGGAATCAAAACTTAAAGCCTTTAACCAATACTATGACGGGAGAAGTGGAGAGATTCGAAGTCGAGAAGTAAGTAATCTATTATTCCGTATATCCTTATTTTTTGTGCATTTACTTTAATGTAAATTGTTTACACAGGTGAATGGCCGGCTAGTTTTGGAAGGTGCCTTACGAATACAATGGGGAGTCCTGAATATGATTCATTTGAAAGAGGATGATGATCAGAGGACTGTGGTTACCATCCGAAAACGAAATTCGTATCGTAGTGCTATTGTTAACGGCTTGGATGATGATGATGACGACGATGAACTTGAATTTGTGGATTATATTGATCGTGAACAAGTAATTGCAGACTCAGAGGAGCTCTCAGTAGTTGAGTCTGAAGATACGCAAAATGGTCAAGATCTGCAGAAATGCCTCACTTTGCCTCTTAAACTCGACAAAAAGCAAATGGACTGGGATGAAATTGATGACTTGCTTCAAGTTGAGCGGCAGATAGAAGAAGGAGAAAAGATTTACCGCACCATGCCTGTTGTTGGCCTGACTACCCTCTCTGCACAGTCCAGTGTGGAAGAAATCCCGGAAGGCAGTCAGTATAAGAACTTTTTCTTTTCTCAGTTTTATCTATCAGTCCCATGTTAATGTGATTTTAATTTGCCAACCTAAATAATTTTCTGTTGCATAACATGTACTGTGATTGTAAAAAAGATAGCATTGAGCTCCAAAATGGACATTTTATTGAACTTTGAAGTTGAATTTTTAGTTTCTTATCGGCCATCCAGTTTTTCACAGCTTGTGGTCTGTGGATCCCTGATGCTAAGTGAGTTATCCTAAGGGATCTGCAACACTATAAAATTTTGAAATATATCCACAGTTTCCCTAGGACATTTTTATTTCATATCCTAACGATTTATTTTAATTTCAAGTTAAATAGGTAAAGGTGGAGACTACGGTGAAATTGAGTTTAAATGAGAAATCTAACTCCTTAACCATAAAGTTCAAATATTAGAGATGAACGGGAAAAAGGGGGAAAAAGAGAGGAGGTGAAAAGTCAATGAAAATGAAAAATACAAACAGGTTTAGGGGGTGTTACTCCATACCAGGGATCTGAAGTCACTCACACATTCACTCACTCAATCACACAAGCACTAATCCTAAAGATAGAAAAAGGATTAAAAAGTAGCCAAGTTTGGGAGAGATTAATCTGCACCAGGGACCCGAAAATCGCACTGTTGCTAGGTTTGTGAGTCTGTACGACCACGACAGGGACCTACTAGGCAACCACAAACACGTGCACAAGTACACACCAAGAGGTAAGGGGAAAAAGGGGGAAATAATACTAAGTTTACAGGAAATTAAACCGTGCCAGGGACCTAGTATCGCACACAGTTGCCTGTAGGTTTATGTGCCATTTGGCAGCGACAGGGACCTATCAGATGAAGCAATCACGCACTCAAGATCTCTAATATTGAGGTTAATTTAAAGTATAAAATTACTTGTATTATATATATATATATATATATATATATATATATATATATATATATATATTGTATAATATAATTTAAAATGAAAATAGAACAAACCAACTAACCCAACCCGGATGGAGAAAATGCAACCTCCACATAGTTTCAATTCTTGTCACTCATGGTGCCACTTAGCTGAGAAAAATTTGTGGGTAGATAAACAGCAAGTACCCAAAAATGTTCTGTTAATTGGGGATTTCCTTTTATTTTATGTGGTTCAAAACCTTTTATTTTTGTAGTGATATGTTATGTTAGGAAAATTTGTAGTAAGGTTAAATGTCTGAAGTATATCATGTCTATAATATTTTAAGGTGACATTTTAATGCCTCTTATTTATATGTTAAGAAAACCAAATAAATTTATACCTCCTAAGGTGAAAAAATCATGTCTTCAATAATTTCCTCAATAATTTAATTAAAATAGCCGTTAAAGTTTCCATGTGCCAATAAATTATATGTTTACAGGTAATGGAAGTTCAACAGTAGGTTTGCAGGAGATGGAGGAAGAGGTAAGAGAAGATTCAGCTGCTAATTTACCTCCACACCCACCTCCCAAGACGGGAAGCACTGCAATACGAAGGAGACCAGGGAGGATTCGTTCACGGACAAAACTGAAGAGGAGATGTTCAATCAATGGCCACTTTTACAACAGAGAAACGAGTTTCTTCACACCGCCTTATGGAAGTCAAATGAGTGTTTGGGTTACTTCGCTAGTGAGCACTAATGAAGTTATCAACCTCATGTTAGAGAAATACAAGGTTGACAGCAAGCCTTACAACTTTGCACTGTTTGTTGTTCGAGACAATGGAGGTAATTATTTACTGTCTTATGCAGGTGTTCAGATGTTGTGCCGTAACCTTAAAAAGATTTGCATGAATGAAGTCTTTTACATTATGATGGTTGACCTTATGTTAAGCATAGTTTTGTTAATTCCAAAGTTTTTAAATGAGAAAATAGTTTTGTGGACATCATTATGAAGTTTTTATTAAAATGATGTTATTGTTTTAGATAGCATTGTTGTTGAGTCGATGGCATTTTTTCAGATTGATGCAACAATAAAAAGGTGTCTCATATTGTTTTTTATAAATCTAAATACAGAACAAAGGCGACTTCGCGATGATGAATATCCCCTTCTTGTTCGTGTAATGCTGGGACCCCATGAGGATGTAGCAAAGCTCTTTCTGATGGATAGGCAAGGGACAGAGGAGATAAGCAGTGAGGTTGCACAGTTCCTGAATCTTAGCCTTGCAGAGTGTCGTGCTATACTAGAACAATATCACCAGGAAGAAGAAAGAGAGGCAAAGAGGACACGATCTAAGTGAGTGCAAAGCCTAACTCTCAGTCTTAATAATCTCAATAATTTCGAAATTGACTTTCTCTGTTTTTTATTCTTAGCTATGAATGGTGCAAGTTTTTAACATTAAATTTGACTCTTGCAGTCACATTAATATTTCATAGAAACTAGTGGCATGTGGTCAGGGCGTGTAATGTATGACCAATCAAAAAACTGAACTTTGTCAATAACATTATGCAGGCAATCTTCACAGTACGTTGCTGTGCTAGAAGTTGATTCCCCATTACATGGATTTCATTCTTGAACGAATTGCCCACCTTAAGCCATTACACTGATGTGCTTAGGAAATAATTCTGGCAAGAGAAGGCATTTGTTTTTTTCCTGCCTTACATCAGTCCACTATTGTTTACCACCGAGAGAATATCAAACTTCTTTTGCTCTGAGTGTTTTTGTGCATTTTCATGCCAAATCCTTTCACATTGAGACAATGTTACACACTATTGTTAGTCCACAAAGCACTAAATTTTTTCTCTCCTAACTACATTTCTGACCAATTTAAATTTTGAACATGTCCCATGACTTCAGAACATGTTCTGTGGACAAACTTCTAATCCTTTCCCCTCTTGGGGCTCATTTCCTTATCCTAATCTCAAATCCAAATCTTTGTCCTCTTTTAACCCATTAGGGATGGAATTAAATGCCAGAAAATAGCCATTTTGTTACCTTTTTGGGAAAAGTCCGATAGAAAAAGAACATTAACTCTAATCTGCTTGATACTTTCACTGGGCCATACTAAGAGTCTATATTAACTATTAAAATATTTACCTAGGCTTTTTCTTCCTTAATTATTGGAGATTCAGATGGAATTCTCTGAAGCAAGTGTCAATGCACAGCCCTTTTTCACAAACAGAACAAAAAAATTCTCTTCCTCATTCCTTTTCCCCAGCATGCCACACATTCCTTATGCAGAAGTTTATTCTTCTCATTTTCTTTTCACTTGATTTGGATAGTGGCACTCTCCAAAATTATGTGAAGGAGGAACAGTAGCCTTACATCCACGCACCTTTCTGCTACTGTAGCCACCATTGAGGCCTCTGGGTATATCCAAATAGAATTTTTAAGGGGAAAAGTTGGCTTATTGGTAGCTTGTTTGTAGTAGATAAAAGAATTTACTACCATCCTATTTATTAAATCAAACATCAGTCTATGCCATCACTTTTTTGTTGGAATGTGCTAACTGTAGTAGCTACATAATTGATTGTTTTAATCTAATCCTCCTATGAATTGATTGTATAATATCACAATCTCAGGACAACACACTTCTACCTTTGACCCATCCTTCTCCTTCCTTTTCACACACTGCATTGGGTATGTGGGTGAGTCATAACCCGATGACAAAAAGAATATAGACCTTTTGTCATGCCAGCCTAGGGAAACAAGTGGGGTGGAGGAGTGTCACTCACAATCCCCTTGGTTACTTTGCTTCCAGTCCTTTATGCTTGCTACCAATTCTTTGGGATAATCTACGTGGTTGGTGTTTGCAGTCCCTATGACTTTCAAACCCTTTTTGGAGAGTTCCATATATAGATCTGGCAATGTGAAAAATCTATCACAAATAAGGATGCAGCCTAATCCAAAGAGAGGCTCTGCAAGTTGCATCATGACATTTCCACCTAAACCCAAATTATTCTTTTTAATTGTCCCTTTCCCTGTATATAATTCTAAATAAAAAACAAATCCTGATATTCCATCTGCTCTTCCCCACCACTTGAATCCCCTTTTGATGGGTTTCATCAGCATATGTTTCATTCCGGAGCGACCAGTAAATTTCACCATCGCTTCATCTATTGTCTGATACTCAGAAAAGTTATAATATTTTTTATAATTGCAATTCAAATTATCCTGAATAGGTCTAATTTTGTCGAGTTTATCAAAATCTAAGCTATCTTGTAGAGGCTGCCATGATTTATCATTTACGTGAAAATTCCGCAAAATTGACAAAAATCTATCCCTTGCCATGATTTCTGATACACCTGTTACATTCAAGGCCCTATTTTCAGACCAATAGTCTTTCAGGCTTGGAAGATCATGAAATCCCATCGTAAAAATAACTCCTAACCAAGGTTTCAACTCATCTACTGTAAGATCTTCCCAAATATTTCGACCTCTGCCTGCAGTTGACATTTTTTGTGAGGCATACAAATTAGTCTGCTTGACACAATGGTTCAACATATTGCCCGTAAAAAATAACATAAAATAATCTAACGGTAAAGCATTTTCCGGTACGCAAGTATTAGGACCAGGTGTAAACTGAGGGACTAGTGCCTAAATTTATCAAACCTCTTCTGGACTAAGTCAATCTGCTTCTTTTAGCCTGTTGAACTGTCTCTTCAATTTCACCATCAGATTCATCGTCTGAAGGTATAGGTGAAATATTGTCACAGGATTCAGGAATTTCTTCCTCTTGAATATCACTATCGATAGAGGATACATCACTTTTTACTCCATCGTCTGGTATAGAAAACAATAAATCCAATTTGTGATTCTCACACCGTTTCCTCTTGGTCACCATTTTCAAATTAAAAAATCTGATGTAGCCATCACATGATTTTCTCCATACCTGTAATATTTCTAAAAATTCCAAATACGTTACATGATAATAAACATTTTAAGGAATTGGAGAAAATTTAGACTACAAAGAACAGAAATAAACTCAAACCATAGCCTTCTGATATAGGATATAGCCTCAAAACTCCAACAATTAAGAAAATAAAAAAAGCATTACTAACAAGGAGAGACTACGACCTTTGGGTCACAGATTCTGATGAAACATGATCAGGCGATTCTACGTCGAAAATAAGGAGACCCATGTCTCGGGATTTTTGTGAATGGGCACTTGAGTTTGAGAATTCAGCATCGGAAATATCCAAAAACATTGTATGCAACTTAATAGGCTTCTTTGTCGAACTGTTGATAAGAAAGAGAATTGCTTTTGGGATAGCGTGCCTAGCTCCAATGGCAGGGGACTGGGTTTGATCCCATGTTTTCATTTTTTTTTTCAAATTATCTAACAAGGGAAGCCCCCAAGGTGTGACACTCGCATCGGATTGAGACTTTGCAGAATGAAAGTATATGTACAATAACGGACTCCTATTTCTACCTAGGTGCCAACTCGACGTCGTTTACGAGAAAATGCCCTTTGAAAATCGTGATCCGAGAGTCAACGTAATAAGAACGTTAAAAGTCCTCTTAAAACTTGCACAACGTTTAAAAAAATATATTCCATGCATTATAACTACTATTTTCTTCATCGTAATGCAGTTTTTATTGCCCCAAAAACTGAAGATCACTCGCAAAACACGAACAAAGACAAACAATTCCAATCGCCACTCCAAAATGTGCCCTCTAACAATAAATCGCTGGGCAATATTCTGACGTTGACTGTGGTAGAGAGACAAGGACGTCTGCTTATAAGGCCACAAAAAACTGCGTCTAGTCATCTTATAATGTTGTTATTAAAGTTACAGCGTTGTTGTTAAAGGGATTCGTTATCATTTGCAGGTGTCAATTATTGTCATTATAATTATAATTGAAATTATGTCACAAGGCTGTTGGGTTATTTTGATGCATTGTTCTTTATTCCTCCTTTCAAATCTCGTCATGTATTGTTCATTATGTGAAATCGGTTGCTGGTGTCAATTATTGGCATTATAATTATAATTGGCATTATGTCACAATATTGTTGGGTTATTTCAGAGCATTGTTCTGCATTCCTCCTTTCAAATCTCGTTATGTATTGATCATGATGGTAAAGCGAATGGGTTCGTGAAGAATTATGATGAAGAAAATAGTAGTTATAATGCATGGAATAAATTTTTAAAAAATGTTGTGCAAGTTTTATCGACGATATGCTGGAAATTGCGAAAAAAACTTTTTAAAAAACCAGAAAAAAATTTTGGTCCCTTCGGGAATCGAACCTCGGCAAAAATATTTGAAATCCAGCTCGTTTCCCCTAGACCAATGCTCCTAAATAATTATAAGACGACTTTTAACGTTCTTATTACGTTGACTCTCGGATCGCGATTTTCAAAGGGCATTTTCTCGTAAACGACGTCGAGTTGGCACCTAGGTAGAAATAGGAGTCTGTTATTTTACATATACTTTCATTCTGCAAAGTCTCAATCCGATACGAGTGTCACACCTTGGGGGCTTCCGTTGTAAGCGTTATTTGAAAAGTAATATTCTACAGTAAAAAACATGCCATACTGTAATTTTTATTTGGAGGTAATTAATGCAGTAACATATAATAATGAGTATTTTAAATATTGCAGTCAATGAAACAATGGTTTGCAGCATGACAAATGCTGTCATGCAAGAATGGTCATCTATAATTATATATTATTGTTATATTAATTACATATTGTTGATAATATTAGCATTGCCTTGGCAGACAGCGATCGGAAGAGAAAGTAATGAATATTGTGAATTTCCTTGAATATTTTGCATACGTTAACGTGAAAAGAACACGAAAGTAAACTATGGAGTAATTAATAAAGATTTTAAAATGCCCATTATTATATGTTTCTGCATTCATTACCTCCAAATAAAAATCATACAGCGAAGTTTTACCAGAGAATGTTACTTTTCAAATAACGCTTGGATAATTTGAAAAAAAAAACTAAAACATTTGGTATCGAACCCAGGCCTACGCCATAGGAGCTAGGCACACTATCCCCTGATCCATTCCCTTTCTTATCTACAACTTGACAATTAAGCCTATTAAGTTGCATACGATGTTTCAAATTCAATTTCAAATTAAAACATAATGAGAAATCACTATGGTATACTTATTTCATTCTATTACAAGCACAATTCTATTCCTTGGCATCTACGTTGCAGTTTAACTTCCAGAGAGCTCACTATAATCTGAAACGCAGCTGGCTGTTTAGAAAGTCCGATATATTTAACAAATAAGATATTACAAAACATTTAAACAAAAGGAATTAATAAAGATCCCATCAATCTATTCTTCGGTGAGCACGCAGTCCCTGCTGAGTTCCTTGTGGCACGTTAGTTTTCTTTTAGTCCATGAGTGGCACTTTTCCTTAGTTGAGGTCGCCTTGAGTCACGGGAGCTGGACTGGTCTCCGCCGGGTTTTCTCCTTTCGAGGTAAACTCTCGTCGTCGCGGCGAAACGAAAATCACTACTTCCCCCCTCTTTCAGCCAGGCCGTGAACTCCCACACCGCGGACCTTCAAATGTGCCGCATATACTCGGCACAAATCTACTGATAACTACGAAAAGTTTTAAACAGAAATTTCAATTACTCAATCTAAAATTATGGCTTATTTTGTGAACAACTGACATGTACTGTATTCACCCCAGGGAAATGTATGGCACAGCTAGGTGAAGTAAGCGAGGCTTAATACCTAAAAATGAGAAACATTTCCTCTCAAAATGTTTCTTGCACACAAAAAAATGAGAGAAATTTCTTTCCTTCCTTCCTAAAAGATCTATCCAGTGCAGGTATCTGTTAAGAAAATATAAAAGCATTCTCACAAAATGCATTCACATAACACTTCATAGAACTATTTCGTTAGAATTTTTTTTCCAAAATTATATGCTTTTTTTTAAGAGTTGCCTGTTGATTGGAGAGCAGAACAAATTCACTCCGTCACGTTTTCTTAAACAGTGATGAATATCTACTATATATCTACTTGACAAAATCAGAGTAACTGTCAACCACTCAATAAGCAATGGCAAACTTATGTCAAGCAAAATGGCCACTGTTCCACTATGATAATAGACAAGGAATGTGTGGTGATGTGGTAGAGAGAGAGAAATAGAGAGAGAAAGAGAGAGAGACTGGCTGTGACTGCAGCGCATTTAGTGGACCCTGTATCATCATAGTGAACTACGTGTAAAACCTGAGTATCTATTCTCCCATAAGAGTTTCATACCCCTGGTCCAGGCTTTTTCTGATCGATTGGCTGGAATAATTGAAGCTCATGGGTATTCTCCTGAGAAAATTTCCTGGCTTTTTTGAAAAGGCTGATCAAACATTCATTCCCAGAGAAGAAAAAAGTATGCCTTGGTTTAAATCAGCTAAGGACAGACGAATGCTTTTACTGGGTGGAAATGTAGCTGGAAATTTCAAAATGAAACAGCTCTTATTGGACCAGGGAAGAATAAATGTAGTACTTTGGAAAGATTCCACTTTAATAACACAGAAAGGATGACTGGTTTTGACTAACACACAGTCACCATCAGGCCAAGAATAAGAACACTACAACGTATATGTAGGGAATGGGCAAATGGAGGGGAGGAAGGGAGAGATAGGGGAGGAAACTGGGAGAGGGAAGGAAAGGGGCTCTTAAGCAGTAGTTTGGGAGGATGTGGGGGAGGGGGAAGAGGGGGATTGTTTAGCAAGGGGAAAACTGAGGTAAACAGCGGGGAATGGGTTGGGAGGAGGTGTTTGTTAATGATGTTGTTAGGGTGACTTTTCAAGTGGTAGAGGATTTCCAATTGTTCGGGTAGGTTGAGTCTCCAGCCTTTATTTTCGATATGTAATATGGCGGGACAAAAAGTGGCAGAATGTTAGTGATCGATTAAGGTGTTTTGTGAAATGGAATTTTTGAGAGTTGGAAATATGGCAATACAGTGAACTCTCGTTTTAACGTTTTTTACCAAGTAAAATTGACTTTAGATGAGAAAAAACGTAAGAAGCAAAAAATGGAGATAATGACATGCACACATCATAGTTTTCATATGTGACTGTTTACTAACTGCCATCGAAACTTTCATACATAAAATATATAAGCAAATTTTAATCCACGATTTGGAAACTTTCTGGAGCAGTACAAAATTGAATTAAAACTTATGAAGTGATTTAATTATACATAGTTGAAATAATAATTTTGCCCTTTTATGGAGTTAAATGAGTGAAAGAGATGTCAAATAAAATTAAAAAATAAACTTGGCCTGAATTTCATGAAACTTACATCCTAGAGATAACATTTGATGCCAAAGTCGGTGTAATCCATAAAAGTTTTTAATCTCCTTTGGTGCTAGAGGGTGTTTTCTACCCTTTTTTCAATAATTTGAGAAATTGAGAAAAACATTCCTTTCTGGGATACATATATAAATGCGCTAAACAAAAGCATTTTCTGACAAACAAGAGGGTCTTTTCCACACTTATTTTTAAATAATTTTGAGACAGACAAAAACATCCCATGGCAAGACTCGCCTCGAAAAGTTAAGGTTCTATCTGGTAACACATTATAAAATAATCCCGTTTTGTAGGGTGCATAATTCTTTGTTAGTTCTTCCAATTATCCGTTGATGTGAGGTCCATGCTTTAACTCTCGCCAGCAGCAACTTTATAGATTACACCGTGATGGTTTTTAAACCTTTCAAGTCATCAACTGTATACTGTGAATGTATGAAAACCCAGACGATTTGCATTTTGCATTGCCTTTTCTAGCATTATAACACCGCTGATCGGGATGTTGGAAGCTTGGGTCTGCTGAAACCACTCCAGCAATAATACCTCTATTCTCTCATATGGCGGTGCTTGAGAGTTCTTCCTTTTTTTGCAGTCACTCCCCAGTCGTTGACTGCATTTAAGATCGATTCTCAGTGAGCCATTATGGTGTTCAGTGATGTCACCAGCAGCCCTAACCACCTTGCCATTTCCACATGTTTCAAATGTGGATTTTTCTGGACAATTCAACACAAACACTTGTAAAAAAAATTTATTACTTTTATTATGGCAGCCCTGCTTTCTATATCTATCCTAAATCTCTTAATTTTGTTTTTTTTTATGTTGCACAACTCCTTCATACAAAATTTCGTTGAAGTCGGTTTGGCCAATTCCTTCCAAATAATTCCAAAATAATTATCAAAAAGTTTAACTTTGCCATTGTGGCTCCCCTACTTAGTTAATCGGGTCGATATATGTCATTTTGGTCATGTATTTATGTGAAAATTCTATGTACCAAATATGGTTGAAATTGGTTTGGCCAATTCCTTCCAAAAGAATAATTACCGAAAAGATTTATTTTGCCATGGTGGCACCCCTGCTATGTCGATCCGATCCAAATACGTCATTTGGTCATGAATTTATGTGAAGATTCAATATCTCAAATTTGGTTGAAATCGGTTTGGCCAATTCCTTCCAAAAAATGTCCTGGTTTTGCTTCCTCAGTATCTGGACACCCTATATGTACCAAATTTGGTTGAAATCGGTTTGGCCAATTCTTTCCAAAATCATAACTACCAAAAAGTTAATTTTGCAATTGTGGCACCCCTGCTTGGTCGATCTGGTCCAAATATGTCATTTTGGTCATGTATTTATGTGAAGGTTCTATGTACCTACCAAATTTGGTTGTAATTGGTTCAGCCAATTCTTCCCTGATATATGCGTACGGGTGGACGGACATTGCCGAAAATGACCGACAGGTCCATGGGGACCCCTCAAAATCTTGAAATTTGGATTGTCCCTTACATTATGATCTTTGACCCCGTAGACCGAGATTATCCATTTTAGGCTCGAAAATGTGTCTCATCAAAACATTAGTATTGGTGGAGAACTCATCAAAATCGGTCAATTGGTTGCTGAGATATCTTAAAAAAACCGACATTTGGACCAACAATGAGGATCTCCGTGGGCCGATTTGAATTTTTTGGCACTGCAACTCTCAGGATCAACCTGAAGCTGCTGCCAAATTTTGAAGCTCCTATGTTTATTTTCTGAAGAGGTATGACTGGCACAGACACACACAGCTTCTTTTATTATTATAGATTTAATTTTTGTTTTGAATTTAGAATTCATTTTTTGTTTGAGCTTAATTTTTACATTTTATAACATGTTATTAATGAAATTAATATGTGAAACTTTTAACTAAAGATAATTGGCACAATAAAATAATTATTGCAACTTAAAAAATACATTTAAACAAAAAAAAGCAAAAAACGTTTTTCTCCAAAATACATCATTTTTTTGTATGAATCCTTAGTCTTGAGATTTTGGATTACGTGGTGTTTTCATGAAACCAAACTACCATGTTAATCAAGGGCTAATTGTATATTGAAAAAAATGGACTAATATCATATATTGATTTTATCACCAAGGAAGTACTAAGAATATTTAAATATTTTCATACATCTTGTTATATTTGCAACCTCAAAATCAGTGGACATTAAGATACAATGCTTTGTGTTCAAGCTATTATCATTAATGTGGCATTTTATTGCTGAGCCAATTACTTGGGGCAATATGATAAGTATGTATGCATTGAATATTACTGTAATGTGTTTTGCTAAGCACCTTATTATCTCTTAATACAGGTACAGGGAAATGAGACGTCGAATTAAGCAGAGAATGGAAGAGCTCAAGGTCAGACTTTAAGTGTTTCCAATTGGGCAATGATTATGAAATGTACAAATATAATTAATTAGTCTCTATCATATGTGATTTTAACTTGTTGGTTGAGAAAAAAGCACACACATTGCAATATATATTCAAAGAATAACCTATTTTATACTGTTTTATGAAAATATGTTTTAGATTGAGCATTAGAATGAAATAGGTAGTGTTTTCTTTTTTAGAATGCTTTCTTCAAAGAGAATTCCATCTTTGCCAATTTAATTCACAGTTTCAATATTTGTTGTTCATTTGTTATGAAGTTAAAATAATTATTTGTAATGAAATTGCTTGTCAGGCATTAACTATATATTTGCATGAATCTTAAACCATGTCTATTGCCCTCAAGTCTCTCGCAGTAGAATTTGGAATGTTCTTCTCGGCACACACAAATATTTTGCAAGGGAAGTTTCAATGTAAACAACTTTTTGTAATCCAGCTCTTTTTTCTGTTATAACTAATTTCATTGCTTGTAATATGTGAGCTGCTGATTTACTATAGAAGCTTTTAAAAAACCAATAATAATAATAAACTTTATTATAAATAGCATTAATTTGCATAAGCAACTTCTCATGTGTATGTATTCCATTCAAAAATGTTTAGGGAGCAATTTAATTTGAAAAAATCGTTTAGTTTCTGAGTTTATTGATAGAAGTGAATGTCGAATTTCATTTATTGATAATTCATTTTTATTGAGAATTGGAATAATATTTTATGGTTGATACTAAGTGTACAAGTGTAAATACTACTTTTAATTTGAAACATTGCTGTTTTGTGCATCATAGACAACTTTCAAATGTGGGCCTTATTCCCTTGAGGATTCATAGATTTTTCACAAAAGTTTTTCATCCGTGATGTTACATTTTGCCATAAAAAACTTTTCCTCTGTGATGTAAAAATTTCATGATTCCGGAGATTTTTGTTAGTTTTGGATTTTATATTAAATACCATCGTACAAATTATGTGTTATTAGAAGTTAACTGTCTTTCAACAGGAAGTGCAATGAAGAATATCCATAGAAATTAAATAGTAGTAATTATAGCATTGTTGAATAACATCATGGCGAAGACAAGAAGAATAGGAATTTTAAACTTTCATAAATATTCTTAGATCTGAACAACTGTTTGTCAGACAAAAGCATTGGTGGTCAACCTATTGTATATACACGATTCTAATACATTTATCGCTCATTTTGGTCTTCCTTAAATTTTGTAATTAAAACAATATCGTAACAATAATTTAATGAGTGGCCAAACCAGAACTTTTGGTAGGATGCACATAAATTGTATTCTAGAATTTAATTCAAAATAATAGTATAGGTAAATATGAAAGAGAATGAAGTGGTAAAAATGTTTGCATTATAATATCTCAAGTAATTCAAAATAGGCATGTTTTTTATAGATTGTTAAATAACTGCAGTTGCAGTCTACTCATAACCTGTTTTTGATGTTGACAGTTGTGCTCATGGTTTCCAAGAGCTGTGTCATCCAAACCTTGTTTTAATGGCCGATATTCGGTAAAGTCAGGCCATAAATTGCAGTATTCATTTTTATATAACTTTAAATATCTAATCTATTTCGAAAACTAGCTTCACTTACTTACTATTTTTATTATGATTTCGCTATAGGATATCTTAGAATTAGTCATCAAAGGATCGTGCAAATACAATAATCATGACAACAACAAATTTGAAAGAATGGGAAGGAATAAAAAGAAGAAAGTTTAGAATTAAATTAATTGGAGGTTTAGTCAGCGTGATTGAACCTAGACCATGATGAGTTTTAGTTGAGATGCCCAGCTGGGATTTTATATAAATTTACTTTGGTGCAGTTTTGCAAAGTTTTTACTTTTTGTGTGCTTACCGAAGAGAGTTTCTTTTATTTTACTTATTTTTCATTACTGAATGTATAAAAGTGATACTAGTTGTAAAAAGAATTAGGGCAGCTTTTGAAAAAGGACATTTTCACTTTGATCAAAGTAGCAATTCATATTTTTTAGCAAATAGTATAATGTTCTTCTGCCTAATAGCACCCAAATTTAAATGGGAGTAGCACTTAAGAACTTAAGTAAAATTACACCCAAATGACTAAGTATATATGTATACAGATCATTAACATTGCAATCTTTAATACCATGACAGTGTTTACTTACGTGTATATCTTTGCATCTTGGCGGCGCTATGCAGTTTATTATTTTCAATCGAAGTAGGTGGGGAATTGTTCATATTTGTGGAACAAAATGAAGGAAGGATGCTCCTTTACGTGAATGTGTTTATCATTCCTTGTTTTTTTATTAGTTGGCATAGTATTGTTAAGATTATAATGATTAGTTGTTAAGAGGAATGTTGCAGCTGCTACATGAGAGCGATGTATGTAGTCCTTAGGGCCATACCTGTTGGTTATAGCTGAACCTGATGCTACTTTTTATCCATGTCTCTGTTAGTTTAAGTTGTGATATCTGAGAAATGTTTCCTTAAACATACCTCTCAGACCATTGCTGAAAGTTTCATCTTAGGTCTAATATATATTTTTTAGTCAGGGATTACAAAAGCAATAACAGAACAATTTTAAGTCTTTATGTATCCAATTACAATTTTTTTTTATTTTGTAACTTTTTTAACAACACGAATCTGTTTAGTTATGGATTTTAATACCTCTAATTAATGTCTTTCTTTTGAGTCATTTTTTACAATGGTGCATATTTAGTGCTTTCATTTTTTCTTATTTTAGTGGCATTTATACCCCTTGATTGTATTAGCTTAAAGAACTAGCAGCTCCTATAGCTAAGGATATAACATTTTTCAGAAAACTAATACCATAGTGTAACACAATGCAGCGAATACTTCATTATAAGCCCTCAGGGTCTGTGTCATGAAAGACTGTGAATCACTGTCAGTATCATTCTCTTTTACTATAAAACTCTGATTATTTGACAATTTAGCATACTCAAATTTCAATGATACAAGTTTACTAGGTTTACCCTTAAATGCAGATTGATCAGCAACTCCCAGGGAACATTTTCATATTTTTTAAAATCATTCTAAGGTAAGCAGTATATTCCATTTGTAACTACTAGTCCATTTTCAAGAACAATTTAAAGGGATCATATCATAACAAATTTAGCAGTAATGACTGAAGTAATAATGTTATCTTTTTATGCTTTTATAAAAAGTATTCTAGTTATTTTTACAACTTATTTTAACTGTTTAGCATGTCTTTAACAATTATTTTTGACACATATTAATGATGATTAGATTTTCTGTTGCTGTTTAACTGAATATCTTAGAAAGGGAAGTTAAGTGTCTCAGATTTTCCTTTGATTGTGAACTTAAATGATAAGTCACTATAATAAATTAGAAGCATAGTTTTGAATTTTTCTTTAACTTTCATTTATTTTTAATTTTTTAATATTTCTAATAAGATATCTTACCTCTAGAGAATAACACCATCTTTTACTCTCTCAACTATTAAAGTTTCCAATTTAACATCTTAAATTAACTTTATCGGTAGTATCTAAGATTAATATTTCCATAGATTTTCAATATTAGATGAAATTTTTTTCTAAAACATCTCTTGTAAATCTTGGAAACTTTCATTATGAGGATTGAGGTGAAAAGAATTTTTTATGTGGTTACAACAATATATTTCATTCCTGATTATTGGTTTTCCTTATTTTGATAGATATGGAACACCATTGCCTAATTTTGCAACATGCTTATTTTTGGGTATAATTGAATTTCATGTGTTGCATTTTTCAAAATTTTGGTTGGAAACTTTGAGTATGCAAAAACTGTTATCCATGCCTTCCAGTCATTTATAATAAAATCAATGTTCCTTTAGCGATTAAGATTAATTTTTGCATTTATTTTGTAAGATAAATATGCTTGAACTGTTGTTCATCCAATGTTATCGGTACTGTTTGTCGCAAGTTTAAAAATTATTTCCACAGAATAATTGAAATGTGATTATGTAATGTTTGTAGTTGGTATGAATTTAATTGATGATATCTGTGAGTCTATTGTATCAAAATTGAGCTGCAAATATCAAAGTATGTCGCTTTGTGTTGGCTTTCTTAGCCAGATAATTGAAAATAATACAGACCAATACAGTGGCAGTGGTTAATACCCATTATTGAACAAGACAATGTTTGGGGCAATTCTGCCTAAAATTCTAAGGCCTTTACAGCAATCATGTGTTTTCCTAGTTGGGCAATTTGCAAACTTACTGCAAACCTAAACAAAATAAATATCATCAAACTAGTGAAATTTTATCAATGCTTCAATTTTGGGACATATTGTCTTGAATAAAATGATCAATCCTGTCTTTTTTATCTCAGAAGATGTAAAACGATTGATATTTTTTTCTACTATTTGATATCTTTTGTACATTTCCAACTTATAACTCCAATAAAAGAATGATCCTCTATTGGTGGCATGTTCTAGTCTTTTTTAAACTTTCCTTCCCTCTCCATCTTAAGCCCTTGTCTGAAGTGGTGTGTTAAGTCATTTTGACTTGCATGTCTTATAGTTTATTTATATCATTTAGTAAATTTTTAGTCACTGTCTAATAATAAGTAGTGTCATTATTTGGGAGTTTCCCTGGTTGTTTTTCCACTATCTCCATTGGTGATTGGTTATTTTAATATTATAAAATTGCTTAGGGGTATATTTTCATTCTACGCATGTTTATTCAAATATTTCTCATGGATGACTTTTCTTATTTGTTTTTCATTATATTTTCTTATAGGAACTTATGAAAAAATGATTCTTAGAATATTGCTTTTAAAACATTCAGTTGAAAATTACACTGAAATTGATGGAATTATTTGTAAATTCAAAATGGTTTTCTATTTTAATTTGTTGTTTTTCAAATTCAGTAACGTTCAGGTGTTTGTATAGTTTTGAGGGCAAGAATGTTCGAAATTTTTAAAAATTCATTTGTTAAGTTTATTGTTGATATTTCTCTGTCAATAATTGCAGCAATTCTCGCCAGTGATTTAATTTTTCTTTGTGCTTGTATAATTGCACATCAAGCAGAGCATAACAGAAACAACTCATAAATGTGAACCCATTTCAATAGTGTTAAAATAATTTATAAGCTGCTTGAATAAGAAAAGGTAGTGACAGTAATTGCAGGTCTTGTGGCCATGAGGATATGAAACGAATTAAGAGTATTCATCATTTCATTTAGCGAATCAATGCCTGGGACAATTTTTTACAGATATGGGGGAAAATTGCTGGAAGTTACAGGTATAGTTTGGGATTATTTTTTATTATGAATGATTGAAATTTGTGAAATATGCAATATCAAATAAGATAAATCAATTTAAATAAATGCAGTTTTCTTGGTGGTTTTGCCTAACAAATTTTATGAAAACTTAACTCAAAATTTTATTAACAACTAGGGAGATGCCCGTTGAAATTCAATGGGCAAGTTTTTTTATGAAATTTTATGAATAGATGCGATCCAATTACACGAAACCGGCAACAATGCGAATCACTAAGAAGGCATCAAATTCTTAAAAAGTGATCTGTTGATCGATTTGATGGCAGGAAAACAAACTCGGTTTTTTAGGCGTTCGTAGTTTCAAACCTTGAACTCCTACGATTATTCTAATTAATTTTAATATGCGAATGATTAATGTTCTACATTCAAATGTATTCCTTCTCCCGTAAATAACGCAACGAATGTTGTTTACATTAGTTGCTATGAAAATCATTTCCTTCTCCTCTCTCTTTCTCTCTCGTATTAAAAGCATTCAAAGCATGCTTTCAACGAACAATAGGATTTCAAGGTTTAACAATGTAATTGGTTGGCAAGGCAACATCCCGTTAAAATGGAAAGATTTCCCAAAATTTTGTGAAATAAACGTTTAATATGAGGAATTTCGAACTGTAGGCGAAAAATGAACAGAATAAGAAACTTCATAATTATTTCTTTAAAATGGTTCAGATCCGAAGATCGTAGGTTAATTCTTTCTAATTTAGATCACAGAAAGAATAAAAGGCTGCGCGTCGAAAAGTATTCCTACGTGTTTTCTTATGGGAAATGGAAATGTCTTCCTTGAACTCTGTACTTTATCGAGATTTTTTTCGTCATCACCTTAAAATATTCGAATCTAGCATTCCTGCCAAATTAAAAAGATATACCTCGATCTTTTATCGAGTTATTCGCATTTTTAAAGCGTGACAGAGGGACCCACAAAGGGACAGAAGTAGGCTTTTATATATATTAGATACCGTATTTATCTCTCGTATAGATGCCTTTCGTAGAACCTAATTCAGAATTCACCAAGGTCCAAGGCTGGTCACTGAATACAAACTCGACATCTTTTGAGATTAAAGAGACAATAACCCACTTACCTGAACAAAATAGCCCAAATATTTCCTCGATGGAAAGTTTAAATAGCTGAAAACTCTTTTGGCAAGCAGTTATGCTCCACAGATTCATCTTTATATAAATAGGAACAAACACTCAGGGTTTTGCAATTTCTTATCGAAATAAATCACAGCGCTAGTCTGATATAATGTGGCGGGATGCGTCTTAGTTTTGAGTGCTTCGGTGGGTTGCATTAAAACTTGCAATTGTTTCGGCGGGTTGTATAATAACTCACACCGGAAGGTAGGAAAGAACTTTTGTAGTATTACTTAAGCGCAAACCATATAGCAACTATTTAGCGGTAAAAATTCACCAGTTGTAACCGGTTTGTAACCGTTGTTTTAATTCAAGATATTTAATCATTTTTGAACTTCACGGATCGCTTTAACATGTTAGCTTTGCGAGCCACATAAAATTCTGTAGCGGGATGTAGGTAACCGAACGCATTCCTACAGCAGGCAGGCCTGGCAAAATTGGTGATTTGGAATGTTAAAAATGCTGATTTTGCCACCAAATTTCTTCCCACAATTATTACTTTCTTCGGGGATATTGAGGATCCGCTGTTCCTCTGCACATCAAGAGAGAACGAAGACCTTGAGCTCCATTAAATGGTAGGATTGACCAATCGCCTTATCACAGTGACAATGTGTCCGTCTCGAATCGCATATCTTGTTCACATTCTGTTGCGCAAAGGAAAGGCCGCTTGACTGTCCTCGCGGATGCACGGAGGAAGCCAGCAATGACCTTCCTCGGCGCGGTCTCCGGACCAGTGACAGTGCGTCCTCAATTGCTGCCGACGACTGGAAAATATGCATCGCTCAAGAAGGATTGCGTGCGACGAGGATGACAGAAGTGAGCGGTTAGCCGAATGCGGAAAACCTCACAGTTACGAGGTATTTAACGGAGATTAGAGTCGGTTTCTTTCGCGAAATGTATCGATACCAACGTTACGACCGTGACGAAAGATTTTTCAAAAATTGCGAGACATTCCGACTCGTGTTCCTCTGCCGTTGACGTTTCTTCCCCCCCTAGCTATTCCGTAATTTTTTGCCCAATCTTCGCGACGGTAATTATCTCTAATTCACTCTCATTTCGAAGTGTTCTCATAAATTTCTACCACGTGAGAAATCAGTTTATGTGTCGATGTTTTTCGAGGCACATGAGTGATGCGCGCAGAATACCGCGTTGCGTACGAATTTTTCATAATTTCCTTCGTGCTTACACATTTCTCAAGAGTTAAGACGCATGTGAAAACGTTGGTTTCGTAAGATCTGGCAGCAATTTATCAAATGAGAAATGTTATGCTATAGTTTGCCTCTATCTCAGTCAAACTTATTGGATTTTGTTTTAGTACGGCTACTCGTCATTTCCGCATATAAGTGTACTTCTGTTATCTCAACGAAAGGGATAGAGAAAAGCGAAAGATACATAGTAAGCGCCTTCAGAATTTTTTCGTGCGACATGGGTTTTCTAAGATAATTTTCTCTTGTTTTTAATGCCAAACAAGTTTGCAACATCGCTATTTGTATGAGTTGACAATTATTTCATTCTGATTCCTCAATTAACCAGAATGATTGCCTCGTTGCTACGCTCTATACGCACTGCCTTTGCAATTTAGATAAAAATTTGAAGAGTTATAAATTAGAGCTAATGATTGTCACTGGTAAATGAAAATGTCGAAAGGATATCTTGGGGGAAATAATTTTGTCGGTGTCGTCCTAAGAGTTAGCGTTTCGCGAATCAAATCGTCCAAGCCTAAGTGTATTTCAAGACCTTGTGACGCAAATTCCAAAGTTTAGCTCGGATAAATGACCGCATAAATCACCTTTTCTCCTGAACTTGACGAGTAGAGCAGTACTCGATGATAATGCTGTCACATGCTTCATACCTTTCACCTTTCTCTCATTGTCATATCTCTCGCATTTTACCCACCGAATCCCTCCACCAAGCCCTTCGAAGTAATATTTAAGGCGTTAGAAACGCAGATTTAGCAGTCGCCATGTTTTCGTCTCGAGCTGCACTTGCTGTCGTACTCTCGTTGGCCTCGCTGCCTCCGAGGGATGTCCTCGCTGGCCCCTTCCCAATGGTCAATAACCCGCCCCAAGAGGAACGGAACGAAAACATCGAGGAACAATCCGCGGCACCCAATCACACGGGAGATTTATTCGAGGGAGACATCATTCTGGACCCCTATTTAAAGGTAGGTCTCCGATTTTAGTACGAGGTGGTTCCAAAAATCTCTCTTAATTATGCGTCTCTCTGCTCAAAAATGAGATCGGAAAATAAAGAGCGTGTATAAGTACGCACAGAAAAATATTTGGTAAAGCTTTATATAGATTTTTGATCATGCACAGCACCTTGCTGGTCGATTTTTCTTTTTGGTTAAATTTGAAAATTTAATAACGCGCCATTCGATTGTAATATATTTATTTTCATTGTAAATAACTCTTGATTTTCAAAAAGTCAAATTTCCTCACATGCATCAAAGAGCAATCTATGAGATTCTGAATTTTCAACCGAAAAATTATAGTTAAAGAATAAATATGGCCTGTTTTTTTATTTACACATGATGTATATGAATGTAAAACGAAACTTTTTTCGTTTAAAAAGGTAGGGTAAACTAAATTATTTTAATACATCGTGCATAAATCGACTGAAGCCAATCCGCCGTTCGATGGAGATTTTGTTAATTAATATCGATGCGTTTTAATTTTCAGCCATCGCCAGAACAATATGGGGTCGCCCAAAGGATCAGGAGCATGCATGACATGGTGGAAATATGGCCCAACCAGACATTGTACTACAGGATACACCACGGTTTCGATGTCGTGGAGAGAGCCAGGATAAGGATGAGCATAGCAGGCGTGAAAAGTGGAACGTGCATCAAAATGAAAAAAGCCACGGAGGGGAAACCTCACCTTTTGATCAAGAAAACAAATAGGTTCGTTTAAACTATCCCTTTCCACATTCGTATGAAAACAATGGAAAATGCAGGAGTGCTTGGAGAGTAGCCAATATAAAAATTTCGGGAATGGGACAGTTCAGCACGTCCAGTTCGGTGCAGGAAAGTTTAGTGCAGGGCCACTTCAATTTCCTACCAACAAATTTTAAATACAATCTAAGTGGGTTGGGTTCAGTGGCGGATCCAAGGGAGGGGCGATGGGTGCGGTCGCCCTCCCCTTGGACGACCCAATTGCCATCCACTGGGTACATTCTTAAATTCATTCCGCGTAACATTCCTTGTTTCTACACCGAAGATTAAGTCAATAAGACAAGGGAAAGAAAGGTTCTGATGGGGATAGAGATTTTCAAAATGTATGGTCGTCGGCAGAAGCGGAATCAAGAGGGGGGGGGCAATTGGGGCGATCGCCCTCCCCTTGGGAAGTTTCTGGATCCGCCCCTGGTTGGGTTGGATGTAGTTCATTATATCATTGATACAATGATCTACTCTGCGCCGAAACGGCCCTAATCCGAACTGGCCCCGCGCCGAAATGGCCTGCGCTGATCTGTTCTAGGCCCAAAAATGTCTTCCCAACTTTTATGTTGGCAAGGGCGCCTTCGCTTAAAAGCGAAAGCGGCGGGCGCCCATATACCTCGCCCCCCCTCCGCATCCCCTCCCCCCGCTTAACACTTACAGCTCAGTTCGTAGCTATATGTATATTTATTAGCTACTAGTGTATTGCCAGTCATATGACGGAATAATAATATCCCCTCCCTCTCGCCGTTCTTTTCTCCCTCTGTCTGTTTCCCTCCCTTCCTCTCTCTTTCCTTCCCTCCCTCCCTCTATCTCTCTCTGCCTGTCTTTTCTCCCACCTCCCCCCTCTCTCATTACCTCCTGTCCCAATCCATAGCTCTCCTTCTTTTTCTCTGTCTCCCTCTTTATCTCTTTCCTCTCGTCCTTTTCTAATTCTTTACCTCCCTTATTCTTTATGTACCTTCCATTCTATATCCCTTCCTACCTATCTCCCTCACCACATCCCCCTTTCTCTTACTCTACATCTATATAGTCGTTTATATAAGCAAAAGAAACCAAACTAAATAGCAGTCCCATTAGGATTACTCAATTTCGCAAAAAATCCTACGATAATTTAAGGCAATCTATGCACTCGTATATATTACACGTATGCGGGTTGAGGCAATAATTGATTCTCGAAGTTTAACGATGACGTGGTCGGCAAGGCAACATCCCGTTTAAATGCCGATATTTACCCAAAGTATGTGATTTAAATATTTAATATGAGATATTTCGAACGGTAGGCGGAAAAGATGAATAGAATAAGAAACATTATTAATTTTCGTAAAACAATTTAAATTTGAAGATCCTACTACAATTTTTTCTAATTTGAATTTCCAAAAGAATAAAAGCCTACACTTTAAAAAGAGTACAGAGTAATTTTTGGCGAGGAAGAAGAGTATATTGTCTCTCTGTACTGGAGAGTTGTTCTACATTGCTATGTTGACACGATAGATATCTCTAGTATCGAAAAAAGGTGATGAAAACCAGTTTCGCATTTCGGCTACGAAGCAGCCTTCATCAATGGCGAATTCTAAATTGGAATCTACTATCGGTGAATCGATAATGATGACGTCTGGCTATAAACTGTTATAGTCAAATTAGAGCATTATTAATCATTTAAATATAGTCGTTTTAACGCAGTCTTTATCTATCAATCAATAGAACAAAAACGCGATTGCGCTCATTAAGCCTTTCGTTGCCCCACAATTAGAGTCCTGTGGTAAATGTGTTTTGGAAGGTGGGATATGTTTAAGAGATTTTGATATTCGCGTTGGTCATCGTAGAGACGATGCGGTTTGTTTAATTTTAGTTAAATTCTTCACCTTCAATTTTTCTTCACCGTCATAAAATCGCATTAAATGAATTGGTGTTTCAACGCCCATTTTTATTTCAAAATTTTTTAAATTTATTGACAATATTACACGGTATTTTCGTTACCGACGTTTTTGCTTTGTTTTATTTTATTTTTATGAATCACATGGTGAACATTGTCTGTAAATGTATTACAGATTTTTTATTAAATTTCCTATCGCGATATTCTTCCTGCGCAGATACTACGGCTCTCCGTTTCTTCTGTATATTTGTATCCCTTTCACAATTACCTTTTGACCTTTTCTGCAGAGACGTTTGCGCTTCAACTGTTGGCTACACGGGAGAAAACACCGAAATGGAGCTGAATTTCAAGGCGTGCCCACATATAGGTTCCATTCAACACGAGCTCCTTCACGCCTTGGGGTTGTGGCACGAGCATTCACGCGACGACCGGGACGACTACGTGACGATCGTGTGGGAAAACATCCAGGAGAGTAAGGCAAATCTTATGGAAAAACTGCGAATCACACATTGCACAAACTCTCATATCCTTACGCTCATAGTCCGTACAATGATGGTACATATTATCGTATAGACATCATAGCGATTGCTGGGCGATAAATCTATATATATATATATATATATATATATATATATATATATATATATATATATATATATATATATATATGGGAACAAGGTGTTGGGATGAGGAAACCCAGTGAACACTCACCAATCGGACGACTTCAGGTTGGCGAGGCCCCGGGGATGTCGAAGCGACACACGTAAAAGAACAATAAAACACAGAAACATCACAAACGTAGAAGCTTTCGGAATTATTCCTTCATCAGCTACAGAGAGAGAACTGTGTTTTAGTGTTCTTTTACGTGTGTCGCTTCGACATCCCCGGGGCCTCGCCAACCTGAAGTCGTCCGATTGGTGAGTGTTCACTGGGTTTCCTCATCCCAACACCTTGTTGCCATACATATATCCATTTTAACTTTCCTTTTCCGTAAGCTGTTATATATATATATATATATATATATATATATATATATATATATATATATAACAACTTACGGAAAAGGAAAGGTAAAATGAATATATGGATGTCAACAAGGTGTTGGGATGAGGAAACCCAGTGAGCACTCACCAATCAGACGACTTCAGGTTGGCGAGGCCCCGGGGATGTCGAAGTGACACACGTAAAATAACACAAAAACACAGAAACATCACAAACGTAAAGCTTTCGGAACTACTCCTTCTTCAGCTACAGAGAGAGAACTGATGGCGGTGACACTGGGTGGAGGCATGGGGGTGGAAGGGTAGTGCGGAAAGGTCGAGGATTGGAGGAAACGGAGGGGGTTGGGGATGGGTAGGGTGTTGGAAGAAGACAGAAAGGGTGTGAAAAGCTATCGAAGGTTGAGGCCTGGGGGAGTGAAGGAGTTTAGGAGATGGATATGCGAAAGCTCCCACTGACGGAGTTGGGGAGCCGAAGCATTGTCGGGGAGAGCGCGAATGACTCTCACTGTGAAGCAGTTGTTTAACTTTAAATTATGTTTGCTCGCATGAACGGCCACTGGCAGCGGTCGTTTGAGAATGACGCTGTTGCGGTGGCCATTCATGCGGATGTTGAGGGGATTGCTGGTGAGGCCAACATAAAAGGCGGGACATTGGGTGCATCTCAGGAGGTAAATGATATTGCGGGTGGTGCAGTTGGTGGTGGAAGTTATGGGGTAGGTGATGTTGGTTGTGGGACTGGAGAAGGAGTTGCAGGGGGGGTTTATTGGGCATGTTAGACATCGGGGTCTTCCGCAGGGGTAAGATCCGGCAGGGTGTAAAGGCGTGGGTGCTGGGGGTTCTTTCTTCCATAGAATATTTGCCAGATTAGGGGGACGGCGGAAGGAGAGCATCGGTGGTCTGGGAAATGGGATCTGGTGAGGGGAGGATGAGAGGATAAGGTGGGCGGCTTTCAGGATATTTTTCAGAATGTCGTGGATGCCGGGGAAATACAGGGTGGTTAGGGTGAGTTGGAGGGTGGAATCGGTGGTGGTGTGGGTATTGAGGTGGGAGTTAGGGGTGGCGGGTGCGACTGCCCGCCGGATTTGGTCTCGGATCAGATCCGGCGGGTATCCGCGCTGTAAGAAGGCATGTTCGAGGGTGGAGCAGTACTCGGACAGGGAATCTCTGTCCGAGCAAATTCTCCGCCCTCGTCGGGCTAGGGCATAGGGAATAGAGGTTTTGGTGTGGAGGGGATGGCAGCTGTTGAACTGGAGATATTGAAGGCGGTTGGAAGGCTTGAGGTGCACGCTGGTGTGGATTTTGTTTTCCCGGATGGAGAGATCGACATCCAGGAAGGTGATGTTGGAGGCAGAGAAGTGGTGGGTGAAGGAAAGCGTGGGGTGGGATGAGAGGCGTTGTAAAAAGGATTGTAGCGAGTCGGGTCCATGTGTCCAGAGAAGAAAAATATCGTCAATATACCTCAGCCATAGGAGTGGTCTGGGGGAAACGTCAAGAAAGCGTTCCTCCCATTCACCTAAGAAGGCATTGGCATAGGAGGGCGCCATGCGAGTGCCCATCGCGGTACCTTTTATTTGTAGGTAGTGGCGCCCTCCGAAAGAGAAGTTGTTTTTTTGGAGCACCATTTCAGCCAGCTTCGTTAGGAAATGGGAGGATGGTCTTGTGTCAGGTGGTCTGGAGTCCAATAATTTTCTCAGAGCGGATAGTCCTTGGTTGTGAGGGATGTTGGTGTAGAGGGAGCAGACGTCTATAGTGGACATAATTGTGTTAGGTGGGAGAGGGGAAGGGAGTGATTTTAGGCGTAGTAGAAAGTGGTTTGTGTCTCTGATGAAGAATGGGATTTGACGGACGAGAGGTTGTAGGTGGGAGTCAACATAGGCAGAGATGCGTTCCGTGGGAGAATTAAAGCTGGCAACAATGGGGCGGCCGGGGATGTTGGGTTTGTGGATTTTTGGGAGTAGGTAGAAGGTTGGGGTCCGGGGTGTGTTGGGGATCATCAGGGAAATGGTGGAATCAGAGAGGCCTTCTTGTTTTCCCACGGAACGCAGATATGCAGAAATTTCGGAGGAGTGGCGGTCAGTGGGGTTGGAGGGGAGAGGAAGGTAAGAAGTTTGGTCAGATAGTTGGCGGAGGGCTTCGTCGTTGTAATGCGAGCGGTCCATTACCACGGTGGTGGTACCTTTGTCTGCAGGGAGGATAATAATTTTGTCGTTGCGTTTCAACGTAGAAATTGCGTGTCTTTCTGGTTTCGTCAAATTGTCGTGGTGGTCAAGGAGGTCGGGAAAGTTGGGCTGGGCGACTGCGTGAATTATGTAATTAGCATATTGCTCGATGGGATGGTGGGGAGGAAGAGAGGGTGGGATGTATTGGGAAGGGGGTTTGAAGGCAGAAAGGGATTGTGGAAGTGAGTCGGGGGAAGATGAGGAGTCAGATGTGGGTGGGGCGGCTTTGAGGCGGAGTAAGCGTACGAAGGCTTGTATGTCGGCAAGGAGACAAAAATGGTCAAATTTTATGGTGGGGCAGAAGGAGAGGCCCCGGGAAAGGAGGGCATTCTCGGCGGGGTTAAGAACATGAGAGGAAAGGTTCAGGACGTCATCTGGCTGGGAGGGGTTTGCGGTATGCGTGGGGGTGAGGTCCTGCGGAGAATTGGGATGCATCCTCGGTTCGCGGGTTGAAACAAAGGGAGACCTCCTGAGAGAGTGTAGTGGGGGTGGAGTGGGGATTCCCAAAAGGTCGGCCAAGGAGGGTTTTTGGGCGAGGAGAGGCGGGGGAGGGGGGATGTCGGACTTACCAGCTGGGAAAAAGGGGAGAGGTAGGCCGAGCTGGAGGTGGCGGACGCACATAAGGGAAAGTTTGCGTATGAGTCTGTATCGGTTGGCTGCGATATCCTCTGCAGCTCTACGGAAAGTGGCGTCGAGATCAGCTGTGGAGTTTTGGGAATGATTGAGTTCGTGTATGAGGATTAAACATTTCTCAAAGTGCATGTTAGAGAGTGATTTATAGTGGCGTAAGATTAGACGGACAATGTTGAGGGACATGAGGTGATATGTAAGGGCGAAAGATGAGCGGATAGCCGGAGGAAGGCCCGATAGGGGGATTCTCACGGTGAGACCTTTGGGGGGGAGGCCTAGTTCTAGGCAGCCATTGAGGAATTCAATCTGGCAAGTTAATGATGTATGTTTGCGGAGGTGATAACGGAAACGGCGGATATTTTCCATGGTGGAAGGAGAAGTATAAAGTATAAAAGATAAAGGCGATAGGAAAGTTGGTAAAAAGGAAAGGATGACAGACACGAAAGGATAAGGTAAAATAATATAACAACTTACGGAAAAGGAAAGGTAAAGCTTTACGTTTGTGATGTTTCTGTGTTTTTGTGTTATTTTACGTGTGTCACTTCGGCATCCCCGGGGCCTCGCCAACCTGAAGTCGTCTGATTGGTGAGTGCTCACTGGGTTTCCTCATCCCAACACCTTGTTGACATCCATATATATATATATATATATATATATATATATATATATATATATATATATATATATATGTGTGTGTGTGTGTGTGTGTGTGTGTGTGTGTGTAATTCTATTTCCCTTTCAAGTCGTCTATCAGCTGAAACCTTTTCCTACCTCTTTCCCTTTTCCCATCTAGTTTTCCTTCTAATATGTCTTTAATAATATTCTCTCTCAGGTAATGTCCAGCCCAGTTTGCCTTCCTCTTTCTAATAGTCCGTATAATCATTCGCTTCTCTCCTACTCTTCGTAGCACTTCATCGTTTTTCATCCTATCTGTCCATTTTATCTTCAGCATTCTCCTTCAAGTCCACATTTCAAAGCTTTCCAAGTATTTGATGTCATTTTTCCTTAGCGTCCATGTTTCTGCCCCGTACAAAGCTATACTCCATACATAGCACTTTATGACCTTCTTGCGGATATCTTCCCTTATATTCCCCGTAAGTATGTGTTTCTTTCTTCTGAAAGCCGATTTTGCTTTTCCTATTCTAGTTCTGATCTCATCCGCACATTTTGCTTCTCTTGTTATGATGCTTCCAAGGTTATATATATATGTAAACTTAAGGAAAAGAAAAGGTAGTGATGAGGGTGGAACAAGGTGTTGGAGGAAGCCCAGCGGCTATATATATATATATATATATATATATATATATATATATATATATATATATATATATATATATAACGTCACTGAAATTTTATTTATTTAAATTTTGGATCACGTGACTTATGTAGCGTTGTTTATGTCATCAAGCTCCATAGCTGGAATAGCTGAATTTCAGTAAAAATCCAAACAACAGTTGTTGAGTAAATCGTCAAGAATAGATTACCCTTAATTTTCGCGTGATGGGATTCATTTCAACAAGGGTTCTTCCGCGAATGATATCCTAAGCGCATATGAGATTACTTTATATTCTGTGAAACCGCTTATCTTCTGACGACTGGCTAAGGACAGACGGGATTGCTAAAACAAAATTTATCGATTCCATATTCATCTAAACCTCTAAGTCGATTTTTTTTCGCGATCGTGTTGCTTGCTCAAATAAAGTTCTTTCGTATAAGAGAAAATAAAAGACCCCTCTAAAATTGGTTCTTAAGGGAAAACTAGAATTGTACGATTTCAAGTCCGAGTCTAACATTGGGAATAAATATAATCTAGCAAATGGACGTCCGCGTGATAAGACGTTCGAGCTCGTCTTTAGTTGCAACCTTTGCTTTCTGATTTTCAGTGGCAAAAATGAACTTCGAGAAAGGATCCACGAGACTCCTTCACCTGCCTTATGACTACGAAAGCATTTTGCATTACCCCGAAAAGGCCTTCTCCAAGAATAACTTACCGACCATAATCCCTCACGTGAACGGTAAGAGGTTGGGCCAGCGCGTCAAGATGACCGTGATAGACAAGATGAAACTGAACTACCTCTACGGTTGCGACAAGAGCAATCAGAAATAGCGAGAAGCTAAGATCTTGCTTTAGAAGAAAAAGAGAAAAGAGGGGTCACATACGAAAGGGCTGCGTCTTCTTCAAGAACATAAGGAAAGTGGTGCTAAGAGAGGTTTGAGAGAAGTGAGAAATCGCCATGTCAAGTTTTATAGCGACATTCTTGGCGTTCATCGCGATATGCTTACCCAAAGTTCCTTCTCCTCTAATTTATCCAATTTAGCTAGCTCATTCCAGCCGGTACGACTGTAATCGCAATTACGTTAATTTTTCCTTGAAAATATTTTGAACTGATAAATATGTTTCAAAAAATGAAAAAACAGAATACACGATGTAATTGGTGTGGTTCAGAAGTTAATCATGATTTAAAATTTGGATTTGTTTCGTGGTGGTATTTGACTAATGTGCTAATTAAAATCTCAATATAATGACTTCATGTGCGTAAAAACCACTACACTTCAACAATTGCCCGACTATGCCACTTCCACTGGGACCTGAGCTTCACAGAAATGAAGTCATGCAGAATCTTGAATAGCATAGTTGAAAATGTAAAAATAGAAATAAATAAAACGTGTTCTTGCAGGAACGCAAATAAACAATCTTTAGCCTTTTTATCCTTTTAATTTCAAATAAAATGAAACTATCCTTGGCGTGGTCTATAGTAATCAATAGAGAACGTAGAACAATATTTGAAAAAACGAAACATGAAAGTATATTAGGAGATTTAAGAACAAAATGGTCTTGCAATTATTTGTTTTTGATTATTTTTTATGTCGGAATCGCCATCCAAACAAAAGAGTTTAATACTAAAACTCGAGTTAAAAAAATCGTTACCTCGCCCACTTAATAGTTTTCTTCACCGTCTCTTGAGGCTTGTGCTTTGAAATATTTTCAGGGGCGCAACAAACTCTTCCTCGAAATCTTCATTTTTCTCTGCATTATTTGTTCCGTCACGAACAAGTAAGCATTGACGTGAGCAGTCTTATTGAATTGGGTGTTTTGCTGAAATGAATCTGCATTCTCAAAAATCGAGCTTCTTTCATTTCATAAGGTTCTCCAAGGGAGACGGAGAGCACTTTTTATGGAATAGACAATAAATGTAATTACTGCGACGTGTTTCCTAGCCCTAGCTGGTGAAATAAAAAGTCAGGCCTCAAAATTCTGGCACATTTTATTTCACAAAAGATGTAAAAAAAATAAGTTCGTTGCACTTTCAGCGCGTGAGCATTTTTCTCGCGTTGCTTATGTATAGTTTATTACGATTATTTTTTGTTTTTGTGATATATTCTCGCTGCGTGTGAATCAAAACTGTCGTGGTGAATGGTACATTCCAGCTGTTGCTCTGGATAATTGTGGGCGTGACTCTTTAAAATACACGTTTTAAAACGTAATGAAAACACCCAACCAGAACAATCCATTCGTGATTGCACATGTGGAGAGTAGTTTTACTTGCGTGGCTGAAAATAGAACTTCGCACAGAATTAAATAAATAGAAGCGTCTGGATTCAATAAATATATTTCAAAATTACAGTTCAAAGTATAATATTTTAAATATAAATTAATGCAAATGAAAATGTTTGATTTTATTTACAGCGTATGATCGTCCTTTTCTGTTGGCATTTAAAGTAGAAGTGTTCAACAACATATGCATTACAGTAAAATAAAAACTGCAAGTACGGAAAAACAAGGCTACAATCGACATTTCGGCAGCAAATTTAAGCACCTCGTTGTGCAGTCTGAAACAGACTTTGACGACTTCCTTTGCTCTTTCTCAGGTTCTACCTCTTCCCACATTCCACCCTCCATTTGTTTCGAAGGCGATGACCATTTTCTTTTTCAAACCCTTTCTCACAACCCCAAGTTCCTCACACCACCTCGCTACATGTTTCCACCGCTGTTTTTTCACTCCACCCATGCTTCCTTCCTCCATTCTTCTCTCTCCATCCACCCATCCTCCTTCCCACCCCCTTCCGCTATTGCACTCCCAACCCCTCCCCTTTTCTCTCCCATCATCCTGTTTCCCCTATCCATTCTCTCTTTGATTTTTCACTTTCTAATGTGTAGGTGTTATTGTATCGTTCATATTGTTTTTTGATGTATCTAGGGTTTTCGCAGGTTTTATCCACCTTCCCCCCATCACTTTGTGGGTGTTTTCCTGCATGGGCTTTTACTAGGTCGGCCAATCCAGGTCCTTCCTAGGTTTTTTCCACAAATACCTTTTCTTTCTTAGGAGTTTTCCTGAATATGTACCTACCTATCTCTGTCTGTATACGTATTTTATCATATAAATAGTTTCTGATGTAATTTAAGATATTTTAATATAATGTAACATATCATTGAAGAAGGGTTAAATGTAAGAGTGGACCTTATGGTCTAAATTTCGCCCGAATAAAGACATTTATTTATCTATCCCTCTATGGTAAAGCTCTTTATAACCAAGTACGGTCATCCTTTTCCCCGAATTTCACCGATAACGGGTTCAATTTATTGCGCTAACGCTGGCCACGTGATAGGAGACGCCATTATAATTATTAAGTGTATTTATTTTATTTCTATTCCTCAAAATTCTTAAAATTTATGCATACATTCCTATTGAGTTAATACTCTGTTTGGGCCCTCAATGGCTGCCGTTGTAGCAGTCAAAAGGAGTTGTCCCTACTTGGTTACAGAGAGCTTTACTCCATGCCGCTTTCTCCTTCATTCCTGCTTCCTCTCTCCAATCCCTCATCATTTGCCGGCGACCATCTCCCACCCCATGTCCCCACCGAGAGAGGGGGAGCTATATCGTCCCCAGTGTAATACGGCTGGCCGCAGCGGTATAATCTGTTGAGCTTCGCCAGGTCAGGTCTGCTGTACCGTATCCTCTGTCCGATGGTCGCGGATTTATCTCGCGTCACGATGGTCGGGTAGCCGTCCACGGAGAACGCGGCAGCGCGGTAGTGCATGACGCTGCCGTAATCGTAGGGCAAACCCACGTATTGAACCTCTTCGGGAGAGCGCGCTAAGAAGTTTTCCTCGCGGCCTGTGAATCGAAAAAGGCGTGATAATGTAAAATTGTTAACTTTGATAAACTATCAAAAAATTGCGGAAAAAAAACGTTTTTTTCTTCTTCCGCTGCTGAGTTCTTAATCGTTTGCTTGTAAATACTTCGACCGAAGTTCCCTACTCCGAATGAAGCGACGTAAAACGATGGATTCTGGTAAAAATCTGCCAAATTATTCTATTTTTTATAATAGATCGGCGTTTTAATGTGATGATCTTATGGGATGCAGTTTTTGCACAATGAAAAAGTCAATCTCTTCTGAAAGAGCGATTATTGTTCCCAGTATAAAAGGGGGATTTATGCTGAAATTCAGAAAATTACCGTCCAAAATTTGAATCTGGCTTTGTGCTACAATATAATCTAATTGGTCCGTCTGGTCTCATCTCATCCGAAAATTGCTGCGAAAAAGAACAAAGCGCAATGCCTCAAATTTTCAGTCAGTCACTGATGTTACATAACTGGGCAACGGCTCAACCCGATGCGTTCGTTACGGAGCTTATCTTGATCTTTCACTTCCGTTGTAAGGCTTCCGATGTCTGAACCGCTTCGGCATAGTTTTTCACGCCGATTTTATGCCGTAATGTCAGAATCTCCTTTATTTCTTATTGGTGATATATGTCTACATACCTATACTGCTTGGATTCTGAGATGCCTGAAAGACCGATGTTTTATATCAAAACAGAAGCCTGTATATAGTAGATAGCGACAAATTTCAAAGCTTCCTTCTGCGTTATATTTTGACAATCTTAAGAAAATTGGACTATGAAAAAATTTCAAATAAATTAAATCTGCAAGTATTAGCAAAGACTATTTTTGCTGTTTTGACAAATTCGATCGGACATCGAGGATAGCTGGCTTGGCAAACAAAAATTATGCACTTAAAAATGCTCAGATGTGACAGGTTCAATATTAATGGGATTGATATGAAAATTCTTAAGGGTCGTAATGCGTTTTAGACGAAGCACTTAGCAGCGAAAGAATATAAAAATAATTTGAAGTAGGTCGCCCTTGAAATAGAAACAAATTGGAATGACAGCAGAAGTCATAAACACGTATCTCCATTTCATTTAATGCGGCTCTCTGATAGAAATGGTTCTACTTATATATGGCCGGGTAATAACTTAAAGATTTTATATTTTTTCGCATATCGATGCTATAATCCCCGTCGCTAACATTCCACCTCCTAAATACTATTTTATTTCACAATTACTGCACAATATTATGAAAAGTGTTAACCAAATGAAATTTATAGCGTTTATCTCATGTAAGACATAGCAAACTTAAAATAATTCACTGACTTGACCGTCCCTTTTTGAGAGTCAGTTACTATGGAAGCAACTAAACCAAAAGCTATGTACCTTTTCCTTCTCAACCAACTCATCCTTGACCTTCCGTTAACATTGCCCCGTCCCTCATAACCACCCATTGGCGAGTAAAATTTTCCGCCTTTTGCAAAAATTTAACAGCCTAAACGTAGTACGTGACCGAACCATCTAGGGCCGAAACCCCGGAGACCGAAACGTCTGGCATTCAAACCCCCGCTCGACTTCACTCTGCGCTTAAAGATTAGTGGGAGAATAATTTAAAAATATTTTACACTTCCATGGCCTTTGAGAAGCTTTTATTTTGATTTCGGCCTCTTTGGTCTCTTTCCTTCCTATATCAATTACTATTTATGCTTACATTCCATAGGCGGCCATCCGTTCTACTTGTTGATTCTTCCTGTTTATTCTGGCGGAAGACAGCATTAAATAGAGTATAATCGTGTTTCATATCGGGATAACATTTTAACTGATAGGGACTCATTGTGAAGTGCTTAATTTTTTTTACGAGGCAGGTCGCATTAGCAGTTGCGAGTGCTTCACCGAGCCACATTAGAGTTCACATAGGAAGTTAACTTGAGAGACTGCCTGGGATCCTATTAGCGAAAATTGAGAGTAATTTTTTAGCGTCATAACTTCTCTAGAAAAGGGTTTCCGTCCATAATTTACCGTAAAAACATGACCATATTCCATTAAATTTCACGGTTCTCTTTCAAAATAGCGGGCCGCATAAAATGTTCTCGCGGGCTGGATCTGGTCTGCAAGCCGTAGTTTGGGTTATTTACTAGATTTTCTAGATTTATTGAACTGTTTATTTGTGAGGAATTTCTGGCTCATCGACCTCATTGATTACTATAGTCATTCATTGAAATATGCCTTAATTATTCGCATGAGAAAATCTTACTCTTTTTCCAATTATTAAAGCAAGATTTGTGAAGATAAACTTTGGTCAAACAAAGAAACAAAATATACATCAAAACTTCCAAACGGTCTGAGAATCTTCAAAACCATCTCCGATGCCAATTATACGTTACATATCTATGGACTTATTTTGTAATTTTTTAAATAAAGCTCTATGGGTAAATAACGCAATGCAATAATGCAATGAGCTTGGTCACGACCCATATCCGTAGAAATGAGATTTTACTCTGTATCGTAACATTAGGGGTGTTTCATATTTATTTATCTCGACGATAATTATTAAATAACTATTTCCATCGGTCGATTTTAATAGAACGATGCTTTTTTGCTTTCGCATCGGGCCTAACTTCATTTTGAGATCTCTTAATACATTTTGAGCAACTTTATATATTTTTAATATATTCGACTCACCCGGAATGATCTTGTTCCACATTATGGTGACATAATCGTTTCTATCTGGACGCGTGTGCTCGTGCCAGAATCCAAGGGCGTGCAAGAACTCGTGCTGGATCGTGCCCCACGAGTAACAACCGGGTGCGGCGAGGTACATCTCCGTCGTGACGCCGTGGTAGCCAACTGGAGCCGCGCAGCTGTAGCGGAGGGAGAGAAGCCCGTGAAATAGGCAGTACGTCAAAAGCAATTCTGGCACTAAAAAATGAATTCAAATTCGCGCCCATGAATCGCTTTTGTTGTCATTAGATCGATTGGACTCGCGTTGAATTTTATCATCTTAGGAAATCTTTCTTTTTTGCTTTGATTTGTTTATTTATTCGTTGAAGAAATGTACGTATCTGGTAAACAATCTCCAGCTTCTCTCATGAAATAATGTGCAGCTGAGATATTTTAATCACATTTTGGGATTTTATTGATAAAAAGTCGAGCAAATTAAAACTTAAAATTAAAATTAGTTTTCGTTCAATAACCTAAAAATATTTCACAGTATACGATGCCATTATTTTTTTAATTGAATCGATTAATTTTTAAATTATTCTTGGTCGTTTAGCGTTGGAGCATTCTATTCCCTTTTAAGACCAGAATTATTTTATACCTCTCTATCGTATTTTATAATCGGATGTATGTTTCCATGGTTACACTAAATTTAAAAACCTCACTTTGTATCCGCTTGTATTGTAATTTAACTTCTATGCTGTAAGATATTAAACTAAATATGTTGGTCAATCGATTTGGTTATCAATCTAAGCTTTTCCATTTCTTTTTCTCATTTCCCCATGCTTAATATCCCCATCTCTTCCGTATCAACCAAGTTCTCTCCCCTCCATCCAATTCCACACGCCCCCTCATCCTATCCCTTCTCTCCCTCACTTCTTCTCTCGTTATAATACTCCCTTCTCCAACTCACTCTCTCTAATCACTATCCCCCTTAAGTATTACGAGATTAACTTTGAAACAGAAAAAATTCTGCTATGACCGGAAATCGAACCCGGGTCTTCCACTTGCCGGGCGGATATTCTACCACTGAACTACCGTAGCAGATAATCTTTCCTGTTTATGAACGCGGGTGTTCAGTGGTAGAATATCCGCCCGGCAAGTGGAAGACCCGGGTTCGATTCCCGGTCATAGCAGAATTTTTTCTGTTTCAAAGTTATTCCCAAAATTACAGCTTATGCCATTCCGCATAGTTTCATATTATTCCACCAATTACGAGATCAGATCAAAACAAATCCTCAACTCACATCCCCGCCCAAAATAAATGCTGCTGTTTTCATATCGACATGCCTCCATCTCCCTAATATTGCTGACTTACACGCCGCAATAATGTGCGAGGTGACAAGGTTAATTAAATCTATAAAAAATTAACATTGGAATTGTTGACTTTTTTACGAATCCACACAAATATTCGGCCTAAGTAGAGAAGCATTCCACTTCTATAACCAATTAATGTCATGCATGTGCTCTAAACTTTGCAGAGATAATCAAATGCCGAATGCATACGTCGGTTTTATTCTGTTTAAATATAATAATTATTCTATATTCAATATCGTTTTAATCAGAATGTGAAAATAAAGGTTCCTGGAATCGAATCCATGCTCTAGATCTGAAGTCATCAAACTTTTCAATAAAAGGGCCGCATCAGGCTTTATGTACCACTGCGCGGGCCACATGAGATATGGACTAATTTTTAGAATTTTAGTTTGTGTAATGTGTCATACGCCTATATTAAAATTGTATCGCATCCGAGTACTCGATAAATATCGCATAAATTTTGTAAATGGTAACTAATGACATATCCTACTGGCAAAAACACGAATACAGGCGTCCTTCGCTAATCGTTATTACTTTCTCCATATACGAAATATAGAGAAAGTATTGTTTTCATGAAAAAAATCGAATTCGAGATTTCAACGGATATACATGTTTTAAGGTCCTCTGAACATGTATTGACTATTTTCTCGATGATGTCTGTGTGTCTGTCTGTATATGATAGATTTTTGTGGGCGCTCTAACTCAAAAACTACTAATCAGGTCAACGCAAAATTTTATATTTAACATTTTTATAAAAGTTAGAAGATCTGATTAGATTTTGGTAAAAATCGGTCGACCGGAAGTGGGTGTTTACTCCTGTCACTTATCCGTTATTTTGAAATATTTGCTTTAATATTTGATAAATGTAAACATGTATTGGAGTAAAAGTTGTAGGAAATTTTATTTTCTACAACCTTTATTGGATACATTTTTCCATATAATGCATAGTTTAAGAGATATCTTATATTTTTAGCTGCCACCACCACGCCACCTACCGAAGACTATTGTTAACAATTGACGCTTAGTTACGTCTTAGTAACGCTCCTTTTTCTTTTCTTAATTGTCAACCGGAAGTAAATATCGACTACGATCCCAGAGCTAACATGTAATTTGCCATATAAATATGGAGAAAGTCATGTGTTGCCCACATCAGTTTATTTCCGATTAATCATCGTTACTGCATTATAACCATCCTCTGCGCAATCGTTGCCTCCGTCGCGCAATCGGTGGCCGAGACCAGACAGACGCCTACGCGTCGCATTACCTCACTGTGCGTCAATAAACGCTTACCCTTTCAACGCCGTTAAATTTACAACCGACGTAAACTTCGTTTGCCGTCTTCCGATGCAGCCATTTAAAATAATTTCTAAGTCCTTATATTTAATCTTACTCTTATCACTCATTGTTTTGTGATATTTTCAATTCACATTTCTTAAGTTTTTACGTAGAGGTGAGATACTCTCGTAGCACTTTCTTCTGCCCTCTTAATCATTCTAATAGAAAATTCTCATATCAAAGCAAACATAAAACATATTTGTTGTAAAGAGTTTATAGAACCTCAATGGATCATTTATAGTGCAGTGAACATTCTCAGCGTGGGCGCTTAAATAGAAAAGATCCCTCTCTATCCACATCTCTGATTTATTTAACGTTGAAACATTTAAGTAACATTGTTAAAAATATATCCATCTTCATACCCCGATGCGGATGTAGCTGCAAATTGAAGAGCAAAGTAGTTAGCTAGTTATTCAAATTATTTTCAAGCTAGTACAAGTACTTCCAAACTTTCTACCTTGTTTAAAACTTGAAATATATCAGCAAAAATTTATAACTATCAAATATATTAATCTTTCTCGATGATATAGACATGTATTCTGCAATAGGTATTGAAAATTTATTATCAGAGGCGCCGCAACAAAATATTTCATAATGAGAGAATAGCATATAATATTACCTACATTCCTTGGTATTACTAGGTGGTTACATCTCGCCTGGTTGAGACGAAACTGTCTCATTTTACATTATTCTCTCGTAATACTAAAAGTACTTGAAAATAGTTAAACGATACGATACCCTCGGTGACACTGCTGCTGCCGACCACAAATCAAATAGCATACACTGGATAAATTTCACGAAATGTACTAACAATTATATTGCAGTGACATAATAAAAAGCACAAATATAGTACAATACTTAGTAGAAATGTCCACTTGAGGAATCACAAATGATATGAAAAGGGTTCGACTCGCAGATAACCTTTCCACAGGTGCGTTCGCTCCGCTGTCTCAAAAGTAGGAAAATGCTGCATGGTTGGTCTATGTTCTTTAATAGAGTGTACCTTCCTTCTCAATACTGACATGATATTTGCACACCCTGCATCCACGAATACATTCATCCCGCCGCGAGGAATAGCACCGAAATCTCAATAGTGCACGCAGCTTGTGATCATATGCCGAGGCGTGTTTCATAAAGGAGCGGCTGAATATTTCGAAGTGGTCCGTCTATAAAAACATTCTCGATATTCACACTATTTGATATGTTGTCTCTATATGTTGCCGTCTCGGTTCGTAGGAACGCAACCCATAATTATAACACTGCCCTTGCGGGAAAATGGGTTTCACTAATCGTTGTGTTTTCTTGGAACCAATTAACGACTATTAGCGAGGATGCTGGATGAAATCACTGCGAGGACCGGATATGGACCGCGGGCTTTAGTGTGAAGACCCCTGCTCTACACAGCTGTTGCATCTTAGGCCCCACCAACCATTTTGTCAAAAAACCAGGGTCCCACCATGATATAAACATAATCCCAAGAAATGGATTTTTACCTTAAATGCATGTTATTATTGTATCAATCATTAATGGAAATTTTTAAGGGCATTACATATCTACATCTACATGTTACCCTGAAATTCACCTATTTGGTGAGTGGCAGGAGGTGCAATGCACCAAAACCTACATAAAGATTTTCTATCGCAGGTTGAAATTTTCTATTGTGATCTCGTATTGTCCTAGGAAAGAACGAGCCTAGATAACGCTCCATCCTACAATCGATCTCACGTATCTTATCGTCACGGTCGTTTCTACCTATATACGTTGGTGCTTCAATTATTCCTACAACCTCGTGTTTTAGACATTCCGATCTATATTTCTCCAGAAGCCGCAACCTTGTGTTCAATCTACGATCTTCCGGTGGTACCCAGTTCAAATCCCTCAATAATGAGGTGACGCTTTCCTTGTGTTCGTACTTTTGTTTTACGAATCTTGCTGCTCTGCGCTGCACTCTTTCTAATTGAATTATATGTTCCTTCTCGTACAGATCCCATATGCATGAGGCGTATTCCACTTGTGGTCTAACCAGTGATAAGTAACATGTTTCATGTATTTTTTCTGTAGTGTTCCGTACTATTCTACCTATGAAAGCCAGTTTCTTGTTGGCCGCGCCTATAACTCGACGAATGTGTATGTCCCACGAAAGATCTCGACAAATGGTTACTCCTAAATATTTTACATACTCGGCTGCTTGAATATTTATTCCATCTATTTTATACTCGAAACCTACTTCTATGTTCTTACTTTTCCAGAACGCAACATATTGGAATAATTTTGTTGGAAAAAGTTTGAAAATAATCTCACTGACATCGTTATAGATGATAAACTATAGTCAATGTAACAAAGAGCTCGAGTAGCGGCTAAAATACTGGCCGAGATCGAGTCTCTGAGTTGTTTACGTTCGAAGAAGGGACATATCCTCCGTATGTGAAGAGTGTGCATTGAACATGGGCCCACGAGTACAAGAGGGCCCATATGTACTAATTTTTTACTCTTTCATCACCTGGTGCGTAAGCACAAAGAACGAGTTGTACGTTACACTTGCACCCAGGCCCACTGCATCCAAGCTATGCCATTGCTTGGAAGTAATCTTGTGGAACTCCATGAGTCTTAGACATAGAGAGCGACAAACTCAAGCTGCTTTTTATATTGCTTAGACCAGGGGTCGGCAACCTACGGCCCGCGGGCCACGTGCGGCCCTCGAGAACGCTTTATGCGGCCCGCAAAGCTGTAATGAAAAAGTGATCAGGAAAATTTCTCATGGGCAATTTTATATTTTTGAGTAAAATTATGGTCTCAAAACCTTTTCTGGTGAAGTTTTAACGCTAGTAAATTACGTAGACTTGATTTCGCTTATATGAAATCACAGAATCTCTAGAAAACTTCCGATTAATTCGCTCATCCGGCCCGCCGAGGCTTTTTTGACTCCCAATGCGGCCCTCCGAAACATTCACAACTGCAAATGTGGCCCGCCATGCAGAAAAAATTGCCGACCCCTGGCTTAGACCGTGTAAAAATTGGATCAAGTGTTAAATTTTTGGGCAGTTCAGGGCCATATTAGTAAAGCTATAAAAGTAAATAAACATTATAAAATCGAATATAAAGACAGAAAGCCGATGTTCTATGAGGCATTGATCGATCTTCCAATTTTCAAAAGCGTCTTTTCTGCATCAGCGCTTGAGCTGTGACGCGTTGACTATGGAAAATCAAAGAAAGAAACCCACCCGTTGACGTTCCTCACGAACATGTAAGCACCGCTGTCAGAGCTCTCGCTGAATCTGACGCACGTGGATGACTGCAGGTCGGCCAGGGCGCTGCGAATCCATCTCTTGTCGCTCTCTGTGAATTCGTCGCTCAACTTGTACTGCAATGTTTTATCAGGCCAAAGCAGTCCTCGGTCCGCCACCAGGCTCTTCGTACCAAGACCGTCGTCTCTCTCGTCATCCTGCCTTTTCTGAATCGTAAAATACAGAATTTTATGTGTTTTATTGGTCTGTCAAAGAAGTTTTAAATTGTCGAGATACATATATTCCTTGAGCGTAAAACATAGAGTCGTTATTTGAACCTGGGTTTCAGGATGCGGATTTAAATCATTGGTAAAATTTAAGAAATCTATTTTTCTCATTTAATTTTGCTATAATATTAGTCTTGTTATAACCACTTTTAGTACTTTGTTATAACTCTATTGGACGTGCAGTTCTGCCTGTATATGATGATTTTATATACTTTTCAAGCTTGTTTATTTCCACTTCATATTTTCTGAGGTTTCTTTTAAAGCTTCCTATTTATAACGTACGGTTCGCTCCCATTCTATTATGCCATTTTGTTTTTGGGTGCTTCAATCCGACCTGCCATTCAGTTGTCACCACTCAAGCGTACTGCTTATCCGTGACTATCTTGAGAGGGGTTAAATATTTAAAGTATCCTCTGACATAAACACTGAATACATATTAATAGCATTCATGAAATTGATAAAATATATTATTTTACCCACAAAGTGAATTAAAAATAAAATATTCTTGTATATTTGGATAGACTAAAAACGCCTAAGTGGGCTATTTTGCGCTGTATTTTCTTAACGATCTAAAGCATTTGGGAATCGACTCATCTATTTCGAAAACTGTTTGCCCTTGAATCGAGAGTAAACTTTCTCACCGGATTTTTCGTACGCATACGAGCGAACGTATTTCTCCAATCGCGAATATGAATTCTCGAGGAACCGTTTACCTTGGCACAGTAAATAATATTACGATATTATCAAAACACTCATTCTCGGTGCCTAATGGTGATATGCTTCATTGAAAACGTCTAGTGTTGCCCATGAAATAAAGACCGTGGATTCAAATAGGATTTTTTCTTTCTTTGTCCATAGTATCATAAATATGAATTTCTACGAATTCATGGCTCAGTTGATTGCGTATATAATTTTACTGTAAATTAAGCATTATAGTTATACTTTGAAATTTAGCAATTACTAAATTTATCTTTGTTTATGTTATCAATCTACCTACCGCCCACCAATTTCTCCAAACCATTTCTTTGGCAGCGCAATAATTGGTATCATTGATCACATGCACCCTGCAAATTTCAGCCATATCTTTTACCGTTTACTTTCGGTTTTAATTTAATTGATTGCACAGACGGACAGACAGGCAGTGCGAAAACACAAGCGCCAGTGGCGTAGCGAGGTGGGAGCAGGGGGGAGCAGTTGCCCCCGGGCGCAGGGCTGAAGGGGCGCAAACTCATGGTCCGAAAATTAACGTTTCTGTTTATAAGCCATAATAATATTATAATACATGCCGAATTAAAATGCTAGTATACTATGCTTGGGTTTCTATCACATTCCCCGCATTACATTTGTCTGGAAATTTGTACAGGGAGCAAAGAGAGGGGGGCGCATCTCTGTGATGCTCCTAGGCGAAGGAGAACCTAGCTACGCCACTGATAAGCGCGTTTATGAAATAAAACGCGCTGAAAATAACTTATTATATTTATTTTTAGCGTTTAATTACCACGCAAACGATATATCAGATTTTAAATCAACTGAGAGTTAAAATCAAAAGAATCTATTTTATAGCTTTCTTCTTGCACGGCAACGCCATGCTTCGATTCCCAGAGTATTGTGTGAGTTTCGAAACCGACTATATCTCTAGTTCTCCGATAACTCTTTTAAGAGCACCAACACGAAGAGAGGACCTTATGCGGTGGTATAATGATGTCTCCTTCGAAATATCTCCCCTCCTCCGCCATCGGCTGCTGCAGAGCGCGCTTCTCCCGGTTCGGACCGACGGCGTCGAAGATCGGGACCCCGAGGGCATCCTCCAAAGGCAGCAGGACCGCCGACAGCACTATGGTGACGATTGCACTGGAGTGGAACATATCGGTCTAACACGTACAAATACGGTCGCTTAAATAGCGAGGAAGAAAATGCGCGGAGAAAGTAAGGAGAGCAAAGCGAAGGGAGATAATGGAGGAGAAGAGGCGGAGAGGGAATCGGAAGGAAAAGCGTTGACGGAGAAGAGTAATTACGCCGCAGCCGGTACAAACCGGATCTCCGGGGAGAGGAGGGCGATGTTTCGGGTCTTCTGGATTCCCCATTTCTCTAGGATAGAGGGAAAAAAAAGAACGCAGCTTCGAACGTCGCGCGTATTGCTCATACAAAATCCCGTGACTTATTAGATAGGAAACGGCATTATAGTTCCGCTTAAAGATAAAGTCGCGAGAGATATCGTGTCGCATGTTTTACTTAGCACCGAGATGAAATAAAGCAGCCGTGTTACGGAAGTGGGCAATACTTCGTAGTATTGAGATGCGATGGGGAAATTTTAGATTTTCCGGCAATTATGATAACGTATGACTCAGAATAGTTTCAGAACCCTGAAAATAAGACATACAGTGACAAAATATAATTAAAAGCCGATAAATTTCAGCGATATCATGTTATTTATTTCAGACCAGGAAACATTCCTCCAGACTTGGATGTTAAATTTTCCAAGATTTTTTTAAATTGCCCCGTACCACCTATCATATTGTAAAGTGATCAAGAAATGAACAATATTCTTGTTAACAAATCAATTCAAGGAATAAGAAAATAATATGATACGCTTCTGGTTTAGGTATATTTTCCAACACGGCCAAAGCTACCGTGCGTGACTTCTAGCGTGAACAAATCCACGCGACTTCTGAATGGATAAATTTCCAAAGTCGCTTCCTTGAAAACACGCGAAATATTTAAATATTATTTTTACGTTTCGACGCCTTTGTATATGTATAAAAGTGACTCAAATGTTTTATCAAGTTATTCGCGCTTTTAACATCAAAACCTTTGATTCCATAATTAAAACTTCGCGTGTCTCAAACAGAAATTTGATTATTCTCGTTGAAGAAAAGGGATGCGCGGTAACGAAAGACATTTGATGCCATGGTGCATGGATTTTACCATTCCTACATTTTTATTCGATTAGTTTATGTCAAATTTTATTTTTACTTCAATTTAATTTGGTTATACATTTTTTTCTGGGATGGATTTTGGTGCTCCACAAATCTCGGCCATCTATCGTTCAGATCGCCTGCCCTAAGAGCATACACTTTACGGCTCAATATTCAAAAGACAGACGAGAATGGCCGCATTATATAACAATCTGAAATTGTCTCAGGTGATTTTTTTACAAAATAGAACCATTTTCTGCTGAGAATGAAAGGTAAGTTACATTTTTATCTTTTCAGCTAGAGTCGCTGATTTAAGTTAATTTTATAAGCAGGATGAATTTACTATAATTTTTCATTATAATAAATACAAATAACTATTTAAAGGTTAAGAGTGTGTATTAAATTTCATTTTTACTTTCTCCATATATGTAGTATAGGGGAAAGTATTGTTTTCATGAAAATAATCGACTTCAAGATTTCAACGGAAATACACGTTTTGAAGTCCCCTGTCAGGTTTTGGCCATTTTCTCGATGATGTCTGTGTGTGTATGTGAATGTGTATGTGACAGTTATTTGTGGGGGCTCTAACTCAAAAATTATTAATCAGATCAACGCGAAAATTTACATTTAACAGTTTTATAAAAGTCACAAAAGTTTATTAGTTTTTGATAAATATCGGTCAAACGAAAGTGGGTGTTTACTCCTGTCACTTATCCGTTATTTTGAAATATTTGCTTTAATATTTGATATATTTAACAAATACTGGAATAAAAGTTGTAGGAAATTTAATTTTCTACAACCTTTCTTTGAAATATTTTCCCATATAATGTATTGTTTAAGAGATAACTTATATTTTTAGCTGCCATCACCGCGCCACCTACCGACGACTATTGTTAACAATTGACGCTTAGTTACGTCTTAGTAACGCTCCTTTTTCTTTTCTTAATTGTTGGAACTTTGTAGCTATATCCAATATCAGAAGGCTATGGTTTGAGTTTATTTCTGTTCTTTGTCAAGTCTAAAATTTTCTCGCAGTTTCTTAAAATATTTATTATTATGTAACCCATTTGGAATTTTTAGAAATATTACAGATATGGAGAAAGTCATGTGGTGGCCAGATCAGATTTTTTAATTAGATGCAACTGTCATCATGCTTGTTACTGAAACCAAGCATTCTTTTTCTCTTTTCACATATTGAAATTTTAGCAATTTCGTAAACGTTAACGACGTCACCGCAGTTAGCATTGGGCAAAGCGAACGCTGCAGCAATTTTTTCCGCCCCTATTTCATCGGTGTCATCGTAATAACCGTTGTATCGAAAAATTATTGGCTCGTGATTTGACAAGTTTGGATTTTCGCAAATGGAAATTTTCGTGCATGTAAGCGGGGTCGGCGCTAGGATATGCGACATACGGAGCAAAACAATTTGCAGGCTTCCTCTCTCACCGCAAAAGGAAGAAAATATATTTCTGCGAAAAAGGCTTTACAGCTAAAATATATAGATATTCAAACGGAAAAAAATCCATATCATATTCAAAAAGATCCAGTTTTTCGACGTGCGCGCCGGGAAATACTACACACATGGATCTGAGAGGAGGGTGTATTGCTTAAAAGTATCCAGAGCCGGTTCTAAGTTTTTTCACGGCTGTGCGGAGGAAACTTGAGCCTAAGCAAATAGGAATATCCCTCGATTTACGCGTGTTCGCTTCATGCGTTATCCCATTTACAGTTTAATCGATGGTATTTAGATTTAAAACACACATTTCATTACGTTTATAAGTGGAATACATTTTGTAGCGACCAGAAGCCTTCGTCCGAGTGCGGTGGCACACGTCGCCCACGCCTAAGACCGGACCTCATAGTACCCAAGGCGCCATGTGACTCTCGAGTGGCCAGTGAAAGAAAACAATGCAGAAATGCCTAATCCTGGGAAAATTCCAGAATTATGTACTTTATGACGGCGTATTTGAAAAGCTTGTGGCTCACATATTTTTCTTATAAATCCAGTTAGGATTTTAGCTTTCCCAGACTTCATAGATCGGCAGTATAGATATGCCACTTGTGCGTACATATTACATTCGGGAAATGACCATAAGCGTGTTTATAGAGTCTAGGGGGTTTTTAACTCGGTATTGAATATCCTTATCATTTAGCGGATAAAACTAAGCACTGCCTCAGTTCTAAGAACATTATATAACAAATCAACCGTGAAAATAATTATATCAGCCCAGAAAACGGTCGAAGAAGTTGAAGATGCCTTTATCCCGTGACTGTAAGGACACAAACAATCGTTTTTTGTGTAAATATCTTAAGTCATACCAGTGCATTTTAATTTTAAATTACTGTTTAAAGTCTCTCTTTCATTTTAGTGCGTACGCGGAACAAAATTTGAAGACGATGGTTAATTGCATTTTTGTTTTCGCTTCCGAGTGCTTTGGAAGTTAATGCTGTGCAAAGAGAAAACGTGTGGAAGAAACGAAAATGTTCGACGCCTTTCTTCTTGAGGCCGATAGTCCAAGGGCGAATCCATGTGGTTAGTTATCCCCCCCCCCCAACATTTCAGAACGCCGAAAATTTTTATAAAATAATAGAATATTAGATATCAAGGAAATGTTAATTTTTTTAATTTATCCATTTTTTGTGCCAAATGTTATGAATTTAAATAATTAAATAAAACTTTGCAAATTCCTATTTAATTATTTATAATGAATTTCTACAAAGTAACGGCCGAAACAATTGACTGTTTTCTATTTACTTTTAGATATTATAATCTGCTTGCTTTTGAAGATATTTTGAAATAGTTTATTTTTGCATCTTTGATTACCCCCCTCCAAATATGTAGCCTGGATCCACCCTTGCGATAGCCCAGACGCTTTTCGCCTTGACGTCGCTCGCCTCGACGCCGCTCGTCTTTTATCCCGCTCGCCACGACGCAGAACTCCTCCTCGACGCCGCATTTTCGTATTCGGCTTGTGTCCCGTGCGAACTCTATACGGAGCGTCTTTTTCCCATTTTGAATTTTACTCTTATTTTTTTTAACTAGCGCGTTATATTACGAAAAAAATTTCAGAATCCATCCTGGATTTATGCGGGTAAAAGAATAACGACTCCAGTCACTGGGATTATCTTCAGTGGAGTCAATTTTGCAGTGCTTGGTAAATGTGAACATGTCTTGCAGCGAACTTTGCCAGTATACACTTCAATAGTGTTACAGAGGGACGCAAAGCCCTCAGAGAAATATAATTTTATAAGTTAGCGGTAATTGTTTAATTTTTTAAATTTCGTTTAAATGTTGCAGATTTTAAAATAAAATAAAATTATTTTAGTTATTTTTTTATATTTTCATTTAAATGTTAAATGTCATTAATTTTACAAATGAAAGTTAACAATTATTTTTACCTTTCTTCTCCTCCCCAAAATGGTTTGTTTCGTATTTTGAAATCGAAATTTGAATATGCAACATTCACATGTATGAAACTCTCGTGTTTATTTCTGTTTATTAATCCTTAAAATGAAAAATGTTCATTTTCCGTAGTTCTCACGCTCTCGTCTATATTATTTTAGTATCTTTTACGTATCCCATATACTCAGAACTGAATCTGGCAACCCTACTGCCCAGCAAGACCCTTTTGCCTTGACCCAGGGTCGCGCCTACCCCGAATTCAATGGGTGCAATGCACCCGGGAGCCGACATGCCGGGGCGCCTTTCCATTAAGGTATTTGTATCTATATATTGTTGCAATTCGAGTTGTACATTCTGTTTGGAAATTTTTTCTCCTTGGCCAGGGTGAAAAGGGAAAGTTGGAGATACTAAAATGACGCGAAATTTTTCTGATCCCTTGTGATATGCGGTCGCATGACTCAAGGCTGCTAGAGCACGTATAAGTGTCGACCGAAAATGGGTTCACCGTAGGAGTTGCCAGGAGGTGGGGGCGCTACTCTGTTAATTGCTATCCCGACAACAGCGAGGAGTTCCAGCTAAGGCGGCAATCCTTTCGTAAAGTACCGTCAGGTTCGGCCGGAGGTAGGGGTGAGACGGGCGGCTACTCGGGGAGCCAAAGTATTGGGGGCACTAAATCAATCGTCTATGTATACCTTACTTGCAAGTGAATTCATTTTAGAAACAAATTGGCATGACGGTATAGGCGAAAATCTACATGGAATTCCTATTTCCTTTCATTATCAATTGTTTTACAGAGCAATGGATAAATGAGCAAGTTCTTCTAAAAATATCTAAACAAAAAATTACGGATGAGGGCACTGGAGCACTTTCTCGCCCGGGGCGTCAAAATACCTTGGTCCGCCCCTGATTGCCATCGACCTTTACTATAAATCCTTTCGCTGGAAGAATACCAGATGTCTACCATTTTTTTTAGTTCTCCCTCTTACCGAGTCTTGGAAATCCCAAATCTGTTTTAAATTGGTTTGGAATAGCTTTTCCGAAAACTAGTTTTCCTTACTCCTTCACGATCCCCCTCCTACGTTAACGTTCATTTTCATTTCGAAATAGTACAAAGCTCTTAAATCTCTTTGAGTTTTCGTTGGAGAAGGATCGCGTTTCCTCAACAGTGTGTGAACAGAAGAGAGTGATTTTTTAAGATAGGATAGCGTACTTCGTGCAGCGAAGAAGAATTTCTTTTTGAAGCAGAAGAGATCATCATTCCTTTATTTAGAAGAACGAGGATCGGCGGAATGACAGGGCGATTATTTTGTCGTAAGCTCGACGTCAGTGTTTTTGTCTTTGCACGATTCTTTTTACTTTCTCCATATACGAAGTATAGAGTAAGTATTGTTTTCATGAAAAAAATCGAATTCGAAATTTCAACGGAAATACGTTTTAATGTCCACTGAACACGTTTACACATTTTGTCTATTTTCTCGATGATGTCTGTCAGTCTGTCTGTCTGTATGTGATTTTGTGGGCGCTCTAACTCAAAAACTACTAATCAGGTTAACGCAAAATTTTATATTTAACATTTTTATAACGGTTAAAAGATCTGATTAGTTTTTGGTAAAAATCGGTCGACCGGAAGTGGGTGTTTACTCTTGTCACTTATCCGTTATTTTGAAATATTTGATAAATGTAAGAATGCATTGGAATAAAAGTTGTAGGAAATGTTATTTTCTACAACCTTTGTCTGATACATTTCTCCATATAATGCATTGTTTCAGAGATATCTTATATTTTTAGCTGCCACCACCACGCCACCTGCCGAAGACTATTGTTAACAATTGACGCTTAGTTATGTTTTAGTAACGCTCCTTTTTATTTTCTTAATAGTCAACCGGAAGTAAATATTGACAACGATCCCATAGTTAACAACATGTAATTTGCCATATAAATACGGAGAAAGTCATGTGTTGCCCACATCAGTTTATTTTGTTAATAATATTCTTATAGAAGATAATGTAGACTAGTTTTATTAGTGGAAATTATTCTTATCAACTTTCCAAATAAGTGTGTATAGTATATAGGGTTACTTTTGGTTTTGCACTTATAGGTACACCATATAGATCCACGATGGTTTGCTAATACTCAGAAAGTTATAAAAATTCGAGAGGTAGATCGAAAATATCTTTAAGGGTGTATTACTAAATAAGATTTGATATATGTTCTGGTATGTATTATTAAAAGGTGGGGAAAGAGTAGTGTTTTGGTAGGAGCGCGAGTTTGAGAATTGTTCAAAACAGTTTTTTTAAATGCTTTGATAACATTCAATAAATAAATTTAAATATATTAGTTTTATTCAAACACTAAAAAATTTATCAAGATATTTGATAACCAAATACCAAATAAAGTACAATTGCCATGAATGGGTATATTTGAAATACGATCGAAAAATCGATAAAATCTAGTAAATTTATATTATTTTTAATGGAGTTTTTCAGATATAATGCTAATCATCAGTTTTCTTTTTTGTCTTCTTAACAATCTTAGTTTTACCGTTTTTTGTTTTATAGTTACATTTATATTAATTTATTTATACATTTAACTATACTATTTTACTATTAAATCTGTCATTTTATTTTATTATTAATCTAGAGTTTCAGTAATGTCAAACACCGAAGCACAAAATTAATATAACATGATATTGCGTGAATTTTGCATTATGCCGTATCAGTGGCGGATCCAAGGGAGGGGCGATCGCCCTCCCCTTGGAGGACCCCATTGCCCTCCACTAGGTGCATTCTTAAATCCATTCCGCGCAACATCCATTGTTTCTACACCGAAGATTGTCTGTATGACAAGGGAAAGAAAGATTCTGATGGGGGTAGTGATTTTTAAAATGTATGGTTGCCGGCAGAGGAGGAACCAAGACGGTGGAGGGGTAATTGGGGCGATCGCCCCCTCCTTAGGGAAGGTTCTGGATCCGCCCCTGTGCCATATTTCGGTGATCGTATGTAGAAGTACCGAATTAAAATCCCATAATAATTTCTCCAAGTAATAAGAGAATTATTGACATCTACTTCTTCATAGGATTTTTAAATATCTTAAAATGAAAATTCGAAGTCAGGACTTTAACGTAGGAGTGCATAACTAATTGAAGATTTGTTTTCTTAAAGTCGAATTAAATATCGCATCTAATTAGGCTTGTAAATTGACAAAATAACCCAAACATATTGGAATTTTTGATTGATCATTAAGGTAACGGGACAGAGTATTGACTTTTAATCAAATTTACGGCGAGTTTTATAAGTGTCGTTCAAGCAGATATTGTATTATATGTTTATGTTTATCTATTTATGCGTCGAATTATTTCAATCAGTTCTTTCTGGGATACATCGACAGAAATCCATCAGCTTGTTTCAACTCTCTATCGATGAAAAAAGTCGTATTTCTTCATACCACAAAACTTCGCTAGCAAGGTGGCGCCACAGAGATATCTTGCTCCCGGGCGCCATACACCCTTGGCGCGACCCTGCCTTGACCCCCTCCCCACGACGCCGCTCGCCCGTTTACTTCTAATATATTTACTGATATTGTCTAGATTGACCTGTGGTGCTGGTTTTCACAAAACAGAAAATCAGTAAGTGTCTTTAATTCGTATTTAAGCTTTCTATGTATGCGCTCATTATATCCAAATAAAAAAAAACGGTTTCTCTACCTGAATCCTACACACTCATACTGGACACTTCATGTACACTTGCTGCGATTAATATTGAGATTTTGATTCTTTCAGTAACCCGTTTCCTTATGACCATCGCTTCAACATCCTAGAACGAGGAAGAGTTACCGACACCTTTTTATACGTTTATTGCCGATTATTTCTCCTTCTTACATTTAATTTATTTAAATCGCGTTATGTCCCAAGCGATGCCTTTAGGGACGATTCATTTATCAATGCTTGGATAAAATTTAAGTTGAGCCGCGCGTAGTGTCGAAAACCACGAAACTGACTGCTTAGCATCGGTCTTAGAGCAATTTGATATTTTCTTTTCTAAATTTCCGTTCTCTGCCTTACCGACTACCTTGTAGAAGGAAACTAGCGACCTCTAACGGTCGGCGGAAATAACTAATCATAATTTTATCTGGGACGGCCCAGGCCGTTTGTGCTTCGGAACCAACGGTCTTCGTTACGAATACGAATTTTACAGGTATTTTGACCATTTGAAAATGTTTTTAGTTTGTGTTTACTTGTGTAAATGCATGCGAACAATTTTCACTATTTGTTAAATTTTGATTGGAAGTTATGGCTAGTAAGAATGTTATAATAATGTCGAATATTACTATTTGAAACCTTGCAGTTGTGCAAACTTCAGCAGGCCTGTGACACGGCCGTTCTGTAATGAGGTCCGTGTCCGGAGTTTTGTTGCAACCCAGGGAGATATATCCCACCGCTGGAGGTTTTTTATAAGCAAAGGTAAGGAAACTGATTTAATCACTCTTTTCGAAGTTAATTGGATGAACATTAGTAGACATGACATCCTGTAGAATTAACTGCAATTTACTACTGAATAGAGGAATTTCGGTGCACTTGTATAAAGATATAACTGTAGTCTATAAAATATTCCGCAGGCTGTTTACTTGCTGTACATTGTTAAAAATCTTCTTCCTTAATATCATTCCTCTTTTCTCTCGGGAATGAATTTTTCATGGTGGGTATGCAAGCGAAAAAATTCTAGCTATGTACTTGTTAGTTATACGCCCGCCACGACAGTGCACGCGCATACTTCCACTTGTTTGTTAATTATTTTTTTGGGAAATTTGAATGTGAAGGAACATTGTGCTTAGCCCCACCGGGTTGGGTAAGTTAGTTGAAGTGTTTTTGCTTCCTTCACACGTTACATGTGTTCCTCCCCTCGGGTTGGGTAGCGTTCTGTGGCGGGCATATAGTTAACAACTACCAAATTCTAACCTTGATATTATGGTAGCCATGTTTAGTTGGCCCGGTTGAAATATGCTATTTTGGTTATTTATTTAGGTATATGAAGATTATATATACCATATTTGGCTAAAATCCATGCGGTCAGTTCTCTAGAAATAGGTGTAAAAGATATATTATTTAACTTTTTACTGTGGTAGCCCTCCTCTTTAGCTCCGCTTTAAGCATATTGATTTTAATTTGTAATTGTGGCACCCCTGTTTAGCTGATCCAGACCAAGTATGCCAGTCTGGTTATGTCTGTGTGTGCATTATAAATATTAAATTTGGTTAAAATTGATGCAAACAGTTCAACACAAATACGTGTTAAAAACTCTATTATTCCTTGTATTGTGGCAGCCCTGCTTTCTATATACTAAGCATCTTGATTTTGTTTTTTATGTTGCAAACCTCCTTCATACAAAATATTGTTGAAATCGGTTCAGCCAATTCCTTCCAAATTCATAATTACTAAAAAGTTTTATTTTGAAATTGTGGCACCCCTGCTACGTTGATTCTGTCTAGATAAGTTATTTTGACATGTATTAATGTGACAGTTATATGTACCAAATTAGGTTGAAATCGGTTCTGCCAATTCTTCATATCATTAATATAATAGTGCTTTTCAGCAATGACAAAAAGCACTAAAAATGGGATGAAGAAGCTGTTAATTCTGGTTCATGCATAAGAAAAAAATGGCAGTAACTGAAATGGGAAGAATTGCTGCATCTGGATTAAAACTTTTTAGAGTTCATAATTTCTCTGGATCGTAACAACTCATTACACTTGGCAAATAAATAGAAAATCATCTTTGTAAATAATGTCTAGCAAATTGGATGTACATTTTTTATTGCTTTAATGCTGCCGTAAGAATGTCTATGACTTCAGTACAGCTTTATCTCTCAAGTTCTTATGACTTTTCCAATACAGAGCACTTATTTTTTTGGAAATTGAAAGATTTAATAACACTAATACGTTGAATTCGACATTGCTGCTAATGGGATAATAATCTTAGCTTGGAATTAATTAGAATATATGGTTAATTATTAATGATGCAATTGTATATTCATATTGAAATCTACTACAATAGCCCATGTGTAACTTGATGTTTACTAGTTTTTAAAAATGTCCACAGTAATGAGACAAAACAGAAGCAATTACAATTAAAATTATTTGGAGTGGAATTGTATATTTAAGCTTGATTTTTCTAGAATATATTCGTTAAATTTAATGATGTATTTAGCTATGCTGATATTGATCTTTTTAACTAATAAATATTCAGTGGATTTGAAGAGAAAACTAGTGTTTATCTTAGCAACCCTGTAACAATATTTTTGTTAAGATATAAAAAGATAATTTTACTCAATTTATTCAAATTAAAATGTTGCTTGAGTTTTAAGAAAGATTTAATTCTGAAAAATGATAGAATTATTTTAATGTAAGGTAAGTAAGAATATCTTCAAGTGCATTAACGATTTCCTGTGATTTAAAATTTCTGATTTTATTCTGTTATTGTTTAAGAAGCATGGATCTAAGACATTATTATGAGGCTATTCTGAACAGGCAGTCTACCACACGGCTGATGTCATGGATCTGCCTGGACCTCTTCCCTTTTGTGATACCAAAGAAGAATATGTGGTGAGATGAAAAGATTTATGTTAGAGTAAAATGAATGAGCTTCTCACTCTGAATTACGTTTATTAGGTTGATTGCTGTTATTATTTATTCATTCTTGAGTTTAAAAAGAGATTTGTTTTTGGAATTGAAAGCAGTTTAGCATATTTTTCAAGAATAGATATTTTTGCATGCACAAACAGAAGTTGAAGATGTTTAAACATTGGAATAGCAAAAATAATAGAAAATGTTGTAATTTTTATGACCTATTACATAAATAGCATATAAATTTAATGTATATAATTGGAAGTTGGGCGAAGTATTGAAAAATGCAGCTAGTAATACTTTCAGTGCATATAAATGTAATGTATATTAATTCAAATCATTAGGGAAAAATTAGCATTCTGTGGAAAACAGCATTTATACTCGGATTGCATATAAATTTATGCTATATAATTAGAAGTATTGATAAATGCATCTAATAATACTTTTAGTGCACAAAATTGAAATATATTACTTATTATTCAACAAAGATTTGTTTACCAGCAGTAAATTACAATATAATTTTGCAATTGTTAATATGCAATCATGCAGTGTAAGTTGAGATATTACTTTGCTGTGATATCGATTGAAAATATTGTAACAAAGCAAGTGTTCTGTCGGATAGTGCCTATTACAGCATTTATACTTTAGATTGTAAAAAGTTTATTTTAAAATTGTAATTGGAAATGGTGATTTATTTTAAACTGCGAGTTGTTTTTTTTTTCAACCGCCATTTTGTACTAGTGCTGTTGAAGTTAAATATGCAGCTTCTTATCCTGCATTAACTGTAGCTAATAATTCAGCCTGCTTGGTTTAGTTCTGCTAATAGTTCAGTTATGTAGATAGTTGTTACCTCAAACTGATGGCAATCAAAATCGTTATGTACAAGTCAAAAAGATTTGCAGAAGAAAAAGAACTAGTTGAGTGTACATGTCGTTTTTACCTACATATGCATTCCATTTATTATTTATTCCATTATATTAAAATATCATCTTGAACTTAAGTTTAAATAAGTACTATAGGTAAAGGGTATCTATATGTGGGACATGTGGAGCGCAGACAGGCAGCTTTAATCTATATGACTGCTGAGTTTATGCAGGGCACATTTAGCTATACAAGTCTCGAAGTAATTATTTATGATTTAGATCATCCCTATATATTTTATGAATGAAATTTATCTAAAACATTATATTTAAATGTTATCATGCCAGAATATTTTCTATAAATGTTGCTGGATACGGAATTAATCTTGGCTGGAAATGATACATGACGTGGCCCATCATAAATGCCTTCCAGAACCAAAATACTGAAAATTCTTCTAAAAAACTCGGGTGCGTCTTATATGCCGTGAAATATTGTGTCCCCAAATAGGAGTTGAAGTGTTGCCATTAAATAAGCTTAAGGAAAATGCCTTTAATAAATGTAGTGAAAATTTGTTTCATAGCGTCAAGAGCTAGAATTATCAGGAATATGCTGTTTACCAGGAAGTTCCTGTCAAAGATGACAGAAAATTTATTTTTATTTTTCAATATATTTAGCTCACTTTTTAATGAGAATCATAGCACCATCACATTGTGTTGAAAGATTTACTAGTAGATATTTATCCTGGTTTCATTTTTAATGGTGTTTCATTAATTTAGCATTTGAATTTTTCTTTTAATTCAGATATTCTGATGAAATGATAACCATTCGCATTACATTGTTATGCAATTTGATCACGTCAAAACTTGAAGAGTGTTGTATTGTGCATATATTGTCACATCTGTTATGAATTTTATGTTACATTAGAACTTTAGTTCATCCATATTGCAGAGAGGAAAATGACAAATTAAAAGTTTATGCAACATTTTCTTATTTCAGTTTTTCAATTCACTAATTTTCCTCAAGCACAGCATTTTTTTTGCGAAACTTGTCGATTATTCATTCATTCATTTTTCATCATTTTTTGGTGAATTAATTTAAATACTAAAATGCTAATGAGCAAATAATTAATTTTTTCCATTATATACATTGTAATCACTTTCATTTTACCAAATGCATCAGTTAATACACTAAAATATTATGACCTAGGTTTGTAGGATTGGTTTGTTTTCGTTGCTACAGCAATGTCTCTTTTTCTCATTTGCTATGTCTTTTGAGGGAAACAAAAACCTGGCTTATTACATACATAATAGCCAATATCCTGTCAATGAAAATAAGTTTGACTATAGTTTGGTGATTTTTTTTATTGTAGTCTTTTCTTTCATCCAACTGCTGTTGAGTTAATCTAGGTCTTCATCTTCGAGTTAATTCCCTGATCAATCATCTTCCAATATATTGTGATGATTTGAAGATAAGGATGAAATTAAAAAATTATTTTCATAAACGTTTATTGACTTACGTAAAAATGCCTTAAGATTTAGCTTCTTCAATCATTCTTCTGTGAAATGATGCATTAAGCAGCTTTGTCTGTTAAATCTTGGCGGAATTACCGTTTTAGTCCAAATATAGTTCCCATCTATTTCTGAAGCCTCAATTTTGGAAAAAAGTTTGAACCCCATTACAGACTTCACTTTTTAGCCCACTTTCCAGACAGGAAATAGGCTTATAGTTTTGTCGTTGTGTCTGTCTGTCCCACTATTAACTTTTGAACCAATGGACCGATTTTCATGAAACTTGGTGGAAATCTCTTTCTACATGGGCTGAGCTCCTGAGGATAGTTTTTGTTGCAAAGATTGAAGCCCCGGGTTCGATTCCAGGAACTATACTTCCCATTTGTTTTACATGGAAAATCTGAAATCCATCGTCCAGGGTAATTTTCTCTTGCTCATTAAAATTTCTTAGAATTGTAATGTCAGAGTAAGTTTCATACTATTCTCTGAGGAAAGGAATGAAGATTCTAATTTTTTTCATAGAATTTCCCATTAATACTAGCGATTTTGCAGTTTTTATCACTCATTACAAGTGTTGCCATCACAAAAACTATTGTTGGACTCAGATTTGGTATATTCTAATATGTAAACACATTATTTTTGCCGCACAAATATGTGTGATCAATTTAATATTCCATTCGAATGTATTTGTAGTAATTTATAATGCTAAATTATGAAATTTGGGAACACAAAGAGCTACATATCTACGATGACTTTAAAGATATTAAAGCCAATATATGTATTAAATTAATGATTAAATTGAAATAGGCATTATAAGTTGTTTGGATCATGTTGTAATTTTCTAAAGAACGAATTTTAATATGCACAAGCAATTTAGTTACAGCTATAAATTTACAATGAAACGGTGACATCACATTTTGCGTGTTATAATTGCAGGCGTAATTTAAATATGTATTAAGTGTTACTGGACTAAATTCGGAAATTTTGATTTATGAATGTTATTTAAATTCCATTCATTTCATTCAGATGCCATTGACCATGGCTACTTGAATCGTGCCTGTATAAAAAAGTAATTATCACCAGATTTCCAGTTAACATATTCTTTTCATAATTTATTTTACCCATATTTTTGTTACTTCCGATAGTTATGCCTCAGAATATCACACCAAGGGATACAATCTGTAGATAGTTGAAACACCTTCAATACCTTGGTTTGATTTACGTAAGCAGGGGCATACCTAAGGTATTTGGCATCCCCCATAATTAATTTTAAAATTTAAACACACAGAAAAATATATTATGTCTGCAAGTGGATTTTTAAACAGTACAGGACTGTCATAAGCAAATTGGAAATAAGAAAAATGCAGTATGTTAAAAATTCAGTGAACAGATAATACAGCATTTTATGTTATACAAAAAACACAGGAAATCCAGTCTCAACGCTCAGCCTATTCTTCAAACCTAAATAGAGAGGATTCACAGTCTGCTTTTGAGACTTAACTTCTGAAAATTGATCAAGGACCTCATCCAAATACATCTCCTCTGCATATTCATGTTCAATTGAAAGTAAAGCCAGATCTGTCATTCTTGTCTTACTCATGGTCGAGCAAACAAATTCTTTTATTAATTTCAATTTGGAAAAACTTCTTCCACATGAAGTAATAGACACACAGACAGTCAAAAAGAATCTCAAACACAGTGACAAGCTTGACAGAGATTCACAAAAATTCCATTTCACAATAAACTCCAGAAACTGCAATGCTGTCCATTTCTTTGCCTCTTCAGTGCTGATTTTGGCAGCTTCCATGTGTGTCCGAAGTCATCCAATTTCCACACTGATATCTTCATCAGAGAATTCATTGAAAATCTGAGTCAAATTTGGAATATACTTCTGAAGTTCTTCTTGTTGCAACAACCAAAGTGTTTGACCAAATAACAGCAAAGATTGACAGAATTTGATCCATTGCCTTAGAATGAATCTCCAATTCTTGATGAAAGTGATCAAACATTCAAACATAGCCCTTTTTTACTTCCTCTGGCAATGTGAGACCAGCATCCTTTGCCATCTCTCCCAGCATCCTTTTTTGGAGCTTTTCTCTCCCTCTTCTCTCTATAGAAATGTCCATTTCCTCACACTTTGTAGTTGCATAATGAATGACCCTCTCCACAATTTCATTGCGCTGATCTTCAAGAAACAGTTTTAGAGCTTAGAGCTTCACAATGACCTTTTCAAGGCTGATTCCAACTGTTTGCAAATACTTTTGTGTGAGATTAATTTTTTCCAGGACTTCACACCAGAAAGAAAGGTAACTCAAAAAAGAGAAATCACATACAGCAGACAGCAAAATCCGAGCTGATCCTCTTGTGTCCACATTTTCTTTAGGATCGCACAGTACTTCAAGGGTTGTCAGCTTTCCAAAATTTCCTTCACAGCGTCATAATGTCTGGGAAAGTCTTTTGACTGTCATGCATACATTCTCCATCAGCATATCCCATCGATGAGGTGAGACTAAAAAGAATAGGCTCTCTTCAAGGTTCCAAAAAAATCGCACATGAAGAAATGCTTCCAAATGAGTGCACTCCACAAAGGTTCAGAGAATGATTTGCACAAGGCATAAACAAAGCCTTGGGATTAATCTCTCCGATCTTTGACTGAACGCCACCATTAATCCCAGCCATAGTTGCAGTGTTGTCATATCCTTGACCATTTCACATTGGCATTTGTTTTAATTCTCTTCTGTTCATGCAGTACATTGCTCTTATGCATGATCAATTTGCTCTGCTTGTAAAGATCTCTTGGCCAGCAGGAGGCACATATTTTGAGGGGGGCACTGTTATTTTAGTGAAGTGTTTGCTTTTTAAATGTGTAGGTGAATGAATTATGTGGTGAAAGCTTGAAGCCTTCATTTTAACTGATTCAAGTGTCTACTACTAGTTGGTGAAGAAGTTGCTGTATACAAGAGCCAGAGGGAGCAAGGAATGCTGCAGTGGGAGTGATCCAAGTGGGAGTGAAGGGGAGAGGATTTTGCAAAATTCGCCTATATAAAAACCCTGTAAGTCCAACATACCTAAAAGAGTGGCGGAGACAAGATTCTGGAATTGGTGTCATGGAAGTGAAAAAACTTAGTGCGTCGTATTTTGTTTATTGCATTGCTGTGAAAATTGTACATTGTGATGATACAAATTGTACTTGCAACAAATATTACAATAAATGACAAGATTCATTATTACAAAATATTTTTTCTACGTATGTTTGTTTTCTTCAAAAAAGGGGTGAAGGAAAAAATCCCTCACCCCTTCATCCCCTCCAAACGTGGGTATGAGAGCAAAGTGGAGTCTGTGTGCAGGGCTAGAATAAAAGATGAGATGGAGGAGTTGTTTATACCCATGTCATGAAAAATCTGGTTTTAAAAAAAACAATGGCAGTAAATGGAATGGGAATAACCATTACATTTGGATTAAAAAGACAAAAATTCACGATTGCTCTGAAAAACTTATTTACCCTTAGAAAAATAAATGGAAAATATTTGAAAAAGTGTCATGCAAATTGGGTGGATGGTATTTTAAGTTTAAATAACATTCTAAAATAACTGTTGAAAATATTTTTTGATTCATGGAACTTGAAAAGAATACGCTTCACTGAATTTTAAAAGAAGTTATTTTTAAAGAACAGTTAAAAAACTAAGAATTGTTTTGGAATTTTATTGGCTGATAGAACTTTTAAAAAAATCTTTTTTGTGACTGACTTAGTTACTGCTAATACATGAATCGAAAATAAAATTCTTTTCTCATACAGACTTCATTTAATTTTATCCACAATATGAATTTACTATAGTGTTAAAAAACTTAAAATTGCTTAAATAGAAGGAAAAATCAATCGCATTTTTTCCTTGGTTTACATTTTGGAATTATTAAGTATGGCAAGCTTTCCAAGAAAAAATTATGACTTCAGATAATAAGATTAAAATGAAATGTTTTTCCACCATCCAATTTGCCAAATATTATAATATTATTCACAATGGAATTAAACAAGTTACTAAACATGAATACAGTGCCACCTCATGTATAAAACTTGGGCATATTGCCCACTGGAAAAGTTTTCAGAATTTAAAATTCAAAGTATACTTTTGGAGAATCAATTAGACTTCCGTGAACAAATAATTTGTATACTGTCTTCTGTAATCCTAAGAAACTCATTCCAACACTTATTTTCCTCTTAATTGTAATGAAGTTCATGTTCTATAAAAAAGTTCAATTTTTAGAAATTCTATACACAACATTAAATGTATTACAAAATCAGATTAATCAAAAAGTTGGTCAGATTTCAACAGAAAATTAAGAACGGTCAAATTCATGCCCAATAAAGAAGTTACAAAAAAATGAATTCCTTACTAGGTATCTGCCTGTTATAGCTCCAATTGCAAAAAAATAAATAAAACAAAATGAGATATAAAAAATAAAGAAACACGGTAATATTACTGACATTCTTACATAATTTGAGAGTAGTGCCCTTTTGTTTACACTAGTTGGAAAGGTTGTTTTGATGAACAACAATTAAAAACTTTACTTTCCCTAGCTCTTATAAGATGAGGATGACATTTACTACAAAATAGCGAGAGCACCAGAAAATTAATGCCTTATATTCCGAGAAATAAAATACTCCTAGATAACAGTCGGCAATGTCCTGGTACAAAACATGTTTTTGAGGTAGCACTGTATTTCCATTTCTTCAACAAGAAAAACGAATTAAATAATCAAGAGCAATCATAAATTACAAAAGGTCATTTAATCCAGATGCAACAGTTTTTAATGAATATTCAGTCCCATTCCACTCACCACCCTTGTCTGATTTTGAGAACAAACCAGAATTTGCAACATCTAGGTAAAAACCCTCCCCCATCCCATATCCTCCAGCCTAAACTCCTCTTTACTCTCATACCCAGATGACTGCATTTTGGTACAGCTCAGCAGGATTCTTCACATCACGGCTTCACTCTTCCCACCACCATGCAATCTGCTTTCTCTGCTCAGCATCCAGTACAAACACCTTGAAGAAAGAAATTCAAAATGTTAGTGAATTCAATAAGAAAATGCTGTGTAAGAATTATTTGGCCAAATTTTCCCAAGATTTTGCAGAATAATATTATTACTTGTTAAAAATCTTTTGGTGACAACAGGATTTTTACACTTGTCTTTCAAGCATGTGATCTAAATAAAATTATTGAATTTTTTTTATTGAGTATAATAGCATTCTAGCACTTAATTGAAGCTTTAAATGGCCACAACTTTCAAAAAGTGCAGGTTTTACAATAAAAATAAGTTGAAAATATTAATAATTTCGTTTGCATGTTCACTTGCTCATAATTCATTTTCTTTTACTTATGAATTCACAACGATATATTTTTTTATATTCCAATTTAATTTGTGCTCTTTGGCTGTTAATGTTCAAAATTAATACTAGCAGAATTCACAAATAAATAAATTTTAACTACTGGCCATGTATAAATTGTAGTGAATCTATATAAATTATTTCAAGTCACCCAGAACCTCTAGCTATCGCTTGGTTAAATTTCAGTTTTTATTGAATTTCACAAAAATCAAAGAAATTTATGAAGTAACTTTCTTTCTTTCATCAATCCAAATTCAGAGTAAATGACCAAGTGATGGAAAATTCCAGCATTTATATCACCATTTAAACAAGTCAATACTGAGTTTCATACTAGATAAAAGTGATAAATTTTAAATTTATCAAGACATTTTGCTTTAAGCAATCAAAGAGGATATCTTCAGAACGCTAAGCAAAAGACTAGTAAGAAAAGATTTTCAATTAGCAGGAAATAAAGCCCTCAATATGAACCAGATATCACCCCTTATGTGATGAAAACTTAACACTATCCCTTCTGATTCGATATCACTTCTCTTATCTCTTGTCTCTATAAATAGTAGGGCAAACAGATTCCGACAAGACAAACCAGGAAAAATAAGGTGACAAGCCATTTACACAAATATTACATTAGATACTTCTTCTGTAAAACTATTTTCCTATTTTCCAGATTGATAGATTCAACTAGAAAACAAAGACCATTACACCACCTTTTTGAACTTCGTGAATAATTGGTTCCGGAAAACTGATGCAAAATGCAAATTCGTGAAGTGAAAGTCCTATTTTCCCATAAGACACACTATTAAGATAGCAGTACAGTTCCAAGTCAACCTAAAAAATTCACTTTTTATCGTAAATAATGTAGTTTAACAGAAAAGGAATCATAACAGCAAATGAAAACATAGCATCATTAAGTGAAAAAATTCTTATAATTACTTTTAAAATGCAAAATAGCAAATGAAAACCCAGCATTACAAAGCGATAATACTTTTTTCGCAATTGTGCAGTTAACCCCCAGCACATTTTCGCATGCAATTTTCAATGTTCTATTGTTCATTTCTAGGAAATGCTGTAATTTAAATTGATTAACTGCTGAAATGAATGAATGAATGAGTATGTGAGTACGAATGTTTTCTTAGGTTCTGAAACAAACAGGACAACAAGCAGAAAAAAACACTAGCATTATAAAGTGGTTACCTTTATTTTATTAATTTCATTCGAAATGCATAACAGAAAATCAAAACCTAGCGTAAGAAAGTGATAAAATTTCTTTTAATTGTTCAAAATATGTTACAAAAAATGAAGCATTTCTTTTAGTAATCGTATTCAAAATATGTGGCATAAAATCTAACACACAAGATGATAGCAGTTCTTAGATTTACCTTAAAAGTTCATAATCAAAAATGAAACCCTAACAAAACAAAATAACTTTCTTAAATTATGTTCAAAATAGGTGCAAAGATAACAGCAAATGAAAACCTTATGTTTCAAAATGATGGCATTTCTTTAAATTTTATACTCAAGTTTCATCATCAAAATAATGGCATTGGGGGTGAAATTCAAACTGAGCTACAAAATAATTAAGTCACGAGTTATTACATTTGTTTACTTAAAAAACTGCTAGTAATGAGCATTATAAATATAATATAACAACAATAAGTCCTTTTCTAGGGTGCCAAATCTTAAACAGAACTTTGAAAGAAAAAAGTAGAGGGAGTTAAAGTTTTTTGGCATTGCAAACGCATGATGCGATATACTAATAATCGGCATGAAATAAAAATAAAATTTTTAATGCAAAGTGAAAATTCGTGAACCACAAGCACACAAAGTTAAAAAGGTAGTATATGAAGAAACTACTATTGCATTCTGGAGCCCAGCTATAATTTGCATTTAAACTATCATTTCTTAAATATTTGAAGCATAATTTCATAGCTCATCTGTATTGATGGCAAATAATATTTTGCAGGTAACATTCCCTCCATGCTTAATTAAGCTCATTTAAGCAATTATAAATAATAAATAAATAATGTTTCCACAAGAATCTTTTTATGTAAGTACATCCATAGCAACATTAAAGATGTAATGGAAAAGAAGGTAGGAAAGATAACAGGTGAAAGAAACAAAAAACCCTGGGTCACAGCAGCCATGCTGCAAAAAATGGATGAGAAGAGAAAGTGGAAGAACAAACACTCAAGAAGGCCAAAGAAAGTACAAGTTAAATAATGCTTTAAGAAGGGAAATGTTTTGCAATGTGGGTATGGAGGAGGATGACGAAAGTGAAATGGGCAGAGAGGAAGAGAAACAATGAAATATTAGAAATGGTGGGAGAAGGACGCTAATAAAAACAATCAGGAAAAGAAAAAAAATTGGATAGGGCACATACTGAGAAGACAATTTTTACAAAGGATTATCTTAGAAGGCAGAATTAGTGGAACAAGAGGAAGAGGGAGAAAAAGAATAGGAAAATTAGAGAATTTAAAGCAGGAATACAATACTTATAGAGGTAAAAAAGTGGCATCAAGGGAGAGAGCGATGGAGGCAGCAATTCAGCTAAAACCTGTCTTCAGACAGCAGCATGATGATGGTGATAAAAATTTTAAAAAAATAAGTACAGTATTTATTTTCAATCTGATCGAACCAAAAGCAGTATTAGAATATTGGTATCTCTTCGTGGGCCACAGATTTTCAAGAATTGGAGATGCAGCTTCAATATTTGGAGCCATGAAAAAAGGAGAAATCAGCTGCTCTTTTTCAACCAACCTGTATAATTTCTCATAAGGCCAGGGTATATGCTATTTGTTCAAAAAAGCAAAGGATATACTCTATTCATTAAAAAAAAGCAGAGGGTATACCCTTCACTACAGCACTGATTAAAATGCAGCAACAATGCTCAATGAAAACTTCTGAGATAACAGCAAAGGCTAATGTTACTTCAAACAGTGTATCTGATAAGTGCCACATATAAAGGTGAAGCTCGATTAAATTACTTTGTAACACACATTGGTAATACTCACCATCAGTATTTATTGGTATCACCTTAAGGAACACCGCAGATCAGTATCAGGATGTCAACTGTGTGGCAGACTGCAGGTAAGTATATCTGGTATACATGGCTCTTAAACAAAAAGAGAACCAAATCAGAAACCTTGCACCATGTAATTTCTTGCTGAATAATATTCACTCCTTGAGCACATTACGTAATGTCCCCAATTTCCTAATGCCAAGTCATACTACTAAAAACTGAAATTTTATTGTACCTAATGTAAGTAATTCCCCAATTCAAAGAAGTATAAAGAAATGGAGAAAGTAAGTTACTAAGCTATGCTAAATAATTATTAAAATACCAGTTGACTAGTATTTCTTAACGACATAATCTCCACTAAACGGCAGTTCACGAATTTGAGAATTTTACAACGGGGACGCTAGTAACTGAACGTTTTTATCTTATATTTTAACAGCAGTGACGCTATGTGCTTCATATATCATTAATAAAGTCAGGCTCAACCTTGTGGAATTTGCTCGTTATGAGACGTAATGAAAAATTTGTCACATCCACACAATTTAATAAGCTATGTGTTTCGTTTTGCATCAAGCGGAACGGCACTCCCATGCGTCTCCCCAATTCGAGCACTGCTGAACAGCACTATATAATCATCGCTTTTCCACTCTCCGAGTCTGAATATAATATTAGGACTACCAAGACACGACCAACGTATCATTCATCCAAAGCAACAATGTCTGAACTAGAAAAAGGCAATGATAGAAATTTAACCATGCTTAAAAATGCGAATCGACCACCAGTGATGGGCACTTTACCACCCAACCACATTCTTAGATTCATTTGACAAATCGGCTTACAATTCTGCGTATAGGCATCGACCTAAGCTATATGTGGCCAGTGCTGTAGTCGCAAAAAAAAGGCAGAGGGTATACCGTATACGGGAATAAAACTTTAAAGCTGGGTCTTACCCATTTTTTTTTAAAGCAGAGGGTATACCCTATTCATTTGAAAAAATCAGAGGGTATACCCTCCACTACAGCCCTGTATGTGGCCCATTGGAGCGGATTCAAATTCGGAAATGGATGCGAATCGATCTCCAGAGATGGCATTCCTTCCCTAATGCTTTCATAAGGTTATACATATACCGAAATAATACCTTTAAGTCCTTCGATTGCTAAATAAATACCGCACCAGAAAATCAATTCCGAGGAATTGGCGTTGCATAAAATTCCGCGACTCGCTCTGGCGTGACATAGCAAGGAATAAGATGTAACTTAGCAAGGAATAAGATGTAGCTTTTGCTCGAGGAGCGTTAGGTTCGTAAACCGGGAAAAATAAGACCGAGTCAATCCATTATCGAACTTTTTTCACAAAAAGGTAAATCTAAATAAACCGATTACATGGATAACGAAAATCCAAACACGTACCTCTGGATGAATAAGAGCCGGCGTGACCGGATGCTCGACACGTGGCACGGCGACTAGTTGCCACTGGTTCCAACTGGCTCCTTAAACGAACAAAAAGGAAATTTTGAAGGTATGTGAAGTTGTGTACGATATATCGTCCGCTATCCATATCAGTATATGATTTATCGATAGTCGTTTATACCAACAACATTTTAACATGCAAAGAAGTTATTTATTAGAAATTATGGGATACTTAGGACATTTAAATGCGTAAGTAGCATTGGATAATTCTAAATACATCGTAAATAAACAGCATCGACAATTTAACAGACATATTGTGATCTATAAAGATAGAACATGATATCTTTTACTTTAATACCCATTTTCCATTAACGACAAGCCGACAAAGAAACTGATTATTAAGAAACTAAAGAATGTTGGAGGTAAGTAAAACAACATAATATGTATATAAAAGACATTTCTTCATCTGTCAATGTGCATACCTATTGCCATCTAGTTGCCAAACATCTTTATTTGAACATATCCGAAGTTAGCACCAGGGTTGCCAAAATATTTGAATATGTCGCTAAATCCACCCTAAAAATAGTAAAAAAGTCACTAAACTCAAGGAATGTCGCTAAAAAGTCCTTAAAAATAAAATGTACATAAATACCTCCAAATAATTCTTATTTTATCTAATTGGTAAACCTATCTCCTTTTTATAAATGAATAACAATTAAGAAAAAATTTAATTGATTACTATAAATATTATGGTAGAATTTTTACAATCAATAAAAATGAATAGGAAGCTTCATTTATCGGATAAGCTTGTAAAATAAAAAGAAAAAATCTGAAGTGGCCACCACATGACTTTCTCCATACCTGTAATATTTCTAAAAATTCCGAATGGGTTACATGATAATAAATGCTCTAAGGAACTGAGAGAAAAATTGAAAGACTTTACAAAGAACAGAAATAAACCAATCATAGCCTTCTGATATTGGATATAGCCGCGAAACGCCGACGATTAAGAAAATAAAAATGTGATGTGGCCACCAATTGACTTTCTCCATACCTGTATATTTATATATTAATACTCAATGTCCATCCGTCTGACCTTCTGTCCGTCCGTCCGTCCCCCCTTTTATCTCTTGAACAGTTTCTCATATAGAAATGCTGTAAAGGCTATTTTGTTTATGCCAACTAGGAGACCTCAGGAAAAATATTTTCGTTTACATAAGTATCCCAGATTCGACTCCGGGAGACGATTACATTTTCACATATGTTTACACAGGAGTTTCGATTTTTCAAGGTGCAAGGTTTATTTCCATCATAAATTTAACTAGGTAAATAGCAATCGAATTTCTCCGTTTTTGCTTAATTCGACAGCAAAAACTATAAAATATGTTATTATTGCAATTTTTAGACGTTACATTGAAGAATTTGTCAGAAACACGCGTTTCTTTACGAAATTTTACGGCTTTTTCGTACTCTTTCCGGGTGTGATCAAGGCATTGTTGTCTCCGATCGAATTAGTGTCTATTAAGCCTTCAAATAGACAAAAGAATTGCGCTATTCGCTTCGCGCTTTTTATGAAGCATCGAAATTACACTATAGTATAGTATATTATATCAATTTCAAACTTATCGTTGCAACGTTAATAGTTGAAGATTATTATTATTTAGTAAACTGCGTGTGGGCTGTAGGCATTTTTAACGAAGGTGCTATTAAACATGTAGATTTCTGATTGACTTCGCAAAAGTTTTTGCGGGTACCACTAGGTATTTCTAAAACTTCCAAATAGGTTACATGATAATAAATATTTTAAGTAACAGAGAGAAAAATTTAAAGATTAAAAAGAACAAATAAACTCAAACCATAGCTTTCTGATATTGGATATAGCCACGAAGCTCCAACAATTCAGAAACTATAAATGAGCGTTACTAAGACGTAACTAAGCGTCAATTGTTAAAACAGTTATCGGTAGGTGGCGTGGTGGTGGCAGTTAAAATATTTAGTTTTTAAGATATCTCTTAAAAAATGCGTTATATGGGAAAATGTTTCAAACAAAAGTTGTAGAAAATTAAATTTACTACAACTTTTATTCCAGTATGTTTTTACATATATTAAATATTAAAGCAAATATTTCAAAATAACGGATAAGTGACAAGAGTAAACATCCAGTTACGTGAAATTTGTAGACGAGCCCAGTTAAGGTTTAAGAGAGCATAGAATGGATGGTGATGGAGGCATCTAAGGGGGGAGGAGGAGCGCGTGCCCCCTCCCCCCCCTGGTTCCGTCACTGTCTGCGCTCAATGATCTCAGAAGGAATTGTGATAGAAGACATACGAGGTAGGTAATAGGCTGTCACTGTGACAATTTAGCATTAAATTTGACGTGAACTGATATAAATAGCTCTCACCTACTCCCCGTAGTGTTTCTGTTATGTCGAGTTTTCTTAACCTCGAAAGCAGTGGGGCGCCGCAGCTTATTTTTAGGGGTGCCGCGATAAAATTAGTTTTAAAAATATATTAACGATTTGGATGCGTTTACAGGTAACTAGGGCACTCATGTTTTCTCTAATAAACCGATTATAGTGTGGTAAAAATTTCGAATCTCCAGCTCATCTGGAAGTGCCTAAACATTAGTATGTTATTATATATCGACGGTGGTGTAGTGGTTAGGACGCTGGCTGCTACTCGCCCGATGCTTGAAAGTCATCGGGTACGAATCCTGCGCGAGTAGGATTTTTTCTCAAGGTCATCCGGCCCCCTGTTTGCGTGGTTTGAGGAGACCGCGCAAATTCAGCTGTTCCGTCTTTCGGAAGGGACGTTAAGCCGTTGGCCCCCCTGGTGTTCTTCGCAAGAGCAGGCAAATGCCGGCACCGGGTTTCCCTCCTCCCTTCTGTGTGTGTGTCCGGTGTGGAAGGCAACGGGAAACCACCACACCGTGTATGTATATTCCCTAGTCAAAACCAATTAATTAGTTAATTGGTAGGACCTGTCGTAAGACAGAACACGAATGAATGAATATATCGACGACTCTTACAGAGGAGATAACATATAGGAGGATACTAATGTTTAGGCACTTCCAGATGTGCTGGAGATTCGAAATTTTTTTATTAGGTAGGAGTTTGTGGAAAACCGACTAGAAAAAACGAAAATCATGAAAAAGTGCAACAATGCGGCCGCTACAAATTCGCAATTGTTCAAACAAATTTTCAAGGTTTATGTATTTCCGAATGTTCTACGGAGCTGAAATTTTTTTTAGAGGTAGGATTTGTAAACAAACGAAATAGGGATTATACAAATTTTGATATTTTAATTTCTTTGGCAGTTAAAAATTCTTAAAGTTTAAACAAAAAGGTAAATGTTTAGACACTACGCGGTGAGTTAGGGAGGTGAAAGTTTAAAATTGTTTAGAGGTTAGTGTATGTAAACGAATAAATTGTATCCGTGAAATTGTTATTGCGCCCGTTAAAAATTATTTAATTTTAAACAATTAGATAAATGTTATTTCACTTCTAATTGTGCTATAAATTTAACATTTGGCAGAAATGTACGGCATTATTAACCTAATGTGGGAAAAGTATAATATTCCTAAAATTTCAAAAATTATTGATTGTTTTACTCCATTATTGTTCCGTAATGAAAACACGAAAATCGTTCCCGAGGACAAACCTTTAGAATTAAAGAAATATTTCTCATGATGAAAAATCTCTCTGAAAAATTAATGTTTTTTCAAGGTGAGATGAAATGCTTGCAGTATGCAAGCACCTTCTACTAGTATAATGATATCGACGACTCTTACAGAGGAGGAGATAACATATAACATATAGGAGGATATTAATGTTTAGGCATTTCCAGATGTGCTGGATATTCGAAATTTTTTTCTTAGGCAGGATTTTGTGCAAAACCGACTAGAAAAAACGAAAATCATGAAAAAGTGCAACAATGCGGCCTCTAAAAATTCGCAATTGTTTAAACAAAATTTCAAGGTTTATGTATTTTCGTATGAGCTACGGAGCTGAAATTTTTTCTCTCTGAAAAATGAATGTTTTTTTAAGGTGAGATGAAATGCTTGCAGTATGCAAGCACCTTCTACTAGTATCCAATATCAGAAGGCTATGGTTTGAGTTTATTTCTGTTCTTTGCAGTCTATATTTTTCTCGCAGTTTCTTAAAATATTTATTATAATGTAACTTATTTGGAATGTTTAGAAATATTACAAGTATAGAGAAAGTCATGTGGTGACCACATCAGATTTTTGTTTTTATGCGTGTGAAATTTATTGATCGTAGTTCCGGGTTTGTGTCCTTAATATACTCACCCATTGCTTAACCCAGGGGTGGGGAACAGGCGGCCTTCAGGCCGCATGCGGCCTTTTGTGATACTCTGTGCGGCCTTTTGTGATACTCTGTGCGGCCTTTTGTGTTACTCAGTGCGGCCTTTTGTGATACTCAGTGCGGCCTTTTGCATGCTTGTCTAAACATACTCAAACTCGTATATGATTTTAGCATGAAAGTTACAGAAAGAACAAACAAAAGATATGTATTTTGCATCAAAAGAATCTTTGCGCCAAATGTACTGTTGTAAATGACACATTACGTAAAGTTATTGGTATTGTGAACTACATTCGAGCAAATGCTTCACGGCATCGCCAGTTTCGCACCATGCTTCAAAATGACGATGAAAAATTTAGTGTAGATCTTCCATATCATTCTAAAGTGTGCTGGTTGTCACAAGGTCAAGTACTAGGAAATTTTTTAGCTTTGCGAAAACAAGTCACGAGCTTTTTCAAAGAACAGAATGAACCTTGTGACATTTTGAAGAAAGATTTCTGCAGAAATTTTGCATTTTTGTGTGATAAAATGTCAAAGTAAAATCATCTGAATACTTCTGTACAAGGTAAAACTAAATCCATATTTGAAATGTGGCAGCAAATTCAGTTATTTCGGAAGAAGTTGGATTTTTTTTAAATTGGCCTTACCTGAGCAGTTGTTTCAGCCGAGCATTTTCCTGAACTGGCGAATATAATTGATAAATAAGATATGAATAAAAACTTGCAAAATTGGAATATGAATGAATATATAGGTGTCTTAGACTCCTTGATTGAAGAATTGAATGACAGATTTAAAGATTTTGAGAAACTGATGCCACACTGAGGTTAGCTTTTCAGGCACATCTGGCTGTTGTTTCGAATGCACCTGAGGATTTGCAGATGGAGTTGATTGAACTCTCAGAAGATAACATTTTGAAGCCTCTATTCGACAGCAAGAAGGATCCCATTGAAATATGGAAGAATGACGTTGAATACCCACGACTGCGTCAATATGCTCGTCGTTTACTCTCTTCATTTGTCACTACCTATTTTTGTGAATCAACATGTTCATATATTGCTGAAATCAAGACGTGCCTGAGATCACAGATGACAAAAACTCACCTGGAAGACCAATTGATGCTAAAGACAACAAATATCAAGTTCTTAGCTCACAACGAACATTCACAAAAAGTCATTAAATTGTGTTTGCCTTCTTATTTTTCTGAATGTGATTGAATGCAACATTTTATCTACAATTCCTTAATTTGTTTCAACTTCTTTAAAGTTTATTAATATATTATTAAACATGAAGAATTGAAATTTTTTCCATTAGATCAAAAGTCATATTGTATAAAAGCCTTCAAAGTTTTTAAAAATATTATTAAATATGAATAATTGAAATCTGTATTCGTTAGATTAAAAAGCCATTAAATTGTGTTAGCCTCTCTATTATTTCAATTTTGATATATATGTGAATGTATGCAACGTGCATCGCAATGTGCGGCCTGGTGAGGTCTCCGTTAAGTAACATTTGACCTTTTTAAGGAAAAAGGTTCCCAACCCCTGGCTTAACTTTTCGATTCTTTTGATTTAAGTAGAACAAAATTAGACTATAATGCAATGCGGATTAAACTGTTTGATCTCCTGACATACACAACAGTCATGGAGTGATTATCGATGGCGCCGGGTGCTAATGCTCCAAACGGGGCTTGTGCTCATGCCCCTTAATTGAATGTTCGTTGTAAATTGCATAACAGATGTGGCCTTAGCCCTTTATTCCTTCCTCTCAGCGCACTGATATCGGGAGGGAGGAAATGGGATACGTACCAAAATAAGCCCATCATGTCTAACTTAAGCGCATCATGTCTAACTCAAGCGCATCATACATGAGATAGTTCTTATTTAAACCGTTTTAATTCGTCCGAAACGGGATATTTATCTAATTAACTGAAAGGGCGAACTTTCCGTAAAGGATTCATTACTAACTTATCGATTGATTCCGCCATAAAGGCAAGTCTTTTGATCTAAAGAAAATATGAGGCTTATGCAGCCATGCAGTTCCGATGCATGATGCACTCCAGCGATATCAGCAATGATGAAGTATTTAACTATCGCAAGATTTTGAAAGACAATTAAAGTAATCCCAAAAATGTTTATATAAATTAATTAATTTCTTTGTGCCATGCCAACCAAAACTTATTATTTTAGTGAAATTCTATTTGAAAAGTATTGGCAAAAAATTTATAATACAATTTTAATCGAGAGGAGGTTTAGTTTGCATGAAAGGTTAGCATAATTTTTAAGATAGTTCCTTTAATTCGAAAGGACAGTGATGATTTTAGAGGGATTGCGATAAAAAATTGGAAAATAACAATTGCATTTACAACTCACCCAAAATCGATTGACGATGATGGAACTGGAGCTTTTTTAGTTAAAAACTATTCATCAATTCTATGAGACCAGTGGCGTAGCTAGATTCTCCTTCGCCCGGAGGCAAGTCACAGAGATGCGCCACCCTCCCTTCGCTACCTGTACAATTTTCCAAACAAATGTAATGTGGGGAATGCGATGGAACCCCAAGCATACTATACTAGCATTTTAATTCGGTATATATAATAATATCATTATTGTTTATAAACAGAAACGTTAATTTTCGTTCCATGATTTTGCGCCTCTTCAGCCCTGCGCCCGGGGGCAACTGCCCCCCTCTGCTCCCCATTCGCTACATCACTGTATGATGGGTCTAAAAAGTTAAGGAGAATCATGGCTGTACCCCCCAAACATATCGTTAATGGTGAATCTGAGTTGGTTACAAAGATATAGTATATGGATTAAACGAATCGTGCCATATAAATTCAGTGTTAATAGAATTAAAAAATTATTAGAAATCCCCCAGATGTAATGAATAGCTGTAAGTACTATAACAAAAGCAGTATTGAATACAAAGTTCCTCCTGAAGCTATTTATCGTGAAGAAAACTCGTGAAAATGAAATTGCGTATAATTTTACGTTTGAGCTTTGTCGATTGATCTGCACTGAATATTCCATACGAGGTTATAATGGAAATAAACGCGTGGTTGTTTTTGTCTTTGTGATATTTACCTTTTTTTAGGTATATTTTATTATCTTTAACGACCTCAATGACGTTCGTGTGGTTTGGGGGAAGTCCGAGCGGGTACGAGCGTAAGAAGGGCAGGATGGACTTCGTCCTTTCCATCACTTGGCAACCGGTATCGACGCAGATATCGATAACGATGACGCAATATGGTGAATCGAATAACTAGGAAAGCGGTTAAGTAACCATTTGTACAATGAAATTCACTTATATGTTTTATCTTTTCAGCGAAACTTTCGTTTACTTCAGGTATTTTTTTATCAAAGGTGATAAATCACTCGAGTAAAACACACGTTCGATAGTCCTCCCAACAGGGAGATAATAAGTACAGAGAACATTGAGAAACTCGAAAGAATTTAATTCGTTCCTGAGGGAACTGAATTATAAAGAAAATATGATGGAAATCGACGATATGCATTTTTATCGAAAGTAGTCTCCAACTTCAGTTCATCTTGCTGTATGAGAAATATCTAGAAGAGAGATGTTTGATTTATAGCGTATTTTTAACTTGAATATCTCAAAATATGAAGCTCTTTGACATTTATTGATAAATACATTGAAAGAAAATTATAGTAACGTAAAGCTGAAAACGTTATATAGGTACCATATTCATCCTAGTGACCGCATAAAAATAGCCTTCGAATAAAGTAATAGATAACTTACGCAGTTCCAATACCTGTAAGAAGGTTGGGAAAATAAAACGCGCATTTCGATTACTAAGTGGTCGTCCTCAGTGGTGAATGCGTATCTTGTTTTCACAACCTTTTTTATGGTCCTTTGAGCTACATAAATTATCGATCGGTTTCCATCAACATGGCAAAATGGAGAGTTATTTTTTCATTCAAAGAACGTGTTGCAGTAATCCTTCAAAGGCTTTTACAGAAGAACTTTTGCGGGATATTCCCGTTGAACGTATTTCACTCGAATGACACCCTATGAATTAAGATTTATGGCAATAATGAAGATGGAATTGCCAGCACACAGTTAACAGTTTATACTTGTGCAATGTTTCCCAGAATTAATCTATCATATAAAAATATCCCATCATCTGTGTCAATTTGCTTGACTTATAGAAATCACCTGCGAAAGCTTTATATTAATTTTCACAATCCATGAATTCGTCTTTACAATGAAAATAAATCTCATAATGCACGAAGGACATTCTCCGGCCGTAAAAATAATAAATGGATATATGTAACAACGAAATTTTGGCGAGTGCATCCGAACGCAATAAATTAATGAGTGAACATTTTATGAGGCGTACGTTCTGCTTGGGACGTTTCTATGCGTCCGTGACCTCATTAGCGATCGCCCTAACTGGGGAGTTCGGTTAAGCGAGCAAGCGACCACATCAAGGGATCTCACGAGGCGTCATCGCACCAATCCCGCATCCTCCTGCCAGATCCGCGCTTAACCGAGCGATCCGACTGACACCGGTCGGTTAAACAAGCTCCTGCAGGTAACCAATTATCGTAAAAGTCGGGTAATGGGGATGCAGATATGGTAGTGCCCCTATATCACACAAAGGGAGAGTCTATCTGGCCGTTTGCAGCGAGCAAGAGGCGGAATTGTATTAGTCATTTTTATCACCCATCCCCTAAATCAGGGGTGGGCTAACTTTTTACGTTAATTCTTAGGAATTAACATGAAAATGCATCGGTGGGCCAAGTTAGGATTAGGAAGTGTTTAGAGATAACGCAAGAGATCCTGTTACTGAAAATCAATAATAAATAATATGTTATCCCCATAACATCACTGGAAAAGGTTTTCCGGCCATAATTTTAAGGTACAAATATGAAATTATCTGTATTTTATATTAAGGTTCGCTTTCATGATGGCATCGCGAGCCACGTAAAATGCCCTCGCGAGCCACACGTGGCCCGCGTGCCGTAGTTTGCTCACCTCTGCCTTAAATTAACAACTTCATATATTCTAACAGGTGTAATTGTTTCTATACTGAAAAGTAAAGTAATGCACGTTTCTGCAGAGAAATGTTTATTGATATAAAGGACCTTGACAAGGCCTCTGGGCAGCCATATGATATTTCTATTTTTTTTAAATTCCATTCAATAAACGCGCCTTTTAAGATAGAAGAAAAAATTTCAGAGAACACCTTCCTCACGTATATCTCACAAATATTGGCATAAACTATACTACTGCATCGTTTCCAACAAGTAAAAGCAGTCTGAAAAAGGAAAAGCCTGGAAACTTCCATCTTTTCTTCAACCATTTATGTGCTATGAGGCTTGGCAACGAGACATACACATCGATCATTTCATTAGCACTCCAGAAAGGATTAAATGCTTTAGTCTAAGTCGGACCTTAAAATTCAATAAGAACATAAAAGTTAAATTGTCGATGGGTGTTAAGATCTTAAAGACAATCGACTTTTTTACTCCCAATGAGTCCGTAGTAGCTGTAACATGAAGTTACTTATTAATAAATTAAAGTTTTTAGTTTTGAATTGCAAAAAGATTCTCCAGGACTGGATTTAGGGCACACGCGTGAATCTTTAAATTATACCATCTTGTCCATGATGGTTTATAACAGGGGTGGCCAAACCGCGGCTCGCAAGCCTCATGCAGCTCTTTTAACTTAGTATGTGGTTATTTTAAATTTCCATTAAGAGACGTGTCGACGTTTTTCACTGCAAACACAACAACGTAGTGTAACTTGAGAGGCATTTGGGATGCCTAGGAGGAGCACCTGAACCAGCAGATATGCAGAACACTTTTTTTTTAAGGTACATGCATCATATCTGAATTGCTTCGGATACAAGTTATGTTTTACTGTTTGTAAATTTATGAGCACAGACTGTGTCATGCGGCTCTCGAACTTCTGAAGATTATCTTATGCGGCTCTGAAGGTAAGGCCAACCCTGGTTTATAAGTTACTTTCATCAGTGGCATAACACTTTAATTTTGATCTAGATGACACAAATATCTTCGTCATATGAAGCAACATGACATACTGCGTTAAATTCAAATTTTTAGCCCATCTGAAAATCTAAATAAATATAGGGTGATAATAACAATCGTCTGGAAATCGTCACATCTTTTATAAACAGAATCACTTTTATGTACATACTAATTGTCAATCGTGGCCGAAACTTGATTAAATTTTTAATTACAAAATTTATCTCCAACAGTAAAATTTGTAGGACGCGATAAAGGAGTTATCAAGACATAGGTAAACAGTGACAATTTGAAAGAATATGTTTATTACACGTAAGCTACGCAGTCTATTTATCGCTTTCGTAATCGTCACAACATTTTCCTTTGCGACTTGCTCATCAGTCTAAGCACACCAGATAAAAATAACAAATTTCTAAACAGATTCGTATATCTTTGATGAGGTATTATGACATATATTCTGCAGCATTGTTGTCTTTCGCGAGATAAAACCATTAATAAATATAAATGAAATATGAGAGAGAATTTAAGTTAATTGTATAAAAATAGGAGAAATTTTATTGATATATATATTTTACAGCGTGAGCATACAAAGTACAAAACAAATAGAGTATAATTTGGTTCACATAATTTCAACTGAGCAGAAAGTATCAATGAGATAATGCTTTTATTTTTAATAATATCTTGGAAAGTGGTTCTCGACAAGCATAGCCTAGTCAGTGGAGTGAAGAGGCGTATTTGAAAAGTGTAAACCCTCATAAAAATCACCGAGAGAGTCAAAAGGTAAACAGAGGAAGAATTTTTTTAAGATATGATGGTCCTATCTTTCGATGTCCCAAGGGGCTTTCACAAGTTTGTATTCGATGAACATACGTCACCACATCGATACAAGACTTTACGTAAAATTTCTCGATTATCCTAAAAATAATCATCTTAAAAAATTACCCTATTCTAGAGAGACAATCACAAAAGTTAAGAGATTAAAGTTTTAATTTTGTAGCGATTAGGAGATAAACTATTGGATGTCGCTCGATTTTCCTACGACATCTCAAAGACTGAACTGTGCCCAGCACCTCAGAAAAGGTTATGGCATCGGAAAAAAAAACGTTTAGAATGAACTACGGAGACTATTTAGAAATTGGTTGTCATCGTCTAGCGATCACGCAAAACACTCGGCCGTAGATTGAAGTGAAAATGTGCTATGTTGTACGTGTTTAGAACATTGTTTCCGAGCGAACGGCTGGGAACGGTACAAAGCGGGTGGGTATTTCGCAAGACTCGGGGATTTGTGCGACTTTTTTTTCAAATTTTGCTCCCAGATAACCCACCATTCTCACTCATTGTCTTCGTTTGTACGAGCCTTACTACCTTTCTACCTCTCGACACTTCAATTACAACTTGTTTTTTTTTCCAATCGCCAAATTCTACCGTTTTTCCAATCTCCACTCAACCCTCCGATTCTTTCAATATCATCATACCTAATTCCCCCTCCCTCTTTTTTATAGTCTCCTCCGTTTCTCTTCTTACAGTTCCTCCTCTTCGTCCATCCGACCATCTACCTTAATTTTCCAGCAATTCCCACACCTTAATACGTTCAACCCTTATCCTATGCAAGGTAAACTCCAACTTCCGCGAAACAAATGGGGAAATTGAATGCTAACAAAGCGGCCGTTCTCAGCGGCAACTCTCCGTTTCTGGTTTCTCGCCGAACCACAACCGAAGACGGCCGCTTGGTAACCGAAACGCGCATCTGGTTTCCCCAACCGTTTATTGGCGTTGGAGTCATCTCGAACAACAATCGGTTCACAAACCATTGAGTGAGCTCGATTTTTTCATTTTGGGACCTCCTCCCGCTCCTTTTATAAATCCCTTATTCTCCCAAAAGCTTTCCAAACAGTCTTTTCTGTCCCTCGCTCACTCTTACCGCAACTCGTGCGTCCGTGAGCTCCTCCCTCCAAGAACTGCACCCACCCCTCCGGCACACCCAGCCACTCTAACACCCCGCCACGTCGCTCGAGGGCGCTCCTCGATTCCTCGGAGAAGGGTCAAGAGGGTCCGGCGGCGGCTATTGAAATGAGGAGGATGGCTAAGATGGGTCGGAAGGGGAGGAGGGTTTTGGCAGCAGCCGACATCCAGTTGCAGAATGGCTTCTCGCAGCACGCGGTGCAAGCGTAGAGCTTGGTCCTCTCGCCAATCACTATGCAGCCGGGTTCGCAGCGGTGTGTGCAGTTCCTCTCGAGGTACCACATGCGCACATCGGACGTGGAGTTCTCATTCGCAGTGGTGTAAGAGAAGCGCTTAACCTGCGAGGATTGGGATATAGACTTGAGTTACAGAAAAATGTTTTAAAACCTCAGACTATTCACGCTCCCAAATGTATGTACTATAACTCTATTCTATTTAATATTTATGTGATACAAGCAATATGGCGGACGGATACGATGGACCTCGATGTCGCTCATGCAATATTGACGTAAATATTAATTTAAGCATTGCTTGCAATGGAAAGTGCTCGCATTTATTTCACATAAAGTGTGTAGGATTAACTGATAATGAAGTTAAAGTGATAAAAGGAAATAGTGCGATTCTGTGGATGTGTAATACCTGCCGGTGTGATACGCAACAACAGAGTGATGACGGCATATGCAATACTAGTGAATCCTCAGCGATAGCAGTGCTACGGGAGAGTATGGCTATTTTGGAGAAAAGAGTGGCCAGTATTGAAAAACAGAAAGTGGCTGGAGCAGAGGAAAATAAAAATTATACCCAGGTAGTGCGTGATAAGTGTGAAGTCATCCCAAAAAGTGAACGAGTACATCTTCCCTCAAAACCCGTTAAGGCTGCAAACACCATTGCTGCTGTAGTGATGAAAGAGCACATCCCCGATTCCAAGGAAGAAGAGGAAAAGGAACTTCATACTGACGATGAGGGTTTCACCACTGTCCGACCAAAAAGGAAGCCACGAAATATTGCCAAAAACGAAAGTAAATCAGAAAATGTAACACGAGGTAAGAGACGAGATAGCGCTGTTTTTGGTACAAACAGTGAAATTGATAATTTTGCTATTAAAAAACGAGCGTGGATATTTTTGGGAAGAATTAAGGTGGATGTGACCTCTGAAAAACTTTTGCTTTTTCTCTCAAAGAAGTTCAATAATGAAAATTTCACCTGTGAAAAACTTGAAACGTATAATAAATACAGTGCTTCATTTAAAATTGGTGCAGACTACAGCTTATTAAAGGAATTAAACAATAGTGTAAATTGGCCTTCAGGTGCATGTGTTAAAAGATTTTCCTTTATTAGGTGGAATCAACATAGAAATCCCAAGCAAACAAATCCTGATGTGGACAGTGTCGGTGAATCTATTCAAAACCCAGCCCCCTTAGCCAGTGAAATTAAAGCACTTACAGTACAACCTGAAAAAAGAGTAACACGATTGCAGTCGGGAAAAAACATGCCTAAATCTCTGTCATGACTAGATAACAAAGGTACTATGACAAATGTAAAATGTAATAAACACGGTGGTAAACTTTCAAAAATATGCCTTCAAACGAAACAAAGCCAGTCAATTAAAATAATGCATGCAAATGTTCAGTCAATAAGAAATAAAGTAAATGAGGTTAGTGTTCTTCTGTCAAGTGAAAAGTACCCTGAGATAGTATGTTTCTCTGAAACTTGGTTGAAAATAAATGAAGAACAATATTATAACATCCCAGATGCAGGTTTTTACAGCAGAACTAAAAAGACGCATGGCGGTGTTATAATTTATGCAAAGAACAGTATAAAATGGAAACCAATTGGTGCACTAAACAGTCTAGCTCATGAAGGTCATTTTGAATTGGCTGGTATAAAATTAGAAAATTTCTATATTGTGTGTGTTTATAGACCTCCAAATGGCGAATTAGATATTTTTATGGATAACATGTACAAAGTCCTTGAATTTTTTGTGAAAACGGGTGGCAAGTATTGTGTAATAGGTGATTTTAATATTGATTTTTTGGATGAGAAAAATGGTTACACTAGGGATCTTTTGTTACTCTTAAGTATGTTTGGTTGCAAATTTCTCATCAAGAAAATCACAAGGCCAAGTAGTAACAGCTGTATAGACAATGTTATGACAAATATTGTAAATTCTACTGCTCATGTAATAATCTCTGAACTGTCTGACCATTACCCCATTATTTTCAACTATACAAAGGAAACTTTGGAAGTAAAAACTCCCATCAGGATGTGTAGGGACTTAAATATAAGTAACATAAATAAGTTTTGTATGCACTTGAGTACGTTAAATTGGAATGAAATCCATGAGGATGGTGAGGATTCGGAACGTTATTTCATGAAATTTTGGAATATTTTTATGGGTAGCTTTGAGTTCTTTTTTCCCTATAAGACCACTAAAAAAATATTAAACAAAAAGAAAAGGCTACCCTGGTATACAGATGATTTAAAATTAAAGAAAGAAAATATTTTAGAAATTTTGAGGCAAATATCTGAACATAACTGCCAAAGCACACACGAATCATTACGGAAACTTACGAAAGAATATAAATTAGCAATAAATAAAGCAAAGCTAGATTTTAATGACAGGTTGATACTTACAGCCAATAATAAATCTAAGCAAAGTTGGTCTATTATAAACACTATAAAAAGTATAAAATCCAAGCAAAATTCCTTGTCACCACAGGTTTTTGCTAAGCATTGGGAATTATCTGCTACAAATATACATAAAAATCTTACTCAAAATACAAATGATGTTGCCTCCTATCTTAAAAATGATCAACTAAGCTACATAAATCGCAAAAATGCTAGAAATTGTGGCAAATCATTTTTTCTCCATCCAGTAACGGAAGAAGAAGTAAATACCATTATTCAAAAGCTAAGTAATTCGAATACCTGTGATATTTATGGGATAAACTCTAAAGTTGTAAAGCATGCTAGGGAATTTCTAAATAAACCCTTAACTAAACTAATCAATAACTCTTTTATGACAGGTATCCATCCATCTGCTTTGAAAAAAACAAAAGTGTTGCCTATCTATAAAAAGGGTTCAATAAATGATCCTGCAAATTACCGACCAATAGCAATAAGCTCTATCTTGTCTAAAGTGTATGAAATGTCTATAATAAGCAGATTGAATAAATTTATTGAAATACAGGACATACTAAATGACAGGCAGTTTGGTTTCAGAAAAGGTAGAAATACTATAGATCTTGTAGCTAAAGCCATGTCATTTATAGTAAATGGCTTTGAGGAGAAGCATCATATTGAAGGCATTCTGTGTGACCTCACAAAAGCTTTTGACTGCTTATCGCATGAGATTCTTCTTGCCAAATTAAATCATTATGGTTTCAGAGGCAAAATTCATGATTTAATCAAATCTTTCCTAAGCAATAGACTTCATGTTGTGGTAACTAAAAATGGTAAATCCGAAAACTTTAACCATATCCATGGTGTGCCTCAGGGCTCAATACTCGGTCCGCTTCTTTTTATATTATATGTTAATAACTGCCCAGGAAATATTATGTCATATACCCTCCAATTTGCCGATGATACTAGTTTTTTTGTTAAAAACTCAAATCCTGAGGAAAACAAAAGGGAAATCAAAAAATCCATGGAGAAATTGGAGGCATGGTTTGCCTGCAATAAATTAAGCCTCAATGCTACCAAAAACCAACATATACATTTTAATCCATCTAAAAGCTTCTCAAACAGAAATGAAACAGGCAAACTGTTAGGCATAGTTTTGGACCCTGGACTAACTTGGAAGAAGCACATTGAATATTTAGAAAATAAATTGGCAAAATTAATATATCTTTTAATAAGACTAAGGACTGAGGTATCCTATGATACCCTCAGATGTGCCTATTTAACTCTATTTCATAGTGTTATGTCATACGGTATTCTATTATGGGGAGCATCAAGTGCTAGTAAAAAGATATTTATTATGCAGAAAAAGGCAATAAGAATCATACATAATCTCAAACCAAGAGAACATTGTAGAGATGTTTTTAGATGTAGCAATATCTTAACATTACCCTCTGTCTATATCTTGGAAGCTACCTGTTATGTTCACTCTGGCTTCAAAAATATTTTACGTGGTGATATTCACAAATATGAAACTAGATATTGTACTAATGTTGATATGAAATACTGTGGGCTTGCTACAAGCCAAAAAAATTATGAATATTCTAGTAAAAAATTGTACAATTCACTCCCTATTAATTTTAAATCTATGCCTGCAATTATATTTAAAAGAAATGTCAGGGATATGATGTTAAAGGGGGCTTACTATAGCATCAATGAGTTTATCTCTGAAAAATTGTAAAAATCTACACAAATGGTGTCTTTTGTACTGTATTGTCATGTTTGTGCTTTTTTCTATATATTGTATTCTACTGTTCTTTTATTTTTACTATGACTTTGACAATGTAATGCCCCATACAGGGGTCACTGCAGTAAATAAATTATTATTATTATTATTATTATTTACTCATAAAAATATAAATTTGCTATAAGTTTAATTTAAATATTTCACATAAAGTGTATCTTTTGAATTTTTCGGTGAACACTTTGGTTTTGTTGAAAAATACCTATACTAAAACTATTGGGTTTTTAGTCGTTGATTTACTTTATAAATAAAACGTCTAAAAATAAAGTTAAAATTAATCAGTAGTTCTCAACTTTTTTGTTGTGGAACTCCATCCTTTTCAATACAAAAACAAATTCGCGAAACCTTGAAACAAGATTGTATAGGTATCAGAGACTTGAACCGAAGCAAAACAAAAACTAGAAGGAGCAGCACTAATTCGCTGAACCGCGATCGAAATCAATTTCTCTCATAAATGGTTCGGTTCTAGGAAAATTTAAATTTTCAAACGAGTCAAATTTTCTGCCCACATTCGAGTTGAGTCGGCTATTGGAAAATTTGCTGATCGTGTCATCAAATTTAAGTTATTTTTCATTATTTTCATTAATTACTGGATATATTTATTACATATTCCGTGTAATTATTTTCCCATGAGAAATGTTTTAAATCAATTACGAATTGTCAAATCTTGCAAATGGATTTTAGTGCCTGACTGTATATATTGTATATTTAAATAAATAAGCTCTAGTTAACCGGTTCGAACTATTAACTGAACCTATATATTTTTTAAAGAAACTGAAACTGGACGAAACCAGAGCATCATAATATTCTCCGTATCGAAGCGATATTTCAATATCTTCAAGCCACTGATGACGGTATCATTACGTTTGAACGATTAAATTTGTTGGCAATATATCACTACCAATTTACTATAGGAAAATTATTGCCTTAATGATCATAAACATTTCCAAATCGTTAATTTATTTGTTTGAGCAATTTTATCGTGGTACCTCAACAGTCAGCTGGGGACCCCAACATTTCCGGGCAACCTATTTTGGAAACACTAGCAAGTGGAAGCTGTCGGCTCATAATGATTTATCCGCCCTTATCATATCCTGTCGACTTTCAGATATCTATTAATGTTCGCGCTATCGTATAATCTTATAAAATCTAATTAAAATATTTCACACCAAGAAACCACGCAATTAACATTCGATGACAGATAGGATTTTTATTATTAAATGACTTTAAATAAATTCCAGAATAAGCACTTTCAAGTACCAAATTTTGGAAAAATTAATAATTGTCTGGGATATTTTCAATAGCCATAACAAGATTATAAAACTCAGATACGCGTTTCGGCTACAACGCAGTTGTCTTCAGAGATGGTTCACAGAAAGAACATTTTTAAAACGTTTTGTAACTGAAAATCGCATCCAGGATTATATAAACCTGTTATAGCTGTTCGAGGCACCTAGGACAAGTACTTAATTTTTCAATTTTTATATACTTAAATGCTTATTCTGGAATTTATTTTCAGCCGTAATATGAGCTCAATAATTCTCTAGCGAGGCTTAGAATAAAATAATCATTAAAAAAAGGAAAATTGTTAGTTGAGGATACGCCGTATTTCTAAAGCCATATAAAAGTGATTATCGACATTAAATAGATAAAAGGCATCTGTTACTGCTGGCGCTATATTGAAAGACACATCTGCGCCGATTTCAATAAGTTAGAGTTAACTGTGAGAGGAGTTATAATTATTCCGAAAACTTATGAGTTAAATAAATTAACGAGCAATGAAGGAAATACTAACTAAAAATCAATAATCTTTATGTATTATTTTACATAATATCAGTAATTACATTTGCCTACAAGTGAAGAAAATTTTATTCAATTTCAAAATCTCGCTTTTTATATATTATTTTATTTTATTTATATCCAAATATTAGCAATACACAGAAATAACAAACTGCTTTTTGAAAACCTATGGTATAAAAAGAAAAATGAATCCAGTACTCGTTCAATTTTCGCGATTTTTATCACTTATTCGCGGAAAAATTATTGTAGTAACGTTCAATATTCGTGGAATGTAAATAACACTCATTCGCGCCCGCCTACCGCATCAAACACTGATCCTTAGCTAAAGCTCTTGAAATGACGCGTGATCTTGATACCTAAACAATCACATATTACATAGATACTACAAAAGTAGTGACGTTGTGACGCACGCGAAGAACGAATGGGAGAAGTGGTAAGCGGGATTATCACGTGACGCTATAATCCCAGTTTGTCTTCGTCTCTCTTTCTATTCGCACGCGTGTAATTAACTGTAATTTCTATAATCGTTTTGCACTTACCTACTCAAGCACGCACCAGGGACGTAACTAAGGGGGGAGCCAGAGGGGGCCCTGGCCCCCCTGAAAACTTCTTGGCCCCCCCTTGGCCCACCCAGCTTCCACTGAATTTGATCAGCAGATTGCAATGCAATTACCATCCCCACCCATTTTAATCGGAATTTTTTTACTGTAATTTTGACATTATGTTCGCAAAAATATAGGTTTCTACAATATAGTAGTTTGAAATGCGCGAGACGCTAGGTTCTACAATGTAGTTCTTTTTAACCTCTTGAGTAGAGGATGCATTAAAAACGATGTCTCTAGTTTCCAGATGCCAACCAGTCTCATTGGCACGATTCCCGGGCTAAGTGGTCACAAAATATTTTTCATGGGGCCATTCACCGTTGTTTCGGTGTTATCCAATTAAACAGAATAAAAACAAATTGCCGCATTGGTAAATCAGTTTTGTGCTACGCTCAGATCTACCCTCGGATGGCGCCGGTCTCGACGTTGTTTATTTCTCGAGTGGATACTCACTCGCTTTGTCCACTATAAACATCCTGTGGATCGCCACTTTGCCTTATGAATGTGAAGCCGAGATACGTTTGGCCTTTTCGGAAGACAATAAATCGGATTGAATCCGTGGGAAACTGCCCGAGCTCAGCCTGAATTTCCCAACGAAGATGAGAATACGAATGTCCTAGTCCAGTCGAAGTCTAGCATTTGAAGAGTTAAGAACAGCGGGATTTAAGGTCTGTTCAATTCAGTGATGCAAAATATCGTTATCGCTAGAAAGTTCGTATACTTCATCGTAATGGAATTTTATAGTGGTTATGCAGATTCAGAAATATTTATATTTTAATTCTAATTCCTAGTTAAGGTTTATTGTTTGAAGACTACTTGTGACATTGAGCCCGGAGAGGTATTCCAAGCTCAACATCTATTAAGTTTGAAAAGTTCAGGTATGTGAAAAATTGAATTATAATTAGTCTAACGATGGAAAGTCACGAAAATTGTTAATCGGAAGTTAACGAAATTTGTACAAAATGAATATTAATCCAAAATAAACAGACACGTGTTTTCCCGTTCTGTCTCATCCCTCATTTTGAAGAAATTAATTTTTACAAACATGAATTTCCACCAATCGCCCCAATATAAAAAGCATAATCTCCCTCTGTGCGTGACGCTCTTATGAAAGTTTACACTGGATTAAAACTTTTTAAAGTGAAAGAACTCTTTCCATTCATTCATAAAAATACGTAAATATGGACCAATTTTCTTCTAGTTTGCTTTATCCTACAGCTAAAACTGTAAGCTATTCCGTACTTGCAATGCTTAGATGCTAGGCGTTCGAAATCTTTAGAAGTATGCATTCCTTTACGAAATTTTATGGATTTTTCGTAATCTTTCCGAGCATTGCCAAGGTGTCCCGCATTGTTGTCTCCGATTGAATTATCCCCAATTTATATAGAGAAATATTTCACTCAGCAGTGTGGGCCGAGGTCTGAAGGTTTTCTCGGGCCGATTTTTGCTCCCAATCCGCCCCTGATCTAGTTTATAAGCTTTTTCCTGTAACTTAACTTTACAGTAAATCGAGTAAATTAGTTATATACTTGACAATACATAATTTTGGATGCATTTAATAATTTATTTTAAATTCTATAATTATTACCTTTTTTCACTGATTTCGATTATGAAAAAAATATCGTTTAAAATTTCCGTTTTTAAAGGACCCAGAGCAGTTGAACAAAATGAGTGGCAAAAGGATTAATATATCGGACTATTTTGGGAAAGTTGAGAATAAAAAGATCAAAGTAGAAAATCCTAAAGAAACGGCTATTATCGAAGAGGATGACGTTGAAACAATTATTAGTGAAAGTGAGGAAACGAGTTCAAATTCTGAAAGTGAATTCCAAGATTGTGAACTCGATAAAATGAATTTAATGCTTAATTCCGATTGCGAAGATAGAGATAGTGTGTACACTAGTGTCGAAACAGAGCCAAAACTTAAAGAAATTCCTGGACCTCAAGATATGTCTCGGACAGTAACCGACGGCCATAAACAGCCGAAGTTGTGTTTTCCGAGTCGGAAATTTGAAACATGCTGGAGAAGTTTCAACCCTATTTGGTATGAAAATTTTCCATGGTTACAATACGGTGTGTTAGATGATGCTGCATATTGCTTCCCATGTCGTTTTTTTTTTCAATTTCTATTGATTCGAACATGCCGTTCGTATCTGTTGGATTCAGAAATTGAAAGAAAGCCATGGAAAAAGATTCAGGACTTCGGCAACATGGCATTAGTGATTCTCATAAAAAGTGAGAAACATCATGGGATATGCAAAAGGTAATGTCAAAAAATAATGCATCTATAACTTTCTTGTTGAACCATGCTCATTCTAGCCAAGTAAGTGAAAATAGGCAATATTTAAGAATTATTTGTCAGGTATTAAGATTTACAGCAATGCAAAATATAGCTCAGCGGGGAAAAGATGAATTTGACCAAAGTTTAAATAGAGGAAATTTTCTAGAAATTTTAAACATCCTATCTGAACATTCCGATTTAGTAAAAAAAAATTTCTTAATGGTCCAAAAAATGCCTTTAGTTCAAAATAAAATTTTGAAAATAATGTCGGATTTGGCGATTCGACAAATAAAGGATCAAATTAACCAAGTAGAGCATTTTTCCATTATGGTAGACGAATCAAAGGACATTTCTAAGAGTGAACAACTGTCGGTTGTAGTTAGATATATTTTAGATCAGGGGTCGGCAACCTTTTCTGCATGGCGGGTCTCATTTGCAGTTGTGAATGCTTCGGAGGGCCGCATTGGGAGTCAAGAAAGCCTCGGCGGGCCGGATGAGCGAATAAATTAGAAGTTTTCTAGAGATTCTGTGATTTTATATGAACTAAATCATGTCTGCATAATTTACTAGCTTTAAAACTTCACCCGAAACGGCTTTGAGACCATAATTTTACTCAAAAAATATAAAATTGCCCATGAGAAATTTTCCTGATCACTTTTTCATTACAGCTTTGCGGGCCACATAAAGGGTTCTTGAGGGCCGCACGTGGCCCGTGGGCCGTAGGTTTCCGACCCCTGTTTTAGATGGTACAGTATTTGAACGATTTTTAGGCTATAAACAAGCGGAGTACCTTAATGGAAGCGCACTGCGCACTATTTTCTTATATTAAAGAAATATTTGCTAATTGCGAGATTGATTTATCTAAATGCGTTTCACAAACATACGATGGCGCATGCGTTATGAGCGGTAAATTGAATGGAGTACAAAAATTAATTCGAGATGAAGTACCTTATTGTATATATGTACACTGCTTCAATCACAGGCTGAATCTCGTGATCCTCGATGTTTGCAAAAACGAAAAACATTTAGACGTGTTTTTCCTGCTTTGGAGGAATTGTATGTCTTTTTTCAGGATCAGCTGTACATGCGCGATTTATAAAGCTACAAAGGGATATTAACCCGAATAGCAAATTGCAGGAACTAAAAAGAATTTGTTTTACCCCATGGACAGGTCAGGCATCTGCATGTTCGACAATGAAAAATACTTTTAAGGCCATATTAGTCTTGTTGAATGTAATTTCAAATGAAGCGGGAGCACGTAGAGTAGAAGCCAATCGTTTGCTTGATGCAACTGATTTTTAATTTGTATTTAACTTGTGTATGCTTACGGAAATACTGGGAAAACTCAAATCTGTTAGCGATTTCTTGTAAAGAAACTTCAGATTTAATGAATTCATTGATATTAATACAGTCTTTGGAGACGTTTTTCTTAAACGTGAGATCAGATGAAAATTCTGCTTTGAAATTTGGTCAAAATTACAAAGAATCACTAAAAATTGCAAATAATAATAACATTAATATTCCAAATAAGGAAAATTCTAATAGAATTTCCAAATTTTGTAATAAATATGCAAATTATGTAAATACAGAGGAAAGTAATTTTCAACGAAATGTTAATACGAAAGATAAAGTTCGTATCCAAATTTATATTCCTGTGTTAGATAAAATAGTAGAGGAATTACACGCAAGATTCACAAACAATTCAGAAATATTAGAAGGTTGCTTAAATCCGATGCATGAGAAATTTTTAAATTTTGAAGAATTGAAAGCTTTTGCCTTAAATTATAGCATTGACATTGATAATTTAAATGCAGAATTACAAATTTTACCGAAAACCATTAAGAGATATGAATTAGAAACCAAACTTAAAATTACAAATCTGTTTCAACTACTAGAAATGTTGACGAAGTTCAAATTAGCTTTTCATGGAGTTTATAAATTATATGCAATAGCAGTAACAATACCAATGTCAACTGCAGCGTGAGAAAGACTGTTTTCGTGTTTAAGACGACTTAAGACATATATAAGAAATAAAACTGCAAATTAACGTCTTTCATATTTAGCTGTATTGCACATAGAAAAAGAGCTTACCAAATCCATTGATTTAGATCAAGTTGTAGAAAGATCTGCACAAAAATCTGGTGGTAGACAAATGCAATTATTAAAATAAAATGATCTTGTCATAATTCTTGTACAAGGCATGAATATTCTCATAATAATAATTTTTAATAATTTATTAGTATTAATCTTATATAATGTATTAATGCTTAGCTTACGTGTTTGTCTACTTTCATAACTTTATGTTAAATGTGATAAAAATTTGTTAATTTAAGTTTGTATTATTGGTAATTGATTTGTAATTAAGATCAAATGACGATGTGTATTTTACAAAATCATAATACATTTCACATTAGGTACTTAATGCAATTGAAATGTGTTCATTTCTACAGTAGATTAAAATCCGTCATTATGACAAAATTGTCTGAGGAATTAAAACCATCTTTTTTTAATAAAAATGTAAAATCTCGTTTCTAAAGTAATAAAGTTCTTTTAAAAAATAAATTCAAGAGTTTACAATGCATAAATCTCACATAATGTAATGAAAATTTCGGTCTTTATAATTCGATAAGAAAATGTTTGATCTCTGAAAATAGAATGAAAATAATTTTTGCTTTTCTCTCCTTATCTAATTCTATTATCAGACCAAATTCCAAATATAAATTACCGTAGGTTTCCTAAGCATTGATCTTTATATTCATCAAAAATGCATAGCCGTAATTAATCTGTAAAGTATACCTAAGACGAAGCAAAACATATTTATTGCTTTATATATCATCTTTTCATGAACTAATCAATGAAAAAGATTCGTTATTCTAAAATTATTCAATCCTCATGAAAAAGAAATATATTCCGCAATTAAAATTTAACTAGTTTTGCCATTCTCTCGTTTATTTTGGAAATACTGAAAATTTCCCTGGCACCTCCTCAATTTTCATTGGCCGGCCTTTGCCCCCCAAGAATAAAAGTCTAGTTACGTCCCTGGCACGCACCCAGGATTTTCTCTTAGGAGTGCTCAGCCCTAAAAATACATGGGTAGATTGCTAGTTGTTAGAAACTTCGCACGATATAAATATGCGTAATTCAAGAAGTATCTGTACAATGATTATAAATTATAAGCTGAGAGAAATATAAAAATACTAGTAGAAGGAGCTTGCATTCTGCAAGCATATCATCTCACCTTGAAAAAAACATTCATTTTTCAGACAGATATTTCATCATCACAAATATTTTTTTAATTCTAAAGATTTCACCTACGCAGCGATTTTTGTTTTTCACTTATGTAAAAATAATAGATTAAAACAATCTCCAAACTTTGCAATTTCGAAGAATTTTATACTTCCCCATTATGGGGTAGTAATGTTACACATTTCTGTCAAATTTTAAAGTTGTAGCACTTCTAGAAGTGAAATAATATTTTTCTAATTCTAAACGGCCACCGAAATATATTTATGTAGAGATTCAAATGTTTATTTGTGCAAATGCACAACTCTGTAAATAACTTGAAAATTTCAGCTTCCTAGCTCGTCCCGTAGTACCTAAACAGTTATCCATTTGTTTAAACTTTAAGAATTTTTACGGATACACAAATTCAAATATCAAATTTCTATAATCCCTGTTTCGTTTTTTTTACAAACCCTACCTCTAAAAAAAAATTTCAGCTCCGTAGCACATTCAGAAATACATAAACCTTGAAATTTTGTTTAAACAATTGCGAATTTTTAGAGGCCGCATTTTTGCAATTTTTCAATATTTTCGTTTTTTCTAGTTGGTTTTGCACAAAATCTTATCTGAGAAAAAAAATTTCGAATCCCCAGCTCATCTGAAAGTGCCTAAACATTAGTGACCTCCTATACATATGTTATATCCTCCTCCTCTGTAAGGAACGACTATATATATAATGATAAAAAGTCAAAATAGTATATTTCCTTTGAAAATACACATTTTCAAGACTAGTAAGGGATTTTTTAAGGGGGCTGAGGCCGTCAGCCCCCCCCCCCTCGTTACGCTCCTGTACCTACTAAATTGTGGTTCAACATAAAGTGCAAAGGAAGGGAATTAAATGCTAAGAAATGTGAGAGAAGATGGAAAACTAACTTTATTTTTCTCACAAATTTGAAGTATCTATATTCGCGGTTTCTACGCTTGTGGCGTTTCCGAGGAACATGATCAATACTTAACAACTTAATTCTTCTTGATACCAGGAAAATAAATATCAAATCATGGAATGAATAAAGTTAATTTTGTTTTCCCCAATAATGCCTTATTATGTTCATTCTAAAAAATCTATTCAAATAAGGTTCTATAGTGGTTCTAAGGACGAATAAATTCTAAATAATTAATTAAAAATACAGTATTCAAGATACTCTTGGCTTGAGAAGCAAACATTCATTTGAGTTTCTGATAACCAAAAGAAAAGTAGTGGAGAGCGAACAAATTTCTCTAGGGTAGAATCAACAATAGGTGCACTTTGCAATATATTAGGGAACACAATCATTTCCTTCTCCACCAATGTCCGCTTGCATAAAAAATCCCATTCTCGACGGATTCAGACGAATAAAAGTATGAAAGTCAACTATAGAAAAATACGACAAAACCAAGAAAAAATACTCAGAAGAAGTCCGTTGCAATAGCAATATTATTTACATCTTCATAAACCGTAAACTCGATTCAGTATATTTAGAAATTTTCTTTTATCTATTATGGTTTATATTAAACACCCAAAATATGCTAACCATTTATCAAAGAAACTTTATTATACAAAGTGACTCTGTAGGTAGATGACAGAATTTATCTATAACAAATGCAAATATTTATGTCACTCTATGCGTCTCAGAAAGCCACGATATATTAAAAGCGAAGGGACGGTTGATTTAAGTTCTATGGGTAACAAAAGACGATAGAGTATTATTTCGGCGGACCGGTTTGAGAAAACGATATGATCCACGATGATCGATTTAACATTAAAAAAATGACGGTCCTTGGGAGAAAGGGAAGTTTTATCTTTAAAACAAAAATGTAACTTTTATGATCACCATGCACATTCTCCTCTCGTCCTTGCACTTGTTCCTCCACTGCGTTTCGTTCTGGTTCACCTGTCCGCACCTCTCGCCGTCTTCCATCGTGTCGCAGATGAAACAACCCAATTCGTTAGGTTTCCCGGCCGCTGCATGTGTCTTGTGCACCTTATCGTGAATCTGGCCTACGAGGAATTTTGAAGGAGAGAGTGATTACTTCAACGGTAACCTGTAAATGCTGTTTTTAAATACTTAAGAACCTTACAGAAAATTTTTCCAGTCGGACGTACATACATTTCACCAACTTTCTCATATTCATACGCTTTTAGTCTATACAGAGTGGCCCGTATGTCTCGATCGGCTGCCACAAACCAAAAATATCAAAGTAAAAATTTAAAAATAATTTTATACACATTCGTTGATTATTCAAAATACAACCTTCTCAGAAAATATTTCCCAACTTAATATTAAAATTTTCATTTTTCGATGTTTACTATTTTTGCTTCATTATCACCGCTTATGATATACTCGCTATGGACAAAAATCCCAGTCTACATTAATACGTATTTACGTGCGAAAAAAATCGTCTCGTAGAAACAATGCTGCTAGTGTTGAACAGTTTAGCGTACAGACATAATACAGATGGACGAAATTGCAAAAACAACATTTTTTCACAATATATGCCTACTTAATCTATGAGAAATGAAAAATCCTGCTCAGCTAATGCCTGAAATCCAATTGACGAGGAAGCTTACTCCAAAAATTTCAAAACGATTTTACATTTAGACCGCTAATAAACCGTCATCAGTGGAGACGTAAAGGACTTTGATCGTTCATTCTAGAAACAACAATGGGCAGTTTTTCGTTTCCTACAATAATTATTTTTCGCAGATGTCACCGTGTATCATCCAAGTTAGCGATTCAGAATAGAATATCCTCAAAAATATTAATTTATTATCAGAACTTACCATCAAGACTTTGCTAAACAGTTTTAGAACTAGACGTCATGCATTAATTAACTTTCTTACGTTTATCGTAATAAGTCTGAGATTAGATTTAAAAAACTTAAATAATAATGACAATAAAATGTATTGCCATTAACTGTAATTTTTATTAATAAGCGTCCCATCAAGTTAAGATGAAGCAAATACCAAGTAAATACAATTATTTAAAAATGCCTTCGATAGAATCAAAATATCAATATAAACCCAACAATCACTTTAGACTAAAGTTGAAGGATACAATTACACGAAAGATGAAACTAAATTTACTGTAAAATTTACCCTTTTCGTGCAACAGAATATCTTTTACAATTATCCATGAATATTTTCGCACAAATTACTGCGTGTTGTCATAGCGAAAAGTCTTGATTTTACGCTTATTTGCATTAGCTGGAACAAATATTAATTTCTGTAAATCCCTTCAGCTACGACACGCCTTCCTTCGGCATGAATTTATCCATGAATTTATTGAGTCACTCTGGATCTCTCAGGCAAGTCCCAGGAGTATCAAAGTAATTGACGGCAAGATTTCAATGCCTTCAATCAAATCTTATCGAGCCCCCCGGGCCCACATTTTTCTCTTTACACAACTCAAGTAATAACTTAGCATGCCAAATACGTTAATAATTTGCGCAACAAGTTGCCCTATTATAGCAAAAAAATCGATCAGTCGAACGGGAGACGATAAAAACCTTGCTTTGAAAAAATCAGCCGAAATGTTTAGATACACGCGAATCGAGAGAAAGAGGGAAAGAGCCCTCCTACAAAACGTAAACAACAGCTGCCACCTAGCGGCGAATGTGCTAATCCGGCCACAGATCGATCCCACCCTCACTGCAGGAGGCGCTATAATTCGGTCCAAATACCCTACGTAAGGATCATAAATTACCAAAATTTGTCTCAAAAGATCATTCACGGAAGCATGCGAAGGTAGTTAAAGAAATTTTCAAGGCGTATCGCCAAGGCCACCGCCGAAGAATTTAAAGATTACCTGAAACGCTTCCCACCAAAAGGCACGCAGCCAGGAGCAGGAGTCCCTTATCCATTTCCTCCTCATAGGCTGGCATTGTAAGACTTCGAGTTTTCCTTCCTTTCGAACGACCAGGCGACGGAACTCCCGGTGGCGTCACACGCGCCTCCTGATCCGAGACGCCATATCGCATCGCCTCCGATCGACTCTGCGCCGGCACGCGACCACGACGCAAGGCCCTGGGCGCATGACGTCACGGCATCGAGCGATACGGCGTCACGATGCATTAAGAGGTGCCGGTCGAATTAATCAATTCATCGAATGGGATTTTTTGAAGGTACCGCGTAGTCGCCTCGGGCGACCCACGAAAAAAATATATGAAGCGATCACCCCTAGCGACGGATTTTCTGGCTTCTTGGCCGCGGGTGTTACGTTGCGCCGCCACAAGATATCCCTACGGGGCTATACGTGAGATACCGATGACTAGTGGTTCATGTTGCGGCTAATCACAAATTCCAGGTTTGATCCTATCCCTGACCTGCCTCCATACTTGATAAAGGTAGTTTTCAACCTCTCTTATTACGAAAAGTTTAAAACATACATACGGTCTGGAACACAGTGGAACGCATTAGAAGCTAGGAATTATTTCTCTTGTGTACATGTTTCATCAGGACACGTGAATATTTTTGCTTATCGTTACTTAGTCCATCCGTTGAATGAGTTGCCTTTGTGCGTAATGAACAATCAGAGGAACGAATAAGAAAAAGTCACGTGTAGGTATGATTGTCCGAAAAACGCCACGAATCACGTTGAAGAGATAGGTTCACAGTCATTTGAGTTTAGACGTAAGTAGTTTCTGGATAGACTTTTAGCTAAATTAGGGATCGACGATTAATTTACATTCGCCACTCATTTGACTAGGATTCCAAGAAATAAGCGATGCCGGATCCATAAGGACTACACTTAGCGGGTGAGGTTAAGAAACTACAAATTGTCTTTCTAATCCATTTCTGTTGAAACATTTTCCGATTGAAATCTTAAGTTAGGTTAATGGCGATCTCTCTTTTCCAGTGGTAGATTTAGTCCTGGTGGAGCCCTGGGCGCAAGTAATTTTAGGCCTCCTGCATTATGGCTACCATAATCACTAAAGTTATGTGCATCAATTGGAATTGCTCTTACATATAGATAGATGTTAATCACGCACTTAGATTTTAAGGTATAAACACGTTGGTCTGATAGCAATAAATTAAAAATAAACTACCATAAACTACCATAATCATTAAAGTTATTCGTAATGACGAGAGTGTCAAAATCGGCAAAATTTATATTGGTACGTTGCGCTTGTTTATGAAGAATAATACGTAAGAAAGAATGAGAAGTAATTCATTGGCAGCTAAAGGCTCAGGTATGTGCATCAATTGGAATTGCTCTTACATATAGATAGATGTTAATCACGCACTTAGATTTTAAGGCATAAACACGTTGGTCTGATAGCAATAAATTAAAAATAAACAGTAATAAAAATTATATACGAATTTGATATAGAATAGGAAGCATTTTTTGACTAGACAATTTGTGAGACCTTCACAGTATACCGCGTGTATTAGCGTATCCTCGCGCTTTTTTATCAGAAATTTGAGAACAAAAATGTCGGGTGCGAAGATTATGCCATGATCCAACGCGCGGAATTTTCTCAACGCTATTACTGCATGTTTTCACAATAGAGTTCCGTAATTTATAGATATAACTATTCGGGATGAGGATGCTCTGTATCAGTTACACAAAATATACTTTTAAAACATTTATTTTATCTTAAATATTGTAATTTTTAAAGACTTAGAATGATATGTACAGAAAACAGAAGTAAAAAACAAACAATACTTGTATTATCTTCAAGCCAAAAATCCTGTGTTTTAGAAAGCATGTGGAACATCGTGGATAGGCACTTTTGAACTTTGGTAATAACCAAATATAATGAGAATAAAAATAAATTACAATTCATTTTAAAGGCCAAATCGAATTTGAACTTGGTGAATTCTCAACTTGTAGCCCCGTTTTCATATTTATCTTCTTCAGGTTCTATTTTTCCTTGGAATTTCTTGCTCATTGATAGTTGTTGAACGGTTCTTTACAAGGAAAAATTTCTCTGCGAGGATTAAAATTTTCTATCTTTTATACCTAAAATATAAGGTGCGAGAAATGTACGAGAACGAGTAACCTTTTTTATTCCGGTTTTAGGAGGAATAGTTAAATTTTTATAACTTGTTATTTTAAAATTTGAAGGAAGCACTCAGCAGGCCCATTTTGCACCTTGTGATTCATCTCCCGCTGATGTCTCCTTCTCGTAAACTAATTTTGATGGCTTTCAGAGTTCCATAAAGGTGGTTATGAACCGTTTCCACTTTAAATCCTAGGGGCGGTCTCATAGCGCGAATTTCCTCCATGAAAGTTTTAAAACTGCGAAAGCTGAAATTCAACCAAGCCAAGGCTCTTAGCGTCTGATAAATTGGCTCTCCCACTCTATGTACCTCTTTCTCTCTCTCTCTCACACACACATACACGCACACACGCATACGCACGCACGGGCTCACTCTTACTCATTCACATAGTCAACACTGTAGCGCAAATGACAGCAAAATTTACCCCATCATCACCAACCTCTTCAACTCGCAGAAGTTCCCATTAGTGGAAACCTTGTAGACTTAACCAGCGAGTCTAGGTTTCTGAATGCATTAATCGCTCTGAGGATCTTCCAAATACTTCAGCCCTAACCTTTCAACTTTCTGCGAAGGAAAGCGAACAGAAACGACAAAAGGAAAGAAATTCAGTTAAGTTTTGGTAAGATATGCGTTACACTCAGCATTCGCCAGCAGAAAATTATTCCCATAAATTTATCTTTTTAATTGGTCAAGTGCTTTTTACTTTCTCCGTAGTATAAGGGAAAGTAGTGTTTTCATGAAAAAAGTCGATTTTGAGATTTCAACGGAAATACACGTTTTGAGGTCCCCTGAACAGGTTTTGACCATTTTGTCGATGGTGTCTGTGTGTGATTGGAATTTTGTGTGCACTTTAACTCAAGAACTATTAATCGGATCAACGCAAAATTTTATATTTGACATTCTTGTTCAAGGTAAAAGAACTGATTAGTATTTAGTTAAAATTGGTCAACCGAAAGTTGGTGTTTATTTTTGTCACTTATCCGTTATATAAATTATATAAAATTTAATTTTCTACAACGTTTGATCGAAACATTTTCCCATATAATGCATATAATACACATAATGCATATCTTAAAAACTAAATTTTATAGCTGCCACAACCACACAAGCTACCGGCGACTATTGTAAACACTTTACGCTAAGTTAAGTCTCAGTAACGCTTTTTTATTTTCTTAATTGTTGGAGCTTCGTGGCAATATCCAATATCGGAAGGCTATAGTTTGAGTCTTTTTCTGTCCTTTGTAAAGTCCTTAAATTTTTCTCCCAGTTCTTTAAATTTTTATTATCATGTAACCTATTTGGAGTTTAAAAAAATATTACAGGTACGGAGAAAGTCATGCGGTGGCCACATCAGATTTTTTAACATAATCCTTCTGGAAAGTAGATCAACGAATTTTTCATTAAAACTGCAGAATAAAGAAAATTACGCCGTTGTGATGAATTAATCATTTATCTGGACGAGGTTACACGGCGTTTGGCATTCAAATTTGGTTTTTACGCAAAACTTTTTACTGCAGGAGAAATCGATTAGGACAGTGTATGTGCTTTGTTGAGTTATATTTAGCTATAATGCGAAAAGATCATGTCGTATTATCGATCTCCAACGAAAAAGGTTGGAAGGAATGAAAAACGTTTCAAACTCTTGGACATCGATTCTCGATGGACTCCATTAAGAGACCGTTGGAACGACGACTGTTCCATGTGTAAAATGAGAGAGGGATGCACTTTCGTAATTTTCCATCGAGTAAATGAACTTCCTCGTTCATTCTTGGTCTCCGCCTCGCTATCGGATCTGTACAGAGTATACGGATTTCCTTCGTACGAAAAAGCAAGCGACGCATTTCGAGCGACCAAAGAAGACAGAGATTTTATGATTCGTGGAGAATGAAACATTTGATCGTCCATATTGGTACCTGGTGCCCACATTTTTTGAACAGAATTGAAATTTACTTCAAAGAATAAAACTGCAATAACTTGAATCGATTTTATACAAATTTTGATCGGAGATGTACATGTTAACACAAAAATTGATCAAAGTTGAATTCTGATTACCTTTATAAGAATCAAGGTAAATGGAATCCAACCATGATTTCCTTTGCGCCATCTATTGCGACAGTTTGCCAAATATCCACGTCATTCACTGAGTTTGCATGAAATACTTCATAGAAATCATCCCAAACCTCAAATCTGGCAAAGAAAGATAAAATTGTTAAAATCATTTGTTTTTCTAAAAAATCATTTTTTGTTTATCCTGGTTCCTTCTATTCAAATATTTCATAAATAAGCATAAATTTCGTATGAAAAAGTAACCAGCGACCGATATTTGCTATATCTTAACTAAATTTAACGGAATCAGCATTTAGTAAAACTTTTAACCTATGGTTAACGATAACATATTGGCTCATATCACCATTGAAAAAATATTGTTAGTAAATACATATTTTTTAAAATAGTTCAAATACTGTGAAAATATATAACAAATATTAGTTTTGCCTTTTGGTGGCACGTCATCATCAGGTAAATAAAATAGCATGAAACAAAGTTGATGAAATGACGAGTTATGCATGTTATGCATAAAGCTGAAACTAAATTTTGACATTTTAGAAGGAGAAAAAATCCTGTATTTGACCGGTAATCGAAAACGAGCCTCCCTACTTGCCGGATAGGTGCTCTAAACCAACAAAGCTATCGAGCCATCATGATTCTCCATTCTTGAATTGGGATATTTATGGTAAAGATATACCACAATTATATTGTAACGTATTCTCGGCCGTTCTTCCCGAGTATTAAGAAGAAGCAAAGAGGTACTCGTGGAATACTCTTTTTATTCTTTAATAGCGGACCTCTCCAATCTCCAACAAAGCAGATAAGATATAGTAACGTAAAACATCAACAAATTGTCAATCAGATAAACATAGCAACTAAAAACATCAAGTCGCCGAAGATCTTAAAGATCGGTACATTGCTCCCCCTCCCGGTGAAGATCGTCCCGATCATCTGAAATTCCATTCCCAGCGTAAGGGCAAAGACGATGTAGATGCACCACCTTGAATTTGGACCGACAGCTCCGGCGTATGCGGTACACCAGGTCGTTAATCTTCTTTATAACTGTGTATGGCACCTCCCAATCCCTTTGTAGTTTTGTGGACCGACCCCTCCTTCGGGATGGGTTGATTAGCCATACCTGATCGCCCTCACTGAAACCTCTGTTGTTTGCCAGTCGGTCGTACCTGGCCTTCATGCGAAGCTCTCCTTTTTCAATCTTCCTCTCGCATAAGTGTGGGCTGTATGAATCCGTTCCTCTAAGTCCCTCGCGTAATCCGAAGTGGGTGTTGGCTGGCCTGGTGGTAATCCAAACATTAGATCTGCAGGCAGGCGGATGCCCCTGCCAAAAACCAAGGATGCTGAACTTCTCCCCGTAGTTTCGTGTACGGCTGATCGGTACGCCATGAGCAGGAAGGGTTGTGTGGTGGTCCCAGTCCGTCTGGTGCTCGTTGACGTGCATCTGTAGATGGGTCTCGAGGGTCCTGTTAAAACGTTCGACCATCCCATCGGACTGCGGATGCAACTGCGTCATGCGCGTTTTCTTGATACCCAAGAGCTTGCATACCTCGGAGAAAATTTGGGATTCAAACTGTCGTCCCTGTTTCGATTGTAGTTAAAAAGGGACACCGTAGCGGCAGAACATAGTTGTTCTCAATTCTTCTGCTATAGTCTGAGCCTCCTGATTTGGTACTGCTGTCACCTCAGGCCATTTCGTAAAATAATCAATAGCAACTACTAAATATCGGTTACCCTTGTTAGTAACCGGAAACGGACCTGCGATATCGACGGGTACTCGCTCAAACGGTATCCCTACATTATATTGCCTCATAGCTCCGCGAGTGCGCAACTGCGGCTCCTTGCTCGTCGCACAGTCACTACACCTCCTACCGAATTCTTCAACGTCCCTTCTTGCGTCGGGTCAATAGAATATTTCCCGCACCTTTCTTAATGTTTTCCTGATTCCAAAATGTCCTCCACTACATCCTGCGTGTAATTCACTCAAAATGTCTTTAACCATTGGCCTGCGGATTGCGGTTTGCTCTATCTGGGTCTTCCCATCGAGAGATTTCCAGATTCGTAACAGCAAACCATTCTGCAGCCTCAAGGACTTCCATTGCGCCCAATACGATTTGGTAGTTTCTGCAAGGGGCGATATCTCTTCCCAAGTCGGTCGCTCATCACTTTTCTCCTTCCGAGTTATGATTAGGGCTAAATCCTCTCGTTACTTCTGACTCCCACAGTCCTCATGGCACGGTATTCTCGATAATGCATCTGCATTGCCATGTTTCCCACCTTTTCAATGCTTAATTTCAAAGTCGTACTGTTGCAGTCGCTCAATCCACCGGGCTATCTGACCTTCTAGGCTACGAAAATGCAGAAGCCAATTCAATGCGGCATGATCAGTTCCTATAAGGAACGCCTGACCATATAGATACTTGTGGAAATGTTCTATGCTCTTTATAATAGCCAGTAGCTCCCTTCTGGTTACGCAGTAATTTCTTTCTGTTTTTGACCAAGACTTGCTAAAGTATGCTATGGCCTTTTCTTCTCCCTCTTGCTCTTGAGATAGTACCCCTTCAATGTCGAAATTACTGGCATTGGTATCGAGGACAAATTTCCCTTCCGATCTCGGATAACTAAGCATTGGGAAAGTGCATAGCATGGCTTTCAGTTGCCCAAAGGCGTTCGCACACTCAATGGAATTTTTCCTCTCTCTCCGTCAGTCGATGCAGCGGCCTTGCGAATTCAGCAAATCCTCTGATGGACCTCCTATAATAACTGCAAAGTCCCAGAAAGCTACGAAATTGGTGAATATTTGTGGGAACAGGCCACTTCTCTATCGCCTCAGCTTTAGACGGGTCCGTACGATTCCTTGCGTGAAGACGATATGTCCCAAGTATTTCACTTTCTTACGAAAATACTCGCATTTTATTGCATTAAGTCGCAGATTTGCTCCACTAATTCGTTGGAAAACTTCTTCTAAATTATTAAGGTACTCTTCAAAGGTTATCCCAATCGCAATGATATCATCTAAGTATATCATGCACGTCTTCCAAGTTAGCCTTCGTAAAACTTCCTCCATCAGCCTTTCTAAGGTAGCAGGGGCGTTGCATAACCCAAATGGCATAACTTTAAATTGATATTAACCAGTCCCTATTGAAAACGCTGTTTTTTCCCCGATCTTCCCGTCGAACCTTCACTTGCCAATATCCACTCTTCAAGTCCAACGTGCTGAACCAACCAATATTCGCAAATGTGTCTAAGGTAACATTGGTTCGAGGCAGAGGGTAACAGTCTTTCTTCGTCCACTCGTTTACTCTACGATAGTCCACACATAATCTTGTCGTGCCGTCTTTCTTTTGTAAGAGGACAACCGGCGACAACCAGGGGCTTGACGAAGGTTCTATTATGTCTTGGTGCTGCATTTCCATAATTATATTCTCCGCCTTTTCCCCTTTTTGCTAAGGGAATCCTTCTTGGAACCTGCTTCATCGGGGATGGTCTCCTGTATTAATTCCATGTTCAATTATCCGCGTACGCCCAAGTTTCCGTCCTTCACTTGCAAAGATGTTCTGATACCTGCAAAGTAATGCTTCCAATGCAGAGCGTTGCGAGGGGCTTAAACCACTGGTCGTTTCTCTCAGCAATTTTTCTAGCTCCGGGGGCAATGGCAATGTCGGAACCTGGATTTGTCGATATGACATTTTCTTACCAACGTAATCGGTTCGAAATACCCTACCATTGTTACCTTATTTATCTTCTGCGGACTCCCTTGAAGATTAATAACTCGGAGCGGCACCTCATGAGAACATTTCACAAGGCTCTTATAAGCATTTCTTTAATAGCAGCATTATCGAACGAAGGTTCAATGATTCTAATGCTCCCTTGTGTCCGTGCTCCCACCATAGCCACTACTATCTTTTCGTTTCGAGCAGGTATTGTGACGTCATTATTCATAGCCACTCGACATTTGCTGCCAATTCCCTCAGAAGACTCCAAGACCAATTCTTCTTTCCCTAGTTTAAGTGTCTTATATGTCAGATCTAGCTTCGTACGTCCATCTAAAATATCCAGCCCTAATATTACTTCGTCTATTATATCAGCAACGATTACTTGATGGGTAAAGGTCGTACTATCACTTTTATGCCCACCTCGATCTCCCCGTGGACAGGAACACTTTCTCCCGTGGCCGTTAATAGACGGTATTTATTTGGAATATCGTCCCATTGGCACTTTCAAAAGACGTTTGGTCTCACAATCGTTTTCGAGACTCCAGTACCAATTGCCAGGCGGCAAAATCTTCCATTTATGCTCCCTAGTAGAATCAGGCTTTTCCGCTTCGTTTAAGCCGCGTCACCGAAACATCCATCGCAGGTTGAGAATCCAAAATACTCGGATTTTGAACTACCCGGGTAATCGAGTAATTCTTTTATGAAATACCCGGATACCCGGGTATCCAGCGTAATTAAAAAATATATAATTAAAAAGGTCATTTATTTTTTATTCATGAAATAATATTTTAGAAATACAAGTCCATTTAAGGTATACATTTTTTAATAGTTTCGGATCTTAGTAATGAAGTTTGAAGCTACTGAGAACACTCTCTCGCTAGCTGTTGAAGTAGGTTGAATTGTTATCAAAGCTTGGAACAATTTTTCTGTACAATATCCTCTTTTGCCATGATTTCCTTCGATCAATTTTAGCTCCTTGTCCATTGCTGATTTTGTTGAAGTTTCTTTAGGTATAGCCATAACAGATTGTATTGTTTTCTACATCTCACCGTAGACAGAACTAGCAGAACCTTCATTTTCCGTAGCTGGTTCTTCTTGCTCATTTTCAAGTTCATCTTTACCAAACAACCTATCATATGTATCTTTTGCCAATGATTTGATTACATTTTTTGAAGAATATATAAAATGATCATTAAAGTGGGAATTAGGACAATTCCCACTTTGCAAAAAAAGCAACAACGACACACAATAACTTTGTTTCGTCTTTCATCGATTATTTTTTAAAGGCATCCATCATTTCAGTAGCGAGATCCCTATCCGCTTGTTGTAATTTATTCGAAAGAAAAATGCAAACTCCTTCAGCTTTCAGTAAATTGCTGTCCTCTTTGCTTAACTCTTGGACAGCAAGCTCTCCAGGTTGCAGAACTTCCGATATTTTCTTTAAAACGTTGATATTTGTATCTTTAAATTTTTGCCGGCCGAACTTCATCGGAATAATGGAGTTCCATCGAGCCTTGCAATTAAGTAACAATCGCAGTTTCTTGCCTTCTTGTGCCAGCACATGCTTTTGAAGAACACTGCTTCTTACAGCAGATCTTTTGAAAAATCTCATAACTGTTCGTGTCTCCGTAAGTACTATTCCAATGTCTCTACGGACTGGAGAAATTCACTGTGACTCTCCGGTTCAAAATTCAAACTGCCATCAACAACATACGTATTAATTTCAGTATTGCTGATATCCTCCTCATCCCGATCAGCGTAATCATCATCATCTTGGAATTCTTCATCTTCATCATTCTCGTCTTCGTCATCAGTGAGAGGCTGGACTGTTTTCTTATAAAATACATCAAGGACACCAAGATGGATTCCATGGTTGTAGTATAACTGAGCCAATGCCGGAATATTTCTTCCATATTTAACCATTAATGCAGCTCCGTCTTGAGTTGATCCAGAAACATCAGAATCCATATCGATTCCAAACTCATTTAGTCTTCCTTTGACTAGAGCTATGGTGGAATTAGAATCACAAAAACCTTCAATAGCCCAAGAACGAATGGCGACATTGCTGCTGAGTGGACATTCATGTGTCTTCTGATATTTATGTCACTCCGTTCGCCTACGGTGAGACTAAATCTCTTTTCAGATTTTTGTTGCTGCAATAAAGCTGCTTTCATTTCTTCCTTGTTTCTTCTTAGAATTTCATTTTGTATTTCATCACTGTTGTTTCGCTTTTTGGCATGATGTAACTGCGCTTTCTTACAAAATCTCTAATGGCTTCAGATGACGTTATTCCTTTGATGCTAAATCCGTCCTTTGCAGCACATTTCGCTAATATTTCATTCAATGTTTCTCAGCTGACAAAATTCAATATTCCTTCCTTTTTGGAAGATGCAGCAGCATCATCATTCGTTTCATCCATTTTTTAAAGGGTATCCTCACCTCCGAGGGCGTAAACAAAACTCTCAAAAGAGAGGTGATAGGTCTTATTCAATAGGAGCGATTTTCCTCTCAGATACGCAACTTGCAACGATCACGATTTGGGTATCTCTCACTCAGAAAGATTTGTTTGCCTTTGCAAAGGCCGCCACACACGCTCAGTTTTTACTCGCCTTTTGCCTGCCTGCCGAAGACAAGACGGAACGGGTGTGCTGAAAAAGTACAATATTTTCTTACGTGTACCGTGTTAGGCCCGGCTTGAAGTGAATCTGTCTCTGCCACATTTTTCGGCTTGTGAACCACTTTGGAGTTTAAATACAAAAAATATCCAATTTTTAAAAAGTCTCTATTTATGCATTAAATAAAGTGGCTGTTTGGCACCCCTTTGACTACGGCGCTCGGGACGGTCGCCCCGCTCCTCCCCCGCTCCCCCCTCCCACCCACTCGCCCCCCCTCCCCCGACTCGCCCCCCCCTCATCCACTCGCCCCCCCCCCACGCTCGCCCCCCCACTCGTTCGTCTCTTCCCATCATCGCGCTGGATGCACTCTTTTCAATTGTATTCACGTTCGGTTTCTTCAGGATGCATTCGATAGATTCTACCGCGATTCCTGGGCGGTCTTGTCCTTTCAAATTCAAGAGCATAAGTCAGCGCCTCATTCAGTCTTGTCGGCTTCATCAATCTAACATTATGAAGTGTGCCCGCGTCGTAGATTCTGTCGACGAATGTCCCTACAGCAATGTGCTCGACTATTTCTTGTGGGCAGTGTGAATATGCTAATCGGACTAACCGGCGGGTCTCGGCCGCATGCCGCTGTAAATTTTTTCCTGGGTTTTGTACTTGTTGTTTGAGCTGCGGTCTTTAAACTCATCGGCAAGTGCCCGAAATTAATTTGCAAAAATGGCGCAATGCTTTTATTATGGGGAAATACGCAACTTTCGTAATTTCTAGAGTCGAACCCATGTCACTTAGGTAAGAAGTCTTATTTTTCTGGAGGTTTCTGCATGATATATACAAAATAAACTTTCAGCTCTCTAGCTCTTTTAGTTTGGGCTGGACATTAATTAGTATCCTCTTATATATCTATATATATATATATATATATATATACTAGTAGAAGGTGCTTGCATACTGCAAGCATTTCATCTTACCTTGAAAAAACATTCATTTTTCAGACAGATATTTTATCATTACAAATATTTTTTTAATTCTAAAGATTTCACCTCCGCAGCGATTTTAGTTTTTCCCTTATGTAAAAATAATAGATTAAAACAATCTCCTAACTTTGCAATTTTAAGAATTTTATACTTTCTACATTATGGGTACTAATGCTACACATTTCTGTCAAAAGAAGTGAAATAATATTTTTTTTAATTGTTTAATATTTAAACATTTTTAATGGCCGCCGCAATATATTTATGGAGAGATTCAAATGTTTATTTGTGCAAATGCACTACTCTGTAAATAACTTGAAAATTTGAGCTTCCTAGCTCATCCCGTAGTACCTAAACAGTTATCAATTTGTTTAAACTTTAAGAATTTTTAACGGTAACACAAATTAAAATATCAAATTTCTATAATCCCAGTTTCGTTTTTTACCTACCTGTAAAAAAGATTTCAGCTCCGTAGCACATTCGGAAATACATAAACCTTGAAAATTTGTTTAAACAATTGCGAATTTTTAGCGGCCGCATTGCTGCACTTTTTCAAGATTTTCGTTTTTTTAGTCGGTTTTGCACAAAATCCTACCGAAGAAAAAAATTTCGAATATCCAGCTCATCTGAAAGTGCCTAAACCAGAGGTCGGCAACGCGGCGACCGCGGGCGCCACGGCGCCCGCAAGACATTTGTGTGTCGCCCGCCATACAAAAAGAGAACTCAAGTTAAACAATTACGGAGAACTCTCAGAAGACCAATAAGTTGCGGAACAAGATGAATAATAGAACTTTGTAACCAACATCTTAATCTTACATCACACCGAGGAATCGTATGTCTGTTACAAAATAACATCGTCAAGGTCAGGACTTATAAGCGAACAGAATGGGGACATACATTGTTGGATAAAGACATTGTTGTCATTAACAGAGTTCTTTTCATAATGACTCCTCCGTTACCCCTCTCTTGTTTATCCACGTCCCTTTTCCTTCTCCCTACCCTGCTCTAGTATAAATATATCCTTCACAGCGTTTAAAGATATGGAATTCTCCGCCCTTAGTTTATGCTAGGTGAAGGTGTCCTGTCGCCTTCAATCGCTATTACGGGTGCAAGGCTAACTGAGATCCTTGTTCTCAACCTGTCGTGTGCTATAGCTCCGTTAGCCGGTTCAGGCTATTTGGAGGTAGGCGCTCGATACGGGAAAACTATTTCCCTATGTCGCGTGAAACTCCCAAGTTCTTGTCAAAAGTCGTTGGTTTCGGAGTTCTGTCCTCCGTCTTGTAGCATAACTTGGCTCGAGTTATTGTTGTGAGTCGTTGTTTTTGGAGTTCTGTCCTCCGACTTGTAGCATATCTTGGCAACTTCAATGTTGATTGGGAAGAACAATTCTGTTTTATTGATTTGAAAGGAAAGTGTTTGTTTATTGTGCAATGCTTGTACCGCACTTTCAAAGAAAAGTAGTGTTGAAAGACATTTTAATACGGTCCATGGAAATTTTAATACTAGTTATCCGTTAAACTCTGAGATCAGGAAAAAAATAATTTCTGATATTAAATCTATTTTAAATAAACAGCAGAGCATTTTTACCAGACCAGTGCAGCAATCAAAAAGAGTAACGATTACATCACTTAAAATTTTGCATTTGTTGGCCAAGAGGAAAAAGCCTTTTGAAGATGGCGAGATTGTAAAAGAAGCCATGTTAGCAATTGCTAACTCACTTTTCAAGATCTTAAAAATAAAAATGAAATTACCTCAGCAATCAACACGATTCAGTTATCAGCACGAAAAGTTACAAGAAGAATTGAAGTTATTGCAACCAATATGGAGAAAAAGTTGGCAAATAATTTACAAAAATGTATTTTCTTCTCGTTGCAACTGGATGAGTCAACAGACATATCAGACACTTCTCAATTGGCTATTGTTGTGAAGATGGTGTTTAATGATTTTTCAGGAAAGGAAGAATTTCTTAAAATTCTTCCATTAAAGGGACGCACAAGAGGTGAAGACATTTTTTCAGCTTTTAAAAAATGTCCAAGAAAGTAATATACCATTAATGAAGTTTACCCTAATTACTACAGATGGTGCACCTTAGATGGCAGGTTGTAAAAATGGATTTATTGCGCTATGTAAAGAAGACCCTCTCTTTCCAAAATTTATTTCATATCACTGCATTCATCATCATCATCATAGGTAGTCTGTCCGTAGACAGGTCCGTGATTATTCATGGTTAAACCTGGTTCTCCATATACTCCTATTTTCCGCTGTCCTCTTCATATCTTGATAACTCTCTTTCCCTTTCAAATCGTCTATCAGCTGAAACCTTTTCCTGCCTCTTTCCCTTTTCCCATCTAGTTTTCCTTCTAACACGTCTTTAATCATACTCTCTCTCCTCAGGTAATGTCCAACCCAGTTAGCCTTCCTCTTTCTAATAGTCTGTATAATCTTTCGCTTCTCTCCTATTCTTCGTAGCACTTCATCGTTTTTCATCCTATCTGTCCATTTTATCTTCAGCATTCTCCTCCAAGTCCACATTTTAAAGCTTTCCAAGTATTTGATGTCATTTTTCCTTAGCGTCCATGTTTCTGCCCCATACAATGCTATACTCCATACGTAGCATTTTATCAACTTCTTGCGGATATCTTCCCTTATATTCCCTGTAAGTAGTTGTTTCTTTCTCCTGAAAGCCGCTTTTGCTTTTCCTATTCTAGTTTTGATCTCATCTGTACATTTTGCCTCTCGTGTTATGATACTTCCAAGGTATTTATATTCTGAAACTTGTTCTAATGGCTTTCCCCCAATAGTTATGTTCAGGTTCTCTTCTTTACCCGATATTCGAATGACCTTGGATTTTTCTGTATTTATTTCCATACCGTATTTTCTACCTGTTATCACTAGTCTATTTATCATTTTTTGTAGCTCCTCTTCCTTTCTTGCTAGAAGTACTTGATCATCTGCGTATTTTACTGTTCTTAAAATCCTTCCTCCAACTTTGAAATCCCCTGTGCCTTCTAAAGCTTCTTGCATTAGACTTTCTCCATATATATTGAATAGGGTTGGCGATAGGCAGCAGCCTTGTCTTACTCCTCTACCGATATTTATTCCGCAGGTGTCCACATTCTCAAACCTGACCTTTACAACTTGATTCTCATATAGATTCCTAATCAGTCTCCTGTCTTTCCAGTCTACACCTATATCCTTTAATATCTTCATCAACTTTACCCAATTTACTCTATCAAAGGCCTTCTGCCAGTCTACGAAACATGCGCAGATATCTTGACTGTATTCTATTGCCCTTTCTGATATGATTCTAACTACTCCTATAGCATCTCTAGTTCCTCGTCCTTTTCTGAAACCGAATTGATCTTCCCCTATTATTTCTTCTGCCTTTTTCTCCAGCCTTTTATTAAGAATCCTCGTGATGATCTTCGATGTGTGTGACAGAAGGCTTATAGTTCTGTAATCTTTACACTGCATTGCTTTTGGCTTCTTCTTTAGAGGGATCATTGTTACTTCTAGGAAATCCTGAGGCCACTCTCCCGTGTCGTAAATCTTATTAATTAATTTCGTGATCGCTTTTAGTCCTTCTGATCCTATGACTTTAAGTATCTCAGCCGGTATTCCATCGCTGCCCGTGGCTTTCCCCTTCTTTAGTTCCACTATCGCTTATCACTTATCACTGCATTATACACCAAGAAATGTTATGCGCAAAAGTTCTTCATTTTCAACATGGCATAAAAACAGTAACAAAAATAATAAATTCCATAAGAGCTGTACCAATTCCAATACCGATTGTTTAAACTGCTTTTACAAGGTGAAGATGCCGAATTCGATGATCTCCTTTTACATACCGAAGTTAGATGGCTCAGCAGAGGCAAAATACTTGTGAGGTTTATAAATATCATAAAGGAGGTAAAGGAATTTCTCACGTCAAGAAATGAATATTATGCACAGTTGGATGGCAAAGCTTGGTTGATGGATTTCGGATTTCTTGTTGATATAACTATAAAATTGAACGAACTAAATATAGAGATGCGAGGGAAAAATCAACACATTGCAAAAATGATAAGTGCAGTAGATGCATTCAAATGTAAATTGGCATTGTGGAAGTCTCACCTAGAGAGAAATTCATTATCACATTTTCCGAATTTAAAATATATTATTGAGAGTCTGACTGATGAAAATGTTACCACTGAACCATTTTTACAACACATTGCAACTCCTGAAGGAATTTAATTTTAGGTTTCGTCAGTTTTCTGAAGTAGAACCCATAATAACATTCTTTGCTAATCCGTTCAATTTTATGGACAATGATATGTCTGTTAATATTGGAACTTACTTTAATATCATTAACACCGAGGATTTAGAAATAGAAATAATAAATATGCAGAATAATATTATTTTAAGGTCACATAAAAATGATGAAATATTTTGGATTTTAGTTGACGAAATTTGCTATACATTATTAAGAAAATGTGCCCTAAAAATATATTCTTACTGTGCTTCAACGTACACTTGCGAGTCCATTTTTTCAAGCATGAAACACTTGAAATCCAAGTACCGATCGAGACTCACCGATTACAATTTAGACAACTGCCTAAGATCAGGTATCTCGAGTTATGTGCCAAATTATAGCAAGTTGGCTGAAGATATGCAGTTCCAAGTTGCACATTGATTTATTTTTCGTGTTTTTATAATAAATTCTTTAATAGTTTTTCTCTTATAAACACAAAAATATCATTTTAATAAATATTGGTACACATCTACTATTGTTACTTCACTTCATGCCCCCAATAATTAAAGTTGCGCCTTCATAGATAAAGAGGTTGCCGACCACTGATACAGAGAGATATCAACTGATCTTGCTTATGCGCCCTTCACGTCTTCAGTAATATAAATTGCGCCCTCGTAGGTGTAAAGGTTGCCGACCTCTGGCCTAAACATTAGTATCCTCTTATATGTTATATCCTCTTCCTCTGTAAAGAACGTCTATATATAACGATATTATATATACATATTGTATTAATTCTTGAAAAATTTTATCCGTAGTTTTTATGCATTCATTTGTGAATCTTTATAATTTTTGCGTCAAAACATCATTTACGACATACTTTTATGTTAAATGAATTGAATTCCACACCGTTCAGGAATTCATAATTTTCAGACATCTATCGGATGATTTTCGAGCTTTGACCATGAAATAGTTGCTGCGTGGAAACGAAATTATATGAAAAACGTTATTTACTCCAATTCTGTAACTAAAAATCGTAACGACACAGAGAGAGAGAGAGAGAGAATTTCATATTCATAGGTTTAATTTTTCTCAAACCATACAATATCCAATTGTCTTAAAGAAACGCAGAATGAAGGAACGGTGATGGCGAAGTCAGTATTGATTTTTGAAAATAATACTGAGCTATATTTAAAGAAGTGATAAAAAAGAATTGAAACTGAAAAAGACGGTTTACCTAGAAAAACATGGAACGGAAAAGCTACCATCTATAGAAATTACTTCTTTTTAATCAAGTTTTTATATCTCAGTATCGTCTTATAGAAGATATCTGCTACGGTCTTAGCGGGATGAAAATTCTGTCGTAGCACGTTAATATCTTAGCGATTTAAAGGCGTCTCTTCGTGACAGTCCCAGCTTTTTTCATCATACGTACTTCGTACATATCGATCGAACCTTCGCTTTGATATCCGAAGACGATTTAATTTACTGCAGAGTAACAAGAAAATAAAAGCTGCGCGAATATCGCCGCTTCGCTTTGCGATACTTTGTATTTTTCCTTTTTTCTGCGAGCCATATATATAATTGTAAATTTCTCCGATTCAGTTTCAAAGGTTACCTAAACATTCTGGTGAATTTTGAGGTACATCGCTAAGTTGTAATCCATTAGCATTGACAACAACGGCTGAGTTAATATTTATCTACTCTGGCACTAAAACAGCAGTGGCGTCGCTAGATTCCGAATGCAACTATTCGCGAAAGTCAGAATAATTATGTTTGACTGAAGCACCAATGTTTGCTCGACGCTTAAAATTTCTCTATTAAATGCTGCTACCTTCCAAAGATGGAACAGAAAAAGCGTCAAACTGAAATTTAATTCTGGATGAAACCAATAAAAGCTTTTACTATTATGGGATTGTAAAACTCGTTTCCTGAATCTCAAGCCATTTAATATCGCAATTTAGCACTGACGATGTGATTTTGAAAATTTGCGTATTTTTTCAACCTGAAAAATCAATATAACTTCAAAACGATTAGTTTCTTTATCCATTATTTAACGTGAAATATGCGTTTGTTGATTTATGTTACAACAAAGTGTTTTATCTGAAAATCTGACTGTTTATTTGTATAATTTTAATACGTCATCCGGGATGAAATATTCTGACATGTTCGACTAAAAATGAAATTTTTATATTTCAATAGCGTGATAATTGGTGAAAAAAACATTGCCAGATATAACGATGCACGCTCCCCTTCATAAATAATATAGAAAAGTGAAATTTTTTTTTCAAATCCATATAACATTTGTTGGACACAAACGTTCATGCCTTAATATTGAGCGACATGAAAGCATTCGCTAAAAAAATTTTAAAAACATTACTCACGCAATATATATAAATAATATTTTAATAAATTAAGGTGATTGTTTCATCTCATATAATCCTTTAAAATGCCGATTTTGCGAAAAAATAAAAATTGGCTTCATTTCAAGAAAAAATATGAGGTCTTTATATTTAAGATCGCAGTACATATCGTATAGCAAAAATTACTAAGAAAACCCACCTTCTGAGATATATTCAGCCGATTTCACTAAATCCCCGTGTAAAATAATAAAAGTAGATTGACAGGAGGAGAAAACGCACGCTAAGGATAAGATTGGTTCCAAGCAAGGCATTTATCGGCAATCCCCGATAACAGTGCTGAAAATCGGCTTTCTTTTGCTCCGCGTGTTGCATATGATACAGGATAAAGATTAACGGCAAGAACATTAGCCAAAGCTCTCTCTCTCTCTCTCCCTATCTTATGATCGGAATTCACACAGCTTGGTAGACTTTGGAAATAGAGATTAATGGAAGAAGAAGAAAACTGAGGGATGCACTGAACATATTAAAGTAAACTTTGCCGTATCCACTTATCGCGTGCTATAAGAATTAAACGCAAAATAAAATTCGAACGCGTGAAAAATGCAGATCGCGAATGCAAAATACCGTAATGGCTAACAGGAAAATAAATAAATTGAAGAACGTACTACATATATTCAAAATAATGTCATACTTTAATAATTAACTAACTAAACTCACTGAACTTATCTACGGCAAACTTTTAGGGAACAAATATAAGCATATATGCTACAGATCATCTTAGATGGTTGATTCCCAGAACTATATCTATGATAAAAATCTGATGTGGCCACCACATGATTTTCTCCATATCTGTAATATTTCTAAAAATTCCAAATAGGTTTCATAATAATAAATATTTTAAGAAACTGCGAGAAAATTTTAGACTTTACATAGAACAGAAATAAACTCAAACCACAGCCTTCTGATATTGGATATAGCCACGAAGCTCTAACAATTAAGAAAAGAAAAAGAAGCGTTACTAAGACGTAACTAAGAGTCAATTTTTAACAATAGTCGTCGGTAGCTGGCGTGGTGGGGGCAGCTAATAATATAAGATATCTCTTAAAAATGCATTATATGGAAAAATATTTCAAACAAAGTTTGTAGAAATTTAAATTTCCTATAACTTTTATTCCGATACAGTTTTACATGTATCAAATATTAAAGTAAATATTTTCAAATACGGATAAATGACAAGAGTAAACATCCACTTTTGGTTGACCGATTTTTACCAAAAACTAATCAGTTATTCTGACGTTTATAAAAATGTTAAATATAAAATTTCGCGTTGACCTGATTAATAGTTTTTGAGTTAGAGCACCCACAAAAAGCTATCACATACACACACACACACACACACAGACATTACCGAGAAAATGGTCAAAACGTGTTCAGGGGATCTCAAAACTTGTATTTCCGTTGAAATCTCGAAGTCGATTTTCTTCATGAAAACAATACTTTCCCATGTACTACGTATATGGAGAAAGTAAAAATTGTCCAAGTTTTCAATTACAAAATTTTCAACGTTAACCACATGCTTGTAACAACTGCGTGGCTAAACTCCTCTTATATAAACTTCAAGTTTTACAAATATGCTTGTATTTATTTATTTATTCTTAGAAATCATTATCAAACTTGGAAAGTGTAATTTATATTGAAATATTGACCTTGAATAAATTTTTAGACCAGAACCAAATGATTCTTGAATATTAACCACGATTTAATGTCAGAGACAAAAATGGAATAAAAATAGCTGTTTTGCATTTTTAGGTGGACACATGAGGCCAAAATCTAAAGTTTCTTAAAGCATAAAATGCTTGAAGTAAACGGAAAAACTCTTTCTTCCTCATGACCGAAGACAATTCTTAAGAATCCTTAAAATCGCCAATATTTTATGCATATTAATGAATCTTCGTAACAGTAATTATAAGTATCACGTAATATAATAAATGATTGATTCATCCATTCGTATTTATCTTGTTCTACTCGGTGTCCTACGTTTCGCTTAATCCTTCTGCCTGATCGATTCATCTTTCATTTCATGGCGTTCGCGATTCTAATCAAATGATGAAAATCAATCTAATAAAATCATCCAATAAAGCCATTATCTTACTCCCTCCTTTAGATCCGCCTTCCGTAAGCCTCCACTATCAGTTCTTATTTGGAAATGCTTACCTCAATAAATTCCCTTTTTTCCTTTCTCCATATACGAAGTATAGAGAAATCGAATTCGAGATGAACACGTTTTGACTATTTTCTCGATGATGTCCGTGTCTATGTGATAGCTTTTTTGTGGGTGCTCGAACTCAAAAACTATTAATCAGGTCAATGCAAAATTTTATATGTAACATTTTTATGAAAGTCAGAAAAACAGATTAGTTTTTGGTAAAAATCAGTCAACCGGAAGTGGGTGTTTACTCTTGTCACATCCGTTATTTTGAAATATTTGCTTTAATATTTGATAAACGTAAAAATGTACTGGAATAAAAGTTGTAGGAAACGTTATTTTCTACAACTTTTGTTTGATACATTTTTCCATATGATGCATTGTTTAAGAGATATCTTATATTTTTAGCTGCCACCACCACGCCACCTACCGAAGACTATTGTTAACAATTGACGCTTAGTTACGTTTTAGTAATGCTCCGTTTTCTTTTCTTAATTGTCAACCTGAGACGAAACTGTCTCATTTTACATTAATCTCTCGTAATCCTTTAAGTACTTGAAAATAGTTAAACGAAACGATACCCCTTTGGTGACACTGCTGCTGCCAACAAGAAATCAAATACAATACACTGGTAAAATGACAAGAAATATACTAACAATTATATTGCAGTGGCATAATACAAAGCAGAAATATAGTACAATACTTAATAGAAATGTTCACTTGAGGAATCACAAATGATACGGAAAAAATTCGACTCGCTGGGTAATCTTTCGCAAGCGGCGCAGGTCAGGTGTGCTCGTCTCCGAGTCCTTTCTCGTTCTCACTCTCACTCCGTCTCTCTCTCTCCCCCTCTCGGCTGGCTCCTCGTGGCAAGGTTGTCCGATCGGGAATGGCCTAGTTCACACTGAATTGCGGGTAGAGCGCACTGCACTCGCGAACGATAATTGGTTCTAGGCCCTTGCTAGTAGTGTCCTCTTCTGGGCTAATGTCTGTTGCTATAAAAGAAGGCACTCTGTACGTACGCACAAACCTGAATTACTCGCGTTTGCCGGAGTACTCGCGTTTGCTGGAGTACGAGCGTTTGCTGGAGTACGAGCGTATGCCGGGGTTCGTGCGTATGCAGGGGTTACGTCGTTTGCTGGAGTTCGTCGTTTGATAGTGTTTGAACACAAAAATTTCTGGCGAACACGAAAAACTGATGGAGAACTCGATAAATTGTCAACAATGAAAAAATGCTGCAAACCGGAAGTAAATATCGAGAACGATCCCTAAGCTAACAACATGTAATTTGCCATATAAATATGGAGAGAGTCATGTGTTGCCCACATCAGTTTATTTTATAAGATTTGTAGTGCTTCTTCATCATCTTATTGCATTTGGCCACTATCAGTTTTTCTTCTCCGACTTCGTCATTGTCTCCTTAGAATTCTTCCCGTAAGCATTATTCTGTTTTTATATTACGTTGGCGGCATTATAAACATGATAGGACTTACAACTGTGTTATCACTATCTATATCATTGCCGTTCAATAGGATTTGGACGTTCGCCAAACTTGTGGCGGACGCATCATCATATTCGCAATATAATATCCGCAAACTAAATTCCGTATATGTAACGTTAATAAACTGACAGTGATGGTGTTTTCGCTTGCTATAATGAAGTTCTCGTTATACGCCGTACTCCTTCTATCGAAGTTACTCTGTATAGGAAATATTAATGTGACAAATAATCTGTTAGGTAACAATATTAATTTAACAGAAAAATAGGACTATCATAATATACACTACAAACCCCAACTCACATATTCTTGTCTGCTCCTATACAACGCTCATAGAGTTAAGTGTTGCTTAAAGTACTCATAATCGATTAACAAATAAATCTACGACATGCAATAATGTTTGGTGTGCGTTTGATAAAAACTGGTACAGGAACGTGTCGAATTATCAAAAGTGCATTCCACGGGGATTGCTTGTCTTGCCGTATAGTGTTTAAGTGATATAAATGATTTTCTAAGGGATGTGAATGAATGGATGAAGAAACCAGCAATAGTCGACCACCCTCGCCATGATTTAAATCGCAAATCAGGCAAATCTACGAATTGATAAAAAATAACCATCGTATCAGTTTGAGAAAAACATCCGCTATTGTGGAAATTAGTTATGGAGTTTTTAATAGTATTGTTCACCACGATTATGGCTAGGGGTCACCAAGCTGCGTTTGAAGGGTCGCATTAGGCCCAGGTTAATTTTGTGCGGCCCTAAGCCCTTTTAGTAAAATTAATTCGCTTAGTGATTACTTGAAGGTGTGTCTTCAATCATAACGAAACAATTTAGCATCTTATATATGTAACATATTCTTTAAAATTGAATATCTTTATTTAGAACAAGAAAGTGAGTTTATCCGTTTTTAGCATAGATTCCATTTATTCAATGGAGGAAGGGAACAAACCATCATTGCATGTAGGACTCATACAAGCTAGTTTCACAATTTCTACAATTAATAACTTTGATTCCCAATCTTAACACTGAGAAGGGCTTAGTGCATTCGCCAATGGCTCTTTAGAAAGATCCTGTAGTAGTTTTATTAACTTTTAAACTATTATACTCTTAAATATTCATAAAATTTATTTTCATATTTATTTCTATGTTTATAACTTAAAGTTCCTTTGTTTCCATTAGTTTGTTATTTTAAGTTTATTATTATTTCTTTATGTTATATTTAATTTTAATTTTCTTGCTTAATTATAATTTAATAGGGGAAAATAATAATTTATTTCACGATAATATTTTTGCATCAAATGTCCCCTAATATTAGGTCTCTCATTTTTCGCTAATTTGCTCCTGAAACAAACTACGAAACATACACTAAATTTATCCTGGTCTTACGCCACCCAACTTACATTCGGTTCACCGTAAACCTATACCACCAAACATACACTCAATTCCCCCGATCCTATTTCTGTGCCCCTACATCGTATACCACCAAACATACACAAATTTCCCCCCTGATCTTATGCCACCCAACTCACACATGATTGCCCCCTGTAGCGTATACCACCAAACAACCGTTCAAATTTAGTTTAGTTAGTTATACAAATTTACCAGGAAATTTATACATTTACCGGGCAACGCACATTTACCGTACTTCTAGACTGCAACAGATGTTCGCGATGCCGCCATGTTGTGGCCTGTGTTGCGAAGTTTATCCGCATTTACCAGTCTCTCTAGGTAAATGTGTACATTTCTCCAATCCAATAGGTATGTTATACTTACATATACCGAACTTGGAAGTAAATGTACACATTAACCGGAAAATGTGCACATTTACCGGACTACGCACATTTACCGTTACATATACAACCAAACACTCCGAATACTCCCTAATTAACTGATTTAAGCTACCCTGTTTATCAGTAGCACCCAAACTGCGGCCTGCGGAGGGTTTTTGCGCGGCCCACGAAACTATGATGTAAAAGCGAACCGGAAATTTTAATGTATAAATTCATACATTTTTATAAAAAGATTTTATGATAAAACTTTTAATATACAAATTTTAACCACAATAGCCTTATTTGGATTTCATTTCCACTTATATGGCACCTTAAAACAGAGATAAGCAACCTTTTCTGCATGGTGAACCGCATTGGTGGCATTGAATCCTTCGGTGGGCCGCATTGGAAATTGCCAATGCTTCAGCGGACTGAATTTAAATTAAATCAGAAGTTACCTAGATATTTTTAGGCAACATATGAGTAAAAATCAAGTTAAAATGAGGTTTTTAGGGTTAACATTTCAATGTCAAATTTCATGATGAAATTCAATCTTGGAAATATCTTTCAGATAATATCAAAAATAACATTACAAAAGAAATTCTTTGAATTGAAAAATATTTACTAAGGGGCCCCAATTTAAAATTAGACATTTTAACAGATTGCAGTAGATAAAAAATAATATTTGTTAGGTAAATCAAAAGAAAAATGAGAAAGTTTTGAAAACTATGAAACATTAGAATACATAAATAATTTCAAAATTATTGCGGCTCGCAAAAGACTGGCAACCACCGTTGCGACCCACCATTATATAAGTTTGGGCAATGCTGCTGTAGATAAAACTTTATTTTCTGACGCAATATGAAAAAGCGTTTTATTTATTGACGTTCATTTATAATTGTAAACTTAAATTCTATATAAACTTACTAATACAATTATATGACATGAAGTAATATAATAAATAATTAATTACATAAGTATATTCGTGCTCTTAGACATGTTTGATTTCTAATCTAATGATTGTTGGCTTATGATTTGAACATACTAAATTACTAAAAAAAGGCCGTCCTGACGCTTTCCGATCTCTACAATAATGGATATAATAATATCATTTCATTTATAAACACAATTCTGCTTAAAATGCAGAGAAATCGGAAAGAGAAATATATTTTTATATTATATATGTGGTTATTGTGCATTATTTATTTAAATTCTCGCCTTGATGTTATCGATAACTAAACCAGTAGCTTTATCTTTGTACAAGGTTATCTAAAATTCATTTTTTGGAGGGAAAGAAAGAATGGGTGCCTAGGCAAACTTCTCACTCTCTATTTTCTCCTCTGATCTGAATGTTTTTTTATCTAAGAATCTTTTATTTTTCTCCCTCTCTCCGGATATCCATGGCTTTTTGAAGAGTTATCAAGATTATGCAAGGGTATATGTTGAATGTATATCCTCGCCTTTTTTTAATAATTTACAAAACAGGCTAAAACCATAGCTACCATTACATCATGGCCATCACATCTTTGTTTCTCTTCCTCTCTAGAAAATATACTGGTAATATCGCCTTATATCAATATCTTTACTGCGTTGTAGTCTTTCTTAACCAAAATCTTTTTAAACTTAATAAATTGTATTTAACATGAGAAATTGTTTAAATAAATAAGCTTTGTCCCCATATCTAAGAAAAATATCACTGATTTATCTAAAGGTAAAGTTTATATATATTTATGCTGGCGCATGGTATCTTGTTTTGCGATTGATTCTTGTGCACTTGACTTACGTTGGTATTGAATAAAATGGTCATTAAAAGATAACTATACTAAAAACAAAGGGAAGAAAATGTGTCACAAGAAGGGATACTGTGAATGGTTTTCATTGGTCAGAAGTTGGAAATCCGAGGCGGAGGGTGAAGTATGATGCGATCACTTCCCCTTCTCCCCTTGGGAAGTTTATGGATCCGTCCCTGGGAGAATAATCACTCTAGTTTTACCAAACATCTCCCAAGGGTTCTCCAAAGAGGTTGCAACGCTGCAGACGCAAGCTTTCTGCTTAGTGGAGACCCAATCTCGATATCGACTATCCCATCGAAGGGGAGAGGGAATCCCCGGTTATATACGCACCCTGAGGTATACGTGCTCTCCTACCTTCTCTCCCTAGATAGAACACACCCTAATTTCTGCCTATCCTCCTTCAACAACCCCTGTGGTGACTTCCCTTCTTCGCTCCAGATTTCCGCCGCCTACTTCCTCTACCTAAGTTTGGCTTCCCGTAATGACCTCTATTTAGCCTGCATTTAAATTTATATATACACGTAAGGTTGTCCTTCCTCGATGATTTCCCAAACTATTATTGCGCAGCTACATTTTTTTATTTTTTTCGTCACCACTGAAGTAAAACAAAGCACATTTTCAGTTTATTTAATTTTGGCATTTTTTCTCTCGCTTTCATTCGCGTTTTGACACCTCTTCGCTAAATTTTCATTCGCATAATTCACGTCTACATTATTTACGTCTATACTGAAATGTCCAAAGAATTCATATTCCAGTGGTCTACTTGACATTATCTAATGCTACATGTATATTTATATCAGCCGGATTAAGCTGATAAAACTGATCTACGTGTTCTTGGTATTTCGGAAACAACTAATAGCGTTTGTTTTTACTAGAGGTTAGTTATCAACAACCTGACTAAAATATTAACGACTCGTTTTTAGTGAGGAATATTTATAACAAACGATCAATTATACCCATTATTTCTAAAATATTCTAACTGCGGCAATCGCTAGCACAACTCACAATCTTTCTTGTTTTCTCACGAATACTCTACTCTCTAAGAACGTTTTCCATATTCATTTACCTCTTCATATCCAACGCATTCTGATTTATTCATTTTGAACGCTTTCGTGGCAATTCGATATTTTAAAAAATTTCTGGAAAATTTCATAACCTGTTGTTTCAACTATGAGAAAATCTGTTCATTATCGAGTTATTTTATGATCCTCAATGAGTGAACCGCAACCCCATTATTGATTCACATTTAATCTGCTGATTTACTATGCTACATTACTTTTGACTTTTTTCGCGAAAAGTAATTAATTTAGCATTCCAGGAAATATATTTTATCTGGAACTTCTTCGTAGATTGCTTATATAACAATAGTCCCACCATATTCAAAGGAGTTACGTTGTTGTAAAACGCCACGATCACAGAAACCGTGGTTGTATATAACAAAATCTTATGAGAAAAATAGAGTTAGGAGTATGAATTTTTTAAAACTTCTCGCATATTTCTCAGCACTCAATGCACTTTCTTCGATTTTTGAGTCATACTTTAATCACAGTATTGTAGGTAAGTGCAAAAAGAGTGTAAAAACTACAGTAAATTACACGCTTGCGAACAGATTATAGCGTCATGTTGATATCTCGCTTACCATTCCTCCCAGTCGTTTCCGTGCGTCACACCGTTACTACTTTTGTAATTTGTATGTACTGTGTACTTGTTTTCTTATCAAGACGATAGAGCTGTGCGATTCAAGGGCTGTAGCGAAGGAGCAGTGTGTGCTCTTGTTGGTGGGTGGGAATGTGACGTTTACCTTCAGCGAATATTGAAAATTATTAGGATAAGTGAATAAGTGAAACTGCTAGTAGGAAATCCTCGAAACCTGAGAGAATATTGCGCTTTGCTTTTGGAAAGTACGAATGAAAGTATCTTGTATGTCTTTGACTTATACACCTCTCTAGAGCTATATAGAATTACAAATGACCTTTTTCCTATCTAAAAAATATTAATAAATGCGTTGAATCATTCTTTAAAATATTTTTTCTCTGCATAATTTTCCTTTAAAAGGGATTCGAAGGGAAATCATTAAATGAGTAAATTAAATTCAAAGGTGATCCTCTTAGTGGATTGAAGTATACGTACGTATTAATTTCAAGCATATTGAAACGGTTTCCATATATTTTTATACTCAGCGGTACAATTGCTGACCTGGAAGGCTGAGTATATTCCACCACATTATATAACACCTGAAACCGCGAATCCTCCCTCGCTAAAAATAAAACTCAAATCGGAAAGCAGCGGAATTTGATTTGGTTAAGCCCAGGTAACCCCAAAGGTCTCCATCCCTCTCTTTCCCATTCTCTCTCTCTCTCTGATTTCACCCCACCCTCCAAAATCCCATCTTAAGACTCTTAACCGAGCGACCATCATCCACTCACTCCCTCATTCCCATTCTCCATCTCACCCACACAACACCCCCTCTTCCGCCGCCCCTCGGATCGTAATCTATCAGTCACTCCCCCATCTCCACTCCCTCTCACCTTCCCTAGCACTCGAAAAACCCCTCCAGTTCCCGCTCACACCATTTACCCTCTCCATCCCTAAATCCACCCCTCCCCCTTTCTAACCCCACGCCTACGTTTCTCACCACCAAATTCACTCAGCGCGTCTTCATCGTCAAACCTCGCCTCCCACCACTTCCTCACCCCGCCTCCTCCAATCTTCCCCGTTTCGAATTAACCTTCAATCTCTCCGTTCCTTCATCCCGATCTCCTCGAGTTAAATTCTCCATTGTCGATTCCTTGCGAGGCGCCGCTAATTGCATCGAGGGTTGCATTCAACAAGTTCTATTTCCGCATATTTCTACATTTATTTCGATGAGGTTTTTCCGGATCTCAACAGGTTTCCTCCTCTTCTACCCTTAGGAGGAGGAGGTGGTGGTTACGTAGTCCGGTCTATCTCCACTCCCTCACTCCCTTTCTCTCTCTCTCCATTTTTCCTCCCCTCCATCTCTATCTCTCACCCTCCCTCCCTTCTCTCCGGATGATGAGTCCCTCCGTCAGCCATGACGCGCGGCAATCGATCCCCGGGGTTCGTTCGAGCGATAAGGCGGGTGTTTCGGCGGTGGCTGGCGGAGGCGGTCTAGGGTCTCCTCCTTTTGCGGCGCATGCGCCGATCCCCGGGCAGCGGAGCAGCGGGTCTCTCTATCTCTCTGCGAGAAGGTTTTCGTTCCCGGACGCTTCCGAACGGAGGCTGCGAAGAGAGAGGAAGAGTGGGGAGAAGGAGAGAGGTTAGAGGGAAAAGGAGGAGGGAGGAAAAGAGGAATCGGAGGGGAGGAGTAGAGAGGGGAGTTACGGGAGCGGTGTAATTGGGCAGTGGGGCGAGAAGGCTGTGCCGGAGAGAGAGAGAGAGAGAGTGGAGAGAATCGCGCAGAGGGAGGGAGGGAGAAGAAAGAGGAAGATAGGAGGGAGAGAAAGAGAGGACGGCAGAGAGGATTCGGGCGTCCGGGACTTCTCATTCCCGGAGTAGAGTGAAGGAGACTTGTTTATAAAATAAGTGTCTCTCTCTGGAGAATTCGGGAGAAGAAAACAGTGAAAGGGAGAGATTGAGAGAGAAGGAGAGAGGTCGAGGGTGAGGGTGGTTGTGGTCCAGAAGAGGAAGCAGCGAGAGACGGAGGTTTCGTCTTCCGTGGTGAGTAAACTTAATGAGGCACTCCGCCTCTCCAGTCTCCTTCCCCCTTTATCATCCGTCTAATTGAGTCGCGGTTTCCAAAGCGGCGGAGTTTTTCGTTCCGAGGTTTTTTTAAGGTCCGTCGCCCGGAATGTTATTTTTTTGTACTCTGAGGCGTCGAAGTTTTTCTTCCCGGGAGCTTGGGACCGTTTTTTGCGGGCTGCTCTCTTTTTTTCTCTCTCCGAGGACCGAAAGCAAGGGTATACGTAGTATAGCCTAAAGGGTTGACGCGTGTCTAAATTCTGGTCATCTCCTGTCGCAGGAGGTGTCTCTGCAAAAGAAAATATACAGGCATCTCGCGCTTTGCGAAATTTGTGTATTTTAAGTTCGAGGGGGTGTGTTTGCTATGGTCGGAAATCGATCGTTAGCATTATCATTTTTAAAACATCGCCGTCACTTGTTTCTAATGCATGTGAATGTTATCTTCTAGGGTTCGGAAGTTATCTTGTCTGATTTACCTCACAATGCCATGCAATTTATCAGATTTGTTGACATAAATTGCCAAGATATTTCCTTCGTTTTTTCCGGCAAGCTCTAGAAAAAATCTAAATGCCGTCATTCCAGAAAACTATTGGAATTACAAATATTAAATTATAATTTCCCCTTAATTAGTTTAAATTATTTAAATTGGCAAATATATCTTTTAAAATAGTTCTTAAAGCTATTCCGATATTGTTACGCATAAAAATCAATGTCAATGTCTTTAAAATGCTTAAGTGGTTATTTCCATTAGGCAAATTGATTAAGAATGCATAGCACGTTTTCTTGGAACTTTTATTTACTTAAAGTAATTAAGGGAACAGGCTTTTTATAGAAGTTACTATTACATCACATTCCTCTGAAATATTATTGGTAAAATCTTTCGAGAATAAATTACAAAATAACCAATAATTCTAATATTTAATTATTCACTGGAAAGAAACAGTTGTCAAGGAAAGAATTTGAGTTTTTGTCGCGTGAACAACGATTGAGTGAGAATAATTTTCATTAAGAACTTCCTTTCAGGGACGATTTCAGCCAAGGACGCATTTTGTGTTCACTATTATATAAAACAGAAACCGTTAAAATATGGCCTACTTGGATGACACTGGATAATATCTCCTGTCTTGTGAGGCTTACTAAAGTAGGTCTCCGTGAAACCTATATGTCTTCCGCCACCCGATGTTTATCGAGATACAAAATGGCACATCGAACTACCACCTTGGTTAACTTCGGGGATTTTTTGTTAATAATCATACTTGGTAACTTAGCTGTTATATTATCGTGTTAAACTTTATATTATTATTATTATTATTTTAATACTCATCATATTTATGGATTTTCTTGGCGTGGTAAAATTTTCAACCTGAATTTCTATGCTGATACAGTCGTTTCTAAGCATAATCAATGAAGAAGAAACGTGTACTTAATACTAGGGAAATGCATGCCACAAAAATATACCATGAAAATAGTCGTTAAGATGAATATTGAACGTCTTTATGTTGCATTTGCGTTGCGTTTGGATGAAACAAACCATTAACGTCATTTTCAGGTGAAATTATTTTTTCCGAATTAAACTAATTTAAATATCTCAATAAAAGGAAACATTATAAGCAATGAATCGTCAAATATTTGAAGGTTTATTGAACTAATGCTGAAAGGATTAAATTTTTCTACCACATAACCTGTTGCCGTTGTTTATTTTGCAAGGCCATCGACCGATAACTAGCCAGGTTGACATTGAAAGCTTTTAAAAAATCGATAAAATTCAGAGTGTAAATAATGGAATCGGTTTTTTTTAACATTCGATAGAGGTTAGCGTCTTTTCATGTCTAAAATTTCCAATCTTTCCGCCGCTTCTGATCGGACGATAACTTCTGATAGCTGCGCAGGAACTAATCAATGGAAACAAAAAACCATCGCAATATTCATTTCTAAACATATTACTGCCAACCACTGTACAAATTCCTGTAATTGCTTTATCTCTGGTCGCGTGGAGGTATTTGCGTCGATAGCATTATCCTCCGAACGAATGCATTTATTCATTAGTTCGTAATGGAAAGTTGTCGTTTCATTAACTATTGACAGATTTATGTAACCATAACGATAACGAAATTCCCGCCTCTGACAGGAGAGAGCAGCGAGTGATTCGTGACGTCCCAGTTTGTAGAAGGGGTGGGTTGCCTATTTGTCAGGGACTCGAGCAAACTAGCCACTCCCACTCGCTCGGAAACTTGAGTTTAACAAGTTGTCGCTTGACTTGATGGACTCGCCTTTTAGTGATGCCATAACCACACATACTCAAAATTTTATATTTAGGAGGGACTCTGCCGTTCCATAAACTGAAAAAGCCCTGCATAGTCCAAGCAACGACATCGGAAATGATTCGTAAAGTGAAACCAAGTCAAAATAATCTCATAGGACCCAAAACATTCTCCTCAATAATATTTAATAAATGCGCCGCTAAGCAGTTTATATGTGTCTGAGCTTTGGTATGGTATATGCTGCGAAGCAGCTTAGCCGAGAATTCATGAGAGACCTATGTGACTCGGCTTCGTAACAATAGTGAAACTCATTTACTTTTGATAGAGGGAAGGTATATTGACAACTGTTTTTTCACACCCAGCTATTTTTCTATCTCTAGAAAAATATGTATAAGTTCGTCATTCAAATAAGATTTGCAAAAAAATTACTTTAATACCTGGAAAATACACACGATACAAACCGCGAATACATTTAACCCGAAGAAATCGATTGACTCGATTACATAGTCGGCTGCCGTCTTCCTTTTTTTATTTTAGCTGTCACGAAGGACACGTTTCGCATTTTTATTGCGTGTTGTACGCGACATTCATCGCCATACTATCTATTAATATTAAGAGATCGGACGAGGCAATTTTTATTAATAGCTTTGCGGCATCCGAATCGGCATTCACCGTGTTCCGAAATACAAAGCAAAAAATAAAAATCCCGACCCACGCTCGTTTTTCTGCATCCCGCCGGAATTGAAACAAAAGAGAAACGCCCACCCGCTCGATGTTGTGTTACAAGAGCGTAGCGCCAGCAGCCCTCTCTATCGATGAATTGATTAACGTTATTCTCCACCCTCCCAAATAAAACATCGCGAGAAAGAGAGAGAGAATCGCTATTTTTATCTCCCGCGCTTCGCTCGGGTTTGATTTTCGACTACATGGCGGGCGCTTTCCCCCCCGGGGCGCCGGGCTTCCTCCACGGTGGAAGGCAATTAATTAATCCATTACGAGATCCACTTCCCTTCGGACCCAACCGATCGCCGCCTCCGGGCGCGACCCCCCCCAATTCCCTCCGCCTCCTCCCTCCCTCTAACTCCACCCTCCCCCTAACTCCACCCTCCCCCTAACTCCACCCTTCTTCTAACTCCACCCTCCCTCTAACTCCACCCTCCCTCTAACTCTACCCTCCCCCTAACTCCACCCTTCCTCTAAAACTCCATCCACCCTCCTCAGCTCACACCCTTTCACCGCCTCTCCCTCCAACCCTGTCTCTCTCCTAACACCTCCACTTTCCTCCGATAACACTCCCTTCTTCTTTTTGCGCTCTCCTACACCTCACTCTCTCTCTGATAAGCGAAGGGTGTTAAAACTGCAACCACCCACACTTAAAGGATAATCCCCTAACACTCACCATCCTCAACCGAAAGCTCTCTTCCTCTCTCTATCTCTCCCTCCAACCCTTTCTCTCCTTTCCCTCCAACGCTTCCTCTCCTTTCCCTCCAACCCTTCCTCTCCTTTCCCACCAACCCTTCCTCTCCTTTCCCTCCAACCCTTCCTCTCCTTTTTCTTCAACCCTTCCTCTCCTTTCCCTCCAACCCTTCCTCTTCTTTCCCTCAAAACCAGAAACCCCTTTCCTACTCTCCTCCCAGCCAGAACGTTTGTTCTCGCCGCCGTTCCAATAATGGAACATTTCCAACACAATTCCGTCTCTCACTCGGTTTAGTACTCATGAAAGGTCGCCGGTTTATGTAGTGGTGGAGGTGTCAGGAGGAGGCGGGGAAGGGGAGGGGGAAAGGCGGTTGCATCCAACACAAAGCAACAGGTGAACACCCGGGAGATGAGGAAAACCAGGACGAAGTTCGTCCCGGAGGCACCCTTTTTTCCCCCCATAAACCGACACGGAATCACCCGACCAACAAATCACCCCCTCCCTCCACTTTTCACGCCCCCTCCCCTCCTCCCCCCGCACTCTATCCCCTCCTCGGCGCTATGCCTCGACCGACGCTGTGACGCATCCGCTAACCCGTCACCTTACTCGTCCTACGCCCTACGCGCGATCCCTCCTCTCTTTCCCCTGCCTTTGCATCACGCCTCCCTTCTCTCCCCCCCCCCGCCCTCCTATTCCGCCGCCTATAAAGGAAATCGCGCGATAAACACCGGCGCTCTACCGACTAAAACTATCTCTCTTCCACTAATCAACAGGTGTTTCAGCGGAAACTACTTCTCTATCGCCTCCTTCCTAGAGTGGGTGAAAATTGCATAATAAAATCGTACGGATCCCTCGTAATTTCCATCTTGGGATGGAGCACACCCAAGAGCAATTCTGTATTGCGATGTTCCGAGGGTAGATGTGATGCCTCTGATAAATTGGCATGTATATTTAGACTTTGTCAAGCGAAAGGTGATTGTGTTTTGTTTGAACCGCTGATGAACTTTCCCCTTAATAAAGACAGCCTTTATTTTGATTGCGTGTAAAATTTTGATTTTAAATTAATTCCATATCCAACTTCCCTCAAACCGTCGAGGAAGATGGTTAGCATTTTAAAAGATTAACGCGTCTTCCCAATCTTGAAAATAGTTTCCTCTAGCGTTTGGCCTAAATTTCATTTCATAATTTCCATTTTTTACATTGATTGAAACATTTTTCGGAAAAAATATAATGCCAATTCTTGGGAAATGATGTTTTAAGACGTATTTGCACAAAGAATGTTTCGGAAAAGAATTCATAGAAAGCGTAGTTTAATCATAGAAATAAGGAGAAGATGACAAATACATAAGTTTTACAAAAATTGGTATTTGTATCGTTTATGAGAAAACCGCTGCAAAAGAAAAATCCAGTTATATAAAAACACTCATTTGTCGCAAATTGCATGTAGAAGTGCTCGAGAAAGAATTATCGAGCTCATCTAATTGCTGAAATAAAAAAGGAAATATACCTGTTTCCCCAACTGGAATCTACTATCGGTAAATCGCCACTGATGACGGCTGCTTTGTGTGCGAAATGAGTATCTAGTTTTCCCAACCTTTGTTTGGCTATTTGAGATAGATAGTAATTCAGTATATAGAAATATTTTCAAACATTTTGTCTCAAAGCCCTGGTTGTGACTAAGAATAGAAATCCGTTTACTCCATTTAATGTAAATCTATTCACGCCGCCCGACCTAGAATGGATTTCAGATGGCTTCACCGATTTTACCGGGAAGTTTACAAACCAGTTTTAAGGGAGCTTTAAAGTTCTCAAAGTTCGTGTCTGAATCACTGTTTCCATTACGGGTAAGAGAATATAACTGTTTGCGCCTTGGTGAATTTCTCTCGCGAAAATTTTAATTGAATGGATTCTTTTAAGTGGATATGTGCGTGTTTCAGAGCAGAACAAGGGAGTTTGTTCTTGCGGCGCTATTTTAGATTAAAGGTGGCTTCGCGATATTTCTGCGCAGTTATTTAGAACGAGAATCGCCACGCTAATTTTTTATGTGGAGAATTCCAAATTTAACGGACGAGTAGAACAGATGAAGGCTTTAAAATACTGATCTTACTCAATGTGCCTCTCCAATTGCCGTAGAAAAGTTACGAAAACCGGATGCGCATCTCTGCCGCAAAGCAGCCGCCGTCAGTGGCGATTTGCCGAGATTAGATTAAAATCACTGGAAATTAAAATATATACTTGCATCGTTATTTTTAGAAGTATGACGTAAAAACGGACAGCTCCGAAGAAAGCTTTTACCCTCCACTACCGCACACAAAAAAATCAACAAAAAATAACACCACACATGCTATTTTTTCTAATCTACTACTGGTGAATTGATGACGACTGTTTTGTAGCCGAAGCGCGCAAATGATTTTCGAAACCTTTTTTTATTGCTATTAGAGAGACATGGCGTCGATTTTGTTTAACTACGAGTCGATTTCGATAATCCTTTATCGAACTGAAAAACTGGAGGAATAAGCGAAAATGAAGTCTCCGGTATCCTCCAGATAATATCAACCGACATTTTCGCTAGCCTACTTTTCGCAAATGCCAATAGGAGGTGAGGGGTGAGGAGGAGAGATGAGGAGGAGGGGAGGGAGGAGGAGGAGGAGGGGATGGAGGAGGATGGGATGGAGGAGGAGGGGAGGGAGGAGGAGAGAGGGGAGGAGGGGATGGAGGAGGAGAGAGGGGAGGAGGGGATGGAGGAGGAGAGAGGGGAGGAGGGGATGTAGGAGGAGAGAGGGGAGGAGGGGATGGAGGAAGAGAGAGGGGAGGAGTGGATGGAGGGGAAGAGAGGGGAGGAGGGGATGGAGAAGTAGAGAGGGGGGAGAGGATGGAGGAGTAGGGAGGGGAGGGAGGGGGAGAGGAGGGTAGAGAGGGGAAAGGAGGGCAGGGAGGGAAGGGGTGAAGAGGGGAGAGGAGAGCAGGGGAGGAGAGGGGAGGGGGAGGGGAGAGGGGAGGGGGGGAGGGGAGGGGAGAGGGGAGGGGAGAGGAGAGCAGGGGTGAGGAGAGGAGGGTAGAGGGTGAAACGTTATCACGCTTCGTTCACTCGGAAATCTTCCGTCCCCGCTCAATCTGGGACGACAAATGCAAAGTGGCCTCCCCGATCGATGAGACGTTGCCAATGGCTCCCGCCGCATAAATTTAGCGCTCGACGTTCCGCGAATCCCTAATCCAATCTAAATGAGTCTTTTCTACTCCTAAGGCGTCGATTTCACCGTTCCGTCTCGCATTCTTACATTCAACGTCGCCTGGAGACTTCCGTCGTGAGCGAGGCAATTGCCGCCGTCCTCCCATAACCACTCTATTCCCTTCCTCCCTTCCGCCTCCTCCTCTTACCCTAACCCACCTCTCTCTGCCTCACCCTGTCCCACCTCTCTCTCTCTGCCTCACCCTGCTCCACCTCTCTCTGCCTCACCCTGTCCCGTACAGATGGGACTTCCCCTCTGAGCGAGCAATCAATAACCCAGCGGGGACCGCGTTTACGGCGCCATCCACCGCGAGCGCATCATCGTGACTGTGGAGGCACGCGCGCGCGTCTACTTCACGCCCATGATCTCCATGTCACGGCGTGTCTTTGCGGGGGTGTTAGGAAGGGATGGATACTCTACGGCCCGCGAAGCTATTATGCAAAAGCAATCCGAAACATTTAACACACAAATTCATACATTTCTATAAAAACTTTGACAATAAAACTTTTAGTATTGAAATGTTAACGATAAAAACCTTATTTAGAATTGATTTTCACCTACATGGTACATCAGAACATATAGGTAACTTCCAATTTATGCTCTAATCTGGCCCGCCGAAAAATTGGCAATTTGCAATGCGGCCCGCCGAAGGATTCGCAACCACCAATGTAAAATGGTTGGACACCACTGCTTTAGAAAATAGGTAGGGGTGGTTTCGAGGGTGTGTGTTTGCGTCTGGAGGGATGGGAGGGTGTGTGAGCGTGAAATAATAGGACGGGTGTGAAAAAAAGGGGGGAAAAGAAAGAAAAGGTTGGACACTGTTTGATTTTCACTTTTCCCTCCGACCGTGGCGTCACCTGTTGCTCACGTTGGGAAGCTGAATTGGATCGCATTGTGGTTTTGTATGTGTGCGTCCTTATCTCATAGAGTAGCCGGCTTCTCTAGGGAGTTTGACGAGGGAATGTGTCGGACGGGAGAGAAGTCTATTTACCTTCCTTCACGCTGCTCTCTTTACTTTTCCACATCCTGCTTCCGAGCACCATGAAATTGATTTTATCTCTCGTGAGAAAGCTGTGTACCATTTATTGCAGAGATTAAAACGAAAGAAAGAACGATAGAGACTCGATCTTTGCTAATTAATTCAAAACATTCGTCAGATTCTCATTATTTATAAAGATGGAAATCGAGAGTATTAATTGGTATTCTTCATTCATTCCCAATTTGCGAATTTTTATTGGCGTACGTAAGGTACTGGATATTTACGTTTTTTTTATAATTTTGCAAATACTTTTTATTATTCAAACCAATTATCGTGGCAGTTATGCTCGTACCTTCCCATGGGAGGAAGGATTCGAATCGGTCATCCTAATAATGGAGGGCTGAATATTGACGTTCCATTTACCATTAAACAATGACAATTTTTGAGATGAAAATGATTTTTCCTGTTGGTCTCATAAACAAATTTGTGTTTAATTACAGACACTAACTTATCAGGATAGGTTTACATTTGGTATTACTTTATCGAGTAAATCTTTAAAAAAAAAACTTTGAAGTTGACCGGATAACAAGAATTGAGTAACAAAATTTTTAAGCGTAAATCATTACCCTGAAACTATTCCCTTAAAAAAGAAATGAAACGGAAACTCTTAAAAGCTCTTTCATGCAATTTGCGCTTCATGCCGGTATTTAAATCGAGTTTTTTTTCATGGGTAACCTAAATCAATAGTGTTTCCAGAAATTAAAAAGTGACAAAACTCTTCATAACAATTCTCTCTAGGGGTCAATGCAATGACTTTTTAATTGACTGGCTAGTTCACTGTCTATATGGAGAGAATAATATGATTATAGCGAGGAAAGTACCAGTCCCCCGAGTTGGGCTCGCCTCTCCACCCGATGTACCGTGAAGCAAAATTCCTCTATACCGACGCCGGTTTATCCGTCAAAACACAATGTGAGGATGACAATGATACGATCAATTTCTTATATGGAATAATCACGAAAAGAACTGGAGATTTTATGAGGCGAAGTTTTTTTTGCCTAGTCACTTCAAAAACGTTCGCCAAATATTTTATTCAAACAAATTTATCAGCAAAATACTAAAACGCTCACCGGTAAGAAAAAGCATTACATCTGGTATAACTATTATGTCATTGCTTATCGTAAAATGACCGCGGATGCTTTCCAATTCTCTTCAGTCCACAAAAATGAATGAGACGGCAACTGATTCGAGACGCATTTCATAAGATACGGGGGTCTAACAAATTATGTCTCTCCAATAGCCAAGAAAAGTTGACTTGATGAGATTATTGACATTTGATTTCAGTCATAAGGCGGACTCGATAATTCTCTTTTGAATCAATCTCCTTTTGAGATAAATTAATTTATATTGTTAAAATTAACTGTGTAAGTCGTAGTCAATGCATAAAAGGTGCTCTTATTAAATAACGAGCTATGCCACGTGTAATCCGCAACGCTCAACTATATGTACCACCGGGGGCATGACATCCAGGAACAAATGTGCCGTTGCGAGAGATACCGAAGTTTTTAAAGGAAGATGAGAGGGTGAGAGAATGGGAAGAAGAGAGAGAGAATGGGAAGGAGAGAGAGAATGGGAGGGAGAGAGAGAGAAGGGGAATAAGAGAGAGAATGGGAAGAAAAGAGAGAGAATGGGAAGGAGAGAGAGAATGGGAAGGAGAGAGAGAATGTGAAGGAGAGAGAGAGAGAGAATGTAAAGGAGAGAGAGAATGGGATGGAGAGAGAGAATGAGAAGAAGGGAGAATGGGAAGGAGAGAGAATGGGAGGAGAGAGAATGGGAAGGAGAGAGAGAGAGAGAATGTGAAGGAGAGAGAGAATGGGATGGAGAGAGAGAATGAGAAGAAGGGAGAATGGGAAGGAGAGAGAATGGAAGGAGAGAGAATGGGAAGGAGAGGGGGATGGGAGGGAGAGAGAGAATGGGAAGAAGTGAGGGAGAATGGAAAGAAGATTGATTGGGAGATTGATTGATTGAGATGACCCTTTATTGGCGCGGTTAGGCCCTGTTGGGCATCTCTTCCACCTATATATTGCTAATTCTAAAGTACAATATCATTATCATAGGTAGTCTGTCCGTAGACAGGTCCGTGATTATTCGTGGTTAAACCTGGTTCTCCATATACTCCTATTTTCCGCTGTCCTCTTCATATCTTGATAACTCTCTTTCCCTTTCAAATCGTCTATCAGCTGAAACCTTTTCCTACCTCTTTCCCCTTTTCCATCTAGTTTTTCTTCTTACACGTCTTTAATCATAGACTCTCTCCTCAGGTAATGTCCAACCCAGTTTGCCTTCCTTTTTCTAATCATCTGTATAATCATTCGCTTCTCTCCTACTCTTCGTAGAACTTCATCGTTTTTCATCCTATCCGTCCATTTATCTTCAGCATTCTCCTCCAAGTCCACATTTCAAAGCTTTCCAAGTATTTGATGTCATTTTTCCTTAGCGTCCATGTTTCTGCCCCGTAAAAAGCTATAATCCATGCATAGCATTTTATCAACTTCTTGCGGATATCTTCCCTTATATTCCCTGTAAGTAGTCGTTTCTTTCTCCTGAAAGCCGCTTTTGCTTTTCCTATTCTAATTATGATCTCATCCGTACATTTTGCTCCTCGTGTTATGATGCTTTCAAGGTATTTATATTCTGAAACTTGTTCTAAAGGCTTTCCCCCAATAGTTATGTTCAGATTCCCTTCTTTACCAGATATTCGAATGACCTTGGATTTTTCTGTATTTATTTCCATACCGTATTTTCTTCCTGTTATCACTAGTCTATTTATCATTTTTTGTAGCTCCTCTTCCTTTCTTGCTAGAAGTACTTAAACATCTGCGTATTTTACTGTTCTTATAATCCTTCCTCCAATTTTGAAATCTCCTGTGCCTTCTAAAGCTTCTTGCATTAGACTTTCTCCATATATATTGAATAGGGTTGGCGATAGGCAGCAGCCTTGTCTTACTCCTCCACCGATATTTATTCCGCAGGTGTCCATATTCTCAAACCTGACCTTTACAACTTGATTCACATATAGATTCCTAATCAGTCTCCTGTCTTTCCAGTCTACACCTATATCCTTTAATATCTTCATCAATTTTACCCAATTTACTCTATCAAAGGCCTTCTGCCAGTATACGAAACATGCGCAGATATCTTGACTGTATTCTATTGCCCTTTCTGATATGATTCTAACTACTCCTATAGCATCTCTAGTTCCTCGTCCTTTTCTGAAACCGAATTAATCTTCCCCTAGTATTTCTTCTGCCTTTTTCTCCAGTCTTTTATTAAGAATCCTCGTGATGATCTTCGAAGTGTGTGACAGAAGGCTTATCCTTCTGTAATCTTTACACTGCATTGCCTTTGGCTTCTTCTTTAGAGAGATCATTGTTACTTCTTGGAAATCCCGAGGCCACTCTCCCGTGTTGTAAATCTTATTAATTAATTTCGTGATCCCTTTTAGTCCTTCTGATCCTATGGCTTTAAGTATCTCAGCCGGTATTCCATCGCTGCCCGTGGCTTTCCCCTTCTTTAGTTTCACTATCGCTTTTTCTACTTCACTCTCCATAATACTTGGTCCTAAGTTGTCTTCTTCAATGTTTTCCTCATCTTCCAGTTCTACTTTTGCCGCTCCTGCCTGTTTGCTGTATAATTCCTTAATGTATTCTTCCCATACCTGTGCTACATCCTTTGTTTCTGAGACTATCTTCTCATCTGTATTCATAATTCCCATACCAGTAATTCCATTAGATTTCTTATCTTCTAACTCGAGTGCTCTAGCGTACATCACATCGTACCGTCCTAACTTCTCCATTTGTTCTATTTCATCACATTTTCCTTTTATCCAATTTTCTCTAGCTTTATCTGTTACCCTTCTCAACTCATTGTTTATACGCCTATAGTTGGCTCTAACTTCTTCACTGTTAACGTTTTTCCATTCTCGTCTCTCATTCATTTTCTCCAGCATTTCCTTCGTGATCCATGGTTTTCTGATTTTCTTCTCTTGTTTTCCAATCTCTTTATCCAAGGTATCCTTGATACTGGTTTTAATATCTTCCATTCTATGTCAACGGTCTTCGGTTTGTTTTCCAACTTTCTAAAGTTATCTTCCAACTTCATGATGACTACATTTTGCCTTTCTTTCAGTTTTTCTAGGTCCCAGGCCTGTCTTTCTCTTCTCGTTTTTCTTATTTGTTTGAGCTTTGTACTCACGTCAAGTATTAGAAGTCTGTGATCTGAATCAATATCCGCTCCTTGCAATGCCTTGGCGTTCTTTATGCTGTTCCTGAATCTTTGTTTTACAAGGATGTAATCTATTTGGCATCTCATTCTATCTCCTGGGCTTTTCCATGTATATAACCTTCGTTTATGGTTTTTGAACCATGTATTAGTCACTACAAGGTCATTATTTATGCAGAATTCTACGAGTTTCTTCCCTCCTCGATTTCTCTTCCCAAGTCCGTATTGCCCGACAACATTTTCTTCCTGTCCTTCTCCGACTATGCTGTTCCAATCTCCCATTATTATGCAGTTTACCTTTCCTCTTCCGTCTTCTTCGTAAATTTCATTAATTTGCTCATAAATCTCATCAATTTCTTCATCTTCATGAGCTGACGTTGGCATATATACCTGGATTATCAGAATGTCCACTGGGACTGCTTTTAGCTTTATTGCCATCAGTCTATCGTTCGTTGCTATTACCTTTGTCACACTTTTCATTATATCTTTCCTAAGTACCAGAGCTACTCCTATTTCCCCACTATTTCCTCCAGAATTAACTACCGTGAATTCTTCTGAGTCGAACTGTCCTTCTCCCTCCCATTTAGTCCTATAATGTCAACTCTATTTCTTCTTTCAAGTTCTCTAGCTTTCCTGCCTTTCTCATAGTTCTTACGTTCCAAGTCCCTATTCGTAATTTACTTTCGACAAATGTTTTCCTCAAGGCAGTCCCCGCCCGGAGATCCGATTGGGGGACTATTTTACCTCCGGATTGTTTTACCTCGAGAGAACTCATATTGTCCAACCATATAATCATTACTAGGGATTGTAATGTGGTAGTTTCTCTCTTGCTTTCCACATCGCAGTACTGCAGCCGTTCAAATCGTCCTGATCACGCCTACAGCTGTATTGGATATAGACCCAACCAACATTATTCGTTTTCGGCTCTATACCATACTGACAGTACTGCTGCCTACTGCCAGGCATGTTGATAGTTTAAAGTACAATGTATAGTATTAATAATAAAGTTAAAGACAAGAACATATTAAAAACAAGGTACAAAGAGAAAAGAGTAAAAACAATACAAAACATACCTAAATATTAAAAAGAGCCGAGATAGAATGATTAAGTTTCAATTCAACACTATATGCATACCTACCCGTAATTTTTGGCAGGAAATCACACTAGCTAATTCAGTTTTTATAACACGGACAACGCGAAATGTCATTCTAGAACTTATCCCCTGGCAAATATTTTTACCATGAACTTCCATTAAGAAAACGAGCGAATCATACAAATTAATTTTGTCTCTGAAATCGGCATGATATAATCATCCTAAATCCCATCTCTCTTGAACGTAGATAATGATTTTGGAGAGCGCTAAAAAAATAAATAACCCATCTCTTCAAGAGGGTGCGTCACGTCGAAACCAACTTTGCGGTTGCAAACATCCGGAGGAAAACTCAAAAATTCCATATCGCCCACGTTTACCCGACACCCCCAGCGAAGCGTGAGAGGAGAGCGTTTTGGTGTGCGAATGGTAATCGATAACTGTCTTAAAGGTCTCTTCAAGTGGGCGGACCTCTCTACAGGGTTCCGAAAATGGAAGATTTTCATTTAGTTAGTCAGATGCTTCAGACGTGGGCAGACGAGCTTTGAACAATTAAATTCCCTTAACAAAAATAAACTCGGGTCTATCTTTACTCGGAAACGTCATCGTTCAAGTCGGGATTTTTTAAAAATGACGATCACCGTGAGATTCCCGACGATCGATCGCTAAAAAAGTAATTTATGTTTACTTTGCGACTAGTATGTTTTTGATAGCTTTTTATGATGACCCTAACCGACCGCAAAAAATGACACACGTTAGAAAATTGAATGACCGAGGACCCCGAATGGGACTGCCATAATTGTGTTATTTGTGGTGCATCAACTTTTAGAACGCAATACAATTGTAATTGGGAATAAAGATTAATTTTGCAACATTAATTCATACATGAAATATATGCAGTCAAAACTTGAGGCCCGGGTTCGAGTCTTGGTTTGGGCATGCTGTTAGCCTCTACGGATTTGTGTTAAACAAATAAAGGAAGATGTAAATGTGGCGCGTATTAGGCACTTTTGTAGCGGTAGATTCAGCAAGTGAGTTTAAATTTTCGTTGCTAAGCAACTAAGCATGATTAAATTCGGAGATCAGATCAGTTCTTTCGTCGTGTCAGGATCGCGACCAAGTTCTGTAGTAATCAAGTCGTGTATAATTCGAATGTTATGTACTTTTTACGTTATTTTTCGGATTTCTAACTTTGATCATCACCTTGGGTCAATGCAATTTTTTAAAATCATAAAATCATAAGATAATATAAGACTTTCATTTCGTATCATTAACCGCACCTAATTGGTTTTTTCTTGTCCTTGTTGCTTTCGTTTACGTCTGTGATTTTACGTTTTGCTGTTTCACGTGAAAATATTGAAAGTGTAAGTTTTTCTGTTCTTGATACCCAAATACCTCCAATTAACTTAATAGAACCCTCTCTAAGGTGGATAATTAGGTCCCATTAGGTTATTCGTTAAAACTCGAAGATTATCTAACAGATTGATATTTCCTCCGGCAATGTTAGCTTAGAAACAAGATTAGCTTATCTCTCTCCGTGTCACGACTCTGAAGAATTCTTTAACTGTGTCATCACAAACGCGTGATGTGGTCTTTCTTTAGGGGACGGCATGATATTTCAGGGGAATACAGAAAAATCAGGGTAGCTACTCCTCGCAGGAATTACTACGAGAAAACGTTGCGAAATATTCCATTCTGAAACTGCGATTAAAATTCATTTGTGAGAGAAATGAATTCAGAGCAGTAACTAGGGTGTGGCGAAGGTGGTATTGGCCATATGCGCTGCTCGCAAAAGGCCCACCACCATTCCCGCTAGCACGTAAAAAATTATCTTACTATTTGAGAAACATTTAGATGACGCTCAAATACTATGTACAATCCTTTTAAATAGAATGATATTTTTGTCTATTACAACGGAGGAAAATAATATTCCACAAAACCTTTTTTTTTGAAAGGGGTTGCTCTGAATACATTTGAAAGTGCCTCTCGCGGCATTGCTGTTATTATTCATATATTTATTGCTGCTACACTTGAGAAGTTGTTTGCTTTCGTTCGCTTTTGTTTGTTTTTCATTTGGTACATGAAAATGAATACCGAAACATTTCAATTCGTATTTGATTTTGTTTATGCAGACCGCTTCAAGGTAATAGGGAAAGTGGCGAAATTAATGTTTTGAGCAAAAAACGTACGGTCATGAAATTATTTGTCATAAAAAATTTTGTTCATATATGTAATTTCTAGTAAAATAACTGAAAAATAATTATTTAAAATAATTATATGCAATTATTTACATATTTATCCCTATATATTTGAATTTACCTCCAACAAAAACCTGTTCATTGCCAAATATGAATCGTTAGCAGTAATTAATATCGTTAATACACTAAAAGTTGAGTCAATGTCGTTAAATTATCGATAATAAGTTAATCCAATCTTCATGGTCAAAGGCAAGAACAATATCCCTAAAGGTTATGTTTATTAGTTCTCCAAAAATTGGATTATAGTTTTAAGAAAACCGTATCTTCTTTCATGTACCTACATTATTTCCGAAATGCTTCCTCAAAATCTTTAATTGACAACGTAACTTACGATTATATCATCCTTAAGACATTTTTCGGAAATCGCAACAAATTTTCTATTTATATCATAGTTTATTAAAAATTTTATATATTCTTTGTTCGAGTGTATATATAGAGCGTGCATTATTTCGTTAGAATTTGCAATTTGTTGAAACCTGATGAATAGATATCGGAAAAATCCATTAATTACATTAAAAATTTGCAAGAAATTCAGGGGAAAATATTGAATTTAAATCTTCCTGTCCCCTTATTTTTTCATTACGTACAACTTGATTTCTAGGGTGGAATGACTGGTAGGTGACTTATTATTGTATTTAGTTATAAAATGACTGTGTGAAAAGTTAATGAAGACATTTGTGCTTTGAGAATAAGAAAATAAAATATAATTTTCTGCTTTTCTTTTCGAAGTCATCTTTACTTTGCCCAAATGATTACTCAAAGAACAAACCATTTCATTTTTTAATTAGAACATTTTTTACCGTTATACGTTTAAACAATTATATGATCTGGAAGCGATTATCATTTTATTCATACAATACTATGTTGCCCTTGGTATTTAAAATGTGAATATCTGTCTAAGTCGAGGGGGTGCCGGTGGTGTAGTGGTTAGGACGCTGGCTGCTATTCGCCTGCTGCTTGAAAAGGCAGCGGACACGAACTGCGCAAGTAGGATGTTTTCCAAGGTCGCCCGGCCCCATGTTTGTGTGGTTTGAGGAGACCGCGCAAATTCAGCGTTCCATCCTTCGGAAGAGACGTTAAGCCGTTGACCCCCTTGGTGCTCTTCGTTAAGAGTAGGCTAATGCCGGCACCGTGTTTCTCTTCTCCCTTGTGATTGTGTTCGATGTGGAAGGAGCTATGGCTGTAATAGTCCAAGAGGTTGATCAGCCAAAAATACAAACACACACACTGTCTAAGTCGAACTCAAAAATAAATTAATTATACTGTATCTATCTATGTCAGGAAAGAATAATAATTTTCAAGAAAATTTTGCACGCGAACAAATTTCCGGATAGATTTATTTTTGGTGTTCTCGTCCATATTAGATTTGAAGCATATACCGGTCATCGCCTCGGTGAATCTAAAAGTATAACTAGGGCGAATAATTCATGAAAGTTTATCGCTACTTCGTACCTCAAAATACAGAAAACCTGAAGATTAACGTCGTACCATTTTGTATCACTTGAGTTTTATAAATGTTTTTAAATTGATCGCGGTAATCAGTCCGAGAACTGGGATTAAATTAATGGCTTCTAAAAACTTGAAGCGTCTTACTAAAACATAAAATATACGATAGCGTTACCAAGGCTACCACTAAAACCTAAACTTGAATTAAGTTTTTGAAAAAATATAAATAATCGCAACACAAATTTCTATTTAATAAGTTGGAATTTTTAGGGTGTGTAAATCAAAAAAACATTCATATTAGCTGGAATCGAGAGAAGAAGCAAGTTGGCTTTGAAATAAAACTAAAACAACTCTTGAAAACATTCATAGAACAAATAATATATGCCATTGCACGACGTTTGGCTAATGGTACCTCGAATGGAAGACTTACGAGAACTTTCTTATCATGGTTCTAACGTGGCCAAATTAATCTTGATAGGAGGAGGAAATTTTATCCGGGAAATTAAGGGTGACTGGAAAAGTCGGTACTGACAAATAATGAGGGTTTCGAAATTGAAAGAAGGATGTTTGTTGGGACTAGAGGGAAATTTGATATGCGTAAATATCTGAGAGATAAAAATAAAATTGGAAATGGAAATGGAGGAAAATATGATTTTTTTAATGGTTAAAAAAACGTTCAAAAGAAATATCAATCAAGCGTATTCTTAAATTCCAGTTTTTTTAGAGCCAGCAGACAATGTCATGGACTCAGTGTCTGTTCCATAAAGTCAATACTACTGCAAAAGACGACTTTCAATTGAAATCATTCTGCGACCTATATATTAAATCTGCCATTCGCTGTGTTATTCACTGTCAAGTCTCCAAATGAACTCTAGAAAAATTCCTTTCTTTAAGATAGATATTACAATATTTTTCGTTTTTCCAAATTAGGAACTAAATTATCGATCGTGGAAGTCCTCTTATATCTGTTATTTCATGTATCTCATTTGATTTTACAGTGAATATTTATGCAAAATGTTGGAACAGGAAACTGTTGCAGTGAATCGAATGATTCAACGCTTACAATTCTTATACTAATTTGAATAAAGTGGAGATTTCTCGTTAATTTAAAATTCATCTTGTTACTTATATTGCCGAACAATATTTGCTTATAGACTTATATCGTTTTTTATCAGCTCTCCTATTTGAAAATTTACGAAAGTACATTTATTGGACCGTGATAAAATTCACTGAAAGAAATGCAATCTTCTATTTCTATACACTGGATTTCTTTACTTGCAACGACGCAGAGCATTGACTGCATTTAGCCATAAAATATATATATATCTCACAAGAGCTTGCCAATGTTACCACTTGTGAAACCTTTCAAGCCTTTCAGCGGTATGTTTCAGATTTTATTTTCAGTAGTTCAAGCATCTTGACTTTAACCTATAACCCCATAATATCCTATTCTCTTTTTTACTATTTTTAAACGTTTCGTTCATTTTATGAGTACAAGTGTGAATTGAACTTCGAAAAAAATCGATTCCCTTATTATTTTACGGAGCAAAGACGATATTGATTTCCTTCCCTGTGACCGAAGATTTTATTTTTATAACGTACGCCATTTATAATAAAAATTAATGATTTCAACTCCTTCAAATTTGTTCAGACTCTATTCTGAAGAGATAGAGTATATGAGGTATGCAGAGACCACGTCGGACAAGTTAGGTTGGAAGTCGTATAAATACCGGCTTTTAACTGAATTCCAGACTAGTGGCTTCAGTTACAAAATGTCTGCTTTAGTAAGGTTTATTGACGTGACCAAAATGAAAATAAGACGATTATGAATTGTGCCTTTTAAAATGTTCCTGTTGCTAATTCGAATATCACTATGCAACAAGAAGGCATTGAGTTTGTTTGTTGATAACATTTCGCGTGATCCGTAGCTGCTTAGTAAACATGGTCTTTATATAAAGAAAATTATGTATAACAAACTCAAATCGGTTTTGGTTTTATGAAAACCCAGCCTTATTTAAATAAGAGAAGAAGGGTAACTTTGAGCTATTTGAGTTTTACAGATGGTTTAAAGAGAATAGGTATTCCTAATGTGTTATGTACGATATGCAAGACTTACTACATTTGTGTACTTTCATTCACCTTGCTTTACATCTGAACATATATAAATTAAATTCCTTTATAAGGATATTGTGAGTGCAATTAAAGTTTCCATTTAATCATTGCATGGGCATAAACTCAAATTTTTAATGTTAATTCCTGGTGCTGACTCAGAGGCAGATTGCTAAACAGCAGTGTTTATCGCTATTTAATTGAAATCTAAAAAAACTTTACCTCTTCAAAATCCTCTACATGACTGAAATATAGGTAATTTTCGTATGCATCAAACGGTCAAGTTACATGATTTGGCAGAAAAGTATTAGATCCAATTTAAGGTCAATTGCCAATGAGGAAGACTACTTTTACAACTGAGGTGAGCATCTTGTTTATTCAACAAGTTTAGGGCTAGAAGATTTTTCTATAATATCAATTGCCACAATCGATAAAGGTATCTCGGAAACTCATATGAGTTGAAAAGGTACAGAAATTTAATTTAATATATAAGAAATATTTCAAATAGTTTTTATGGTTTTATCATTAATTAACGGCTCTTAAAGACAGTTAATTTCTCATTGAAATGGCAGGAGACCGATAGAGTATGAATATTAAACCTGGGGTACTTAAACATTTTTCTTCTTCATCTTTCATGCATGACTTGGGAATCAAAAGTTACGATGTTACGACTAAGAATAACGTTCAAAAATAGATAAATGTGACAAAAATTTGAATTATAGCGCTATAAACATGAATTATCTATCTTAAAACTAGTGTTAATCATTTCATTATCACTTTACAATGTACAAAAAGTACGCTACCATTAAAAGATGCTCAAGAGTTGCGCCAGCAAAAAGATTGAAGAGCCCTGGTATAGAAGATAGGAAAATTTAATAATTTGTAGTCGGATATTTAATATTCACAGACTTGTGCCAATCAATTAATCCGAGTTGTACCTTTTTATTTTCTCCGAAAAGGAATATCCAAGCAGCAGCCATGTCCGGGAGGCGCGGGCCCATAAACCCGCCCCCTCCTCCACCCCCTCCTCACGAACCTCTCATAGTGGTGGAGGAGGCAGAGGGAGGAGAGGAGGAAGAGGACGGGGACGGAGAGGACAATTCCCTGGAGGAAAGGTGCGAGGACGAGGAGTCCCCTCCTCCCACTCCGGGACTCCTGTGTCCCGACATACGCGATCGTCGCAAGAGGTCCCTCCCGACCCCCTCTTGCGTCTCGGGCATAACCGCCAGCCAGGTGAGGAGGCTTTCGGAGCGGGGCACGGCGCAGACCAGGAGGGACGCCGCATTCCTAGCGACCCTAACGAGCGCCCCGGCACCCGGAAGGCGCCATTCCGTCACCATCTCCCGCGTCCCTCCGCTCCCAGTCTTCCGGCCCAGGAGGGAATCCCTAGCGGGATGCGCCCCCATACGCCCCTCCGATCCGGCGCCGAGCTTCCAGCTTCAGCTCGACATCATGGACGACATAGCGGAGGTGAAGGCGCGCAAGGTCAGGCTCAAAGTCAGGAAGACACAGAGCAAGGAGAAGGTATGCGAGGTGCAGCACTTGGACTCGGCCGGGGGATTCCTGAAGGCGCCCACGGCGTCGGGGCCCAGCAGGAGGCACTCGGAGGGGGCCCCGTCGCGGGGGAAGAAGGGGGGAGGCATCGTGTGCTCCGACACCGACCTCGTGTCCCTGCTCTCACTGTCCCCGTCCGGTTCTCCACCCACGGGACGACAAGAGGAGCCGGAGGTGGCTTCCCCGCCTCCCTCGCCGCCTCCGCCCGTCGCGACCGTGGTGGCGGCGCCGGAACCCCCGACGCCGACGCCTCCAGGGACGCCCAAGGCAAACAAGGTGGTGTGGGACGGAGGAAGCGGTTCCGTGGTCGACGCTCACCAGTTGGGGACGGCCATCGAAGAATACCTGAGGCTCCAGGATATGGGCTCCACTTCCACTCAGACCTCTCCTTCGAAGGGGGCAGGGAAAACCGGGGAGGCTATCGGGGGAGGGGGCGCCGCGGCAGGGGCGGCAGGAGCGGCAGCACCGACAGCACCGGCAGCACCGGCAGGACCGGTCGCGGGGCCGAGTGGCGGAGGTACAGGGACCAGGGGTGGGGAAGAGGCGGGAGGGTCGGAAGGGAACACCGAGTCTTCCCTCTGCTCCACGCTCAAGGACCTGTTCGTGAAATAAGGAATAGAAGGGGTCGATTCGGGGAGGAAGGACTTCCGCTACCGTCGGGTCCCGCAAGGTCCCGTCTGGTCCCGCCGGATCCCGAAAGATCCCGTCGGGTACCGCGGATGTTCTGAACGGCGAGATAACGTGGCTCTGATCTGGATGTCTATATAAAACAAATATATCGATCCGTAAATAAAACTCGAGTAACAGCAGGATGTCCACACTTAAAAAGCGTAAAGATCAATCATTTCATTCATTCTTCGCAGGGACTGAAGTGCTTTTTATAACGAGCACCCGCATGTCGACGTTGGTATTGATGTTTCTTTTTTTTAACAGCTCGAAGATATTGATGGATATAGTAGCTGATAAGCGGTTCGGGTCACTCCGTTAAGCGATTTTCAAAATCGTTAGGTCTACCTCCTCGTCCTTATCCAAATCTACCTCTCCTGTCTTCCACCGTCTAATTCTTTCCAAATCGATACCTTTACCACCCTCTCAATATCCTACTTAACTCCATCCATTCCTCTTTCTCCACCTTTTTCTCTCCCCCTCCACATTCTGTCTCTCTCACCTTTAGTCTCCCTCACTTTTAGTCTCCCTCCTGTCTCCACCTCCAATTTCAAATACATTTCTTTCGTCCTCCGCTTTCCTCCACCCACGAATCTCATTGCTATCCTGCATTCCTCTCTCTCTCTCTCCAACTAAAGCAGAAAAACCCTATAGATTAACGTGACACATGAGTAACGCTTACGGATTCCAATGGAAATATATTTTGCACGAATCGAGAGCGAGGTATCAAAATAAAAAGATCCTGGTTTCCCATGGCCAGCAACACAAAGTATATAAGTATAGATAGGAGAATTTTAAAGTGATAAAGGCTGACGATTCGAATGATAGAGTGCTTAAAAGAGCAATGCGGCGATGATTTGTATGCATTTTAGTCTGCAGTCGGACAGGAGAAAATGGAGGGAATAAATGTTAAGTGGACCGTATCGTTTACACATTGTTTCGGCAAAATGTTATATAAATAAGTTCTAACCGTCGCTATCAGTTTATTAATGCAGACAACATGTGATGGAATGGCAATCGTGTATACGCCGTAACAATGATCCGGAATTATTTATCGGTTGATAATAATAACAAGCTCAGGACAAACCCATGGCTCTTGAGCTAACTCCTTTCCTGGGAGGACGTTAAACAAATAATTGGTTGGCGTGAACAGGTGCCGAATTAAAATAGCACATGTCATTCAGCTTAATTGGGATAGGTTACATGGTACCTTCCTATTCCTCAAAAATAAATACAAGTTTGGGCCATTGTTTCGAAGAACTCGCTATAAGCTAACAAAACGGGTAAAGGTTCCGTTTGAAACGTAAAAGCGGTATTCGCCTACGGTTTCCTGCTTTCCAAACAGATAATGTAACTCGCACAACACTAATTGCGTTCTCTTTTTATAACAAAATAGGTTTAACACCGAACTATGTTTGCATTTTTCACCCCAGTGCGTGCCAAACGACACGAGATGATATCGGGTAAAATCTGGAGCGAAAAACGCAGGTGGAGAAAATTTTTATTCCTCCGCATTCACCCAGTGAGTCCACCTCGCATACGGGGAGAAAGAGAGGACCTTTTGTATTTAAATTTTACTTCCACCTCTTTGTCGCAAGAGGGCGGAAGCGGTTGATTTTCTCCCCGTAAAAAGATTTGTTCCTCTTGATGCCAACCGCTTGCAGTTTTACGGACAGAAATGAGCGTTTGATTAGGCTTTGAGCTGAACGTTTGCGAGACTTTTCTAAAGTGTAGATTTTTTTGGAGCTTCCTTACCCCCTAAGGCCGCTCCTCTCTGAGATAATACGCTTCCTTGATAACTGATCTAAATCATCGGAACGTCCGACGACGTGAATTCGCCACGCGGACTCCGACATCGTATGACAATCATTAACAATACTCTCAAGTTCGTGGTTGACCCTCTCGCAAAGAGAGGGAGCAAGACGGTCGTTTTGAATCTTTTTGGCCGTAAAAATAACCATGGGAAGCCAGGCTATAGCATTTCGGCAATCAATCATAAACGCTTTACATACTCATATTTATGTGTCATTTTCCATTCGTAAGGCAGGAACTAATTTGATTAACTGTGTTAGTTATACTCGGTATGGAGAAAAAAAAATTAGAATACCAGTACTGATAAAAAAAGGTTGGATCACCTATACGTTGAATTATAATTGTTGTTCAAATCTTCCGACCAGTATCTTGATGTTATGTCATGTCATTGGTATTTAGATCTGCGTTTGAACGTTCCCTGTACTTTAAAGTGGGTATTTGAAAGTTGGAAAAAAATTGAAAACGAATGGGGGTTTCGTGAAATGAGCAGAAAGAGAATGTGATAACAATATTGAGAGGTTTGTTTTAGATTTATATGTGACGTAAATATAACAATTTATAGTATATTTTTAAAAACTGCTAGCCACTGTGAAAAGTTAAACACACTAAAAAATGAAATCTATGTGTTCGTATTTTAAATTTGAACCGGAGAAATAATGTTCCAACTCGAAAAAATAAATCAATGCTGGTTTTGGTAAGAAGTTAAATCCGCTGCGCCTCATGACAGCGAGCGAGATCGTTATTTTAAAAAATTAAGCAATTGGCATGATGGCTTTCGTGATCCATCGTCGCGCAATATTGTTTCTTCGGGGAGCAATCACGAAGGAAATATTTTTATGTTGTACTAATTTTATGGACCAGTGTTTTGTGATGGAATGAATATTTGGGCAATAAATATTTTATAGTTACAATATGTGTTCATTTATTTACGCCTGAAACCGGTGAAATTTAGTTTTATTAATATATGAATAAAGCAGGAGATGAATAAATTTCTGATGTATTAAATTGTCGTCAACGTCATTAGGAATTCCTAAAAGGAATTTTGATGGAATGGATGGAGCTTTCGTCTCACTCAATTATTCAGGCAAAGGAGAGGAAAATAAAAAGATGGGATCAAGTCTGCGAAGAGAGGAAGTTATTCCGACAAAAAAGTTTCTCCATCTCATTATAAAAAAGGCGAATCGGCTGAATTATTCATATAACATAAGTTTAATACTCAAAGAAGCAAGACTTTCACTCGCTAAGCTAATGTTTGGTAATTTATTCTATACATTTTAAGAACATTCCAGTAATTTAATATTGATATTGTTGGTAAATATAAAATAGTATACATTAAATGTTGACGTTTCCTCGATATTATGGTTTTATATATTATGCCTCTAAATGTGGAGTAAGAGAGGAATTGTTTTTATTTAAGCCTTGTGAATCAAGAAGGGAATGCAGAGAGGTGTCGATATGTCAATGAGAAAATTCTTATAATTCGCTTGTTATTCTAATACACCGCCGCATTCGGGATGTAAAAGGAATATCTCGAAGAAGTATTCATCCCGAACTCCTATCGTGACATAACTAGCATATATCAAGGAATTTGTCATCGATTTTTTTTAGAAGTAGCCCAACTTTTTGATGGAATGTTTAAATTACTCAAACTAAATGTTTAGTAATCGGCTCATATGAGTTAATCAAGCGGTTAATCTATTTGAGTCACTTATGTGGTGATTTAATCATCCATTAGCGGGAGAAGAGAGAGAGAGAGCCAGAGTGCAAAGAAAGATAAAAATCTTAAATTTTTGAGCAAATATTCTGGTAAAAACCAAAACACGGCTACATTACGTAAGAACCAGCAATCACGAAAAAATCATGACGGAAAACCTTGTCGGGTGGTTGTCAACCTTAGTCAAACAAATAAATCATCAATTTGTGAATGTTTATAGGTAATTAAGGCAATACATTTTTGATTTAATGAATTGATAATGGCGTAGTGCCGACAAATGGATAAGTCCAAAGGTTGTGGATACCCGAATTTTCAAACATAAAATCATCTTTCATTTGAGGGTGCTGCAAAATTCTGCTAATCTTTGAAAGAGCGCATACAAAAGGTAAATTTACAACATTTTAGATCAAATTTTTAAATGATTGATTTCGTGTTACCGATGCAAATCATCCCTATCCCATCCGGATTTTTGATAAACTATGCAACTATATTGAAAATTCATTCGGCAATAGAGAAGAGAAAATCCCGCATCTGGCAGGTCATGCCTTAACATTTTGTTGTTCTCTGCCAGGATTGTTCCGACATTCTTATTTTCTGGTTCCGATCCTGTGTCGAAATTATTCCGATACGTCGAAAAGGAAAATTATTTTACGGAAGTGGGACAAAAATCGCCGCTGCATACTCTATATGCCCCCTCTCTATAGCTTATTCTGTATTGTAATGCCATTCTATAACAATTTTCAACTTTTTTGCTTGCGAAAATAATATTTTTTACCCAAGTAAATGGCATCTGCTAACCAAAAATATCGTCAGGATAAGGATAATGTTCTGCAATGTAAAAAAACTTTGTTTAAATGCTTGTAAACTAAATTATATTGGATATAATAAAATAGTGCATATATACCAAATTCTTTAACAAAATAAATGGACATAAGGAGGTAATCAAAGGAGAGAAATTGGACCTCAAAGGGCTAATCCTCGCACCAGAGTTTTGCTGACAAAATTCTGAGAAAAAGATGCGAGGATTTTTTAACAGTAATCGCCGGTAGTATATATTTTCCAAATCTGATTTTAACACAGTTCACACATTTCACGATGTTAAAATATGGAAATGAATTTTCATAAATATAAGTAACACTCAATTGGTTCTTAGAATTGGGTTGTAGGTACGTACCAAAGTTACTCATGATCATAAACTTAAACACTTATTCCGACCTTCAGAGACAAGCGGATAGGGCGCACTCTATAGTTTATATCCCTTGCTGTAATATATCAATTTAAAGATGACGCATACTTGAAGCGTGAAAGTCGTGGATTATACTAAAATTTTATTTCGTTAAAGTAATTTTCCTCTACGTAAGGAAAAGCTTAATGCTTGTGACGACTTAAGATATCATAAAATCATAATCAAAATTAGATTAGAATATATTCAAGAAGGATTCATAAATATGGAAATCGGCGCAATAAATCACACCCCTTATGCATATTAACGAATAAATGACGTCATCCATCTTTTTTATCATGTGCCCTTTCTTTGAACGCGCAGCAGAATTTTCTCTAATAAAAGAGAATATACGAAAATTCTACTCGGTGTTTGAGAAAAATGAATCGAGCAATTTTTCTCCGTTCTCCTTTATGAAGCGTACGCCATTCAGGGAGAAAGCGTCATTCGCTCCGAAACGGCAATAGGAAATTTTATTTGAGCCTCAAGTGTATAAAACGTCATTAAACCTCGGCAAATATCAATTTCCTAATCAATCGTCTTTTTAGAGTTCTTTTATAAAATAAAACACGCGACTGAAGGAATGCGTATCATCGAATGTAATTCAATTTGAAGCGCTACCAAACATTTAGCCTTGTGTAGATTAGTAGTAAATAATATAGCTATTAATTTATGAAGTACTTTCAACGTTACCTTCTATTACCGAAAAAAACTATGATTAATCTACCCAAAATGAAGAAAAGTTAATTTCTCGATATCCATGCAAATCTTATCAAAAGTTGCAAAATTCGATGTAGATAGGAATATCATTTAATTTGGAAAATATTTCATTTTCTCTCAAAATAAAATGGTATACTTGAGTATGCTGCCGAATATCACAAAAATGGTGATTAATCGAATTGACAAAAGAATCCAGTAGCCATACAAGAGAGGAAAGATGCACACCGCACGCGTGCATGCATGCGAGGCAGAGGCGTTCTTTACGATTTATGCAATCGTGTCAAAAAAGATAAATATTATTGGCTCAGTATATTGTCTAAGAACTGAAAAATGATATGCTAAGGAAATATCGAATTTTCGATTCACCGATTTATATCCGAATCAGTGGTCATTAATAAAACAATCGGCAATTATTTAAAACATACCTCACTCGAATAGTAGTAATATAGCCTTTTTGTTCACGTTCATTCCTTCGTCGTACATAACACATTTCTTTTCACTTACAGACGATGTGTATGCGTAAAGGAAATAGACGTATTTACGTTCATTTCTTCGTCGTAGATAATCCATTCTATTCATTTAACAAATATTGCGTGCGCACGAAAGAAAATTAAACTATTTAAGCATTTACAGCGGATATTGTTTACTTCAGTTGCCACGAAGATTGTTTTCGTTGACAAAAATTAATAAACACGGGAAAAGTTTTCCAAGTCCAAAGTAAATTACTACTTTATAATAAGTTTGATTTTCTTGAAATCGCCTACTCCTTCGATAAAAATGCACTGAACAAAACATATGCTATTTAATTAGTTCTACAAACTTAGTTTGAAGATTTTTTGTTATAAGTGATATTTTACGAGATATAAAGAAAAGTTCATTTTTTGTCACCAGTATCCCGATTAGGCTGTATGAACCATTTATATCATTTTTTATTTTCCTTGCCCTTATATCCTAAATACCAAATTTCATGAATATCCGTCCAGTAGTTTCGGAGACGCAACATGCGGACGGACAGACGGATGGACACGACCAGACCATAAGGTGTTCTTTTTTAATTTTTATATAGAACGCCTAAAAAGGCGAAGAAAACCAGTTTTAACTACCAAGTAGCTTACATCAGTAGCGGTTCAGCTATAAAAATTTCTTAGTCTGTTTGATCTCGTTTCCAATATTAATCAGCATAATCGAGCCAATTTGGACCGATCATTTTAAGTGTCAATCGAAGACGTATTGGCTGTCAGTAATTTAAGATGATGCAAAAGGTGAAGAAGGCTATCGAGAATGAAAGTCCAAGGTACGAGAAGTTTGAAAAAGAAAGTTCTCCCGGCGTCAATAAAAGGCGCGAGATGATTCCGAAATTCTCCCGAAGCGAAGTTGAGTGACAACTGGAATTTGAACTTGCTTAAATGTATTAAAAGTTTCGAAAAAACGAAAAGAATAGTAGGTGGTATTTAAATCCCAGCTTGATGAAAATGAAAAATAAGTGGTGCATTTCTGATATTGTAGTATCTAACTTCTAGATACCTAGGAAGCTCAAAATTAAGCATATATTTATTTATTTATCCTTAATAAGGCGAGGTTGAGGCCATATGGCCCCTTCTTCCACCTAACCATTTTAATACACAGTATAATTAATTTATATGCACATAATGCAGTTCAGATCAAAACAGTGAAATAAAATTACTTCAAGATATATATATATATATATATATTGTTTTTATTTCTGTTTCACAAGATGTATTCTTCTGGAAATATTTTTGTCTTTGACTGGTTGATTTAAAAAAAAATATTTTGCATCAGAAAAATACATTTTGAAATTTTTAAAAACTATTGATAGCAAAGAAAATTTTTCCTAGTAAATAGTTATATTTCTCATGCAGAAAGTTCTAGTCATTGTGCGTAAAAATGTAAACATTTTTTATTTGAAAAAGCCTAATATGTGAGGAGTAAGAAATCTAGGCATAAAGTGGAATAAATGCTAAAAAAGACAAAGAAATTTTTTACCATAACAGATTAATCCTAAGAAAACGCATTTCTTAAGGTACAGGACAAGTGTGTGTTTCTATCTATTAGTATTCGGAAATGGATGGATGCTATATGGCAAGAATAGGAAGCAAGCCTACAGAATGAAGCATATATCGTCCAAAAATATGTGATATTACGATGAAAATCATTAAAATCTAGGCAATAAAATTATTTAGTTCTATGGCACCATTGCTGAAAATATAACAATTCATTCCAAAGAAACAATTTGTTAAACAGCTATAATCATGTCGTTCCATTTCTAATAAGATCCATGGAATAATTCCGTAGAGAAAATTCAATCGTAAATTCACAATAAACAGTAATCCGTGAACCATCCTGGGAAAATATAAACATAAAGATATAGTTATATAGTTTACATTCCTTAAAAATATGTTATTGTGAGAAAACAATGAATAAAATTTAAATTTAAATGTAAGGTTTAACGATAGTTCGCATTTTGGTTCAAAAATTTTTTAATTTATGTCAAACAAAAGAGCGTCGAAAATAAGCACCACATGGCCAAGCACCAGCACCATCGTTCAGTTTTATTTCGGCGGTAGTAGGCATCGTATTTCGGAGTGTGTACAAGCTGGACTAAACGCCGATGGAATGAGCCGTCACGAACAGATAAGTTCTAATTCATATTTTTTCGATTATTAAAAGCGAATTCGAAAACAAGGGAGTCCTTGCCTAGAATCAATATATTTTAACGAAATTCGTCGTAGAATTCCTCTTTTCCGCCATGATAGGGATATCAATAAATCGCAACTATTTATAACATAGAACGCTTGTTTTTCATTTTTACTTTCTCCATATACGTAGTATAGGGGAAAATAATGTATTCATGAAAATCGACTGAGATTTCAACGGATATACACGTTTTGAGGTCCCCTGAACACGTTTTGACCATTTTCTCGATGATGTGTGTGTGTGTGTGATAGCTTTTTGTGGGTGATCTAACTCAAAAAACTATTCATCAGGTCAACGCGAAATTTTACATTTAACATTTTAATAAAAGTCACTGAACTGATTAGTTTTCGGTAAATGTCGGTATTGTCACTTATCCGTTATTTTGAAATATTTGCTTTAATATTTAATAAATGTAAAAATGTACTGGAATAAACGTTGTAAGAAATTTAATTTTATACAACGTTTGTTTGAAACATTTTACCATATAATGCATTGTTTAAGAGATATCTTATATATTTAGCTGCTACCACCACGCCACCTACCGACTACTATTGTTAACAATTGACGCTTAGTTACGTCTTATTAACGCTCCTTTTTCTTTTCGTAATTGTTGGAGCTTTGCTGCTATATCTAATATTAGAAGGTTATGGTTTGAGTTTATTTCTGTTCTTTGTAAGGTCTAAAACTTTCTCGCAGTTTCTAAAAATATTTATTATTATGTAACCTTTTTGGAATTTTTAGAAATATTACAGATATGGAGAAAGTCATGTGTTGGGCACATCAGATTTTTCATTTAAGAAGCCGTAAACAAAGAAAGAGAATCGGAATCACTGTAATCGGACACGAAGAGGATGGATACATATAGCAAGTGGATCGATTATAGTGATATCTTTTTGTACTGCAATTTCTGTTAATATTTTGTTGACCTTAGCTGTGGGGGGTAGTGAACGTGCATGTGAATATTGAGGTGAGTATCTATTGGTAGGTGAGTGACTGCTGGTAGCTGAGTCCCTGTTCGTAGGTGAGTGTCTCCCGGTAGATGAGTGACTGATGGTAGGTGAATGAATGCCTGTTGGTAGGTGAGTGCCTGTTGGTATAGCTAAAACGCTTTAACTTCGCAGTGCGCAGTAGGCGCATTTACGGTAGGATGAGTCCATCCTCAAAGCGGGACCGCCTATAGGGGAAATGTTGTTTAGGTGTGGGCGTTTGATGCACGAACTTGGACTTGTGCGAACCGAAATTGTGTTACTGCGCATAGGCTCTGACGTCGGCTCCCCCTTAAAGTTTCTCCTTCCCTTCCCCTCTCACGCGTCTCTGGCTGCCACCTTATAGAGCGCAAGCTATAAGTGAGTGGCTGTTTGTACGTGAGTGGATGTTGGTAGGTGAGTGGCTGTTCGTAGGTGAGTGTTTGTTCCTAGGTGAGTGCTTGTTCGTAGGCGAGTTCTTGTTCCTAGGTGAGTGCCTGTTGGTAGGTGAGTGGCTGTTCGTAAACGAATGCCTGTTGTTAGTGGAGTGACTGTTCATAGGCGAGTTCCTGTTCCTAGGTGAGAGCCTGTTGTTAGCTGAGTGGATGTTATTAGGTGCGTGCCTTTTTGTAAGTGAGTTCCTGTTGGTAGATGAGTGGCTATTCGTAGGTGAGTACCTGTTGGTCTGTGAGTGCCTATTAGTAGGTGAATGGCTGTTGTTAGGAGAGTTCCTGTGGATAGGTGAGTGGCTGTTCGTAGGTGAAGGGCTGTTTGTAGGTATGTGACTGTTGGTGGGTGGCTGTTCGTACGTGAGTGACTATTGGTTGGTCAGTGCCTGTTGGTATGTGAGTGGCTGCTCGTAGGTTAGTGCCTGTTGGCAAGTGAGAGGCTTTTCGTAGTTGAGTGCTTTTTTGTAGATGTGTGCTTTTTGTGGTTGAGTGCATAATTGGACGAATTCGAAATTCGTATGCATTATTTATTTATGTATTGTTTATGTATGCATTATTTATTTGTTCTATGTATGTATTTTATTGGTATTAATGATGCATGCTATATATGTATATATATATACGTTTTTTATATATGTTTGTTACCGTGGTGTAGGGGTAGTTGTCACCCTGGCGAGCCTGCCACTGGATTACGCCTCCCGTCGCTTGGAAACGTCCACACATTGCCAAATAAAATTATTTTAAATGAATTTTTCTACTACGATATAGTTACTGACCTGGCCGATTTTGATTATTTTTGGCAAACTTGTCAACATTGAAATATCTAATCGCCTAAAGATGTATAAATAGCACCCATCAAGCAGTTATATTAAGTAGGCGGATACGTAAGTATTACACAGTGTATTTTCACTTCTTGCATGGTTCATATATGTAAAAGATTCAAATATTTATTTTTAATCGAATTCAATGTTCGTTCAGAGGGCTCTGAGAGCAGACATAATGAAGCAAACTGCACTGAAATAATTAGGTTCGTAAAATTTTTCTATCTTAGGATTTCGCAATGGAAAATGTTCGATATATGAATTTTCATTTCAAAATTCATTTTTATAAATTTTAAAAACTATGTAAAAATCTCCATACCATATCCCGAAAATAATAATAAGTGCGATGTAATTTATCATACTTAACTTATTAATTTAAAGACATATTTGCCTCTTACAGGCATATCTCTCTCAACGCTATGATATTTAAACGGAATGGATTTTATTATTTATATAAACTTATAATTTATGACGAAGAAATTTGGATCGTTTCTATCTAAAGTAAAAATACCAATCACATACTTTTCTCAGTTTCAAGAGCTTTTAACTGAATCGCAGAGGTATAGATTCTTGACTGAGGTGAAACAGTCGGAATTTTTAAGAAAAATACTTAAATGTTATATGTATATTGAAATATTGAAAAAAGAACTTTGTTATTTCCACAAATGTTTAATTTAAAAACGACCGGTTTCACTACGATCGTAGCATCATCGGGTTCTTCACATCAAAGTTCTTTTTTTCAATTTGAGTAAATTCCACCGAGTTGAGCCTTACCTCATTACTGATAGTTATATGTACGAGTATACATCACAATTTAGTTTAATTGCTTGTTTACAGAATTATCAAGTTACACCCGAACATCAATTCTGGGTCTTGTTGTTTGCAGCTCGAAACACCCACCATTATGTCACGGTAAATGAAAAAAACTTTAAATATCCTATCATCCTTCTGTTGCATAAAAAATATCTTACTGCTATTTTCTTCCAATTGAATCTTGAATTTCGAAATTTTAGTGAATAATTTCGACGACTCCGAAGTCCGACAAAGAGTTACATAAGGAGGAGTATTTAGCTTCTAAGATAAAAAATCCCCTAAACCCTGGGAATCTAAGTTAAATATGCCGCAAGTATCGATTGATACTGTCAAGTTAAATTTATGTTTTATGTAACGATCTTTTTATAAAAAAGGGTAATCCTCCTTTATAAATAACACTGCTTTGGTACTAAATTAAACGGGAATTATAACGGTAAATAGAGATTATTTTATCCACAAACGCTTTCATAATAACACTGCATTACATCGAATTTGAGCAAATATCCCTGAATGTATTGACGAACTGTAACTGTCAAGGGGATGGTCTGATGCCAAAATGAATCATAACATATCCAAGGTAATTCATTCACGTAACCTTGGGTGGTATAATTTTACGGAGCAAATACGAAGGATGTTTCTATTTATCTGCGTAAATTCCTCTCAGGGCCCATTCAAATCAACGATCCTGATTTCCCTTAGAAGGATATTGCGTTACGTTGGTATTAATCCCAAGCACGTGAAACATAGTACATACATGGATGCTAGAAGGATCAATCGCATGCAGAATAGCAGAAAAAGATACAGATTAGGTATCATGTGAAGAGCTCGTAAAAGGACCGACTAGATATGAAAGCTGAGAAGAGTCTGTGGCTTAATTGAGAAAGACGGAACAATAAAAAAAATGAAATATCATAAATACAGGAAAAGTGACCGGCATTGGACGTTCGTTGCAATGGAAAGGATTCAGTTGGAGATGAAACGATATAAAAAGTCTTGCCAATCAAACACACTAATTCGTAGAGTCAACTTGAAGGAGGAAGGGAGATGATAGGAGAATTTATGTGATTCTAGGAAACGAGAAAAAAAACTTTTAGACAACCGAAGATAATGATAACATGCTTTTGTACATATACGTTCCAAATATCGAGGATGGCTCAAGGAACCAGTGAGCTCGGCGCCTGCCAGTAGTTCCAACATCTTGTGTGCGCTTCCAAAACGTTATATTATACACCTTTTGAAGGTAGATACATTCTGGCAGCAGGGGAAATTAACTTATTGGGTGTGAGTTAAGATGGTATTTCTTTGTTGATGTGCTCATTATCGCATCAATCGCTCTCCATTTGCTTAAAGCGGTATGGAATGAAACCTTTTTCATTATTAAAAATGTATTATATATAATTATTATTACAATTATTATTATCATTATATTATATATATATATATATATATATGATTATACAGACTATTAGAAAGAGGAAGGTAAACTTGGGTTTGACATTACCTGAGAAGAGGGAATGATTAAAGATGTGTTAGAAGGAAAACTAGACGGAAAGAGGAAAGAGGCAGGAAAAGATTTCAGCTGATAGACTATTTGAAAGGGTTATCAAGATATGAAGAGGAGAACGGAAAATAGGAGGGAGTATATGGAGAACCAGGTTTAACCATGAATTATCACGAACCTGTCTACGGACAGACAACCTATGATGATGATTATAGATTATATATTACATTATATATATATATATATATATATATATATATATATATATATATATATATATATATGGTATTCGAGAAAGGGTGGACACATTTCAAATATTTTAATGAGAAAATTAATACAGCTAAAGGAGTACGGTTTTCATCACATGAAAGCGAAATTCTGAAAGTTTTACGTAATGCTACTTGTTCTACAGTTTAACCGTTCGTCGATTTCTGGGCAAAACTTTTCCTGGAAGATGGATCGGAAAAGGAAATGTGGACTTCTTCCTCTGGAGGTGCGTAAAGTACCAGGTGTACCGCGCACGAATCACTTATTTACAAAATTTGAAATACCGCATCGTCCATGCTGTGGAAGGAATTCCACCTGAAATGTGTGACAACGCTTTCCGGGCATTTGAATAACGGGTGGACATAGCGCGAGCAACAAGGGGGACTCAGATTGAAGTGAATTAAAATGTGGAAAAGTAGAGAAAAACCTTTTAAAGTTTCTGTTTCATGTGGTGAAAACTGTACCTTTCTAGCTTTGATCATTTTCTTAATAAAAAAGTTTGAAATGGGTCCTCTGTTTCTCGGACACCCTGTATATTCAATTATGTAAATAGTTTTATCATGCAGTGACCCTAAGCCAGGCGTCTCGAACACGCGGCCCACGAGGAGTATTTATGCGGTTCGTGCAGTAATTTTTAGCGCGGTTTAATTTTATAAAAGTGGTTATGTTTTCGCACTGTCTGTCCGTCTGTGCAAAGTTACATTAAAATATCTGATAAACGGTAAGAGATAGAAGACTGAAATTTGCAGTGTATATGATGCTATTTATTACGTTACCATAGAAATGTTTTGGAGTAATCGGCGGTCGACAGGAGGAGCCTTCAAAATCTTCAAATTAAGAGTCTAAGCAAATGGTTATAGCAACAAATTTAAAGTTTTAAAATTAATTATTAACTAATTACCTGCTTTTTCATACAATTAAATTACTAAATTTATAAAGAATTTAAATTTTACAATTCTAAATAAACCTCAACAAATAAAACGCTATTTTTCATATTGAGTCTGCAAATGTAATTTCTTCATAGTTATGACATGGCCCAAACTCAAATATATTCTTCACCAAAAATTTCGTTAATAACCTAAGAAATTCATTAAGCGCATTAAATCAGCAGTTCCAAAATATCTACAGTTTATTTCTCCCTTCCATATGGCTAGGGTTCAGAAGATTAATCGCATAGAGGGGTTGGGGAGACGCTCTCCGACACCAGTGGAAAAGGAGGGTGAATGCCCAGAGAATATGAAACGAAGCGCGTGCTGGGAAAGTCTGTAATTAAGAATGCGGAACACGTATTTGGTACGGTGCCGTCGTGTGGACAGCGCGCATACCTGAGTTTGTGACTTCTGTCCTAAGCCGATCAGAATAAAGAATTTTTAAAACGATTTGCCGTCCGAGAAGTCGGAGAGTTTTAATCTCTAGTGGTTATCGTCGTGACGTTATCAATATTTCCCCTCGCTCGCCTAACGACTCGGGAGTTACCCCGCTTTCAACGAATACTTGGTGAAAAAATAAGACTTTGCAATAGCAGGAAAAAAGGAGTAGAACCACGTAAATGTTTATTTTTGTCACCTTTTATTCCTCCCTCCAACTTTAGGTTTGTTAGCTCATTGCTGAAAGGTTAGTTATCTGCTCGGTTTTTTTAGAGATGTGCCGTTTATAGAAAAATTCAAGGAGAGATAATTGAAAAATCAAATCATCCGATACCCTCGAGAGGATTATTTTCTTACCAATCGATCAGAAATGAAGTTTTCAGAAAAATTAAGTGCAGTTTTATATATTACATACAAATGCTTTTACGAACCGTGTCACACAACGATTTCGCCTCGAGACATCGATAAAACCGAAGCCGATAAGATATGTCTTCGAGTGCTTCGAGTTTTTTTTTACCGTTTGTGTTTCTGCGACTATCTATGTTCTGCTGTTCTTGTAAATTGGCTATTTTTTTGTTTGAAGTTTCCGAGAGTCAGTCGGCCGAGGTATAAATACGTCCCGTACTAGTAATTAATGTTTTTTTCAGGGCTTCTGTTGGCGTACCTTGCATCGGTATGCTGAATGTCCTTAGACTTATATCAACATCATTAGTTAAAATGGGAATCCGTAGATCAAATAGCCGCTTTTCCAAGGTTAACCTTCCAGATAAATAGATAACCGGAGAGTTCTAGAAACAAGCTAAAGATATCACCAAATCAACTTGGATGAAACTGAGTTACGTCGCAATTGCTTCGCTAGTGTTCCATGACCAGCTAAATTGAGATTGACAAACTTCCCGATAAAATTTTCCAAAGATAGACGAAACGCTCTTGGCACGGATGAGACGCCCTCGCTTTGTCAACACAGAAAGAACATGTTCGGGAATCACCCAGAGGCAATAATGAGTGATCTAAAATGAGAGTTTCGGGGTATGTGTTTTAAGAAAAATTCGCAGAGCGACGAGGCGGTTATCAGGACTCGTGCGCGAGTAAATGGTGAAATTTAAGTTCAACGAGATCACGTTCGACGAATGAAACACGTTCATCGCCGTTTTTTAAGCGAATTGTGCATCGGAACGAATATAGTTATTTTGCTAGCAACGAGAACACCGTTACTTGCAATCTGAAAAGTTAAAAGCGACATCCGTGATATAAAAGAATCAGTTGGTTATTATTAAGCGTTCTTTTATCACTTCTAAAAAGAAAACTCAGGAGTATGCAAAATGAAAACTGAAAAGTTAAAAGAGAAATTTTCAGTAGTGAAATGAAGAAAATTAAAATTAAAATCAAATAAAAATAAAATATTTTATGATGTATTTCTTGTATTTAAATCAAAGAAATCAAAATAATTTTATAACGACTATTAAAAAAATATGTTGGGACCTAAAAGTTATAATTGCATGGGAACTCCAAAATCGTAGTTACGCCCTTGAATAGATACAAAAACGATACGCAGGGTGCGTCATTTCATAGTTTTGCACGGATTAACTGAGCCTGCGTAAGACCTTTGCCAACGAATCGCCCCTTTCCGACGATTTTTTTAAACATCCCCTGCCACCCGCCAATCTGGCGAATCTCGGGACAAGATTCGACACGCGTATCATTCGAGAAAACAGCCGCGGAACCTCTTTCGATAGACGTAACCTTCTAGCCCATTACGAGAAAAATTAAGTGAACGTTATCTGACGGTCTGAACCTGAATAGGTGTGGGACGGGTGGGGGAGGAGATGTTTTATCCCTCATTCGGATGAGATAGGAAGTTAACGTGCACGAGGAGAGAGCCGGGAGGGGTGGTTCGATACGTGGGAGGAGGGAGGGAGGGAGCGTGCGAGAGGGAGGGAGGGGATGAGAGGGAGGGAGGAGATGAGAGGAAGGGAGGGGGCGAGAGGGAGGGAGGGAGTGGGCGAGAGGGAGGGAGGGAGGTAGGGGGCGAGAGGGAGGGAGGGAGGGGGCGAGAGGGAGGGAGGGGGCGAGAGGGAGGGAGGGAGGGGGCGAGAGGGAGGGAGGGAGGGGGCGAGAGGGAGGGAGGGGGCGAGAGGGAGGGAGGGGGCGAGAGGGAGGGAGGGGGCGAGAGGGAGGGAGGGGGCGAGAGGGAGGGAGGGGGCGAGAGGGAGGGAGGGGGCGAGAGGGAGGGAGGGGGCGAAAGGGAGGGAGGGGGCGAGAGGGAGGGAGGGGGCGAAAGGGAGGGAGGGGGCGAGAGGGAGGGAGGAGGCAAGAAAGAGAGGGATGAAGAGAACTCGAAAGCACCTTTAATAACACGAGCAGTGAGACCGAGTTTTCGCGAGTGATAGAAATGGCCCTCGATGGGCGGCTGTCACTCATCGTTGCAGCTTTAGCCTCCTTCGTCTCCTGCACGCCGCACCGGGATACATACGCCATGCACCAGGTACGCGCGCCATCGTTATGATTAAAGAAATCAATCTCACCGGGGAACAATAGTGTCGGAGACCCACTTCCCTTTTGATGGAAACTTTTATCGTGACTATATCGTCCGTCCTTCGGTTTTAATTACCGCCCAACGATTCGACGTAGCCTTGGTGACGATTATTTTTTTACACCGGCGTTTAATCGCATCTATACGGAATTGATGTCGAATAAGGGTTACTCGTAATAGTATGCGGAGAAGATACTAAAAGCATCAATATCTCCAACTTTAACCTTTTAACGGCCGAGTGATCGTCTTTAGGACCGCTAGTCTAGCAGTGAACATGTCTTAGGGGCCCGCCATAACTTCATTTCATTTTAAACAAATAGTTTTCTCTTCATTCGAGAGATTCATCCGCCATTTTTTCTTTCTATAGAAGGACATTTATATTAATATTGCGCAATTTAACGAAATTCATGGCTTTTAAAATCGCTCACCCGAGAAACTAGGGGACTTTAAAGATTATAGACTTGAAATACTACGCGATATCGTACCAAATGTAAAAATAATTAAAATACGATAAGATTCTTCAATATCCGTAGGCGAAATTGCAGCATTTTAACGTGTTATTCCATGAAGTGGTCAAATTCTTCAGCATCGCTCGCCTCAAAAACTACTTGAAATATTTTTAACGGTAGCAATAGCACTTTATATCTTTTTTCAATTTTGACATGCGAAAACAACTCTCGACGAATCCTCATAAGCAGCTGTATGTATGGAATGCCTTGAAAATTGTAAATCTCCTTTTAAATAGCGCGACGCGGTACATATTGGCATTTCAAGTAGTGACTTGTTTATTCACGTTGAAGGTAACCTTCCTTATTCCGCAAAGTTTTCCAAACATTTTTGACAGGGTCACACTTTTATCTTCGGTAAAACTACGTCGAAGTATAAAAATCACAAAAGCACTCAATAAGTGCAGTTAGACAGAAGAATATCCTCAATCAGCAAGGGCGCAAACATCGGGATTCATCTTTTATGCTCCAAATACGGGCAAGCAGCGTATCCTTTAACCGTTTAATATATTATACTCGTATATATGTGATCTAGAAATATGTAAATACCTTAAAATCTATATAATTTGTATTTTTTACTTTTTATTGTTCTTTATTTTAGTTCTTGTTTATGGAAACCGTTCACAATTTATACTCAACGCTAATAATGGAGCTTATACAATTCCAATTTTCCCTCATTCTTTTGTCGATTTTTATTTATAAAAGAACTGCCGTACGTTTTTATTTCACAACAGCAAAAATTTATAATTATTGCGGAATTTCGGCTTGAAATTATTATACGTGGAGTTTTATAATGAAACCGACGGCCATTTTATAATGTTTATATGGCACGTTCTCAGATGTAAGTGGTTTGTAGCGGGATATATCGGATATCTAAGGTGGAATCCATCAAAGTGACATTTCCATTTTTTGCGAAGGCAGGATGAGACAGCAAGAATAAACGACGGTGCGAATTGGTATAAAGTGTTTATTTTTTATCTGAAGCGAGATTCTTCGCCGAGTGACGTCGATGTATTCAATTGTTTTTTTTATGGATCAATCATGGTCGTCCTCACGGTATTTAAAGAACGGCGTTATTTTTTTATAGCGTTTGGTTCTATTTACGAACCAACTTAAATAGACGCGCGCGGTCTTCAACCATGGCTTTATCGCAAAGACAAAATGAACACGATCAACTTACATTAATTGAAGATTTCATTGCAAAGATCACAGCTGTTTCAAGGAGGCACTAAAACGGAGGCCGTAGAAGCGGCTCAGAAAAACGTTTTTATTTCTGTACCAAGAGACGTTATTGACAAGAAAATGTGAATTTTTGCATTATTGAAATAAACGTTATTTTTTCGATGGCAGGTATGATAGAGCAAGTAAGACAATTCATCGGATTTAACTAAATCGAAGAGATGCGTAGTTGAATAAACTTCCTTCGGATTCTCTCACCCAGTCACGGTGCTCTTATATTCCAAACGAAAAATTGTCTATTTTCCCTCTGTCCCCTTCTTGTATATTTTCCTTCACGTCGCAAAATATAGTTTTACGCTGTGATCGTTATATTTCCCATCTAGTTGGGCTGATATTTTAGTACACTCCTAGCTTATTATGTGATTTTTAAATGATATTAATTTAATGCTCATGATTTTTGCGTCTATTTTAGACAGTACTTGGAGGTTATCCGCCAAGTGTCGATTTTAAATAGCTTCTTTGAGAATCAGCGATCGATGAATTTAATATCACGTGTGACGCCTGCTTGGAATTTAATTTAATGTTCCTTCCATTTTTATCCCTACGGATTCGTGACTAATTCCTGAGGGTCAAATTTAATTTTACGTCATAAACGGTTTTCAACAAAACTTACTTTGAATGTAGAAAAACAGGTTAAATATCTTTGTCTGATAGTTTCCCTTATCACCATGTGGGGCAGCCCAAATTTTAAAGCATTCAGCGTTGCTGAATTCCAAGCTCGTTACGGTTGCGCAGAAAAGTTTTAGGAATTCCTACCCGTGTTCAGAAACCAATTTAAAGTTGCCCTGCGAGAGCCTATTAGAAAGGATCTCTAAAGAAATACTAACAAAAATTCTTCGCTGCTCGTTCTGGGAAAAAATCTTATCCTCCTCAATCTATGTTTAGACTTCGACTCGACATTCCGGTGAGCGTCACAAAAATTTTTAACGGCTGACGTCTTGGAAAAGAAAGATTGACATGTGGGAAGTGAACTATAAGAGATATAACTGTGACGTATTTGTCATAATCCATGAAAGTAGATAATATAAAATCATTTATATTTATAGAATAATTTCACATTGTATGAACATGCAAAATGGCGGTAATTCGCTATTTTAGTGGTTAATTCGACTTCGGAGTGAATCATAGGCAAGGGAAATGAAAATTCCTCTTTGTATTAATCTGAGATATTAGGTTTACTTTTGGATAAATAAAAGCATTCTAGGGTTTACTTGGAATGATATTAAATGCAATCTGCAATAAAAATTGAACTTACCGTTTTAACCGTACGCACAAGTAAGTCCCTTGTTCTTTTCACAATTTTTACTTAGTTTAAGATGTGAACTTCTGATGACTCGCGTCCGTTATATGCACATGTATGTCACCATCCAATGTTTGACAATTACCGCTTTAATCATGTCACCCGCCACCCTCCACCAAATTGTCCCCACGATTTTCACGATTTCTATGCCTCATTTGTCTTTTGGTATTCATTTCGGTCTCTTGATGGCAGATGCAACCCATTTATTAACCTACGATGTCCAACGATGATCATTTATTCTGACGTCGTGAAGCTTTCATTGTCCTTTTCCCCTTTTAGCTTTCTCGCTCTTTAATTTCGTCATAGATTTTTGCAGGCATTCGTAACCAGTCGTTTCTTTTACGATCTCTCCGTTTAATCCCATTCACGCTCAAAGTTCTTTTCAGGCGCAAGGTTATTCTATTGTTCATTTTTCATCTCCATTCAAAGATGGCATTGGTCATGATGTCGTTTTTAAAAATATCTGTATGTGTGCGCAGAGGCGTAACCAGAAATCTGAATTAGAGGGTGCACCATATTACACTTTTTAACAATAAAAATGCATAAATTTATACTGCGCATAAAAAACATTATATATGACATACTGTACATATAATCATGCTGAAATGTAGAGATAGAAACAAGTCTTTTGAGCAGTCTTCGGTGAATTTCAAAAGTTAGACCCAGAGGCGTAACTGGGAGATATGGCGCCTATGGCAAAATTTTAAGGAAATACCTTGTGTACGTAAAATATGATTTTTGCTACGTTTTCATAAAGAATATTATAGTTTTAATTAACAATAACTTAATTATTTGAGTATTAAATTAATATTTATTTATGGTAAAATACACTTTTTTCATTTTTTGCTGGGAAGTTTGGCGCTTTTGCAAGCGACGCCTATGGCAAATGCCTTCGCCATACCCTAGTTACGCCACCTATGATGTGCTCCGTCTTTTTTCAAGGTTACTTCTAGCTTCTTCTTTTTGCTCTCAGATGTAAATCCAGAGGCAACATAAAAATCCAATGAATATTAACCAGTGAAAAAAAACACTGTTTTAACTTAGTCCGTTTAGCACATTGAAATTCATATTCTCTGGAACAATTAGAGGGATGTATACGCACCCTTGTATCCCCTTTGGAAGAGCCACTGTGTGCGTGTATAGATTGTGGAGGCGGTGTGCCTAGAGCTCTTGCCTTCCACTCAGCTGTTCCGGTTTCAGATTTGGCGGAAATTGGATTTTTCAACCTGGCATCGCCCCGTAACCTACTTGTGCAGTTGGAGAACGTGCAAGTCAGCTCTCCGTTTATCGGAGAGTAGAAATAAACAAAAACTCTTGAACCGTAAAGTAATCCAAATGAGCAATCATACGTCAAAAAGAGAAAAATAAAGGGAAAAAATATATATATTTATACTTACGAGTTTGCAGGACGATGGCCTACAGGGACCTGTGATCGGAAACTAGCCTAAATAGAAAAGAAAAGCGCACACAAACGCACAATCACTCTGAAAAAAAAACTCAATAGATACGTGTTTCGAGAGCCAAGCTCTCATCTTTGGTAGCTCATTTGACGTGTGATTGCTCACTTGGATTATTTTACGGTTCAGAAATTTTTATTTATTTCCATTCTGTACACCGTAGTCTCCAAATTTCATTTTCAATATCGGAGAGTAGGCTAATGCCGGATTTTTCTCCTCCTGTGTGTATCCGGAGTAGATGACCAGCGGAAAATCACCCCACCATGTCTGTGCTCCCCACATATATAAAATATATAAAATTGCTTATAAAGATACGGTTCGTCGGATTAAAGAATGCAATCTTTATTTATCGATGGAGACACTTCGTCTTACTCTCTTTCCTCCCATCTTTCGATTGTTCTCAAGGGACCGATAGCATCGTAAATAAAAATTTCTTATCGTAATCCGCAAAGATTTGAGAAATTGCCATATAACGGACGAAAAATCAATTTTACAACGGACTCTACTTAAAGACTAGCTCTACTTTTCTCACCGCAATGCCAATGATTTATTTCTGCTTCATTGATAAAGTTTTGCAACTCCTTTTATAAGTATACCTTAATAGATCTGAAATTGCCTTGTAACCGGAATGCTTGTTTGCTGATGAAATCACCTCTTTTTACTTTCTCATTTACGTAGTATATTGAGCAAGTATTGTTATCGTGAAAAAATCCGACTTCGAGATTTTTATGGAAATACACGTTTTAGATGTCTCTGAGTCCAAAAAAGTGGTTTCTTCCATGCCGTCTGTCTGTCGGTCTGTTCGCCGATCTAGGGCCCAAACGCATAAATGAAATCGAATGATATTTCGTATTTGTTTCTTCTTCTTCATTTCTTGCAGATCCCTTTTTCATAAAAATGATATTGCGCAAAAATTAAGGGTAGTTTATTCTTGGGGATTTTTGAAAAATTTTATTTACTCACAAATGGCCCTAGAGAATTTTATTAAGATCACGCCAATTGTAGAACCTAATGTCATAAATAATACTACATAGTCATATATCTCTTGAACACTCTATCTGCCGCCCGGTTACATTAAAATGTACGCTAAGCTACCTAACCTAAGCCTTATGACGTCACGCCTCCGCCGCGATCTATTCAAACTCTTACTACAGCCTTACGGTTAAACTAAATCGAATAACATCTCATATTTATGGATAATATCATTCATAAAAGACATTCTAATGAGATAAATGATATTGCGCAACAATTAAGGATACTTGATTCTTGGATATTTTGAAACAAAATACGATTTACTCAAAAATTGCTCAAAGGATTTCGTTTAAATGCATCCAAACGTACAGTCCGATGTCACAAATAAGTATATGAGAAGGCTTGTGCAATGTATATTGCGCCGTTTATTTCGTAATGGATTTGCACGGTTCAGGAGAATTGCCTCTTTCGTCGTTATCGAAACAAATGGCGTTTGCCTTTCGTGAAATCATAGAGTAAATAACCAACACCTCTCCTTAATTTGAAGTTCGTCTTTTCATACCCGTCATGCACATTGTGTTTTACTCTTTCGAATTCTTTTTCAAATCACTCGCTTCTAAAGGATTTTAGCGAACGGTTCCTTTAGCTTTTGTGGGATATAATAGGAGTACGTCTTTAAAAAACTAGGGCAGGAAGAAAAGCAATTGTAATAGGATAGGAGGAAGGATATTCAATACAAAGTTACTGTTAAATCGTTCATCACAGTATAATATACACTCCAGGAAGAAGAAAGGTAAAATACGATAAAATAAAAATCAGAGAGACACGCATGAGGAAAGGAATGGTGGAAAACTTTTCAGCCACGAGCAGAAGACAATTGACGGCTAGTGGCACACTGGGATGGAGGTAACTGGGTAGTATGAGGAGGTTGGGGATTTCAGTTTCAAAACGTTTGGGAGTAAAGTTATTACCATTCCAGAAATAACTCGATTTTTCCCTAAGGTTGGGGATTGGAGGAAGCGGAGGGATGGAATATGTGAAAGGTCAGCGGAGGTTAAGACCGGGAGAAGAGAAAGAGTTCGAGGCGAGCAAGTTCTCACTGTCAGAGTTGAATGGGGCATCATTGAGAGGGGTGCAGACGATCCTTACCGCGAAACAGTCATTAAAACGTGTCTTATGGTGATTTGCATGAACGGCCAAGAGAAGCGGGCGTTGGCTTACGATATTTCGAAGGCCTTTCATGGGTTATCTAAGAGGGTTGCTGGTGAGGTCGACATAGGTAAGGAGGTATATTACGTTTCTTTCAGGTGGTGCAATTAATCTGGGGGGCAATAGGGTTGGTGATAGGACTCGAGATAGATATGTATAGAGAGAGAGAGAAAGTACTCGCATTAAATACACAAGCTAAATCCATCTTATTACAGAATTAATTCATTATTAGCGTTTTAAAAACAACATCCGCGCTCGATTTGTCTCTCTGTCTGTTTGACGCACTAACTCCTCTTAAACGAAAGCAGACAAAGACTTCGTTTTTTCACCAATCGATTTAACAATCTGTCTTGTTGTGCTCGTTTCCTTGTGGAGGTCCGTCTGTTTCTCTTCCTGATGCGCTAACTCTTAAACTAAAGCAGCTAGAGACTTGGTTTTTCGCCAATCGATTCAGTATTGTCCGTATGTACGTTTTTCTGAAGCTAAATTTATTTTAAACGCCCTTTACAACCTGCTTCAGCAGCTCTTTCCTTACTTATTTATTACATATTTTACTTTTAATATCGCATTCCCACGTCATCTCCTTTATTTAAGTTTTAATGTAATCCTGATCAATTTTGTAATAAACTATTTGTTGCTGACACAGTCTCGAATTGCCATTTAGTGATCATACGAGAGTCCTTCAATCACTGGTTTTCATATATATTATTCTATAAGGCTGTAAAAATCGTAAGAATGCATTTTAACGGAGTTTCATGTTACTTCTACTACTCCTCACAATTATTACCCGCGTTCTTTCTTTTTGCTATTGGTCACGTGCCTGCTTAAGAACATCAAGAGAAATTTCATCTCGAAAAACTTTCCGAGTTATTGGACCACTTCCTCTAGGACGAACATAAAATTAGAATCTTTGTAAATTTTTGAGAGAAGTGAGCATTGTCATTGTTATTTACGTCTTACTCGGGAAGAGCATTAAAGCTAAACTTGGATTATCGACTGGTCAGCGTGGCCATTCCCTCGCGAGAGAAAACGTTGGAATTTTTATGAAGAGTCATAATAAGCATTCCAGGCATCCTTGGATGCCCATTTCCGGGCCGAGCGACGCTTTCAATGGCAAAAATGGACGGCAGGTGTATCTCCCCCTCTTGTTCAATATAAATGCGGCCCGGACACGTTACGACACCTCCGTTATTCCGGCGCCGCCTGAAATTTCCCTCCCACACCACCTCCCCCCTCCCCCAAGCCTTCCGTCTAAGGAATTCAATCGATACGGTTCTAGTGCTTATTACGGTGTCTTTTATTTGTTTTCAGCCTATAAATTCTGCCTCCAGCTTAATCCGTATTGCCTTTACTTTTGTTTTATTTGTGAATAAGATCGCAGAAGGTTTTCTGTAAGCTCTCATGTAACGATAAGTGTTTCAGTAGAAAGGTATACACCAGGGGTGGCCAGACATTTGAGTCTGCGAGCCGCACATAGCATCCTGAAAAATATTAAGAGCCCCGCTCAAGCGAAAACTAGCGAAAACTGTGATAATGGTTTTAAAATGTAACACAAGGAAAACTAAGGAAAGCAGTTAGCAAAAACTTGTATTTAAACATGCCTTCGGGAGGTTAAGATAAAATGATTCAGGAAAATGATGGATAACATTTCTCCACGAGTCACACATTGGGTACAAAAGAGCCGCACTTTGGCCATGGCTGGTATATACCGTATAATCATCGTTGCTTATAATAACCATCGCTTCATTAAACAAATTACATTTGTCTGTTATAGCGCTGTTGGGAATTACTCAATTCGTATTGTTTGGTAGAAAAAGTTGTAACATTACGAATAGATGCATTCTATGTCGAACAATTATTTTTAATTGAATAGATATCACCCCTCTGCTGCAAATTGAGGCTTTTAGGTTCCACACAAAAATAAAAATTATAAAGATTTTCAGGAGTGAATGGGACAAAAAGAAAAAACAAAATAACAGGCCGTTTTACGAGAAAATCTGTCCCAAGGACCTAATAACTCCCCTATATCTTTATATGCATAATTAATGTATAATAAAGACACTGGTTTTAATTCCACATAAATTTATTTAAAAACGACCTAGGTTTCGTTGCAAGGCAACATCGTCAACCTGACGATGTTGCATTGCAACGAAACCTAGGTCGTTTTGAATAAAATTTATGTGGAATTACAATAAGTCTCTTTATTTTACATTATGAAGAAATTCCACCAAGTGACGCCTGTAATCATTAACTGCATAATTAATGTTTATTTCAGATGTTCACATTACATTTTTGGACCGAAAGCCTTAAATTTGGCCGAGATTTTCTGACATAACAAACATTTCAATAAATAAAATTTAATCTTACGAAGTAATCTTACTTAATCTTAACAGGAGAAATATACTACACTAAACGAGACACCCTATAATTTTTGTTTTTGATTCAGATCTTAAACTTTTCCTCTCGGTTACCTATCATATACCTACGTAATATATTAGCTAAGGCTGACAGGTTTTGTCCCAAAATGTATCATTCACTGTACGAGCGAATGATTATGTTACCTGAAAAATCGCAAGCGATCCTTTTACTTATTTCGGATGTGTACTCATTTATTTGTTTGTAAGTCTGTGTAATTATTTATTGATTTAACAGCCTCGTAATATACATTGAAGTAGAGTACGATACTCCAGATAAATGGCATTTCGATTGAATGGAATTTCTACTTACTGTAATTTTTAAAACCTTACAACTTGAAAATTTTTATACTCTATTATGCACGCACATACGTATACAGTATTTGCTTGTTATTTTGTCCAAAAAAATATGTTAATGCGTAGTACAGTTTGATTGTAGTTACTTAACTGTTAACTTACGATACTTTTCTTTTTATTTGCTGCCTTCATTTTTACTTGTTTTTATTTCTTGTGTTATGGTACAGGAATATCGATCAACCTGAATATCTTATTGGTCGTAATAAGCTCGGTCTCGAGGTATCTTGTAAATCAGAAGTTTACTGCATCTTCGTCTTTGGAGATTAGCTTTTTATTTCATCACTTTAGATTTTTTAAACGCATATACACGCATTCATTGCATTCGAAATAAATCTCTCGCTTTCTCCTTTTCATAAACCAAGCAAGACATCATCCTCGCCGACCTGCAGATATATTGCGACAGACTTTTTTTCTTGGGGGTTTGGCTACATCGGGGCCTACGGATGCTACATATACATGAATCCGAGCTGCTTCATACCCGGCACGAAATTCAGCGCCCATGGCTGCTTGATGTATCACGGCAACGAAAACATGACCGTGCCTTGTTACAAGCCCGAGGATGGGGGAAAGTCCGTCATCTTCAACCACACGGACCCGGAGATGCAAGCCATCATACGTTCCACACTGCTCGCGGATAAGTACCTAGAGAATTGGATACAGTGTTCCGAGGCGGCGATTGAATGCTGCGAGTTCATGCAAAATGTCAAAGGTGAGAGGGCAAGATGACCCGCAATTTCCAAAAGAACTGGTGGACGGTCTTTCCTTTTATAAATGTCATAAATCCATGTCGAGATCTGCTGCTTGTTATCCTGGACGTTTTGTCGACATTTCCCAGGGTTTACGATTCGTCGCCTCGTGCGTCAGTCAAAAACAACGTTATGTTTGCAAATGCACGACTTTCCAGTAAATATTACAAGAGGTCTAAGTAAATTTGGCCATAATACTTTCGAGATATGTTATAATTTACTTGTGCTAGGAGCGATCCCGCAGATGCTCTACGAGAAAATTCAAGAAAATAAGTAATTTTTTGCACATTTATAGGTGTGGACGTTCTATAATGTGTATCGTATTTACCCGCCTAATTGACTCCATCCTGCTATTGCTCCATCTGAGCCATGAGGATGGAATAAAAGATTATTTTTTTTTGACAACCACTTTCATGTGATAGTGGAAAATCGCGTATTTGACCTACACTTCTTTTTGTGTAAAAATATCGTGCAGAAAAGTGTGGCAATTACGCGAGTAAATACGGTACATATGTGCGTCTATATTTCTTACATAAACTTCATAATTTTTCTATAGCCTTGCAATTACTACGTACGATTAGATTCACATTCAAATCCTTGGAGGAGTACAACCTAATATTAATTTGGAAATATCGCACCACACAAAAAACCTTTATTATTATTTTAAACATTTGCTAATCCAAATAATAGTTACTAGGCAATTAAAAACACTGTCTAAATCAGCTGTGCTTTGTAGCAAAACCATTTGTATTTACCTCAGAGTCCTCCCCAAAGACTCATGTATCTGTTCAATTTACTTGCAGTCGAAGAAGGCCACTGTCCGCCAACATGGGACGCGTGGTATTGTTGGGGCAAAGGGGCACCTAACGATACGATTCAGAGAGGTCCTTGCCCTGATTACATTTATACGAGCGACCCGCCATCTTGTACACGTAAGTTCTTGTAGTTTATATTCTACATGTATCCTTTTTGTTTTAAAATCCACTTTACAAGATATTACAAAAATCTAATCTTAGCAAATTAGGAGTTAAATAACGAGGATTAATGTAAATAGCAATTAAATCAAATAATGGGACACTATAACAGTAATAATAAGTGTTATTTAAATGTTGCTAGTTACAGCAAATCCGTTCATTTCTTGAGTACCATGAATTTTTAATGATGTCACTAAAAATATTAATGATAAAATTTCCCTTGATATGCTTAAAGGAAACAAAGTTTTAGGAGATGAATTAGATCGTTGAACCCTATAAAAATTCAAATATGTATCATTTTTAAATTCTATTCTACTGGAAAAGCACTTGATTCATTTGCAAATCAATGAAACTCAAAATATTTTGGGCAGTACTTTCTATCTGATACGCAGAGGGTTGAAATTTTAAAAAATAAAGTTTTCTTAAAATAATTTAATTCGGCATGAAAAAAATCCTTTACCAGATTTCCAGGAGAAGCAATGTTTCAAAAATGGGACTTGGAAGCAAAAGACGGATTATTCCCCGTGCTCCGTGACACCGCAGATCTACACGAGGACAGTGTATCACGTGGCCCTCCTTGCCTTTTCGGTTCTAGCTTCAATACCCGCATTGGTCATATTCTTCAGCTATAGGTGAGGCAAAACCTTCGAAGCTTGGAAAAAACGAAATACCGAGCACACGGTTCAAAAAATGCAAGAATAACCATCCCATAAGTTTTATTGATAACTGTTTACCCTCCGTTTTCCACCAATTTTTCGCGCTGCAAAACGTTTAATATTCTCGGTTGCGCGCTCTAACCCGTCTCACAAATAATACGCCTGGATAGTATCTCCCTTGCACACGACTGTCGTATTGTCAGAGGAGAACCAAATTAAGGATAAGAAATCAACCCATGGACATAGGATGCAGGTTAAAATTTAATTATATAAATCGAGCATTTTTAGCATAATTTAAATAATCACACTAAGCCGTAGTTACGTAAACTCACCCTTTCCCCCATAAATGGTTTATATGGTATTTTTACGCAAAACACGCGCCAGCTTGGAGATTTTAGGCGTAATTTTTTTCACGCCGTGAATGTTGTTAGGCTTAATTCTATTTGAACGCTAGTGAACGATTAATCCAAACGTCTAGCGGTAAAGACACGTCCAGATGTTCCTGGCATTTGAATGACTTTGTTAAAAATATTCTGAAATATCACAGACGTGAAAATCTTCAAAAAAGAGCGCACATGGATCCAAAAATGAATTAACATTTCGGTATACCAAAGGAGGTTCTAAACGTCTGAGTTATTTTTTAGCCAAAATTTTATCATAAAAGTGACCATAAAAGGATGATGAATCAGCGAAGGAACGGAATTTAAATTTGAAGTCACCGGCTTCCATATTCATGGCTTTAATCCCTTTACTATAGCTCTTACAAATTTTATATAAATAAATCTACTATCATGGAAACATTTGTAAAATATCTTATGCATACGCGTTATCCTACACTGGGCATGTGAATAGTTTAGGTTCAATATTTTCTTTTTTGGAACCCTACCTATTATGGAATAGCTAATGGCGGTGCACCAATTATAAAAAGCTACTTTGGTAAGCTTCGCGAGAAATTTATTCGCATAAATGAAATTTTCACGGAAATATAAAAGCGAGAAATCGGTCAGTATAGGTGCTTAACTGATTCAGTCATATTTTTGCTTTAAACGGCTGAAATTTTATGATACAGTTAAACCCCGATTTAGCGCCACTGTTTGTCCATCACTGACATTGGCGTTAAAACGGGGATGGTGGTTAAATTGAGGTATATGATTGCTCTATGTCAGCGACTGCCAACCTTTTTCGCTTCGCAAACACCTTGAGCTAACCTATTTCCCGTCGCGAACCCCTTGGATAAAGCTTTTATCTTATCCCCTTGAGTTGCAACAGTTTTGGCGGCAAACCACTTATAATGGCGAGTAAATTTTGCAAAAACAAATCTTTTTGAGCGCGATTAATTCATGAAAAATATATATATATAGCACATAGCATGTAAACGTTTACAATCAAATCAAAATCTCCGATGTTGTCATCGGTTTCTAGTTACTACCATGTAAAATTCAAATATAATTCTTGAAGAATAACAAATAATTGAAAATAAAACCACGCGACTAATTTGAAAGAAATTAAAATATTGATAAGAATTGTAGAACCAAGAAAGTGAAAAAGACGCCATTACCAAATTTTTCTCGTGAACCCTTTACATTTATTTCGCGAACTATCGCTTGGGAAACTCTGCTCTATATGATCATTAGATGTAAGTTCTGTTTACCAAGATTCATGGTTGATATGCGGTGGTGGCATTATATAGGGTGGCGCTAAATCGGTGTTTGACTAATTGGAGCTCTAAAACTCTGCTGAACGTCCAAATCCGATCAAATGCTATGATCCAAATATATGCACTTGTTCTTTGACGGAAGTATGATAATTAAGTAGCATAACACTGCGTTCCCGCGGGGCTGTTGAGACATCCTCCTCTTTTCTCTCTCTCTCTCTCTCTTTATGACGTCAAAAGCACCTGCACCTTCAATCGTTTTATATATAATCGAGCTTTACCATCCCCATCAGTCCATTATTGTTAGTTTTTCTTATTTAATAACAAGAAAAACTGCCTCGACTTTTGTAATGATCACTTTGCTATATATATATATATATATATATATATATATATATATATATATATATATATATATATATATATATATATCAGATTGTTTAAGAATTTAACTCGATAAATTTAAGCTTGAATTTGCTAATACATTTGGTCGCAATGTCTCGCATAACTGAATCTTATCCCGTTAATTTCAATCGTAGCAAAATATTTTAAACACAATTGTATTAAATGAGATGTATGCTTACTTCCACTATATTTTCTAAAGGAAACTCCGAGTCATAAGAGTGGCCCTCCACCGTAGCCTCATCATGGCGATTACAATCAGAAACATTCTCACCATCACTTCCAAGACGACTATTGTTCTTGCAGAGCTGGATATAGCGACCGAGGTGAGCCAGATGCCAAAAAAACATGTTGCTACATCTTATATTCTTCTTAACGGCGCTCAATTCAAAAAGGCTTTATTACATAGTAAATTAATACATTCTCAAATTTGTTGGCAGCGACTTTTACCGGGAAATTATTTTTCACAGAAATTAAAAGTATGCAAAGAACGCACTGATTCATTTTACTATAACCATGGAAATTAATACTAAATAAATGATGGTTTCAGAGGCATCGATTTGAAACTCTCCTATAAAAACACTAATCTTGTGACTGACGCAGTTTTATGAATGAAAACTTCAAATAAAACCCCTAAAAAAGTTCAATGCCTCAAAATGTATTAATTTAAATTTTTATGCAAAAAATTATAATTATTAATTTATTTGTATTTCTATACAAAAATTAAGTTTGAACGGGACTCGACTAAGTATTGCCTTCTGATATCTATTGTATTCCATGCCTCGTCTAACATATGAGGTCTTAAGGCTATCGTTTACATTTGGTAAAATTCAACTTTTCTTCCTTTTGACTAAAATCAATAGAAGAAACGAAATTCAAACGTTTAAGTACCTATATAATGCTTTGAAATGAAGGGTACGATAAATTTGAACCATCTTTCCCGAATGTATTTTGTAAACATAGCATTTAATATTTATCTGTGATTTCTTATTAGTAAAAATAGCCTTTTGTGTTTAATTGTTACTGAAATTTAGAACGTATTCGTTTATTGCGCTTTTAACTTATTTTCCGTACGAGTACATATATAACTGGTCTCAAAGGCAAAATTGAAGCCAATTAGCTTCGTGAATTACTCTTTGATATAGACTTGATCTAATCTTTCATCCCACAATTAAGGAAGCTTTATCTCATAAAGAGTAAAATTCAAAGAATTGAGATGATTTAATTCAACTATCCCAGGTAAATGGGTGCCGATTTATACTAAAGACCTTATTCACATTTCTCCATTTCATCGCATAAATACGTACATTTCTCAGTTTGTATCCGTCAAATATTAAATCTTTGCGCAATTGTGTTCCCGCAACATGAATGTGTTAAATTGACCCCGCCCAGATAAAAGTCTCCATCTAATCTCAAATCTTTTCTCTTCTGAGTTCAACGGAAATGGACGCATTCCTTGATTAATAAAGCATTCCTGAAAACTCGTATCGTCAACGTACTCAGAATGAAACAAGAGAAAACGAATACGCATGCAATCATTTATTATTTGAAACTCCGTTTTCTAAGAAATTAATAAGACATTCCGAATCCTTGGGCTCAGTACATAAAGGGACGCAGCTCTCCCCTATTTATTCAGTTTGAGCTTATTCAAATATCTATATAATCTGATACTTTTGATAAATTCAATCGTTCACTTTCTAGGGTGTCATGGAAGATAACGGAGTGCCGTGCCGCGCGCTGGCTTTCCTGGAGCGGTTGGCAGCCAACATCGTGTTCGCTTGCATGCTGCTCGAAGGCGTGTATCTCCACCGCCTCATCGCCGCCGCTTTCCGCGGAGAACCCTCCATGACGCCCATCTTCATAGTTGCAGCAGGCAAGCGACACAACGGAAAAAAGTTGACGCATTCCGCCTCTTGCGTTTATCGGTGTTCCGTCACTTCCGAAGATATCATTACGCAGAAATTTGATTATTATGTCGTGTTCTCCTAAAGGAATATGGCTTCCCGCAATATAAGCCTAAATGAAGACACATCAGTCGTAGAATTAATATATTCCGCTTTGCACCCATATTTCATGCTCTTTACGGTTAAAGGAACTATTAGGAATATAACTGTCGTTACGTATGGGTATCTTTAGTTGTCAAATTATATTTTACTGCTGTTCCTCGTTATATGAAAATCTAAAAATTGTAAGGAGTTGTTTTCTACTTCCTAAGTGTATTTGATTGTGGGAGTTGATTTTTAGAGTCCTTTATGAAACTATCAATGTCAAACGCGGCAAAGTCTTTCGGAAATGTTTAAATTTCTCCTTTCATTTGTTTCTTACGGACGAAATGAAAAGATTAGTTTTGAAAAGAGCCGCTCTCTTCCTTCAACGGGCATCTATAAAAAAAGTAAAAAACTACCACAACACGTGTTTCTTTTTTTAATCCGAAGATCGGTGGATAATCTCTTGTGACGATTGTTTTGCAGCCAAAATGCGCATCAGGTTTTCCCAACCTTTTCTTGGCTGTTGGAGAAACATGGTTTTCCCGCTAACTTAAGTGTTCCACCAACGAATTCAACAATTAAATCTAATTTTTAAGATAATTTATGTCTATGATTGCGAATAAAAGAGGATAAAACTCGTGTTCATCTTAGGATGAATATGACCCGCCCTTCGGTGATGCTAAAAGATGACTGCAATGCCATAAACCTGCACTTCAGTATTTTTATCAATAAAACTAACAATTATTTTAATCTGATTCTATGCCAAAGAATGAGTGTGAGTTTTTCAGAAAAGCACTGAATTTTCCCTGTATCTTTAGGAATATTTCGCGTTTGCTCTAAAAAATAATAGGTCTGCTTTAGGGAGAGGAGTAATTAACGATTTTTATCTATATAAGAATTGTTTGAAAAGGATAACACATGAACGACCTCTTTATCTATAAAAAATTCTGCCTTCGCTGTAAAATATAATACATGCGGCGGTCGGGATTCTGCCCGAGGGTCACAATAGCCTTTATTTACCTTTTATCGCGTTTTATTAAAAGAAAAAAAAAACTCGCTTCAGTTCGTCTGTGAACAATCAACTTGTTTTGTTTTAAGATACACTTGAAAAATCCTATCTGAATTGGATAGCTCTTATCAATCTATGAATTTTCCATCTAGTGGGTTTTCCAAGTAGCTCATAGCTTTTCCGATAGGTAGTTTTTAAATTCGGAATATTAAAAACTTTGAAATGGTATTGTAGGCATACTACTAGAGCTAGAGGAGTGAAGTTTTCACGGATGGTAAGTAAGTATCTACATTGCAACTGTACGGATTGCTTTCTTCCCAAAAGGGAAGGTGAACCAGAATCCTGAAAATGTTAAAGAAATCGTCCTTCCACATCTTACTTTAGCAAGGGTATCTTACTATTTTTAACAGCGTTGGAAATTGGTTTTAACGCGATTGTAATTTTGTTCTCAAAAAATTCTTTTCATGAAAAAATTCTTAAATGATATAGACAACTCACTAAACCATAAATGAAGTTAAAGAGACGTACATATTCAACAGTTCCTGAAATGAACGTCTTGCGGGAGTCAAATGACATTTCTGAAAATATCTTCAAAAATGCTTTTAGCGAATATGTATCTTTCTCTTTGGATGGTCGTATGGAAATTCGATTAGAAATCCCATTAATGTGTACTGACCTCAATTATTTTCTTTTCATGTGAGTTTTGTTTGCTAATATCCGATTTTATTCTCTTAGATGATGTAGAATCGTTCGTGCAGGATGGAGTTTAACAGTTTAATTGAGTATTTTCAGAAAATATAAAATTAAAGAGAAATTTTATGAAGGCAGTCAAGACCACCCGATGATGAAGTGCTAACGAGAAATCCAGAGAAAGGTCTGCAAGAGCCTATTGAACTTGCTAAATTGAACGAGTCAGGAATCCGAAGCTGTAATTTGTAATTAATGGAATTTGATGGGTTCTCCAAGATAAAACAAGCAATTTCTTAAGCTTAAGTGAATTAATAAAGGGAGAAAAACTAAAGAGATCAGACAAAGAATATGAAAAGGATTTTCTAGGCAAAAGAGAGTTTATAGCATAGTATATAAATTAAGATAAAAAATTTATGGCTCTAGATCCAGCATATTTAAGAGCGATAAATAACTTTGATGTGTATTTATAAGGGCATCTTCATCGGGGATAATCCTCCGATTGTTTGCTCAGGTCTCCATTATCTAATTATATAAAAGAATTATTTCACGACCAACAAATTTTGCCGGAGAGTAGCTGAAAGGTAGCGTGCAAGCCCTTTTTCGTTACCTTTTTAAAGTTACTTATAATTAGGCTTGGTAGAATTCGACGTTTATTTTACTTTTTAATCGACGATTTAAATCGTCTTTTATTTTTCTGAGAGATTTTTGATGAATACCGACGCTTAAAATTACTACTACCACAGGGTTGGTAGTTTTCGACATTTATTTTTCTCAAAAATGCACGTTTATTTTTTCCTAAAAATCGGCAACCAATATCGACGTTTACTTAATACATTTTACTAGGCTTGGTAATTTTCGATTTTAATATTTTTTTAAAAAGCGACCACTACCGTTGTTTTTTTTTCCTAATAATCAACGACGTACATCAACGTTTATTTTTATTCGTTTAATCGGGCATTTTAATTTTCGAAGTTTATGTTTTGGCTATAATAATCCAAGAGGTTAATGAGCCAGAAATAAACACAAACATCGACGTTTACATTTCTTAAAAAGCGATATCTAATATCGATGTTAATTTCAATACATTTTATGAATTTTTATCTAGAAAAGTCTTATAAAGTGAATTTCCTCTAATTAAGTTTAACTAAAAGTGTGCAAATAAAAAAAGGCTTCTTCTATGTTGCTCAGTTTGCTGTTATCTATATTTTGGCGAATGTGTTGTTGTTGACTTTGATCTCCAACCTGGAACAGTAAATTTTTCGTAATAAATCAGAAAGTATATTCTAATCGTTAAATCGCGTCCCTTATTCACGAAATCGTGATCATTAGTGAGAAATTAATGCGACGTGAGTATAATGCACAATCTGATTTATGAATGAATATTTTGATGAAAAATATCTTACCTTGTTGAGTAATAAACGACTATGAATGCGGAAGAAATCCCCTAGTGCGTATATGGAACTATGTTCCTTCGACAGTAATGCAAAAGCACGGGGGAAACTCTCAGATGGATTATATAAATTTTATGACAGGGTGCTTTTGGAAATTCCACAAGGCCATCTGACGATCGGTACAAATTTTTCATCCCGGGAAAACCTTTCATTTCGCCTCTTGGAGGAGGTCGGCAGATAATGTCGCGCAGAGGACGCAATAGACGTCCCCTGATTTTTCGGTAAAAGGAGTCCAAAGTGCGTATGGATTATCGGATCTTGCCGAGGGTAAAGAAAGAGCACAACAAACCGATCATAATATTTTTTCCTTTTACCTTTGGATCCCACGGCTGCTCAGTATGTGCCCTTAAGACAGTGGCATAAGTGACATGATAAAGCAAATTCCTAATGTTGTGTGGCTGTTTGGTATGACTAATAGAGTGTGTCTCTACCGTTTTGGATGTTTGGTTGTAAAATATGTTGAATTTGAGAGCGAATAACAAAGTTTTAAATTCACGACGGACCCAATGGATCACTTCTATTTCCCATAAAATAACACGTAAAAATCGATTTTTCGACTTACAGAATTTTACTCTTTTGCAAATTCCAATTAGAAAGAATTTACCTAGAATCTTCAGACTTGGAACATTTTAAAGAAAAATGAATATCGTTTCTTATTCTTATCATTACATTTTGCCTGCAATTTGAAATCGCTCGAGTTATACGTTTAAATCATATTTATTGAAAATTTTTAAGCCTTTTAACGACGTGTTGCCCCTCCGACCGTATCATTGTTAAACCTCGATATTTTATTATCGTCTCAATCCTTATACTATATACATAAGGAAAGCGTGCTTTGAATGCTTTAATTGGAGAGGGAGGAGAGAGGGGAAGAAAAAAGGAGAGACGCAGGAGGAGAGGGAGAAGGTGAGAGAGAAGAGAGGGAGGGAGTGAGAGAGAAGAGAGGGAGGGAGTGAGAGAGAAGAGAGAGAGACAGAGGGAGAGATATATAGATAATGTTCGTTAATAGAGCGACATTGAGACTAGGAAGCCTATTTTTCAAAGGAGGTAGAGGGAAAGATAGATAATGGTCATTATTAAAGCGAGATTGGTACTAGGAAGTCTATTTTTCCAGAGAAGGAGAGAGGGGGAAAGAGAGGGAGAGATAGTGAGGAAGAGAGAGATAAAGAGAGAGACAGAAAAGGAGGGAGAGGGGCAGAGATAGCCAGATAATATTCTTTATTAGGGCGAGATTGAGATTAAGAAGTCTATTTTTCCAGAGAAGGAGAGGCAGGGAGAATGAAAGGAAGAATGGGAAGTGTCTTAAATTTAATACTTAATCCACACATTCCCGTCATATTTGACGGGAACTTACGCTAGTAGAGATATAATTCGCTGTTTTTTCTAATATTTTTATTACATTTTCAGCGAATGCTAAATAAGTTTTCGCGGAGATCCATTTCTTAAATCTGTGTGTTTTTGTCATATTTTTGGTGTTTGCAAATTAGATTTGTTTTCCAATAAAAAGTGTTTTAAATACGTGAACAAAAATTTAAAAATGTCGGAAAACCCAATGCAAATAAATTTGGGCTAAGATTTCATATAAAATCTGTTCCCAAATTTTGACTGATAGCAATATATTTGAGTCTCGTTAATGATAGATACAGAACGAAATCCAATACTCTGAATGTTTTGTTTAATTTATTGTTGTTTGTATATGAAATTAGTTTTTTATTCAAAATTTATGACATTTATAGGATTTGGTTTAGTTAGGAATTTTCGCCTTATTTTTTATTTCGAAACGCATATTGTAGTAAATTTGGGTAGAAAAATTGATTTCATAAAAAAACAACACAATACGAAAAATTTACAGTGGAATAATGAACCTGTTCATAAGAACAAAAATACTATTTTTATTAAAACTAATGAAACAACCCTTGATGTGCAATGAAATGGTAAAAAAATAAGTATAAAATTCACATAAATAAAACTTCCAGAAGTAAAAAGAGGTTTGGTCGTACAAAGGTTGTGTGGCGATATGTTTAGCAAATTAATCATCACTAATATTTCTTTTCGACAAAATTTTTATATTCCCAGAACAATTTTTACTTTCTGAAACATACAATTATGTGAATTTTATATTTATTTTTAAATTTTAATGTGTCTACAGGGTGTTTTCTTTATTTTTTATAAATTTTATTTTGATTTAATACTTAGTAATTCATGCATATCCGTCATTTTTGCTGGTAATTGCGATAATAATAACCGTAGTTTCTCAACAATATAGTCTCAGGTGCTAATAAACACACTGTATACACTCCTATAAACACCACACACACGCACATCAATATAATAAAAAATTAGTTATAAACGATTGACAAAAACAAATTATGGTATGCTGAGGAGCTATATGACACTCAAAATATGTATGATGATGACAATGGCAATGTATAAGATTGATAAAAATTATTATTTTTATTAAAAGGATAATGATTAAAAGATGACGTTTGAATGATTGGGTAGAGTTGAATCATCACACTGCCTAAATCTTAAGTAGATGATGATGAGGATTCTGAATCCTAAAACAATTCTCCTGTTATTTATTTCAGTTTTGGCCTGCGTACCGGCCATCTGTTGGTCCATTGTTATGGCAACCCTCCACGATTCCCAATGTTGGTACGTGGATTCTGACGGCACTGGTTTCCAATGGATAAACGACGGACCGCGCCTGTTTATGATCGTGGTAAGAGACGATCTATCTCTATCTCTCCTTCTCTCCCTACCGCAAATGGAGTAAAAACAATACTGTAACCCTTCCCTTTCGTTCCACAGCTCAACACCCTCTTCCTCATGGATATTATCAGGGTCATGTTAACGAAGCTCCGTGGAATAAATTCAGCAAGCGCAGGAAAACTCAAGTAAGTTTATTGGTAATGTCGTGTGATGCAAGGAGTGTTGTAAACCTCCTTAACCACATGTAAGTTTGGGGTAGTTCAAGAACGCTTCATATCGTACAATAATATCTCCGGGGATTGGTTAAGTTCCTTAGACATGCCTGAATAAGGGTAGTGAACTTAATAAACAAGTTACATTACACAATCCTAAGAAAATAAGTTTCTTTTTATAAAAAACAAAAGGTTTTCTTTATATTTGTATGTTATGAGGTATATTTTCCTTTCGATGGTTTGTATTATAACTACCATGTGAAGCGTTTTTCTCTGGTAAACATTTTATGAGTTTGAGCGTTTATTTTTATATTCAGTATAGTATGAACGTCTGATCGAGTAAAACCACCAAAATACTAAATTTAAGCTTAACATTTTAATTTAACTTGCCTGCTGAAAATTTCTCATTTATTCATGCAGAGATAGTAAAAAAATAATACCATAATTTTTTCTTTAGTAACGCTTAAATCATTTAAAGAAATCAGAATCTTACGCCCACATTTGGAGACGCTTTTTAATCCTTGAAATTCACAATATCATACTTAATATATCTGATGATTATATTTCTCTCTGTTTACAACCTTACTATTAATCAAGACATCAAAGCTGCTGATATTACCTTAAGGTTTTTTGTATACTTAATGGTGTCCACCTTTCCATACACTATATCTAAAGCAGAGGCCTTTACATCATCATCATTAGAGGCGTAAATCAATAAATATCTTCTTCTGTTTAATTAATTCATAACATAAACTAATGCCTAGATTTATCATTGTGTCAATTTCCATTAAAAAATTATTTCTCAATCCTATCTTATAACTACAGTTATTTTTACATTAGTCTTACTTGCTCACGATGTAAGCTCACAGGTCTTGTCAAATATTATCTAAAACAATATTAAACATAAAAAAAACTTCAACAGAAAAGAAGCGTAAACGGCCGTCGTTCGTGCTGTGATAAAAGCATCTTTAGATGTGACCCTTGGCCAGGCTTTCAAATACATTTTGTTGAAATTTCATTCACTTACTAGCGAGCGCATCTGCCCGCCTAGCAAGTGTACCCATGACCGCTCACTGCTTATCGACCTATGCTACCAAAGCTTGAAAATCCTGGATTGTTTCAGAATCCGATGGAAATTTCTTTACCGGCAGGAGAACAGCTAAAGCCACCCTGTTCCTGATGCCACTGTTCGGTGTTCAGCTGCTTCTAACCATGGTACGACCCAACACGAAAAACTGCACCACGGAGCAGGTATACTTTTTCTTCGCATACGCGACGGACGGGTTACAAGGATTCCTAGTAGTCCTCATCTACTGCTTTCTCAACAATGAGGTGAGGAAAAGGTTATACATATTGTTTCACAGGAGTATTTTTCAGTTAAGGTTCCCTTAGACGTGCAATAATATTGAGCAATAAATACTGCACAATATTATTGCCCAATACCATATATCACCTACACGATTCAATAAATTGCACAATAATTTAAGTAAGATGCTAAAATGTCCAAAGGAAAAGCTTATTTGGCTTATTTGTTTGTGAATATTCGTGTTCATAAACGTCATCAGGGTTGCTGCCCGATTTTTGGGTATCCTTTATTTTCCTTGTATTTTTCAATTCGTATATCGTAAAATTATTCTTCTTATTTCTGTCAATATGATCTTTGCTTTTTTAACTTTCCACAGTGCCGGAAACTGACGGTATAACTCGATGATTTCAAGCATAAATGCACCAGCGTGCGATGATTATCTCGTTATGTGTTCCATTCTTATCTATCACATTATGGTACAATAAATCTGAAATATATCCTCCAGTCTGTAGTAAACGCACCTTGTAGTGCACTCGCGAAAATTCGATGAATATAATACGATATGTGCAATCACATTATTTAAATACTCTTAGTAACTCACGCTTTTTGAGACGGACATATAATTTTCTACGTATTTATTGGAAATCCGATGGATTCCAGTATGCTTATCTACTGATTATTTTATTGGTTCCATTCGTCTGTCACGACTTGCGCTTTACGCAGAGAGGTGCAAATTTATCGGAGAAGAGTGAGAACAGATCAAGAGGGAGTGGATGTAAAGATTAGTCCAAAATAATGGAAAGACAGAATTTATAAAGAGCCATAAAATATTTCTCCCAGTTTGCTTAGTCTTAATAGAGTTTATACTCATATGTTTCAAGGCGCTAACACCCTTCCGTGCCAAATATTTTAGTTGAGAATCTTACATTGACCATAATGGTATTTTTTGGGAATTTTAACCGATTCACATCGAAAACTACTTCAAATATCGCAATTTTATATTCTCCAACTTGGTGGAATACTCTAAAAAAATGAAATCTGATTGGATAAATCAACTCGATTCGTTTACTGTAAGACTGGACTAAACTATTTACAAATACTAATGGATTTATCCGTCATCTACCTTGGGAATCAAGAAACCGCCTTAAAGCCTAAATTGCTCGTCTTAAAAATATTTAGCTTCGATATATTATGTAATGAATCCTGTAGCCAAATATATGTGAAAAACTTTAGATTAAACCCACTCTCCACCCCCAAGGTAAGAGTTAATATAAACTTAATAAATATAAACTGCAGGTATTCTGTTATGCATGATACGATAATCTTCATTTCATTATTATTCCTTAAATCTAATTTTATCTTATCTACGGTAATTTTAAAAAACGCGATTAAAATTCTCATTGTCATCATCCGAAATAATGGTCTTCAAGAAGATAATTGTCGAGCTGTCACATGAGCTAGCAGGGCGTGATTGGAATTGCCAATCAATCTCAACGGTATCTTTTTCCAAGAATAATGAGTGTACCCGACAAGACGATCATGTCGATTTCTTCAATAATACAGAGGGGAGAAGAATTGCAGAGCAAGTTCCATAAGGCGCTTTTTTCACCGACTGCTATCTTTACAGCGAAGAAAAGAATTACAGATTCGATGCATTGTTGGTAGCCCACTTTCTAGCAGTCTGTACTTTTTAGCGATTTTCTCCTATTGCTCCCCAACAGCTTTTTATAGATCCACCAAATATTTAACATGTATAGCGCTTATAAACGTCAATCAATCCTGAAATTTTAGTTTCTCTAATTTGTAGGATTTTGGAGATATCGCTCGTACAGACAGACAGGTTGATGGACAAAAAAATCAAAAACATAAGCGATTTCATTGTTTTTAAGTAATAAAAAACTGTCGAGTAAAAAAGGTGCAAAATAAAGTAAAGTTCAAGGTCTATTATTTAATATGAATATTATTGTTTATTTCCACCAAGTCACGCCTGATTCGATTAAGTATATTAGTAAAAATACTAACAAACAATATGGTAAAAATACGTATCTTTATATATAATTACTCAATCTCTGTCTGTCCCTCCGTCTGTCTGTCCGTCTCCCCTTTTATCTCTTGAATAGTTTGTCATAGAGAAATGCTGTAAACGTCATTTTGTTTCTGCCAACTAGGAGACCCCGGGAAAACTATTTACGTTTACGGAAATGTCCCGGATTCGACTCCGGGAGACGATTATATTTTTCCATATGTTTACACAGGAGTTTTGCTTTTTCAAGGTGCAAGGTATATTTCTTTCAATCATTAAAAACGTAAGTATGGACCGAATTTCTCCATTTTTAATTTATTCGACGGCTAAAACTATAAAATATTTTATTCTTGCAATTTTTAGACGTTACATAGAAATATTTGTCCGAAACACGCGTTTTTATAGCTTTTTCGTGCTCCTTCTGGGTGTTGCCAAGGCGACCCACATTGTTGTTTCCGATTGAATTAGCGTCTATTAAGCCTTCAAATAGACAAAATGATTGCGTTATCCACTTCGCGCTGTTTATGAAGCATCGAAATTATAGTTGTAGTAATGTTCGACTTAATAGATTGCAACGTTAATAACTAAATATTATTATTATTCAGTAAACTGCGCGTGGGCTGTGGGCATTTTTAACGATTGGCCAAAAGAAAAAATCTTCTATTTTATTTCAATACTGGAATGTGACCTTTTTCGTATGAGAGAGACAATTAAAATTGCACATAAAAATTATAAAAACAAACATGACATTCAAAATATCAGTTGTCTGATTCTATAAGGAGAAATTGGCTATTGTTACTTTTAAACATGCAGATTTCTGACTGACTTCGCAAAAGTATTTGCGGGTACCACTAGCAAGAAATTAATAGAATAAAAATACATAAAGAACATGGCGTTAATGCGGAACCTAGCGGCCTCCAGGTCCGACCCTCTTAAATCCGCACCTTCCTTCTCTTTCTTTCATTTAGACCAGTGAACGGGTTTTGACCACTTTCTCGATGATGATGATGTGTGAGTGAGTGCGCGTGTGCGTGCGTGCGTGCGTGTGCGTGCGTGCGTGTGCGTGCGTGCGTGTGCGTGCGAGTGCGTGCGTGTGCGTGTGCGTGCGTGTGTGTGATAGCTTTTTGTGGGTGATCTAACTCAAAACTATTAATCAGGTCAACGGGAAATTTTATATTTAACATTTTTATAAAAGTCAGAAGAACTGATTAGTTTTTGCTAAATATTTGATAAATGTAAAAATGTATCGGAATAAAAGTTGTAGCACATTTAATTTTCTACAACTATTGTTTGAAACATTTTTCCATATAATTCATTGTTTACGAGATATATTATATTTTTAGCTGCCACCACCACGCAACCTACCGACAACTATTGTTAACAACTGACGCTTAGTTACGTCTTATTGTTAGTAACGCTCCATTTTTTTTTCTTAATTGTTGGAGTTTTGTGGCTATATCCAATATTGGAAGGCTATGATTTGAGTTTATTTCTGTTCTTTGTGAAGCCTAAAATTTTCTCGCAGTTTCTTAAAATATTTATTATTATGTAACCTATTTGGAATTTTTAGAAATATTACAGGTATAGAGAAAGTCATATGGTGGCTTCATCAGATTTTATATATATATATATATATATATATATATATATTACATATATATATAACCCGCTACTTTTAATCAAGCATTTAGAATTTCCCCTGCTTATATATTCACCTATTGATAAATAGGTGGGCCGCGAAAACTTTCTTGTATTTTAGGTGGGCCGCGTATAATTCCTGTATCTCAGGTGGGTCGTGTTATCAAAAAGGTTAAAATACGCTGGTTTAGAGGGAGGGCTTAAAGAGTTGCTCTGCAAAACTTAACATCCTGCCGTCGACATTCTCCCTCAGGTCCGGGAGCTGGTGGGCCGCACCATGAGAAATTTGGCTGAGAGGACTAAGATACCTGCCTTAAGCAGGGAAGAACTGAACAAACGCCGCACCACTCTCCTTACGACGCTGTCGCCCCCGCAGGTGATCACGGCAGAACACCCGAAATCTCCGTCTATTTCCGGCGCAACGCCGACGCCTCATCCCCCGGAGTAACGTGAAAGGAATCAATGAGGCAGCGCCTCGATCGCTGAAGGCGACGCCATATCCTCCCTCCTGTCGCCGCTTCGCACGTTCTCCCCGAAGAGTGACAAAACTGGATGAAATCGTTTCATTCTATCGCGGCTGGAACTAACGAATTTTGAAGATCACCCCGGAAGCACGGTAGACTACCGAGTCGTCCTTCGTGTGGTATTCTTCTTCGCGCAAGGGCAGGGATTCTTCCGATGGGATTTTATTTTTCTCGTGGGGAAGATTCGACAAGTTCTGCAATCATGCGAATTTCAATGATCACGAGGACGGATTCATTTGTCAAAGAAGTTCCTAAATTTTAATTACTAAATTGGTGTGATCCGTTTATTCAAAGTCACGATCTTGCTTGGGTATAAGCGTTTCATGTGCTCTCGAATCGACGGTCAAGAAAAACGCTTATGTTAGCCGCAGAAGAGATTATTTAGTTTAAATTTTTCATGAGGGCTATATCAATTATGTGTTTTACTGGGTCCAATAATGCATGTGTGGCATCAACGTATTTTGCATTTTTCCGTAAACTGGATGTCTTCCGCGACATTAATAAGATATTTTGTTCCTTACGCAATAACTACTACAGCTTCACACGTCACCGTATACTAGACCACAATCATTTGAAATTGTTTTAACAGATCCATTCAACTATACTATAACTATGAAAGATTATATGGCAACAGCCTACGAGTTATTCAAAGTAATTTCATGCTATATAATATTTTTTCAATTGTAAACTTTTGTAATGACAAATAATGAATATATTTTGTCTTATTTCGTATATCACAAGTTACAAATACATAGATAAACAGGAAAAATCCAAAATGCTCGCATTAAATTTCTTTAAATAGTCTTATTCATTCGAAACAGGTTATTTTTTAAAGAGAAATACATCAATTCCATGTAGATAAATAAATATGTTAGAGAGGAGCTTCGCTTACGCAGCAATCCGATTGCTTTTATTCTGAACGATCCGTTGTAAATAAAAATATAAAACGATAATTCTGACATTAATCATGATTAATGCCGATTAACCACCATATAAATTTATGAAGGTTCACATTAACCGTCGCAATAGGTTATTCCTGAATACAATCATCTGATTGTTGACCATTTTGCATTGTTTATAATCAGCAAACCGACATGGATTTTGAAGATTTATATGTACATACTTGAAGGGTGGTGTGGAACAATGGTTCCGCTTTCCCCCGATAAAATGCAGCAATAATTCCTTTGGAATATGTGTATGTGGGTATTTTTTTGTAATTGTGATATTTTTAGTTCATATCGGTGCGGTCACCTCTGAATCTCCAGCTATTTCTGTAACTGTAAATTGCATTTGTTTCATTCTAGTTTTAGCTGCTTCGATACTCGTTTATGGCAAAAACTGGTCCGTAAAAGCTGTGTCACAGACTATTGATTCATTTATTAGATAAAATACAGGATATTATGGCCGTCTCCACGTCTTTTATTATGGTATTTACGTTTCTTCTGTTATCCTTGAAACCATAAATTGTTCTCTTCATCCCCATGTAACACATAAACCTTTTCAACTTGTACAGCATATTGTAGATTTACGTGTATAGAATATCTATTTAAATACTCGAAATTGTAGCATTAAAACGTCTGTTTTTGAAAAATTAATATACATTTATTTAGAGCTCTCCTATGCTTCTACTTAAGAAGGCTCGAACTTGGTAACTTCATTAATCTCTGTTTCTGTTAATAGGGCAAGATTAATAAATTCTGGTTGATTATCTGCGATAGCTCTTTAACAAAGGTGGACAATTTAATCTAGTGCCCCGTCATTTGAAAATATGAAGACTGAGACGGACTAAGGTTTGATAAACGAATTCAACCGACTAAAGACAGTCCGGTTGTTTTAATGGCCGGAACCGTTTATGAGAATGTTCTTCGCGCGTGGATGACCAACGCTACGGTAAGGACGAGGGCTGTGTTTTAGTACAATTAAGACCCGACCGAAATCTTCACGATCTGCTGCAGATCTAGGCACGGCTCTATTATTATTATTATTATTCTTATTATTATTATTATTATTATTATTATTGTTATTGTTGTTGTTGTTGTTATTGTTATTGTTATTATTATTATTATTATTATTATTATTATTATTATTATTATTATTATTATTATTATTATTATTGTTGTTGTTATTATTGTTATTATTATTGTTATTATTATTGTTATTATTGTTGTTGTTATTGTTATTGTTATTGTTATTATTATTATTATTATTATTATTATTATTATTATTATTATTATTGTTATTGTTATTGTTGTTATTGTTATTATTATTATTATTATTATTATTATTATTATTATTGTTATTGTTATTGTTATTGTTATTGTTATTGTTATTATTATTATTATTATTATTATTATTATTATTATTATTATTATTATTATTATTATTATTATTATTATTATTATTATTATTATTATTATTATTATTGTTATTATTATTATTATTATTATTATTATTATTATTATTATTGTTGTTGTTGTTGTTATTGTTGTTATTATTGTTGTTATTATTGTTGTTGTTATTGTTGTTGTTGTTGTTATTATTGTTGTTATTATTGTTATTGTTATTATTATTATTATTATTATCATTGTTGTTGTTGTTATTATTGTTGTTATTATTGTTATTGTTGTTATTATTGTTGTTATTATTGTTATTATTGTTATTATTATTGTTGTTGTTATTATTATTATTATTGTTATTATTATTATTATTATTATTATTATTATTATATTATTATTGTGTGTGCTCTGAGATCATTCATTCCTAAAACTCAGAGTAGGTATATCGTCCATAATTCGCGCAAAAGATTTTAATGCCCTATCGGAATTAAAATGACGCTTGCGGATTGTGATCTTTAAATTATTCAGTGAAAACTGTAAAATAATATTTTTAAGTAGAAAATAACAGTTTTCTATTGGAAAAAATATGGAATGGAATTTTGTGATAACTGATATTAATTCCTATCCTGTTAGTGTCGTCTTGCACAAAAAGAAACTTTTTTTCCAGAGGCGTGATATTCAAAAACGTCTTCATAATGTTATTTATGGCAGATGACATATTTTATTAATCGAGGCCCTCTCTTTGGATCAATATCACCAAGACTTTAGTCGTACTTATTAAGGCGATTGGGGAAGAGATAGTTATGATTCACATCTTTATCTGTAAAATTTCCTTCTCTATGTCTTTCACTATCATGTTTTATCCCCAATTTCTAGCATGTATCTTAACACGAAAGATTAGATTTACGGTACATTTGTAGTTGCATCTTAAAAGAAAAATTCCTTACTTAAATCAAAGATTTTTTCGCCTGTCAATATTCACTTTTTCTACATCCAGCAGACGCCCATGGTTCAACTAAAATAGGTAAATAGTTATAGAATTTCTCCATTTTTAATTTATTCGAAGGCTAAAACTATAAAATATCTTATTCTTGCGATGTTTAGACGTTACACGGAAGAATTTGCCAGAAACGCGTTTATTTTCGAAATTTTATGGATTTTTCGTACTCTTTCCGGGTGTTGCCAAGGCGATCCTCATTGTTGCCTCCGACTGAATTAGCGTCTACTAAGCCTTCAAATAGACCAAAGAACTGCGTTATTCGCTTCGCGCTTTTTATGAAGCATCGAAATTATACATAGTTGTATCGATGTCAAACTTAACGTAGCAACGTTAATAATTGAAGATTATTATTATTCAGTAAACCGCGTGTGGGCTGTTGGCATTTTTAACGAAGATGATTTTAAACATGCGGATTCCTGACTGACTCCGCAAAAGTTTTTGCGGGTACCGCTGGTATACATTATTCCCAGAAAAAATATTAGAACTTCATCTATTACTGTTAATTGTCGAAGCATTCGTAAAAAGGAAGCCGAATTCTATCGCCTTATTCGTGATCTTCAAGCTGAAGTAGTGGTGGGTACAGGAAGTTGGCTTACAGAGGACATAGCCAGCCAGGAGATATTTCCTGCCGACTATAGATAACGTATTTAGAAAAGATCTATGTATCCGGTCGGGAGGAGGAGTCTTTATAGCAGTTAGCAATAAATGCGAAAGTTCTTCAATACAGATTAGCGATGACAACATTGAAAGTGTTTGGTGTAGTGTGAAGGGGGGCAGCTCTAAAATTGTAAATTTTTACGCACCTTTTACAGGCCTCCTAATGAAGGCGTAGAAATTGTTCATCTTCTCGAAAAACAAGTGACGGCGCTATGTGCGATTAATAAAGATAAAGCCATTATTTTAGGGGGCGATTTAAATCTTCCTTCGATTGACGCGAATCACAATTGCTTTTATCCCGGTGGAAGAAAACGTTAATCATGCGAAACTTTAATTGGAACTTTAGGTAAGCACTCTTTATGTCAATTGGTGAGATTTCCAACGAGCTCTAAAAATATATTAGATTTAATGGCTAAAAACTACCCGGGGCGCATGAATAAGGTGTCTATGGTTGAGGGAATAAGCGATCCTAAGGCAATGTACGCCGAGTTTGAATTAAAAATTGAGAAACAGATAAAGCCAAAAAGGAAGCTTTTTTTGTTGGCCAAAGCCGATTTTCCAAGTTTTCGATCTTTTCTGCGCAATGAACATATTAATTTCTGCGTGGCGACTGACAGTTCAGGCGCGGAAGAATCTTGGTGCATGTCCAGAGATGTGATGCAATAGTGTACAGATAAATTTGTTCCAAGTAAACTGAAGCGTGATAATGCGGAACCTAGATGGCACAACCAAGAAGTTAGGAGCGCTCTTAGACGGCAAATAAAAATCCACTCCCGCGTATTTAATACATCTTTGACAGCCACGGCTGAACAGGGGACAATGATAAAGCAGCCCTACAGAGGCGCGCACAAGAGCAGCAATGCGTAGTGCATTTAATAATTACAGATATGTTTTACAGGACAATTTGATTGAGAACCCAAAAGCATTTCGGTCGTATGTCAGGGAAATTCAGGGTAGAGGTCCCACTATTGCGTCACTAAGAAACGAAACAGGAAATGGAGTTCATGAGAGTCAGGAGAAAGCAAACCTGATTAACGAACATTTTACTTCTATTGGCGATGAATATGAACCTATTCCTATGTGTTAGGGAGACTCGATGGAGGATTTGGTCCTTTCGGTAGAAGGTATAGCGCGCCAACTTTGCTGGATTAAACAAAATAAATCTCCTGACCCGGAGAAAATATCCGAGGGAGTACTAAAAGAAATGACCTCTGAAATTTCATCTTATCTGAAAACAACATTCGAGAAATCAATTGCGCAAGGTGTCGTTCCTAAAGACTGGAAGTTAGCGCACGCTATATCCATAAATGTGGCGACAAAATGAATCCTGATAATTACAGGCCGGTTTCGTTAACATCATTATCGTGCAAAATACTCGAAGATATCATCTTTGACTCTGTTATGCGTTACTTATTGTTAGACGGTCATTTCTTAGCAAATCCCAACATGGATTCCGGGAAGGCAAATCACGTGAAACGCAACTTGGCCTTTTCGTGAACGATTTGTTGCGATGCGGAGAGAAAAATATTCAGGTCGAGCAGAGGATGTATTGGGAATAACTGGGGCTCCGACGCACATGGGTAGAAACGATCACGGCGATAAGATACGTGAGATCGATTGCAGGACGGAGCATTACAAAGGCTCATTCTTTCCGAGAACGATACGAGACCATAAAAGGAAAGTCAAATCTGCGAGTAATAACTGTTAGGTAGGCCTCGGTGCATTGCACCTCCTGCCACCCACCAGTTTGATGAATTGCAGGGTAACATGTAGATGTATGTTCTCTCATAAAGACATTAATCTAGTGTAAAAAGGAACATGATAAAAAATAACTGCAAAAGCAGACTACAAAAGCACTTTTTTAGAATGTTCACATAAAGTTTTGGAATCTTTGACCTCTCCCTCCTTTCCCAACAAGATTGGAAAGGTGTACTCCATGTTGGAGTACCCAGAGTTTCCAGATGCGCTCTTAGAGATTTCAGAATGTTCTCAATATTTTTCGCTCAGTTGATAATTTTATGAGAAGCAAGCGAGGTACGTTGTAAAATACATGTAGGTGTTCATGTAAAGTAGTCGTAATTATTGCCCGATTTTAACCAAAATTGGAATCAGTGAATTAATTTTAACAAAACTACCCAATACCAAATTTCATTACAATATGTTAAGCGGTTCCCGAGTTGAAACAAAGGAACATTGTAAACTACATGTAGCTCTTCATGTAAAGTGGACGTCATTGTTGTTCGATTTTAACCAAAATTGGAATCGGTAGACCGATTTTAGCAAAACTCCTCAATACCAAATTTCATCATAATACGTCCAGCGGTTTCCGAGTTTTAACATGCGGAGGGACGGACGGAAACGACCTCCCCTATATGCGTTCACTTCGGGCAAAGAACGCATAATAAACGTAAAACTCAAATCAGTCCAAAACATACTTAACCGCAGTTAAGCAGTTGTAATATAATCTTCATCTCTCTTCGAAAGTAAATTGAACATATTTACGCTTCGCTCTTGTCGTTGGAGCAACATAAACAAAAAGAAACTTTACCATAGTAACGGTACCGTATAGATAGCTCATAAGAGTTTCTTTTAATCCCTGCTAAAAGGGTTAAAGGCAGATTGGCAGACGGATCCCAGAATTAATTGGTTTTGTTCGGCACCAGCCGAAGCCATCCTTAAAATCTTATCTTCCCAGCTCTCCTCGTAGCTTCGAAATTTTCCCCACGGACGGACTTACGGACGGTCAAAGTGAAATCACAAACGATTATAAAAAGCGCTAAAAAAGCTACCTCTATGAAGATAATATTTTCAAAGCAAAATCAGAAATTTCAACTATATCTTTGGGTGGAGAGACTGGAAAAAATGTTGGATCAGGCCCGCGAAGTAAGTTGCTTTATATCAGGGATAGGCAAACGTTTTGCGAGACGGGCCGCATTACCAGTTGCGAGTGCTGGTGCGGGTCGCATTTCCAGTCAATAAAGCTCCGTCGGGCCGCATTAGAGTTCACATTGGAAGTTACTTGAGAGGTTGTGAGGGGTCCTATTACTGAAAATTAGTAATAGACAAGTGGTACCAGCAAAAACTTTTGCGGAGTCAGTCAGGAATCCGCATGTTTAAAATCATCTTCGTTAAAAATGCCAACAGCCCACACGCAGTTTACAGAATAATAATAATCTTCAATTATTAACATTGCTACGTTAACTTTGACATTGATACAACTATAATTTCGATGCTTCATAAAAAGCGTGAAGCGAATAACGCAGTTCTTTCGTCTATTTGAATGCTTAATAGATGCTAATTCAATTGGATTCAACAATGAGGATCGCCTTGGCAACACCCGGAAAGAGTACGAAAAATCCATAAAATTTTGAAAATAAACGCGTTTCTGACAAATTCTTCCGTGTAACGTCTAAACATTGCAATAATAAGATATTTTATAGTTTTAGCCTTCGAATAAATTTAAAAAGAGAAATTCTATAACTATTTACCTATTTTAATGAATGAAGAAAATAAACCTTGCACCTTGAAAAATCGAAACTCCTGTGTAAACCTATGGGAAAATGTAATCATCTCCCGGAGTCGAATCCGGGATACTTATGTAAACGAAAACAGTTTTCCCGGTGTTTCCTAGTCGGCAGAAACAAAATGGCGTTTACTGCATTTCTCTACGACAAACTGTTCAAGAGATAAAAGGGGTGACGGACGGACAAACACACATTGAGTAATTATATAAAGATTTTTTAAGCGTCATACCTCCATTATATTAGGTTTTTCGGTCATCATTTTATGTTTGAAGTATGAAATTATCCGTATAAAATTTCAAGTCTCTTTATAATGGCTTTGCGGGTCGCTAGAGTTCACGCGGGCCAAAATTTCGAAAAAATGCTTTTAAAAACATTCTGAGGGCCAATTAAGTTTACATAGTCAACTAAAATTGAACCATTTCTCCTATAATGAATTTTTCGTGTTGTTAAACTTTAGGTAAATGTTCATCGTGTCAGGGCAGCTATATTGCTGATAAATTTTATTATATTAAATTGATTGAGTTGCTCTTGCATTAATGAACTAATTTAAACATGTATAAAATATTCATTAACTGCCGATACGTATCGTTTAAATTCCTTTATAGGAAATGACGATCTTTACGACTATGATCAGTGGTTACGTCGCTTAACGCTTGTTATTATAGCGGGCGTAAATTGATTTTACGACCGGCCTATGGAGAGTGGGTAAGTTCAGGTTCCTTTTGTTATGTTGACGAAACGAAAAAGAATCAGGATGGGGCAGGAGGGAGGAGGCATCAAGCGAAGATATGAGAGTATGTACATCCTGACGATAGGGCCTCTGCAGTAAATTGGCACGTGAAACTGCCATCGCAACTTCAAAATGTCCAGGTGAGTTTAATAAAGTTAATTTGCTCCTTTTGAGTTAATTGCGGAACCGTGGTGTTTTTACTTAAACAATATCTTCACCTGCGTTTTTATATTAAGTTGCTCTTCCTTCTTTTCCATAGATATATAACTCGAGAGAAAAAGAATTGACCGAGAGTAAACAACTTCCTCTAATTGGGGATTGTGTTAATCGAGGTAAAAGTTTTAAAATTTCAACGTTAGGTTCCTCGAATTGGCTCGATAATATTTTCTCAAAGTCGAAGAAAAAAATTTCGTGTTTTACTCCTTTTCTCTTTGTGATATATGATATAGTAATTAAGTGAGAAAATATTTTTCGATTCTAATCCGTCTGTCAGCCAATTCTCAATCCCCAAAACAACGTTTATACATTGACTAAATGTTGGACATCGGTCTGATAGCAAATTTACTACAATAAAATTTCCATACAAAGTACTTCGAAATAACTATCTTCTTTTAAACTACCTGGCGCGCGTCACACATGAGACGCAAATTAAAGACAGCCTTCTTGTTATAGAAATAAAACACTTCATTTTATCTAACTATATAATTTGCATTTTAAAACAATTAATACGTCAGATTTACTTTTCATTTTTCCTTAATTTTAATAATGAGAAATGGAAAAATAAAAGTAATATAATAAAGTTAACTGAATTAAAAAGTTAAATTAAAAACTTCAGGATATATTACATTCTTTACTTTGTTATCGCGACTGGATAAAACTTAAATTTTCTTGCCTTCGTACTCGTGACATGGCGACATACAGCTGTCCATGAGCAAAAACCTGATTTTGTAAGAGTAATCTCACGGTATCAAATATTTGGCCTTTTATTAATCATCATGGCAAAGGGTAACGTTATTGGAAACTTACAACGCTTCATCTCGAATGGAAGCTCGCTATCGCCTGTCAGTGTCACATCGAATTTAGGAAATATAACTGCTCGGCCTTTATTACTTCTGGTCGCAATCGTGCATTCAATGGTGTGCTGACCAAGATATTTCTCATTTAAACGTGTTCCATTACCCAGACTCTTCTTAACGTTAATGTTGCGAAGAAGCATTATGACAACGCCAATCCTGAGACGTAATTTATGTGGTGGCATTCCTTGCGGAGTAAGCGAATTTAAAAATTCCGTTGGAAAGTTAGCTCTTTCATCTTCTGTACAGTAAATGACCTCATCGATGCTGGCATACACCGCTTCATGTCATGCGAGGATTTCGTTGTTGATCGCAAGGGAGTCGACATTCTTGGGTGCTAATATTTTTAATAGTATTTTATTTGACTTTCTACAACACTAAAAAAAATGTTTACATACCTATCAACATATAGAGGTTAACACTTTATTATATAGTTAGTAATCTTATTATTGATTAGTAATCTTATTATTGATTAGTAACCTTATTACTGATTAGTAACCTTATTATTGAGTAGTAATGTTATTATTGATTAGTAATGTTATTATTGATTAGCAACCAATTGAGATTAAAATAGTAAAAGATATTTTTTTCTTGAATTTTCATAACCATATTTCATAATGATTGATAAAATATTAATTCCTTTGTGATGCCATCTGTATTCTGCAATTCGAAATTAAACAGCACTAAAATGTTTATTTACGTTTTAAAGAAAATTTTTACATACCTATCGACATATAGATGTTAATGCTTTATTATATAGTATAATGATCGCCGTCAAACGTACTGCAGAAGCAATGCAAAAATATTTCACCTTAACATAGTTTAATGTAACGTACTTTTCAGCATTACGTACTAATTTACAAGACTCCGAAAGAATAATTTTTTACATTTCCATCTGCAAACTACTTTTGGAGAAGCAATCCACACTCACCTAGGATGTTGTAGCAGCAAATTATTAAAACGGTAGAGAATTTGGGTCTTCCATACGCTCCATTCCGATTTTCTTAAAATTTTCATTACCTTATGGAAAACTTCACTGCAGGAAAGCAAGCAAATTTATGGGCAGCTTATTTTATCTTGTCTCTACCTGTGAATGGATTCATAATATCTACTTGAGTTGGATTGTATTCACCGTCAGGTAAGGTAAATTCAACTCACTTCATTCATGACTAAATTCACCTATTTTACTCACTAACAATCCCGCTAACATACTAAGTTCATTGCAGTATGTATTATAATAGTTACAGCTATGAAATTTTCTTTCTCTAATTCAAGTATAAATCCTAAAAGTCTGATCTAGCCAGTCGAATCTTAAAGATGCTTTTTAGAAAATAAGTTAATTTGGTGTTACCACTATTGAGAGGTCAAAATGCTGATTTATGCATTTCTCCATTAAAACATTTTTTGTGCTTGCACTGTAGTAGTGAGGTGTTGCATTAGTCCTGCATTTATCATAGAAGATTTTAATATCTACTATTCCTCATGCTTACTTGGAACAGGGACGTACCTGGGAGATATAGCACCTATGGCAAATTTTTAGAAAACACCTTAGTTGTGTAGTATATTATTTCTTCCTACATTGTTAAGAGAATATTTGCATTTTATTAAATGTAACTATATAATATTTGAGTATTAAATTAATACTTATTTATGGAAAAATAAACATTTGTCACCTTTTGCAGGCAGCGTGTACTGCAAAAACCATCATTGCCATAACTTAGTAGCCCTGCTTGTCATACATGATACACGATGTGGCTCTTCCTAAAACCTAGTTGAACCAAAATATCTTGCTTCCTGAAAATTTTTCTAAAAAACCAGAATGTGTCTTATAACCCCAAAAATATGGTAATTATTTGGATGATTCATTTGAAATAAGTTTTTCATAGGCATTTATATGTATAATCCACTGCAACTCTTAATGTCAATTTATTTATTTTATACTTAATTTCATTTTTTAAGCAGTTATTACACTTATTCCTACAGACAGGAAAACTGGATATTACAGTCAGTGTTAACTGCTTTTATCACTGAAGTCATTCAAGACCTTTCAAATGTTAATTATTTTAAACGTTTGCTAAGATACCAAACAGAAAATATATATCTATTTGTTAACTTCCTCTCTCCTCTGATAAAATTAGTTAAAACAATATATTTCCTCAACAGCCATAGAAATGTTATAAACAGCTGGATGAGCATTTTGGCCAAAAAGCAGGTGTCATCATTGGTGATTCACCAATGGTGATAATAAAGAACTACCTAAGAAGAGTGATGATTCATTGGCCATAGATTCTAATAGGGAACCAAATCTAAACTTCAATTGCATCATTTACCCTACTAGTCATTCTCTAACCAGTGCAATCTTGAATTTGTGATAACGCACTTTCCTGTTTACGTTTTATGATTTGTCTTCCACGAATTTTGGGAACATAAGGGGAGGAAGCATATGCACCCTTGCACCCCAACTGGCTGCGCCACTGGGTCTAATAAAGAACCAAGTTCAGAATTTTCGAAGAGGAATAAAAAATGTAAATCACTACAGATGATGGCTGATTTGTAGCCTAAATTCACATCTAGTTTTCCTAACCTTTTAATGACTATTGGTCATGTTGTGTCAGTTTGATAGTAGCCATAAGATGAAATCGATAATTCTTCATCAAATTTAAATGAGTGTTTTGTATTTGAAAACACTTGTATTTAAGTATCAAGAGTCATAATCTATTTAAATTTCTTGACATGAAATGCATTGCTTTTGTTAGGAAGGTATATGGGATCCTCATGTGCCAGTTGTAGGTGACTCTGGGATTCATCCTTTGGATCACATACCACACCCCTACCAAGATGTTTATAATGGGAAATATCATCATTGTTCTCATAGCTTACATTATAACCTTTGTCCTAATGATTGCTATGGTATGCTGCGAGAGTGTCTGGTGCAAATCTCCCCAAAATTTTACCTGCCTTTAGATTTTCACATTGGCCATGAGTATCTGCATTGCTACAACTGCTTCACTATTTAAATCAGATGGGGTATTGATGGCAGTGAGTGCTATTACAGTTGTCCGCTATCCTTTGTTTCTCTTTGCATTCCAAACCAAATGGGATTTCACGGTCCTAGGAGGTTCTCTGTTTGTTATACTTTTTGTGCATTAACCAATCCGAAATTATTAACACACAAATTCATACATTTTTATGAAAACTATGAGAGTAAAACTTTCAATATTGAAATCTTAACCATATAAACCTTATTTAAGCTTGATTTTCGCCACAGAATCACTTACTTCCAATTTAAATTCTAATCTGGCCTGCCGAAGAAATGGCAACTTCTGATGCGGCCTACCATGTAAAAAAGTTGGGCACCGCTTGTCTAAGCTATATCAAGAAATCTTGAAACTTGAGTGTCTTATTGTTAGTGATAATAACATTGAATCATTGTATTTCTTATCTGTAAGATAGTTGCATTAAGCTAAATGTATGAAGCATTAACCTATTCACTACAGTCCTATCATCATTTAATTTTTTGTAAAAAGGTTACAATTTCGGCAAGATCTGACACCTTCATTACTAAATATATAAGCCTGTACTTATGGTCTTTTTATTAGGTGTTTCTATTAATTTTAAATGTAGTTCTTCAGATCATTTAATCATAAAATACTTTTCAAATAGTGTATTGCATGTTTTTTATTTTTTACTATTCTCATGACATTATTTTATCAGGCATCTGCTGCTTTTGAGACATGAGTGAACATTTTTACACTCAAACCATTATTTTGTATTATTTATTGTACTATTTCATTCTATTAAGTACCTAATATAGAGCATAAGACGGCAAGAAAAATATAAATTTTGCCAGTGAGTTCAAACTCTGTAGAAACACAAGAAGTAGAAATTGTTTACAACAATTTTTGGCCTTAATATAGATGTAAATAAACTGTCTCTTGAACAGAAGTAAACTTCTTTAATTCAGTCATTTTAAAGTCCAAGCCCATGATTTTATTTTTACCTATTTCAAAATAATAATTTAAGTTTTCCTGTGCTGATTCGGTAGTTATCTACATAAAACAGTGATTTGCTTGAACTGGAGTTCCTGCTCCCTTGGAAGAGATTCGTAAAAATCAACAAAACAAGAAGAAAGTTTTAAATTATTCAGTGCTTATTCTTTCCAAGAAAAGGACAAGACCCATAGAAAACCAGAGAGGCGGCCCACTTGTTGTTGGCCCTTGCCAGATTGTTGCTTGTCTTCCTAATAGTCCTCATTGCCCACATCATAAGCACCAACAGATTTTCTTTTCCACAAAGAATTCTTGAAACATTAGAGCTCAGCAAAGTTGTTTATGTTAGGACATTATGTTTCAAATGCGATAAAATTACTCAGGAATACATAGAAATACCTATATAAATGTAGGCAAAAAGACTTGTTTGGAGTTTTCAAGGCAAAAAATAATTCAAAATTGTTAATGATCTTTCTTCCCAAAATGCATTATAAGGAAATTAGTATAAAAGTTTGAAACACTGGATATAACTGTGTAGAGTTTAGGAAATGAGAGCTCCTTCCTGATGATGCCTGCTGAATCCCTCTTTTTCCCCTGCCAAATTGCTTAGACACACCAAGATGAATCCTAGCTAGTTGAAAATTCATACAAAGAAGAATGATGATTCCTATGCATTATCTGTAAATGTGAAAATATATACAAAGCTTGTCTTTGTTCCATTCCAGCAAGATAATGTGGAAATTGTTCACAACAAGGTTATAAGAGATGTTGATAGAACTAATTTTCTGCTTATGTATTTTTATGCAATTTTTTAGCCTATCTGGAGGAAAAATTGGAACATTTGCCTTTTTCTTAAAAAACCACAAAGAGCAAAAGTAAAAGTAGTTTCACTCTAGTTTATGGCAATCTTGGCCAGTATTCCTTGGCTCGTTTTTTTTCTTACATTCTCTCTACTTCAATATTTGTTCTTGGTGTAGATTTCATTCAATAGTAATACTTCTGAGGCAGTGGCATGCAGTCATGATAACCAGGTAATGTGCAGCAAGCCCTTATGACAAATGAAGTAACAAATATTTATAATTATTAAATCAATAAGTATAGAGCAAGAACTCAACCACAAGGAAAGAAATGAGATGCACTGAATCACCATTAGCATAATGCAAGAAGAGGAAGAGAATAGGAAGGCAATGAGAGAGGAGGCAGGCTCTCGTTCTTACAGCTTACATTGCTAACTTGAGGAAAAGGGAGAAGGGGAGTAAACGGCAAAAGGAGAAGACTTAAGTTGGCAATAAATGTAGCCAAGGTGTATGGTTAATTGATCAGCTTTTGACTATGTTGTGACAGGGATGGAGGTAAAAGGCGAGTGATACTACGTAAATATTGGTCCTTCCATGTTCCAGTTTGCTAATGACATTGAAAAGCAAGGATTCCTTCTACAAAGAAGTAATTAAAAAACTCTGTGACCAAGAAATATGAATTTAATTGATATACATGGAACTTTTTTTACTATATTCTCTAAGTCTTTGTGCACTTTGTGCACTGATATAAGTTATATTTTTAGATGACAACTATTCCTCACTTTCTGTGGTACATGCATTCCTGAAAAGACAGTTTAAAGGGAAATCCTGTAAAATGTATTAGGTCATTCGATAAGAAAATAATAACAAATATTTCTGATCTATTCAATATGTACACACAAAAATATATAATAACAAATCCTTTAAAAAGATGCAACATTTTTAAAATAACCTGTCAGGTATATAACACCTTTATAAATTATGACAGAAGAGCAAAATGAATGAAGCTCCTCATATTCCAGTATATTGTGGAATATGTAGTAAAGCGTACTAAACTTGAACTGAATGCGTAGTTACGCATATATACGCGAGCCGCATTAGAAGTCGTAAACGCTTCGGCTGGCCGCAGTTGCAACCACATTTTCTCGATGATGTCTGTGTATGTAATAGCTTTTTGTGGATGCTCTAACTCAAAAACTATCAATCGCGTCAACGCGAAATTTTATATTTGACATTTTTATAAAAGTCAAAAGAACTGATTAGTTTTTGCTAAAAATCGGTCAACCGGAAGTGGGTGTTTACTCTTGTCATTTATCCGTTATTTTGAAATATTTGCTTTAATATTTGATAAATGTAAAAAAGTATTAGAATACAAGTTGTAGGAAATTTAACATTCTACAAACTTTGTTTGAAAAATTTTTCCATATAATGCATTGTTTAAGAGGTATGTTATATTTTTAGCTGCCACCACCACGCCACCTACCGATGACTATTGTTAACAATTGACGCTTAGTTACATCTTAGTAACGCTCGTTTTTCTATTCATAATTGTTGGAGATTTGTGGCTATATCCAATATCAGAAGGCTATGGTTTGAGTTTATTTCTGTTCTTAAAATATTTATTATTATATAACCTATTTGGAATTTTTAGAAGCTGAGTGGATTGGGTAAAGTGATGCGATTTTATTGTTAACTGAAGTTTCAAATTTGGACCAGTTAATTCACTGAGGAGATGGCGGAAGATGAGCAATGGCGTCAAGTGGCAGGGTAATGTGAATGAGGAAGTGGTCGGAGTTGAAGATATGGGAGACAGAAGGGGTAAAATGGATGGGAAGGTTATTTGTCACGGCGATGTCTAAAATATCGGATCGAAGTCGAGCAACGTGGGTAGTTTCGGTCGGTGATTCAATAGAAATGTGGTTGTCGATCATGAATTCAAGAAGGGTCGATCCATTGTTATTATTATTAGATGCACGGCCCAAGTGTGTGTTTTTAGAGTTCCAGTCACCGATATATAGTCCCGGTCTTGGGTCGGAAAAGAGTCGTTTAAGGTCGTTGGTTTCTAGTTTTTTTGAGGAGGGATGATAGATGCTGTGAAGAAGTACAGTACCCAGTTTATAAGGGAGGGCAATGCCGACTGATTCTAGGTTTTTTAGTATATGCTGGTACGAGGGGGAATGAAGGATGGTGGATTTGATGGCCGCAAGGGGTAGATCAATCTTTGCGGTGGACAGTAAAGCCTGGGAGATATAATTTCTTGGTCGAGGTTAAATGGGTTTCTTGAAGAAAGATAATATCGACGTGGTGTTTAGAGAGGTAAGTGGTTAATTCTGGAAGTTTTGGAAGAATTCCGTTGGCATTCCAAGATATGAGATGGAGAGAAGAAAGGGTTTTTTTGGGGGGTTAGGGAACGTTATTATTAATTTTTAGAAGCTCAGATAGGAGTAAAATTCGACGTTCCTCGCGGGTTTTGAGGGCCTTAAAGGAAGAAAGTACAGTAGTGAACCACGCTATGTCATCGTCTGAAGAGTCGGATGGAGATACGGTCGGATCAGGAGTTGTGATTGGGGGAGTGGGCTGAAAATGAGGTGGTGGTAAGTATGATTGATAGGGATAGTAGTATAGTGAAAAATACGAGCTTGGCCGGTGTTGCAAGAGAGATGGAAATTATGCCGAATCGGGAATCGGCTGGGTAACATGATAAGGGCTCTCGCGTGAGAAGTGTTTTTTGAGGTAAGCTTCTTTGGCTTGTTTAAAGGTAGGACAGCCTCTATAATTGGCGGTGTGGTCACCGTCGCAGTTACTACATTTTTTGGGAAGAGGAGCTTCTTTAGTCGAAAGACAATCGGCTACTGCGTGAGGGCCGCCGAAAAACGCATTTTTCGGGCATGTTGCAGTGATTGCGAGTGTGGCCCATCTGCTGGCAGCGACGGCGTTGGGGGGGAGCTAGGGGTCGTTTGTAGAAATACGGGTGGTGAGGCCACAGACTCGGGTTAAGTGTTCGAAATTTTTGCGCGTGTCAGGTTCGTTTTTCAAAGTAATGATAAAGGTCTCGGTGCCGTGGTTTCGGACGGTGTGGATTCTGCTGGCGCATTCTTCGTCTGATGGACACGTCGACCTGATGAATTAATACACCCGTAGATTCAATATACGTGCCGACTTCTTCTGCACTGGTGTCCGCGAGGATGCCACGAATAACATATCCGGTCGTCAGAAAGAGAGTAGGTATAAAATGGAATTTCTAATTTAGCTAAAATTTTACTGGCTTCGCGGTAGTCAGGGATGGTTTGGCATTTAACTAAAATTAAAGTGGAACCGATTAGACGGGAAATAGGTTCCAAGGAGAAAGATTTAGAGAAGGCCTGACGAACATCGGGCCAAGAGGAGGTGCCGGTAATCTTAATGGAAGGAATAACTGGTTTTTTGGGAAACGTTGGTTGGATGTCCATTTCGGCGTGGAATTCAGGGGGTGATTCAGGGGAATCAGGTAGGTCTCCGGGGGGGGGGGGGGTGCAATTGGCAAGAAATTATTGGAGGTAGAAGTTAGGTTTGGAGAAGGAGGGATGGAAGTACGCTAATGAGCGATTACAGTAAAATTATCGTTGCTGCTATTCGAATCATTGCAGTACACTTGAGGAGGGGTAGAAACACTGTTATTCGCACTGGGGGGAGGAATGAGACACTACTCACCGGTCGGGATACGATATCGAAACGAAAGTATCGATACCGTAATCATATTATGTATCGAATGAAAAGTATCGATACCACAAAAGTATCGGGCCGAAAGTACCGATGTCACTAGAAAATCGAAAGAAAAGAATCGAGTACAAAAGTATCGAAAGGAAATTAGCGATGTGAGTAAAGTATCGATCCTTTATTCGTATCCCTACTCACCGGTAATGATGATGATGCGGTACGTGGTGCCAGGCGTGGATCGCGAAGAGACCGAGTAGAGGAGTTTGGTGTGTCGCGTTGAGGGGCAGGAGAAGCAGCGGCGGCTGCGTATGAAGACGGTTGATAAGCTGCAGGCGTATGATTTGGCGAGAACGGAGGAAACGGATAAGGGTAATATGGAGATGGATAAGGAGAATGATGTCGCGCGAGAGATGTAGGATTAGGGAAAGCTGGTGGATGGAATGGAAATGGGGGAATATGTGGCAAAAAGGGGAAGGGGGAGGCCCCTGTGGGGGCTGTTGGGGGCGGCATGGTGCTCGCCCCCGACGATAAGAGCACACACGATGATGTACTGGGAGCTCATAACCATGCCTTATATAGGCTAGGCACGGGTAAGAGGGAGAATTAAGACAGTCTTGAAAAGAAGGGATGAGGACGACTGGCTAGAGGTGGAGAGGGGAGGGTGTGTGGTCCCATGCAGATTAACGATGGCCAGTAAGAAAGGAGAAGGGGAAAGATACAAATACTCATTTAATGTTACATTGTTAACTTTGTTACATTTTAAAATTTCTAATTAGTCGAAGGCAGTGGAACCCAACCATTTTACATGGCGGGCCGCATTCGTAGTTGCGAAGGGTTCGGAGGGCCGCATTGGAAGTCACGAGAGCTTTGGCGAGCCGGATGAGTGTTTGCATTAGAAGTTATACCAAGGGATTCTGTGGTCTCATATTAGCGAAAATCGAATCTAAATAAATTACTAGTGTTAAACCTCCACCGGAATAGGTTTTGAGACGATAATTATATTGAAAAACTATGAAATTTTCTATATCAAATTTTACCGATCTCCTTTTCATCATAGCTTTGCGGGCCGCATAGAGTGCTCTTGGGGGCCGCGGGTTGGGAATATCTGCTCTAAAGCAATAAGTTCGAGTCCTTTTCCGGCAAAATGACAAATTTTCATATTTAAACTACTATTGGCAAAGCGGGAGTTGGAGGTTGAGTTATTCTGGAAGCCCTTAAAATGATCTTTGCACGTAATGTTGAATTTTCTCCCAGTCTGTCCAACCTAAAAGTTAATTTTCTCGTGTTTTCTTAAGATGGAATACCAGCAAGTGAAGGCCTATGCATTCAAGTTTCTATTACAAATAAGAATTTCAAAAATTGGGAAGCATATACAATCAGCTGATCAGCTGATAGATGATTTGAAAGGGAAAGAGAGTTATCAAGATATAAAGAGGACAGCGGAAAATAGGAGTATATGGAGAACCAGGTTTAACCAAAAATAATCACGGACCTGTCTACGGACAGACTACCTATGATGATGATACAATTTATAGATGCCTTCTCAATTTTGTCTAACAATAAGAGTAAACAGAAATCCTTGCCGTATTAGCCCAAATAATTGCTCTGAATCCGGAAAATTGTAATTTTTCCTATAATGGAATTGAATTAGTTTTTTATTGAGCTAAATACACGATACGGAACTATCATTCATGCCAATTCACTATGCAAGCGTATGATTACGTAATAAGCCAAGCACACCAATAATCCTGTTTATCCGTAAGGGTTTTCCAGATATTTTTAATTGCTTTCATTATGGAATGTTGTTTCTTTCATGTTAAGTAAGAAGCATTGTATGCAATTTTAAGTACAATTTTGTTTGATGCGTATTGTTCAGATTGCGAAGTTTGTTTATCTGTTTTCAGTTATCGAATGTGTCTTCTTTCAAGTTGAGTTTGGATCGTGAGTAATTTTGTGTACAATTGATTTTTAAGAAGGATAATCAATTATCGAATTTGCTTTGCTCAACGAAATGTATGTAATGTGGATTATTTCTGCATTTCAAGCGCGCTAATCTGTGAGTTATACATTAAAAAATTGATTCAGATAAAGGACATTATTTACCGCGTAAAAGACCGCAAGACCACATAATTTTTCGACACCGCTTTATACGTATTTCCTATAAAGATTGCCTTTGAAATCTCTGTGTATTCCATTAATGGAGTATCATCTCGTTAGCTTCTAAGCGAAACGCGCCTAAAAATGGTATATTAAAACGTTTTTCACAAAAATCTAAGCATAGTTGACACCATCTGTCATCAACTACGAAAGAGAACACTGTTTTGGCATCATAAATTTGTAAAAAAGCATTCATTAACTTAATAACCTAAATTAAAGCCTCACATGACAAAAACATCAAAATTAAAAAATATATATTTTCTTAAAGTTCATCCTTAAAATTTTAAGATTTGTAGATATATACTTTCATTATATTATTGCAAATTAATATTGACGAATCAATAGAAAAAATGCAAAAAAGTTATAATTAGAAAAAACACAAATGATATAATATCAACTTAAAATGGGTGAAAAGCTTTAATTTCTGGAAAGTTTTTGTGTCAAAAAAGGTATAGAGATAGGACATACAATAAATTGTGAATTATTTATGCTTCCTATAATATTTTCTAATGAAAAAGGAAAAACAAAATAAATATTTTTCACAATCTATATAAATATATTATGATTTAACATGGTCTTTTTGTTCAGTTCTTATTTGTTTGTAATAATAGTTTATAAATTTAAAAACTATCAAAATCAAAATTTTGTTGTTGTATATTTCTCGAGAAATCATGAGATTCTCATTAAAAACAAAATATATACATGAAAACTTTGACAAATCAAAATTTATATTTCATAGAGTCCATCTCGCCTAGCCCAGTCAAGATGGACTCGATAGTCCAAACTGCTGCCTAGAGTACATCCTGCCTGATAACTGGTTTAGACGTGATGGACTCTAGAGTCTATTCTACCTAGGTGAAATGGATTCAAGAGTCTACTCTGCCTCCTACACCAGCACACAATGTACACCACCTGCAACAAAGTTGCAAAATATTGTGAAATCGATCTAAATGTGTCAATTGTATCATTTACCCTATTGGTCTTTCTCGAACCTGTACAGTCTTGAATCTGTAATAATGAACTTTTCTATTTAGGCTTTAGGATTCTTTCACAAATTTAGGGATCAGAAGGGGGGTGCACATACACCCTCTGGCAGCACGACTGATTATTTTAACCATGTATTCGATTTGTTAAGTTGATGAACAGAAAATATGCTTATTGTAAGAATCTGGCAACTTCCTCTCCCCTCGGATAAAATTAATTAAAACAATATATTTCTCCAACAACCATAGAAAGGTTATAGATAATTGGATAAGCATTTTGGCCAAAAACCCGGTGTCATCATTGGTGAATCAGATTTTGATTAAGAACTATTGAAAAAGAGTGGTAATTTATTGATAGTATATTCAATGAAGAAACTAATTAAGACTTACCTAAGAGGAATAATAACAAATGTGAATCATTACAGAATTTGACTGATTTGTGGCCTAAATTCGCATCCTTTTAACCTGGATCCGCCGGTGAATCAAAATTTCTTGGATTTTTTTGATTTTCTAGTATTTGTCTTGTATAAGTTCATTTATTCTCTCCATGAAATATTACAACCATGTGCCTCATAATATTTGAGATACAGGCCGTTCCATATATGGGATGCTAGGCAGGTCAAGTGTTATTTTCCACCCCGTTGTGGTATGTTACGTCATGACTTTTTTTTTGCAACCAGGCTTTTTCCATTTACATATGCATATAAAACACAATAATTCATTCAGGAATATATTTATTTGGCAATAAATATCTTATACAAGAAAGTTTATTGTTTAGTTCACAATTGAAAATTTTAATTTTTGCATATTCATTCATAGTTTCATGGGTACAATAGTATTTTTTTACATTTTATTATTTCATATGGAATGGGACAAAACATTCCACACAAATGACAACATCACATTTTGTGCAATAATTTCCAGTCTTTAAACCACAGCACACGCAACGGTGTCTCTCTTTGTTTGCTATAGGGGCAATGAAGTGATTCATTCCATCGTTATGAATATCTCATCATTCACTCGCCTTTGAATAGACATGTTCTTTCCTGGGCCCTTTGGAACAATGCCATGCCAACTTAGGTATGTGAGAACTATCTACGCCTAAATTCTAATTGAGCAATGTCTCCCCCAGCCTTCCTACACAGTACCCAAGCATTATGCACAGCTGTATCCATCATCCACGTGAAGAGTGGCCACCACCACCATTTTCCCACGGATGCTAATACGGAGGCCTGACAAGTTGCGATCCATCCTGTCTGTGCCCCCCATGTACTTATTATACTCGATAAATGCAAGGGGCTTTGACACGGAAATTCATTTCTTGTCTGCTCGAGAGTAATGGCCTACATGCATGACAAGATTGGACCCATCGGTTGTGGAAGCTATAGTCACAATGGAATTATCAACCCAATGAACTAATACTATGCCCCTGGAAGATAATTTACTATCGGAAGATCCTTGTTTCATCTTTTTCATTACCCTTATTGACTTAAGGTTACAATCTTTAGGGATTCTGTTGTCATGGATGGTTTTAGTTGCACCATAGCCGCGTTCCTTCAGGTGTAAGAGAATAGGAACTCCCGTGAAAAGATTATCAAAATATAACTGAAATGGGAGAACATTCATATCATTTGAAAAACTATCTAACATCATCACCATAGGTGTAACACATTTGCCAAACTGTGACTCATACTCTATATTCGGGGAAGGGGATTTTCCTTGGTTAATATCAAAAGCAATTAGGTACCCACTGGGAGTATTTAGACACCATACTTTGTATCTGAAATGAATTAGCTTACCTTTTATAAACTGTTAACAACAATGGCATCCAAAATACTCTACCATAGACTCATCGAAACACATATGTTGTTCGGGCCTAAACATTGACATGTATTTTCTTTGCAGTAGGTTAGCTAGGGGGCGGAGCTTCCACATCTTATCATTGGCATCAAATTGCGTATTATTCACACAATGTATGAACCTACATATCCGAAGAAGTTGATCTCTCCTCATGGAGTTCAATACAAGGTCATTTCTAACATCCCTTTCTGTTTCCCAGTAACATCGCTTAGAAGGAACTATATTGTAACCCGACAGTAGAAGTATGCCTAAAAAACTCATTTCCTCTCGGGATATCAAAGGATCTGGGCAATTCTTGAATACTGCATATTTGGTAGACTCAGAGCAAAGTAAATCAATTACCTCATTATCAGTGATCTTATCTGGTATACCTACAGATGAAATATTGCGCTCTGCAGAGTAGTCTGGTTCAGGAAATAAACCAAGAGGTTGCCAATGAAGATCCCCGTTCTTCCACATCAGCGATATATTCTCGAGGATAGTCTTTTTAGTTCTATGGGCGGTGGCAACATTTTGCTGAATTCCTTGTTAAGGGCCCGGCACAGGCTCCCATGTTGAAGCCTCCTCTCCTTCAGAAGAAAGGTCATTGGTGCATCCAAGCCGACGATTACTGTCAAAGACTACCTCTGTTTGACTTTGTAATCGATGGCCTGTGAGATCAATCCACATGCATCTTCATTGGAGAGAATGTTGGACTCCGGAGGTGCTACATATATCTGGTTGATGTTTTCATCCTCATCCTCCAAATATGAGAGGATCTCATCTAATGTTAGATTCTTCCTAAAAATGTATACATTCTAATGATCCAAAATATAAAATAAAATTTATTATAAGCATAAATGCAAAGCTGTAGGCAATACAAATTCATCGAAAAGCAAAAGAGAACACGTGTCCAAAAATGACGGCGTTAACACCTAGCGTGCCATATACAGTACAGCGATATATAACCGATCGAAAGAACACCAAGTTGTTCCAATAAGCAAATGATGTTTTTATTATTACAATATAGATTCATTTCCAATATTAAATTAATATGAATCTCATAATATGATAAAAAATAAAAGAGAAAAAGCATACTCACTTGAAAATTGCATCCGTGGCCCAACACTTGATCACAGATCAAAATACGTCTCTTCTTCTTCAGGACTCAGACTACGAAAAGCTAGGTGATTCAACAACAATGTAACATTATAGCCACATGCCTCCCCTCAAAGGTGAATGACATACAAATAGCAAGAGAGCGATACTGTTGTGGAAATTGAGTTATAAGTGATACAATGTCGACCATCCCATATATGGTATGCTAGGCAGATTCAGGTAAATGGATATTTAAGAGACATGTTGTGTCAATCTGACTAGAGTGATAATGCAAGCTCGGTAATTCTTTGTGAGATTTAAATGAGTATTATTTGATTTAATGCATTTTTTTTTAAGTATTAAATGCCTTGAAATTTGTTGACATGAAATGCATTTACTTTTATCAGGAAGGTGTATGGGTTCCTCATGTGCCAGTTGTTGGTGACACTGGGATTCATCCTTTGGTTCACATACCACACCTCTACCAAGATGCTTATAATGGAAAATATCTTCTACGTCATTCTCATATCTTACATTATAACCTTGGTTCTAATGATGGCCATGGTATGCTGCGAGAGTGTCCGGCGCAAATCTCCGCAAAATTTTATCTGCCTGGGGATTGTCACATTGGCCATAAGTATTTGCATTGCTACAACTGCTTCACTATTTGAATCAGATGAGGTATTGATGGCAGTGAGTGCTACTACAGTTGTCTGCTTTTCTTTGACTCTCTTTGCATTCCAAACCAAATGGGATTTCACGGTCTTAAGGGCTTCTCTGTTTGTCATACTTTTTGTGTTAGTGTTAATGGGAATTGTTGTCATTTTCTTTCATAGTAGGGTATTATCCTTAGTTTATGCTTGTATTGGAGTTGTGATATTTTCCTTTTATATAATCTATGACACTCAACGGATGATTGGAGGAAAGCATAAATATTCTATCTCTCTAGAGGAGTACATATTTGCCACACTGACTCTGTACCTTGATGTAATCAATATTTTCTTGTGTATCCTGCAAATTGAAATGTCTAGGTGATGGGGAGAAACCTTGAAACTTGATTGTCCTAGTGCTAAAAACATTGACTTTATATTTCTGTTCATTTAAGCTACACTTAGGAAGTATTTACCTATTCACTGCAATCCTATCATCATTTAATTTTATCTAAATAGTTTACAGATCAGAAACCTGATTTACTATATATATGTATGTATGTATGTATGTATGTATGTATGTATGTGTGTGTATATATATATATATATATATATATATATATATAATATTCTGATTTATGATCTTTTTATTAGGTATTTCTATCATTTTAAATATATTTCTTCAGCCCATTTATTCATAAAGTGCTTTTTAAATAGTGTTTTGTCTGTTTGCATTTTGGTTACCCAAATGACATTATTTTATAGTGTCTGCTGCTCTTGAAATATAAGTAAACATTTTTACACAAACCATTTTTAATTTTTTTGTACCAATTCATCCCATTTACCCTTTTAAGTGCTGTGAATGTATTTATGTGTTATGTACCTTCAGTGCTACTTATGCATTATATCTATGGTCACCATATTTTCTAAACCAAAAATTGGGACACAAGGTCTGACAGGATTTTTTCTCATTTGTGAATTTATTTATTTATTATTGAGTTATTATTTATTCTTTATTATTTATATATTATTTCTTTATTATTTAATATTTATTCATTAACTATTTCTATTTATTTGAAAAAGTGTAAAAATCAAATTTAAGTATATTTTTAACGATTCACCTTTATTGAAAAGAATAAAATCAAATACAAAATTCAGCAAAAAAAATACCATACATGCCGGCATATAAGTCGACCTCGATTTTTGTATTGTAAATACATGACTACTTATCCTTGGTCCCTGGAATTGCAAATAGATCGTTTTTGAGATTCAATAATAAAAACAAGTTAAGATTTTAATTTTTAACTATTAAAATACTATCTTAAATCTTCTAAAATAAATGACAGAACAAGTAAACAATGGAGCAGTTGATTCAAAATGGCGATCACCTACACCGTAAGATCAAATTTTACCGTAAATATCAATGTTTTTTTGTGTTATTTAAGGGTCACATTTTATATTCGGCGTATAAGTCGAACTTAAGTTTTCGGAATTTTTTTTTCTTCCAAGGTTGACTTATACGGCGGCATTTATGGTATATATCAAGTAATACAATATTTGCAGTGTTATTTTCGTCATTCATCTACTTTTGAAGTTGATAGCATATTGTTCCACTTGTACTTGTTGAAAGAACTCGGCTTGCTCAATAGATTCTTCTTAATTTTTACTTTCTCATATACGTAGTATATTGAGAAAGTATTGTTATCGTGAAAAAATTCGACTATTTTAATGAGATATACACGTTTTAGGTGTCCCTGAGTCCATAAAAGTGGTTTTTGCCATGCCGTCTCTCGGTCTGCTCGCCAATCTAGGTCCCAAACGCGTACATGAAATCGATTAATATTTCGTATTTGTGCAATATATCATCTCTTGCAGATCTCTTTTTCATGAAAATGATATTGCGCAAAAATTAAGGGTAGTTTATTCTTGGCGATTTTTTGAAAAATGTTATTTACTCAAAAATGGCTTTAGAGAATTTGATTAAAATTGTAGATCCTGATGTCACAAATAATACTACGTAAGCCATATATCTCTTGAACACCATATGCCGTCCAGTGGCATTACAATGTACGCTATGCTGTTACGGTTAAACTAAATCGAATGATATATCATGTGTATGGATAATATCATTCATAAAAGACATTCTGATGAGATAAATGATATTGCGCAACAATTAAGGATACTTTTTTTCTTGGATATTTTGAAACAAAATTCGATTTACTCAAAAATGGCTCTAAGGATTTTGTTTAAATGCATCCAAACGTACAGCCTGATGTCAAAAATAATTCTAACTATATGTGCCAAAAAAGTTACTATATATCGTCCAGTGGCATTATTTCTGTGCAAGATGCTCAGCGCACGCGTCAGAGGGGCGAGTTAATTTCGGGGCAAAAAAGTTGGTGCAATGTATATTGCGCCGTTTATTTTAAACGTCTTGGCAAGTCTCTGAGTAATTCATTTGGATTATTGAGAGAGATTTTATAGTTTCAGTAATCATCGATGACAAAAGTTATTAATCAACGAAAATGACCTCTCGACCGCAGCGTTCATATCCGGCGAAGAATTTGCACATTTTCTCTATGTTTGAAATATTTATGTTCCCACGACGAAAATCTTTAAGTACATTCAAACGTCTCTGATCTGTAGATACTTTCTTCTTGTCCCCTTCGGCCAGCAAGTTGTCATTAAAATGTGATTTATGGGGACAAAGTTCATTAAAAAATATCATCGTACGACAAAGTGGGAAGGGCACTTTCGAAAAGATTCCATGCCTTCTCCAGATCACACCATTCGGGGCTTTTTTCAACTGCATCCAGTATAGTTGAAAGAGGCTATCAAGATAAGCCTTCAGTGGTGCCCAAAGCATGGCCCGCGAAGTGTTTTTGTGCGGCCCGCGAGGACATGATGAAAAACCTATACGAAAATTTTAACACATAAATTCATACTTTTATGAAAATTGTGATAGTAAAACTTGTAATACTAACCAATCCCCACCAAGGTTCTGTTGCAGCTATCCGACAATTTTCGGAAAAGATTCTTCAAACCTGTATGTTTTGCACCTCCGAAGGTAGTATTATACACACTGGAGGGACGGTCGCGTTGAGGGCACTATTAGGGAGAGGACTATTTTTGCGGAGACCATTCTTCACACTTGTAGGTTAGGCCTCGGTCGCGGCACGGTCGCATTCCGGCCCCCACCTACAGCGTGATGTAGTTGATGGATGCCCATAACTAGCAGAAAGATTCAATCTCACTTCGTATGTCACCGAGGATAGCGGATAGTAACCGAAGAGGCTTGGGACGAAAGTTGCCTCCTCGAGCGACCCAAGGGGTTCGTACCGAGGGCTGGCCGCGCCTTCCCCTACAATTGTGAACGCACTTGGAACTTCTCCATAGAATCCCCATTGAAAATAGGATTTTAATATTTTGTCTAAAATGACCCAACCTCGACCATCCTCCGATCATCCCTCTAGTGCAGCGGTCCCCAACCTTTTTCTGCTGCGACCCTAAACTGACCAACAATAGGACTTCGCCACCCACACCTGGACTCTCGCGACTCGTGCTTCTAACTGAGCCAAGATACAACAAAGATAGCTGCCCCTGCCAGCGGATGCTATTATTGTATCGCTCTACTGCGCCGCAAATTTGGTCGGTCTTCGTCATGAACATCTTCGAGAAAAGGGTAGAATTAATGTATGAAAGCCATGCTAGCGGGCGTGCGGATGGAAATTTTTCGGCTGATCTAGTGTTCCTGCTTTTCCCCATCTATTTTCCCCCATAGGTGCTAAAAGCTTCGAAAGGGGAGTGTGGCTTGCATCGGATGTTAAGACTGATAAGGTTTAGGCAATTTTAAACAATAACATATAGAAAACAATCTGACTGTCTGGATAGTTTTTTCTGATGATCCTTCGCGACCCAACTGAGGACCCCCTGCGACCCTGATTTGGGTCGTTGCCCCGAGGTTGGGGAACCACTGCTCTGGTGTGAACGAGCCTTTTAGTATTAACTGCTGACATGCTAACAATCTTATCGATAAGTCTGCTGCGCCTCAGAGCAGAGAAAACAATCATTTAATTGGTTACTTGTCTCACCTTCCAGGACGTCAAGTTCAAGAACTTCCACATTTATTCCAGTATTTTCATGAGAATAGTTTACTAAGACAGGAACGACCTTTTGATCTTTGTGGTTAGATGAATCTATCATAACGGCGAAACGCGAAGTTGCGCTCAATTCCTGTTGCAAAATCTTTCGAGCTTCTGGAGCAAGAATGTTTTTCGCAATTGCTTCGCTGTTTGTTCGTGGTGATGAGAATTAGGTTCAAACAATGTGGAAATTAGCTTAGAGGTGCAATCTAAAGATCTGAAACTGATTGTGTTTTACGGTGTGATATGCAATTGCCGCTTCCTTTGTCACAAACTTCATTTTCACAGAAACATTTTGTATAAGTAATTTCTTCATTGAAGCAGTGCAAGCTACAGAACTGACAGCTGATGTTCCTATGATTGAATATGTAATGTGATGTCAGATTTCCCGCCATTAGCAACATTTATCTCACTATTGCATTGGATGCAAAATGTTACGTATAGATTGTAACGTTTCTTTTAAATAGGAAATTCCTTTTGCAAAACATACTTAAAACTACACTTTTTCTTGCCCTTTGCATTCATTAATTTTGAACACACTTCAAACAACTTAGAACCACAAGCAAAGAAACTAGTACAAAAGTACCTAGAAATATTCACCTCGTATCGCAGTCCAGTGTTGCCGTTTCTACACATTTATCTGTAGATATACAGATTTTTGTTTGTTCAGATTTTTCTGCAAATTGACTAAATCTACAGATTTTTCAAAGCAAAGATTATATGTAAGCTTTTGATTGCAAAATTAGGACCATTCTGCAGTTTATCTTCGAAATGTTTATCTTCGGCCACTGCGAATTTCGATCTTCTTTAATATTTTCTCTGGCGATTCAATCAGATAATTGAAAATCTATGTAAAATTTTTTCATTAATTTTTCAAGATTAACAAAATCGATTTTTTTAGCATCATTCTTGAAAAACTTCGGATTAAATAAATTAAAATTCCTTTATCAAATCATTATTATTTTTAAAATATTTTTATGGAAGTCTGAAATTACGGCAGTACAACTACGTTTGAATACGTTTTCTTCGAAATTTTTAAGATTTTCCATATTAATTTCTTCAATACTTTTGTATTTGTTGTTTTTGTTTTGAGTTACCTGAAAATTTTGTTGAACTTGAAGACATGAAGAACTTCCAGAGTCGTTTTCTAATTCTTCGTTTATAAATGTGACGAATGCATCACTCACTATTTTTATTTCTGTAAATTTATTAATATCCTCGGATATTGTTTTCACAATTGCATGAACCATAGCAAAACCGCTTGATAATTCCATATTATAAGTTTGCAAACATTTCTAAATACCGTATTGTCCCGAATATTTAAAAGTAGCCCCCACGTTATATTCGAGTAGGTACTAGTGATTTTAAAATTCGTAAAATCGTGTTTCGAAAAATCACCGTACATACCGCACGTCTATTTATGAGATAAAAGATACTTGTTACATTGCAGACACATTAGGCGTACGTTACATAGTACTTGAAAAGCATCCGAGGCGAGTATAGATCGAGTTCAATCGGTGGCTGAACCCCTCGATAGTCATTGAATTGGAGCTCTTAAGTTCGTCGACGTATTCTTTGTAACTACCTTAGCGAGTTTTTACCCATCCGTTATTTTAACAATGGGTGACAAAAAGGATGTTGATCATGTTGAGAAAAAAGGGATCTTCCAAACCCCAGGTTAACAGAGGAATCCGACGAAGTGATCACATGAATTTTAAAATAGTCGAAGCTAAATCGGTGTTGTTACTACCTCTCTGTAAATCGAGATCCCCAGCCAGGCCAGTAGAAGTCTGGTTGCCGTGTTGAGAGGAGCTGAATATCATTTGGGGTCTGGGAGACCCCAGTGTGCTGGATTGAGTGTAATTATCCAGTCAGTGAGTAATACATTTTTTAACACTTTTCGTCAGTTCAGATAAATTAATCACTTCCTTGACAGTACTTTTCATGAAAATACATCTCTATATTATTTTAACATTATGACTTCGATTGTCAACCAAACGGAGCCCCGTTATACTGATCCTGAGGAGATTCGGAGAGCGCTCTTCGAGTTGGATGAAGAAGAAAAGGAAACCCCTGAGATATTTGGTGGAGAAGATAGTGAAATCGAGAGTGAAGAGCCCGGTTTTGAAAACTATCAGGATTGCTCGGACACGGAAGAAGATGTGGAGGAAGAAAAGGTAGAAATTGAACCACCCTTGAAAAAGAAAAAGACCGCTATGTCGAGGGGAAAGAACCAGTACTAATGGAGTGTAGATGTCCCTTCAAAAAGAGGCCGAGGTAAGAAAAAAAAACATTATTACTCACTTACCTGGCCCCAAAGGAGTTGCTGCCACAATCACTTACTCTGGCCCACTAAAAGTATGGAATTTGCTACTAACTCCCGAAATAATGTCCCTCATATTGATACATACAAATGAGGAAATATATGGAAGAAGGAGGGGTTGTAATATTCTCCAGAGCTATCATGGCTTTACGGATCAGGTAGAATTGCAGTGGACTATACTACTGTGATCGCACAAAGGACCGCAATACAAAATTAATTTGTAATGTGCGTAAGAAACCCATGCGCAATGATCACTGAGCAATCCTTTGTGTGGAATGTGGGCAGCGAATTCGCCAAATTCGAAGCTCTGACAAACCTACTTCTTATGAACAAGACTTCACTGTATTTTTACAGATAATGATGTGTTTCCTTAGTATTAAAAAAATGTATGCTTCATAGCTTTTGGTCAATTTTTTTGAGCGCAATAATTTTGTGAAATCAATAAACACACTTGAAAAATCAACCTGGCCTCAAAAAAAGATTTTATTTTTATTTTAAAAAATATTGTCATTTTCGCAGTTTTAAGTGTTCATTCTTGTTGATATGTTTACAAATGTCAGATAAATTAAATATATGTTCTTCATCGGCTAACTGTAAATTTACAGGACACCGAATCTTCATGGGGTCTGAGAGTGTGCCACTTTAAGTTGGGAAAAATAAGTGTGCTGTTGCAGGGTTAATATGATTTCGTACTTAAATAGATTACCTTTAAGTTTAGATGCGGTGAAAAGAGATCAGGATGGAAATGTTGAATATTCACTTATATGTTTTAAAGTTTTGCAAATTTGTATGAAAATTGATGATTGTGGATCATCATAACTTCCAAATATTTTCCTCAAAGCTGAATCAGTTGACCACAATCTTTTCGAAGAGAAGCCATTCTTTTATAGTCACTACGCAAGAAATTGACTAGTTTTGGGATTAATCCAAATAATGATAATTTAATTGTCTCGAATATAATTTCTTTCGAAATAGGATTTAACTTGTGAGAGAAACACCACACAACATTTTCAAAAGAAATTTTATCCAACTAGGCTTGAAATCCATTATATTGACCACGCATGTTGGACGCTCCGTAAGTGGAACTTACAAGGCATTTAAACAAATCAATTCCAAAGTTTGTGAAAATTTATTCAATTACCTTACATAGACCTTGCCCAGTAGTATCATCGGAATGTTTCATTGCGAAGAGTCGTTCATACTTGCACAGATTAGAGATTGCTGAGAGACCGATTGTAAACGGCCTTTTGTACATGTAAGTCACGTACAAAGAGCAAAGTAAATTTTCATTGGCTATTTTAGGGTGCGAATTTTCTTAAGCCTTAAATTATTCTAGCCTGAGACTCTTAAAGATTCGTTATCTCTAAAAACAACTGAGTGATATGATACCTTTTATATTGTTTTCGATGGAGTACGCCTGGTTGAGATACAGACTTCTGTTTTGCCCGAAATTGTTAACGGCGCATAAAAGGAACACGCGTAAGTCGAAGGCTGTATTTGTTTAAGCAAAATTTGCCTTCGCACACCCTCCATAGAAACCAATCTTAATTGTGTTTTATGCCCTGCTGATTCACCTCTTGCATATGCGCAATGTTTATATATGAGGTATTGCAATGAATAGCTGGATTGCAAGGGAGGAGAGATAACTGGTGTTGGCCTGCCCTTGACGAAGAGTGCCAAGTGGATCCTCATTTCTCTTTTTCTCATTGGCTTGTCCTCATCTCCTTAGTTTCAACACGCACAAATAAGGGGCTGGGCACCCTCGGAGAAAATCCTGCAAGGATTTTAACCCAGTGTCACTTTAGCAGATCATGGCCAACACTCGAACCACTACACCGCCAGCTCCCCTAAAGAAAGCAATCTATTGGACATTATTATTTTGAGTACAGCTGGTTCGCCTCTTGCCTATGCACAATGGGTGTCTAAGAGGTAGTGCAATGAATAGCCAGATAGGACGGGAGGAGAGAAACCTGGTGCTGGCTTTTAGCCTGTTCTTAACGAAGAGCACCAAGGGGGCCAACTGTAATAACAGTTTCAAAAATAGTAATGGTACAGGGAGACTTTTTCGATTTCCCCAAGAAATGTCAATTCAAGAAACATGGATTCAAGCATGCTAGAGAAGAGACAACAAACGTAAAAACAGGCAAGAACAGGTATTATTTGGTTTAAATGTGCTACTTATTAATTTTATCTATACATATCTGTTTATTTAATTATTACTGGTGAATTAAACTTCAATGATCTGTGCTATGTAAAATTCTTCTCAAACTGTTAAAGTACCTTCCTAACACCCAAAGGTTGTTACATTGAAATCGGTGATATTGTTCTAAATAGTTTAAGCATCAATATTATGAATTTATTCATTCAGTATGATGTTAACCAGTGGTGTGCTGGAGCCGGCTCGCGCGAGCCGGTTGTTAAATTTTCAAGAATTTTGCGAGCCGGTTGTTAAACACGGCAATGATTATAAACATAAAGTATGAAAATATACAATTAAATAAATTATATTAAAACAAAGGTATTAAAAACTCATCACTTCCTAATTATTTTATTTTACTGCAATTTACTATTATCTACCCAGATAGCACGAAAAGTTTCGCATCCATCGACAAGGATTGATGATTTGGATACAAAGCATCCCATATTAAACGAGCGAGAGTGCGGCCTTTAATTAACCCCTCCAGTTTGTGCGACGCAGCGTCTGTGTCCGCTCTTTCCCATGCCTCAAGCGTGTGCGACACACAGTCTGCGTCCGAAATTTTCATTAAGTTTTCTTATCGCTACGGCTCTGATTTATGTGCTTTCAGAGAGTGAATATGTAAGCCAAGGTCTGCTTTCGTTCTGTGGTTCCTTGCTGTCTGTGTTTACGTGTTAGTATTTTTTTTATTTTTTTCTATCTCGGACCTGGCCGTAGCAGTGCTTACTCAGGCCCCTCAGGCCTTATCTTTCGTGCGCTGCGTCTCAGACTTTCATAAGAGCTCTCATCTTCCTAAGAAGAAATCGTTTTCTCGGCTCAACATTCTTTCCATATTTCAGGAAAACGAGACGCTGCGGCATTGATGAAAGAAGTCACTCAAACAACTCCTCGTCGAGCTATAAAAGTTAAAAAAGCTTATAAATTTTCAACATTACTACCCACACTATGCACCGGAGAAGAAGCGCTGGCGCTTCTTGTTGAGAACGACCTGACAAAGTCGCAGTACATTAACATTAGGAAAGGTCCAATTTCTTTACGTGTCTCATTAATTTCGTCTCTCTTCCCCCTTCCCAATACAAAGGAATGTTCTCCAGCTTTCAACGCACGAGTAAAAGTATTTCGGGACTTTGTTATCTTCTCACCTTCTAAGCTCACACATTGTAACCAACTCGTGATTTTCTGTCAATAAACTAGGCAATTTCTCATACAATTGCATCGGAGTTCATAGATAAAATGATACATAAAACCAAATGTTCAGGAATGCGTACGAAATATTTTTTCGGACTACATTCGGCTTTTCGCCCACAGAACGAACTGTTTTGAGGGGCATTTGAGCGATAAGCTTGTATATGGTGACTGAGTAAATCAGTGTTTTTGTGAGTGGGGTTCCAGTAAGTTGCAATGCTTTTCTGGAAAAGTGTTGCCATGATACCTTGATTTCTTCATATAACGGAAGTTATGGGTGTAAGCTGAAAAATAAGGTGTGGTTTAGCTCAAAATTTCCGTTATTTTTTTAATTATACAAATAAATCATTAACAAAAGTTTTGACGTTAAAATGTTGAACAATAATAAAAATTTTGCTTAATCGTTAGAAATTATTTGTTAAAATTAACATAATTAAAATTAGAAGTCGTACTTTTAATTTACAAAATGCTACTGCATTAATCGCATCAAAAAATTGAATATAGTCATCAAATCCTGATCCCAAAAATGTGAAAACGACAGGGTAATCTATTAAGTTTTTTAAATGTGAAGACGGTGAAAACAGACACGGAATATAATGATAGTAACGAAAATCATTGTGGAGCGTCGAAGCCAACGGAACCAAATTTCGAACCAGTTGAACGACCAGTCAGTGAAGAAAAACCATCATGTTTGTCAATGAAAGAAATAGATAATCTTGGCCTCCCGGATTCTTGGAACGAAAAACAAACAAGTGTATTTATAGAACAGTACAAATGGCTTCAAGTAAAGGAAGGTAAATTAGGATGTAAGAATTGTTCAACAGTTCAGCATTTAGGAGTGACAGCAGAAAAGCATGTCCATCTGTCGAAGGAATGGAGCGCATATTTAGTAGCCCCAAATGGCAGTAATAAAAGTACTAGGCAAGCTTCTCTAAGAAAAAAAATTAGGGAACACGATGTTTCTAAAGCCCATATTAAAATTCAAGATTTGTTAAAAGAATCGGCTAATGACTCAATTTCTAATTTAGTACACAAACTAAATAATGAAAATATTGATGCTACCATAAAAATTTTCAATACTGTTTACAGTTTGGTAAAACGTAACAGGCCTTTATCCGATATTGAGGCGGCATTAGAATTACAAAACAAAAATGGCGTAGATATAGGCAATTGTTTGCATTCACGATATAGTGCAATAAGAATAGCAGCACATGTTGCAAAAGAAATTAAAATGAAGATATTTAAGAATATTATAGAAGAGAATGCCAAAATATGTATCATAATTGACGAAGCATCTACAATTTCGAAAAAAGCACTCCAGTGATTTATCTCCAGTGCGCAGTTCAATCCGCTTCCGCACCAGTCATGTTATTTGTCGCTTTAACAGAATTGGTGTCAACCACAGCAGAGTGTATTTTTAATACATTACTTTCTACTTTAAATGATTGTGGATTTAACAATGAATACATGAAAGCTAATTTAATCGCATTTTGTTCTGATGGTGCTAATACAATGTTGGGAAGAAAGTCTGGAGTAGCTACTAGGTTGTTAGAAGATTTTCCTAAAATCGTTATTTGGCACTGTTTAAATCATCGATTGCAATTGTCACTCGACGATTCAATATCCGAAATAAAACAAGTTAATCATTTAAAAATATTTTTAGATAGGATTTATAGTATTTATCACCAATCTAATAAAAATCAAACCGAGCTAGAAACTGTAGCTAAAGAACTTGAAATTGAGATTAATAAAATTGGTCGGGTACTGGGACCAAGATGGGCGGCATGTAGTTTACGAGCTGCTACTGCTGTATGGCGCGCATATCCTGCATTATATATGCATTTTTCTCGTTCTTATTCTGGTCTGGCAAAGAGGTTCGCTAACATTAATTTCTTGCAAGACCTTGCTTTAAGGATTGACATTCTTGAAGAATTTTCATTACTTTCAACTGCACTGCAGTCAAGAACGACTAACATTCAGAAAGCGCAAAAATTAATCAAACTCACCATAAGAGCTTTGGAAAATTTAAAGGTTTGTACTGGAAAGCATGAATCTCAAGTTGAAGATTTAATTAAGTCAGATAAGTTTAAAGACATTCCATTTAACAAAAATAATAAATTCATTGCTCTTCCTAGGAATATGTTATTAGAAAATATAATTCAACACATGAATTTCCGTCTTTTATCAGACAGAAACAATGATGAAAGCATTTATAATTATTTAGATTTATTAGAACCATCTACTTGGCCTTATGAAAAACTAACTTCACCATGGATAGCTGGTGAAAAAAAATTGCATCATTTAAATGAAATTTTAAAATATGAAATTGATTTGAACGATTTTCGGGATTTTGTAGATAATAATCTAAAATCAAGCAATGTTTCAATTCCTGCAACTATACAAAAAGCTAAAAAGATAGTTAGCACTATTGCAATCAGTAGTGCTGAAGCTGAAAGATGCTTCAGTTTAATGAACATAATTTGTACGAGGGTGAGAAATAGTTTGACAGTAGATCACATCTCGGAATTAATGACGATAAATTTATTGGGAAAAGAGTTAGTGGATTGGGATGCAACTCCATTTGTCAAATCATGGTTGAATCGCAACCATAGATTGGCTACAGATACAAGAGTTCGGTAAAAATCAACGAAAGCATTCTGTGAGAATCAACTGGCTATATAGAATTTACAATAAAGAATATTGAATATTTTACTATTGTCGTAATTTGTATTTGTTGTAAATCAGTACAATTTATAAAAAACTTATGTACCTATATGCATTCATTGTTGTTAAAAATTTACCAGCACACCACTGGTTATAAATGTATTAAATATACAATATAATAATCATTAATGTTATTAAAATATTTAAAATAAATATTCAATTTGTATTTACGATATTGTCTTGTTTATATGGAAATATTTTCATATTCTTTCAAAGAACAGATAATGCAAACTCAGGACCATCAGAAACGTAATCAATTAGATGGCAGGTGGGATACATAACTGCCAGGGGCGGCGATACGAGCGAGCCGGTTGTTAAGTATTTGGCAGCACACCACTGATGTTAACTATTACTTAATCGATTTTTACAGGGTCTCTTCAGTGGATTCTATATTTAGAATTAAATGAAGTGCTTGGTGCTATATAAAATGCAGTCACAAATGTAGTATGTTGAGAGAATATCATGTTAAAAAATTAGTTGTGTGTATTTTTGTAAGTCTTAAATATTTCTTAACAAGATCTGGAACATTAAGTATTTATTTAATTTAAAATAAGTACATACTTCACATCATAAGCGTAACTAAAATACAAAATTTTACTGTTGTGTTAATGACCATTTTTATGTAAATTTTGCTGTTTACAAACATGCACTTTCTAATTATAATGCACTAGTTCTTCCTGCATATGTCCACATGGACTATTTATAAATTTAAATATACGATTTAATGAATTATTATTTACATTTGAAATGTATAGAGTGTTTTCTGATTGATTTAAGTTTTTGAAAAATATAAAGCTACAATTTTGCCCATTTTTCCATGAACAGTAAATATTTTAGTTGAGTTTAGTCTTCAGGCATTAAATTTTGCCTGCACTTTAGAGCATTTTCTTGTAATGTTCCAACCTGTTGGCCAGAATGTGCTTTTAAAGGAAGTCCATAAGATTGTTTGACTCTTTGGATTAGCCCATTATACTTTTTAATTTTTACGATCTTTTCCATTAATTAATTAGCCATTGTCAAAAGCTTGTATTAATTCATACTTATCAATTTTTGGCAGCATGAATGTCACTGGCATGGCAGTAATATCTCTAAACTTGAATGTGCTGTGGTTCTTAGTACTTCCATTTTATGTGAAGAGTAAATAACCATAATAATGAATGGATGCATGAATGTCCATATCCATGGTTCTGCTACCTTGTCGTGGTGGATAGGATTGTAGGATTGTGTGTCTCAATGATCCCAAGTGTAATGCCATTGTGAGAGTATGTTATTAATACGGCTCCCCATGTCAATAACACAAAGTGAGTGACCAGGCTAAAGCAGAGGAGACTTAAGGTGGCATACCCACCACCAGATTAGGGGTGGGTGGACCTCAATCACATCTCACATTGTCAGTGGTTCTCATATCCTTATAAATCATCACCATCTTACCTTTTACAAATAAATGTTTGGTCACAATATTGTTAATATTGATTTTATATCAGTGGCAAAATGCCAATGAAGTTCATGGTAAGAAAGTTTGTACCATATGGTCCATGTTTGGACCATAAGTAGGGTTGCCACCTTATAAGTACAGGCGACCCTCGGTTAACGACGCCCTCGGTTAACGACGATTCGATGTTACGACCAAACCAAGACCAATTATTTTTCAAAATCGCCTTACGACGTCGCAGTCGTTAGTTACGACCAATAAAAATGTAATACAATACGTAACAAAGATCGATCATTAAATTCAGATAAAGAATACAAAAGGAATTATCTATCGAAATCTAAAAATTATGCACGAACGTTAAATAAGGGAGTCAGAAATGACGAAAAATCGAGCATATTAATAATTGTAATTTTAACTTGACGCTTCTCTAATGAGGCTTTTATTTCGAACGGAATATTACAATCCAAACTTGAATCACTTCATCGATATGAATTACATTTCTAGAGAATAAACAATGACGAACGACGAAGAAACAATTATGCCAGTTCACTATCACGTTACTTCGGTGGGCGCCTAAGGGTTAAATTGAGTTTTATTTACCCCCTCTGTATTGCGTGGTTCTAGTCCTAGTCAGCGTGGCTCAGCCACTCCTTCAGCCGTCAATGGAATAGCATCTTCCTAGCTTTGTTCTGTCAGTTTTTTTTGTTTAATTTTTTTTTATCCTTCGGAATTATGTCTCAAAAGCGCCAATGTGAGTCAACTGCAGCTGGTGCTTCTAAGAGAACGAAGCAAATAACTTGGGACCAGAAAGTTGACATAATAAACAGGCATGAAAGAGGAGAGACGCCGACTGCAAAATTTAAATGTTTTTAGGTTGTCTTATAAAAGTGCATTGTTCGTTGGTTAATGAAGGTTAATTCTTTATTTCAATAACAACATTTAGGTGAAAAAGATCTCTTTACATTTGATTTTACTGTACTGAACTATTTTTTGATGTAGTAGACACTATAAGGATCAGACGTGCGTTAAACCGTACATAACGATTTGGTAAGTGTTTAATTATATTGTTTTAGGCTAATGTAGGTAGTCTTTATTTCATTAAAACATTTGGGTGAAAATCACCTCTCTATATTTTATTTTACTATACTATTTTTGGTATTTAGTAGGCACTGTTAAGGACCAAATGTGTGTTAAACCGTACGTAACGACCACTAGGGATGTAAGACTCGGTTAACGACCATTCGCAGGAACGGATCGCCGTCGCTAACCGGGGGTCGCCTGTAGTTGATTCCGGGAGATTTCCACCTCATGAGTAGCAAATTCCGGGAGAATTTTATCTAGGTCAAAAAACAACAAGTGAGCAATGAAACTTGTTTTATTTACTTATTAGGAAACATGTGATGATTATTTTATCTTTTTTTTATTGTTAAAGTTAGAGGTGCCACCTTGTAAATAGCTGATTCCGGGAGGTATCCACAATAAGAATAGTTCATTGCGAGATTGTCTGTAGGTTAAAAAAACAGCTAATGAGAACAATAAAACTTGTTTTATTTATTACTTAGAAAACATATCTAAACTTAATTTTTTAAACATTATTCTATAAATTATAATAACAAACTCTTAAAAATAGCATTACTTCAAAAGCCATACTTCATTTATTTAATTTGAATTTGTATTTTGAACTACTTCGAGCAGTCTCCAGAATATCTGGTTTTGATGGTAAAAAGGCATGGAAATTTTTGCCAGAGTAATTAAAATCGATGCCTACTTGAATTTCTGTCTTGGCATGATACACACTTAATTTCTTTTGACCTTTGACACAACAATGCATTGATAAAATTGAACACACGTTCGCAGGCTGCGTTGGATACTGAAAGCACAAACGTTACAATTTTCTTTAATCCTCAGCCAGCCACATTAACTTTTTAAAAGAAATCAAAGACAATGTTGAATGTTTCTTGATTGGTTTAAATTGTAATAAGTCTGACGACCCTTAGTAACGCATCAGAGATAGTAACCAACAAGATCCTGTATAAAGAGTATATTTATACATTATGTATCGCTTCATTGGAATCAAAGGAAATGATTCTACCAAAATCTCAACTTAATATAAGGTAAAAAGACTACTAAAGCTGAAAATTACATAACTACGAAGATACTGGGCTCCCAGTCAAGTTATACCAGATTTCGGGAGAGATGTACCTAAGGACAGGGGCGTCGAGAGGTAATGCGGGCCCGTGCTAAGTGTGCGACGGGCCCCCCTTGTGTGTTTATATGTGTTTGTTTGTGTGTGCGAATGTATATGAGGGTTAAAAAGCAACAAGTCATTTATAAAAAAAATTGACTATATTTATTGAAAATACTGGGGAGATGCCCGTTGAAATTCTACGGGAAAGGTTTTTGTGAAATAAAAAATGAACGAATTGACTCTCTTTGGATGGCAAAAAAGAAACTTTCGTTCTTTTAGGCGTTTGTTGTTTCAAGTTTCGAACTCCTACGATGATTCTAAGCATCTAATTTTAATATGCGAATGATTAATGTTCTACATTCAAATGTACTCCTCGTAAATAACGCAACGAGTGTTGTTTACATTGTTTGCTATGAAAAGAATTTCTCCTCTCTCGTACTAATTTCAAGGGCATTCAAAGCACGCTTTCACCCATAAGGATTGAAATAACAATAGAATTTCGAGGTTTTACAATGTAATGGGTTGGCATGGCAACATCCCGTTAAAATGGCAAGATTTCCTCAAAATATGTGAATTAAACGTTGAACATGAGGAATTTCGAACTGTAGGCGGGAAAATATTAACGTAATAAGAAACTGCATAGGTGAATTCTTTCTAATCTAGATCTCAAAAAGAATAAAAGCCTGTAAGTAAAAAAGTCGATTTTTACATGTTATCATATGGGAAATGGAAATGCCTACCTTGGAATCGAACCTAGGACTTTTGTCGAGATTTATTTTCTAGACTCTTGCGGAGCTTACAATGTAGTCTAGAAGTATTTGACTGGCTAGATCCAACTCAGCGCAACTTCAACACAAACACCAGCGCTCACAAATTACTTTGTTACTGAGTAAATACGGTATTTTTACGGTAATACGGTATAAATTACCGGGAGTTCAGCCGCTGACTGAACTCGATCTATTCTCGCCTCGGATGCTTTTCAAGTACGATGTAACGTACGCCTAATGTGTTTACAATGTAACAAGCATCTTTTTATGTACGGTGATTTTTCGAAACACGATTTTACGAACTTTTAAAATCACTAATACTCGAATATAACGCGGGGGCTACTTTTAAAATTTCATTTTTTGTAGAAAAAACCGCGTTATATTCAGGACAATGCGGTACGGTATTATTTTGTTTTATTTTTCTTCGCTCGCTTGCTTATTAGAAGCAGGAGGGAAGAAGAGGAGCGAAATTACGGAGTTTTTAGTTGGATCCGGGCAAAGTCAACTGAGAAAGGATAATTGACTTTCTAAAAACTTTTTTTCCCATTTTCGATGTTCAAAAACCCTGGGTGCGGCTTATATGCGATGGCGGCTTATATGCGAGTAAATACAGCATATAATCTGAGATCATTCTAATACTTCTGGAGTGATTTGGTATTGTTTAATTTTAAAAAAATATGACATGGCCAGCATATGATTTTTTTCATGGATAGTAGACAGTAGGTCCGTTGTGGCATTCATATGCAAATGTAACTTGAGCGTTACATAAGTTTTCATTTTTGAGTTACTTAGCCGCCTTTATTCTAAGGTAGGAGTTGAAACCATAAAATTTGTAATATGCATTTAATAAGGCAGCAACACCCTATTTACTGAGGGCTTCAGTGATATTTTGTGCAGTTGAATATTCGAAATTACTGAATATAAACTCAATAAACCTAATATGCAAATATAGTAGGAGGATGATGATTAAGGATGCCGCCAAATTCCGAAATGTTCCTTCAGGGTGCTGCGACTGTAAAACTATTTGAAAACACTGTTCTATACAATAAAAGTCATTTGTCATTAAAGTCTATTGCATTGCTACTAATTATGCACAAATGTGTACTGTAACAGACATTACATTTAAATGTAAAAATGGAGACATTTAAACATCTCTTACAATATTTTCATAGAAAGGTTTCAAGCAACCTACATTGCATGGACAGGATTGAAATGTTTTTAATGTGAAGAACTATGTACGTTAAATAGGTATAATTTACCTTGGAACGACAATTTGATTTTATTTCAGTTTTATCTCTTATGCATACCAAAATTACACTTTTGGATTTGTTTTCGTAGATGTATCGTAGATTTAGTTTTACGTTTTCGCATAAAAAATTCGTAGCAGTATGCTCCACCTGGTCCTAATTTACTCTTGATGAAAATTATTTTTTCGACTATTTTGTCGGGAAACCGCCCCCCCCCCCCCAGGACGGTTCTAATTAATTCAAAACTAATCCCTGCAAAGTTTGGGCTCGATCGGATAACGGGAAAACGTGCCCCTAGCCTTTTGGTTTTGTAAATTTCTAGTAATTTATCATAAAATTCGGCATTTTTTAGTTTTTAGACTATTGTAATGTAATATTTAACATTGAAATTAAAAATTGTTTTCCTTGAAATTTATATATGTTATATTATAGTAGTAGGTAAAAATCGGTATTAATGTAAATTAGTTCCTAAACAATAATCTATGGCTTTTTCAAACAATTATATACGATACATTTAAATACTCTTTAGTGATATTTTCATTACGGAGTGCTAAATGTATACCTAAGTAAAGAACTTTAGACAATTGCCAGTTAAGTAAAGGCCTTAGTCAATTGCTAAATGAATACCTAAGTAATGGACTATAGTTAATTGCTACTTAAGTAAAGAACTGTATTCATCTGCTACTTAAGTAAAGGACTTTAGTTAATTGCTAAATGCATATACTTACAGGTCCTTTACTTATAAGTCAAGGACTATAGTCAGAGGCGTACCTGGGAGATATGGCGCCTATGGCAAAATTTTAAAGAAACGCCTTGTTTAAGTAGAATATAATTTTTCCCGCGTTTTAATAAAGAATAAGAGTTTTTATTAACAATAACTTTAGCAGTTAAGAATTTAATTAATACTTATTTATGGGAAAATAAGTTTTTGGCATTTTTTTGCAGGATCGATTGGCGCCTATGGCAAATGCCACCTTCGCCATACCCTAGTTACGCCACTGACTACAGTTAATTTAGGCAAGTTCGCATGTGTAATAAAGGTGCTTCATCAGAGCAGCTGCTATACTGGAGACCTTCATTGTAGACGACCGTTTAGTTGTCGTTTCATACTTCGAGAGTTAACAGCAGACTTTTCCCCCGTGAAAGTTGTATACAGGTATCCCTCGTATTATGCGATTAATTGTTTCCGAGAAATCACCGCGTCAAGTGAAATCGCGTAAAGTGAATAGATAATTATAATTGGTAAAATAGGGATGCTTTCCCCACAATAGACCGCCTTATACAATATGCGCATATCAAATTACTTGACTAATTGCTCCAGTTCCACCAGTCGTGCAATTACATTGCATGCAGTTTTTATTTTGATTTTTTTTAATCGCGTTGTGGCGAAAACGCGTAAAGTGAGATCGAGTATAACGAGTGATACCTGTACAGTGTTTCACAATGTCTTCTAGTATTAACCTAGTGAAAATATATATATAATTGGACATTATTCAAATGAAATTATGGGAAGTAAATTACCATCTACTTAATAGGCTTTCAGTGTTCTGTTTTTCAATCTTCGAAAAGAGAAATTGAACTTGCGAGAAAGTGCGAGACTGTCAATACAAGAAAAAAGCAAGGATTCCAACTAAAGAAGTAAAACATTGCGTTACTAAGTTGGAAGCTTTGTATGGAAAATGGAGGACTTAAAAAAAACACGCCGGAAGAACAACAGAATCTCACAGAAGAAAAGGAACAAAATTTCGTCTCCAAATTTAACGAAACCTGACGTTTGAATGGTGCATGCATTTTGTTGGAACAATTTCTGGAAAGGGATCCTTTGTATTTACCGTGCAGGAATCATATCTATGAGCTAATTCTTAGAAGCGTTTTCGATAAGAAAATGACCAAATCTACAGGTCCGAGTGTACAGATTTTTAAACGATTTCAGCAGTCCTGGTCTCAGATTGGTACCAAAAGCTTAAAATCAGGACTCGAATAAGATAACGTTCGAAAATATTTACAACACGATTCGAAACACATCCTCGCATTTGTGAGATGTACTTGACGAAATCAACAGCCTAGAGAGGATTAAAGGGGCTTCCTGGAATTGATAGCAATATTTCTGGGAAATATTCCACCTCGTGAAATATCGCATTCCTGGGGACAGATGGCTGGCAAAAGCTATCTAATGCTTGGACATGTTCTTGTTTCGCGATGAATTTCAGTTCACCGCGGAAGAGAAAAGCGCGCTCTCTGATATTTGTATTTTTCTCGTCAGCACATACGTCGAAGCTTGGTTTTGTGGACCGAATCAGGACCTCAGATTTTTAAAGAAACTTTTTGAGTTCAAAACCGTCGATCCTGATATATCCTGCGTTGCGTTGAACAGATATCGGAATCGTTTATGGTACTCGAGTCCCAAAGTCATTGCGTTGGCATCTTTTGTACTGAAATTGTCATTTCAATCGAAAAGCAAAACGATTGAAGCTTTAAATCGAGAAGCAAGATCATCGAATGAAAACGTCAAACGCGTCCGAATAAAAGAAAATGAAATTCCTGAATTGATGGAAAAGGGAATTGAACACTTCGCATCTGCCGAAAGTAGAAAATATTTCCAAAAATTCAACTTAGATGAGCAGTTTCTTGAAACAAATCCTTCAACTTGGTCTGAAAACGACAATTTCAAAAAAGGATTAAAAATTGTAAATAGGCTGCAAGTTGTAAACGATACAGCAGAGAGAGGTGTAAAATTAATAGAAGATTATAACAAAAAACGAAGAACAAAAACAGTTTGTTCTGCAAATTGTAAGTGATTATCGCCGCCGATCTCAACAATTTTAATAAAACTAAATAAAAAATCTGCTTTCGTGAATAAAATATTGAATTTTTCATTTTAAGATACTATTTTTTCTTAATTGAAAATCATATTTCAGCCTTAAGAAGTTTTCTTTAAAAGATTTCCGAATTTTATGGGCAATTACTACTTGAAATTTACAAAAACCAAAGGTCTGAAGCACGTTTTCCCGTTATCCGATAGAGCCCAAACTTTGCAGAGATTTTTTTTCATTAATTGGAACTGTTCTGGAGAGTGCCCCGAAAATAATTCCACGATCGAAAAATAAGGACCACCCTAATGCTCATCCATCCATTTCATTAAATTTTGTGCAGTACTTTCGGAGATAATGCTTGCATACGGGCGGATGGTCATAACGAACCTAACTGTGCTTTTAATCAATGAAGAAAAGAACCAAAAAGTCAACTTGGGAAAAATAGGCCTTTGAATGAGAATCATAGGGGAATGAAGACCTTCTCTTTGAGATGAGTCCGGAACCTTTCTTAGAAGTCTTTTTCCTTTGTCGAAGTTCACTATTGATGCCGAACGTCCTTTTAACGAACTTCAAACTTTTTTTCCGATTCCGGTACCTTGTTAAAAAAAATCATTGCATGTACAAATTAACGTCAAGGGATATCATAGCATGGCTTATAAATGTATTATTTAAAATAATGAAGGGTGAAGAAATAAATAGACAGATATCAGCAACCGCAGTTACATTCTATTTATAGTAACCAGTAGAGAGTTCTACTACGGGAAATTTTGAGAAACGTCCAAAAATATTATAATAAACAAAGAACGAACAGAAAAGAAGAATCAAACGTCGGGAGAGAGTGCCAAAATGAGGAACAAACGAATATAAACAAAGGCAGAACCGCGAAGACGAACAGAAATGATAAAAGCAAAGACAAAAAGAAGTCAAACGTCGATAGAGTGTGACAAAACCATTTAGTTACAATGCCTTAAAACAAATAAATACATTTCCCAACTCTTTTTGTTTTCTCCCTCTCTCTCTCTCTCTCCCTTTCTTCCATTCTCTCTCCCTCTCTCTCTTCCCCATCTCTCTCCCTCTCTCTCTCTCTCTCTTTTCATTCCTCCCATTCTCCCTCTCTCTCTCTCTTCCTCCCATTCTCTCTCCCTCTCTCTCTCTCTTCCTTCCCCATCTCTCTCCCTCTCTCTCTTCCTTCCCCCATTTATCCCTCAATCAATCTTCCTTCCTACCATTCTCTCTACCCTCTCTCTCATCCTCCCATTCACTCTCCCTTTCTCTCGCTTTTCCTCCAATTCTCCCTCCCTCTCTCACTTCCTTCCCCCATTCTCTCTCTTTTCATTCCTTCCATTCTCCCTCCCTCCCTCTCTCTCTCTCTCTCTCTCTCTTCATTCCTCCCATTCTCCCTCTCTCTCTCTCTTCCTCCCATTCTCTCTCCCTCTCTCTCTTACTTCCCCCATTTATCCCTCAATAAAGGGTCCAATCAATCTTCCTTCCTACCATTCTCTCTACCCTCTCTCTCATCCTCCCATTCACTCTCCCTTTCTCTCGCTTTTCCTCCAATTCTCCCTCCCTCTCTCACTTCCTTCCCCCATTCTCTCTCTTTTCATTCCTTCCATTCTCCCTCCCTCTCTCTCTCTCTCTCTTCATTCCTCCCATTCTCCCTCTCTCTCTCTCTTCCTCCCATTCTCTCTCCCTCTCTCTCTTACTTCCCCCATTTATCCCTCAATAAAGGGTCCAATCAATCTTCCTTCCTACCATTCTCTCTACCCTCTCTCTCATCCTCCCATTCACTCTCCCTTTCTCTCGCTTTTCCTCCAATTCTCCCTCCCTCTCTCACTTCCTTCCCCCATTCTCTCTCTTTTCATTCCTTCCATTCTCCCTCCCTCCCTCTCTCTCTCTCTCTCTCTCTTCATTCCTCCCATTCTCCCTCTCTCTCTCTCTTCCTCCCATTCTCTCTCCCTCTCTCTCTTACTTCCCCCATTTATCCCTCAATAAAGGGTCCAATCAATCTTCCTTCCTACCATTCTCTCTACCCTCTCTCTCATCCTCCCATTCACTCTCCCTTTCTCTCGCTTTTCCTCCAATTCTCCCTCCCTCTCTCACTTCCTTCCCCCATTCTCTCTCTTTTCATTCCTTCCATTCTCCCTCCCTCCCTCTCTCTCTCTCTCTCTCTTCATTCCTCCCATTCTCCCTCTCTCTCTCTCTTCCTCCCATTCTCTCTCCCTCTCTCTCTTCCTTCCCCCATTTATCCCTCAATAAAGGGTCCAATCAATCTTCCTTCCTACCATTCTCTCTACCCTCTCTCTCATCCTCCCATTCACTCTCCCTTTCTCTCGCTTTTCCTCCAATTCTCCCTCCCTCTCTCACTTCCTTCCCCCATTCTCTCTCTTTTCATTCCTTCCATTCTCCCTCCCTCTCTCTCTCTCTTCATTCCTCCCATTCTCCCTCTCTCTCTCTCTCTCCCTTTCTTCCATTCCCTCTCTCTCTTCCCCATCTCTCTCCCTCTCTCTCTTCCTTCCCCCATTTATCCCTCAATAAAGGGTCCAATCAATCTTCCTTCCTACCATTCTCTCTACCCTCTCTCTCATCCTCCCATTCACTCTCCCTTTCTCTCGCTTTTCCTCCAATTCTCCCTCCCTCTCTCACTTCCTTCCCCCATTCTCTCTCTTTTCATTCCTTCCATTCTCCCTCCCTCTCTCTCTCTCTCTCTTCATTCCTCCCATTCTCCCTCTCTCTCTCTCTTCCTCCCATTCTCTCTCCCTCTCTCTCTTCCTTCCCCCATTTATCCCTCAATAAAGGGTCCAATCAATCTTCCTTCCTACCATTCTCTCTACCCTCTCTCTCATCCTCCCATTCACTCTCCCTTTCTCTCGCTTTTCCTCCAATTCTCCCTCCCTCTCTCACTTCCTTCCCCCATTCTCTCTCTTTTCATTCCTTCCATTCTCCCTCCCTCCCTCTCTCTCTCTCTTCATTCCTCCCATTCTCCCTCTCTCTCTCTCTTCCTCCCATTCTCTCTCCCTCTCTCTCTTCCTTCCCCCATTTATCCCTCAATAAAGGGTCCAATCAATCTTCCTTCCTACCATTCTCTCTACCCTCTCTCTCATCCTCCCATTCACTCTCCCTTTCTCTCGCTTTTCCTCCAATTCTCCCTCCCTCTCTCACTTCCTTCCCCCATTCTCTCTCTTTTCATTCCTTCCATTCTCCCTCCCTCCCTCTCTCTCTCTCTTCATTCCTCCCATTCTCCCTCTCTCTCTCTCTCTCTCCCTTTCTTCCATTCCCTCTCTCTCTTCCCCATCTCTCTCCCTCTCTCTCTTCCTTCCCCCATTTATCCCTCAATAAAGGGTCCAATCAATCTTCCTTCCTACCATTCTCTCTACCCTCTCTCTCATCCTCCCATTCACTCTCCCTTTCTCTCGCTTTTCCTCCAATTCTCCCTCCCTCTCTCACTTCCTTCCCCCATTCTCTCTCTTTTCATTCCTTCCATTCTCCCTCCCTCCCTCTCTCTCTCTCTCTTCATTCCTCCCATTCTCCCTCTCTCTCTCTCTTCCTCCCATTCTCTCTCCCTCTCTCTCTCTCTTCCTTCCTACCATTCTCTCTCCCTCTCTCTCTTCCTTCCCCCATTTATCCCTCAATAAAGGGTCCAATCAATCTTCCTTCCTACCATTCTCTCTACCCTCTCTCCCATCCTCCCATTCACTCTCCCTTTCTCTCGCTTTTCCTCCAATTCTCCCTCCCTCTCTCACTTCCTTCCCCCATTCTCTCTCTTTTCATTCCTTCCATTCTCCCTCCCTCCCTCTCTCTCTCTCTCTTCATTCCTCCCATTCTCCCTCTCTCTCTCTCTTCCTCCCATTCTCCCTCTCTCTCTCTCTTCCTTCCCCATCTCTCTCCCTCTCTCTCTTCCTTCCCCCATTTATCCCTCAATAAAGGGTCCAATCAATCTTCCTTCCTACCATTCTCTCTACCCTCTCTCTCATCCTCCCATTCACTCTCCCTTTCTCTCGCTTTTCCTCCAATTCTCCCTCCCTCTCTCACTTCCTTCCCCCATTCTCTCTCTTTTCATTCCTTCCATTCTCCCTCCCTCTCTCTCTCTCTTCATTCCTCCCATTCTCCCTCTCTCTCTCTCTTCCTCCCATTCTCTCTCCCTCTCTCTCTTACTTCCCCCATTTATCCCTCAATAAAGGGTCCAATCAATCTTCCTTCCTACCATTCTCTCTACCCTCTCTCTCATCCTCCCATTCACTCTCCCTTTCTCTCGCTTTTCCTCCAATTCTCCCTCCCTCTCTCACTTCCTTCCCCCATTCTCTCTCTTTTCATTCCTTCCATTCTCCCTCCCTCTCTCTCTCTCTCTCTTCATTCCTCCCATTCTCCCTCTCTCTCTCTCTTCCTCCCATTCTCTCTCCCTCTCTCTCTCTCTCTTCCTTCCCCATCTCTCTCCCTCTCTCTCTTCCTTCCCCCATTTATCCCTCAATAAAGGGTCCAATCAATCTTCCTTCCTACCATTCTCTCTACCCTCTCTCTCATCCTCCCATTCACTCTCCCTTTCTCTCGCTTTTCCTCCAATTCTCCCTCCCTCTCTCACTTCCTTCCCCCATTTTCTCTCTTTTCATTCCTTCCATTCTCCCTCCCTCTCTCTCTCTCTCTTCATTCCTCCCATTCTCCCTCTCTCTCTCTCTTCCTCCCATTCTCTCTCCCTCTCTCTCTCTCTTCCTTCCTACCATTCTCTCTCCCTCTCTCTCTTCCTTCCCCCATTTATCCCTCAATAAAGGGTCCAATCAATCTTCCTTCCTACCATTCTCTCTACCCTCTCTCTCATCCTCCCATTCACTCTCCCTTTCTCTCGCTTTTCCTCCAATTCTACCTCCCTCTCTCACTTCCTTCCCCCATTCTCTCTCTTTTCATTCCTTCCATTCTCCCTCCCTCCCTCTCTCTCTCTCTCTCTTCATTCCTCCCATTCTCCCTCTCTCTCTCTCTTCCTCCCATTCTCTCTCCCTCTCTCTCTCTTCCTTCCTACCATTCTCTCTCCCTCTCTCTCTTCCTTCCCCCATTTATCCCTCAATAAAGGGTCCAATCAATCTTCCTTCCTACCATTCTCTCTACCCTCTCTCTCATCCTCCCATTCACTCTCCCTTTCTCTCGCTTTTCCTCCAATTCTCCCTCCCTCTCTCACTTCCTTCCCCCATTCTCTCTCTTTTCATTCCTTCCATTCTCCCTCCCTCTCTCTCTCTCTCTTCGTTCCTCCCATTCTCCCTCTCTCTCTCTCTTCCTCCCATTCTCTCTCCCTCTCTCTCTTCCTTCCCTCATTTATCCCTCAATAAAGGGTCCAATCAATCTTCCTTCCTACCATTCTCTCTACCCTCTCTCTCATCCTCCCATTCACTCTCCCTTTCTCTCGCTTTTCCTCCAATTCTCCCTCCCTCTCTCACTTCCTTCCCCCATTCTCTCTCTTTTCATTCCTTCCATTCTCCCTCCCTCCCTCTCTCTCTCTCTCTCTTCATTCCTCCCATTCTCCCTCTCTCTCTCTCTTCCTCCCATTCTCTCTCCCTCTCTCTCTTCCTTCCCCCATTTATCCCTCAATAAAGGGTCCAATCAATCTTCCTTCCTACCATTCTCTCTACCCTCTCTCTCATCCTCCCATTCACTCTCCCTTTCTCTCGCTTTTCCTCCAATTCTCTCTCCCTCTCTCACTTCCTTCCCCCATTCTCTCTCTTTTCATTCCTTCCATTCTCTCTCCCTCCCTCTCTCTCTCTCTCTCTCTTCATTCCTCCCATTCTCCCTCTCTCTCTCTCTTCCTCCCATTCTCTCTCCCTCTCTCTCTTACTTCCCCCATTTATCCCTCAATAAAGGGTCCAATCAATCTTCCTTCCTACCATTCTCTCTACCCTCTCTCTCATCCTCCCATTCACTCTCCCTTTCTCTCGCTTTTCCTCCAATTCTCCCTCCCTCTCTCACTTCCTTCCCCCATTCTCTCTCTTTTCATTCCTTCCATTCTCCCTCCCTCCCTCTCTCTCTCTCTCTCTCTCTCTTCATTCCTCCCATTCTCCCTCTCTCTCTCTCTTCCTCCCATTCTCTCTCCCTCTCTCTCTTCCTTCCCCCATTTATCCCTCAATAAAGGGTCCAATCAATCTTCCTTCCTACCATTCTCTCTACCCTCTCTCTCATCCTCCCATTCACTCTCCCTTTCTCTCGCTTTTCCTCCAATTCTCCCTCCCTCTCTCACTTCCTTCCCCCATTCTCTCTCTTTTCACTCCTTCCATTCTCCCTCCCTCTCTCTCTCTCTTCATTCCTCCCATTCTCCCTCTCTCTCTCTCTTCCTCCCATTCTCTCTCCCTCTCTCTCTTCCTTCCCCCATTTATCCCTCAATAAAGGGTCCAATCAATCTTCCTTCCTACCATTCTCTCTACCCTCTCTCTCATCCTCCCATTCACTCTCCCTTTCTCTCGCTTTTCCTCCAATTCTCCCTCCCTCTCTCACTTCCTTCCCCCATTCTCTCTCTTTTCATTCCTTCCATTCTCCCTCCCTCTCTCTCTCTTCATTCCTCCCATTCTCCCTCTCTCTCTTCCTCCCATTCTCTCTCCCTCTCTCTCTCTCTCTTACTTCCTCCCATTCTCTCTTTCTCTCACTTCTTTCCCCTATTCTCCATTCCCCTCTCTCTTCCTTCCCCTTGATAGTCTTTCAATATTTGAAACTGAAGAAATAGCTTGTTATGCCATCTCTTATTTACACGAATAATTAACTGATCTTGAAATCATTTCCATGTCTTATTGTTGGGCTTACGGCATTGAGTTTGGCAACAATATCTGTCGCCATGGAAAGGAAAAACTTTTCATTAAAAAAACTCGAGAGTATGTAGTTTAAAGCTCAATTTTGGAAAAAATCGATGTGTATTTGAAATTTCACCGTAGGTAATTTTCTTCGTCCTCGAGTTCAAGTGCTCATTTTGTACGATTGTTAGCAATTTTAATGTACAAATGAAAAAGAGTCTATACCCATCCCCATGTTTTTAAATGGGAAAATGAAAAAAATGCTCGATTGAATCGATTTCAAAAAACAGCCTAACACCTTATATTATTTATTGCGGTTAAAATGACACATTCAACTTGTCTCTACGTTATGTAGTTTTTGAGTTATGGCTACATACTTATACTTGACAGGACACCGCCTCAGACACTCAATTATTTTTATACATAGAAAATGGTTTTTAAGAGTAAAATTAATGCTCCTACTAACAATATTTAAAATAGATTATAAATATACATATAGCTACGAGCTGTAAGTGTTGAGCGGGGGAGGGTAAAAATATTGGCGCCCGCCGCTTTCGTTCTTAAGTCAAAGGCGCCCTTGCCAACATAAAGGTTGAGAAGCCATGCTATAACCTCTACACCACCACCACCGGCTCCAGAAATCAATCTGGTTTTTTACTTTCTCCATATACGAAGTATAGAGAAAGTATTGTTTTCATGAAAAAAATAGATTTCGAGATTTCAACGGAAATACATGTTTTAAGGTCCCCTGAACACGGTTTGACTATTTTCTCGATGATGTCTGTGTTTCTGTCTGTCAGTCTGTCTGTATGTGATATATTTTTGTGGACGCTCTAACTCAAAAACTATTAATCAGATCAACGCAAAATTTTATATTTAACATTTTTATAAAAGTTAGAAGATTTGATTAGTTTTTGGTAAAAATCGGTCGACCGGAAGTGGGTGTTTACTCTTGTAACTTATCCGTTATTTTGAAATATTTGCTTTAATATTTGATAAATGTAAAAATGTATCGGAATAAAAGTTGTAGAAAATATTATTTTCTACAACCTTTGTTTGATACATTTTTCCATATAATGCATTGTTTCAGAGATATCTTATATTTTTAGCTGCCACCACCACGCCACCTACCTAACAATTGACGCTTAGTTACGTCTTAGTAACGCTCCTTTTTCTTTTCTTAATTGTCAGCCGGAAGTAAATATTGACAACGATCCCAGAGCTAACAACATGTAATTTGCCATATAAATATGAAGAAAGTCATGTGTTGCCCACATCAGTTTTTTCTAACTTGTTTCTCTCTCTCTATTTCTCAGTGGGAAGGGCTGCAATGCAGTTAACCCGATGCCCAGGGCCGGCTCAGGGCGTGGGCGAAAAACACGGGCGTCCACCTTGTTTCGAACAAACGGGAACTAAAGTTTCTATTAAAATGTAGAAACGGAACATAACCCTTAACTGGGCGCGTCTAAAAATTTCACGGAACTGTGCGCCACTGCATTATGTGAATAACGCGGCTGTAAATAGTGCAATAATAACGATAAATTTGTTCTATTTTTTGTTTATTCAGTATTTTAATCCATTTAATAATTTATAATTCTCATTGTTGAAATTATCGTTTGTATTTTCTATAATATATACGAGCTAAATTTTCATGATATATTTAGGAAAATATGACCTTATAGTATTAAAATTTTATTACTATGAAATATTAAAATAAGTGCTACTTTAGGATGAACATTAGAACAGTAGAACAGTAGAAGAAATAATGCTAAAAAAAATAAAGTTATTAAAATATTTAAACTTTTACGGGCAAATCGCGATGCGTATATAGCACAGTAGAAACGACGCACACAGCTTAGCGTTTGTTTTACTCCTCAATAGCGATAGTTAAATTGTTGAAAACAACTTGTTCGAATACTCAGGCAATGTTGACAGGTTACGTAAGAGAACAATGTATATGAAGCAAAATTTACGAATTTCAAAATGCGTTGACGCACTCCGCGCGCCCACCTAAGGGTTAAGTTCCCATGAGTTTCAGACTCGCGTATATTTGTTCGTAAACCTAGTCTCGCTATGATACCAAGTGTCTCGCCACTTCTAGATTATTGAAAGAATAAACAAATGCGTTGCATGAATCTCATTTTTTCTTCTCACGCACTCAAATTCTCTTTTATCGCCATGATCATTGAGTTCTTTCATTGACTTGAGTGAGGAAAGTAGTCTGTACTGTCTTTGAACAGAGATTAGCATTTTGGATATTTTGCATAATAAGGGCAAGTAAGTATTTTTCATGGAGTATTTTATCATAACGACTATATTTTCATGTAGTCCGTTCAATATTTAAAACGGTGTTACAAGCGTATTAATGCTAACGTATTTTTTCGAAACAAGTTAACATTATTTATTATTATTACATATTATATAATGAGTCATTAGATATAAAAATTTACAAATTATGTACATCCAAGAGCGAAGGAAATTGTTCCTGGAGCCAACCCAAGACCATTTCGAGGAAAGTTACTGTCTCGTTATTCAGCCTGAAAACGAACGAAATGAGACATTATTTTGAATTCCAGGAGCGTGCTCACGATTTTCTCCTGCTGGTATATTTGTGTGAAGGTTTTCACGGATGCACGTATAGACATCCCTCTATATTCGCACATCAGCTATTCTCGGTTTCGCTTATTCGGGATCGACCATCTTCGCGCATCTTCTTGCAGGTATCTAACGTCACGTCAGTTCGCCTCTCGCTGTTTTTACTTTCTCCATGTACGAAGTATAGAGAAAGTATTGTTTTCATGAAAAAAATCGAATTCGAGATTTCAACGGAAATACATGTTATAAGGTCCCCTGAACACCTTTTGACTATTTTCTCGATGATGTCTGCGTGTCTGCCTATCAGTCTGTCTGTATGTCATAGATTTTTGTAGGCGCTCTAACTCAAAAACTATTAATCAGATCAACGCAAAATTTTATATTTAACATTTTTATAAAAGTTAGAAGATCTGATCAGTTTTTGGTAAAAATCGGTCGACCGGAAGTGGGGGAAGTGGGTGTTTACTCTTGTCACTTATCCGTTATTTTGAAATATTTGCTTTATTTTTGATAAATATAAAAATGTATCAGAATAAAAGTTGTAGGAAATTTTATTTTCTACAACCTTTGTTTGATACATTTTTCCATATAATGCATTGTTTAAGAGATATCTTATATTTTTAGCTGCCACCACCACGCCACCTACCGACGACTTTTGTTAACAATTGACACTTAATAACGTCTTAGTAACGCTCCTATTTCTTTTCTTAATTGTCAAACAGAAGTAAATATCGACAACGAAGCCAGAGCTAACAACATGTAATTTGCCATATAATTATGGAGAAAGTCATGTGTTGCCCACATCAGTTTATTTTGTATTATTAGGCGTTCTTTACCTTTGAAATCTCTATGTATTTCCAGTGGCGGATTACCACTAGGGTTGCCAACTCGTGATTTCCGCTCCATATAACAAATAGTTAATCTTAAATTTTATTTTGGTACTACTGGGTCATCCCGGACCCCTATTAAAAATGCTATAATATTTTCATTGTACTCTAGTACCCGAATCCAAGTTAAGTTGCTGGGGCTTGGATTCGTTCAATTTTCCTCCTCCCCCTGGGTTGGGCTAAGTGGTTGGGGGTTGGATTCGTTCCATTTTCCTCTACTGTGTGACTCACTAAAATATATTACAGTTCAAAAACTTATTCGCGATTTTGGCTATTCGCAAGTGACTTGTATTAGGGATGGCCAAAGTCATTCTTGCCCATACTCGAGAAAACTCTCGGGTCGGCTCTGCCCATGTCCCACAGTATGCCCTCTAAGAAGAGCAGAAAGAAAATACCCGAATTCTCTCTTAACCTTTATCGTACGGAACTTAAAGCCAATTAGTAGGCGCTCTCGGACGGAGTTTTCGAGGACATTTAAATAGAACTGCCGCCTTTTTTTATTTTTTTCAGTATCTCTCATACGTACTATCGTAAATAAAAATCGGAAATAAAAATCACGTTTAAAAAAATTGCAGCTTCATTTGATGACGCTACCTGTAAAAGCGTTTTATTTAGAATTTTAAGCTTAAAATTCCTCAAATTTATTAATAGAATTGTATGAGGCATTTATTCAATAATTACTCTACAATGTTCTACTTTCTATCTGTAACCATTTGCTCAGAATCTTAATATGAAAATTATGAAGTCACGCCTTTCGTCCCATCGATTTCTCCAAAAAAAAGTCGGTATTTGTTAATTATACGCCAGCCCATGGAACGCTACCCTGCTCGAAGGGGGGAACACATGTAACGTGTGAAGGAACCATAAACACTTCAACTAACTTACCCAACCAGGTGGGGCCGAGCACAATGTTCCTTCACGTTCAAATTTCCAAAAAAAATAATTAACAAACAAATGGAAGTATGCGCGCGCACTGTCGTGGCGTGCGTATAACTAACAAGTACCAAAAAGTCTTTCGAAGCCTTAAATCACATAAATCCAGCAAATTTGAATCTTCTCTCTCTAACCGTTGACTTGCTATTTTAATTGATTTCACAGACGGACAGAAAGAGAGGAAATCAGCGCGTTTGTAAAATGCAACGCGCTTAAAAACAGTGATGATTTTATTAGTGTGTACCAATTCCATTTCACTTTTTCTCATCAAATGAACGCAAATAAAAATATTGTAATTCTAGAAAGCTGAAATAAGATAGTGACTGATACTCGTTTATATGTCGATTTGATGGTCTCCCGTCTCCTCTAGTTGACACAACCTGTGTATTAAACTTGAAACTATCGTATCCAGAATAAGTGATAAAATCGATTACGGAGGAGACAAGCAAATCCAACTGTGTGAGAAAGATAGAGCGAGACAATTCCCACGCTAAGCTTATACCAAAGCTATGACTCATTACAAGCAGAGAACTCTTGTGAGAAGTTCGAAGTAGCGATGAACTTGATACCTGAGCCGGACGACTTGTAGGTCGAATCTGTATATGAGAGCCCGAAAGTCGTGGGAAGTTTAGTTTTCTTTCGTCCATTCGACCCTACTTTTTAATGGCACCATACGCTCCGTTTCGTACGATAATGGTTAACAAAGCGTTTTCCAAACATGACCAAGCCGCACCTCCCTCACCTACGAAACATGCCTGCGCGACCCCCTCCATATTATGTTCAGTCAAAATTCATAAACAATACCTACTGGACCAGCAATTGCAATTAATATAACCACCTTAAGAAAAACATGGAGGCAAACGATACGTCCTAGCCAATTGAGAGCTTCATATTGTGAGTCTCACAGTTTGGATGGCTAAACGGATGGAAAATACACGTGTAATGTTTTGCGCCCCCCCCCCTCCGATCTATCCCCCGCGCCCCACATATTGGAAACCACTCGGTTAACACCATCAGGCCGGAGGCATTTAACCCCTCGAGTCGGTCGGGCTTTTTCCGAATCCTTCTCGCAAAATCTATCGGTGCATTTCACTTTTTAGACCGTACACTGTTTCATGAAATTTTAAATAACTCGCATATTTGGTTGGTACACATTTGTTAGCGATATTTATAATAGTACTTACCGAAGTAAGAGCTGGTTGTCCTGTATTCGGCCTTTACACCTAGTCATAACGCGCAGTCAAGGCACCAAAAAACAATCTCTCCTCTTCTCCCATATCTTGTGCACACTATAGTCACTCACTTCATCTAATAATTCTGAGATATATTTCTCGTTCAAATACGCAATACCTTTCGATCCAGCCTCCATCTCTTGCTTATTATAGTGGTTGGGTCCTTGGAAACCAGAGGGGAAAAGGTCACATTCACCTGGTAGATGCAAAGCTAAATAGTTTCTGATTCTGCTAACAGATGGCCATGTAAAATGAGTTTGAAGCAGAGCGAGCCCAAGGACGTAAAAATAACAGCCTACCTCTAGAAAGGGCGTATAGGTAAATCTGTATATTTACGTACTAATGCAGTGGTGCCCAAACTACGGCCCGCGGGCCAAATGCGGCCCACGAAGCTATCGCAAAAAAGCAATTCGAAAAGTTTAACACACAAATTCACATATTTTTTTAAAATTTTGATAATAATACTTTAAATATTGAAATGTTAGCCATGAAAACCTTATTTAGATTTGATGTTCACTTATATGGCACCTCAGAATATTCAGAAAACTTCCGATTTAAACTCGAATCCGGCCCGCCGAAGAATTGGTAACTTCCAATGCGGTCCGCCAAGGGATTCGCAACCAGAGATGAGGCCCGCCATTAGAAAAGTTTAGTCACCACTGTCCTAACGCATTGAGGATTTAAAAAGGCCCTGTTACCATGTGCCGGCGGTATTAAAGGGTGTCAGAAAATAATTAATAACTATTTTTTTTACAGATATAAATATGAAATTTTCAAAGACACGAGAATATATTTACACCTGTGCGCAGGAAAAAAAAATTGAAGTACTTTTAATTTTTATTTGATGACACTGCTGTATCTTTCCACGATGCTTACCTTGACTCATACAAATTATACGAGCATACTTACATGCGAAATAATGTTTTCTACACTTGAGTTGTGCGTATAAGTTTTATGTCACAATATTACGCCAATAGTTTACTTTGGTGTGAAGAATCTGGAAAAAATCACCAAGACTGGCCCTGCATTAAGAGCAAAAGAAAAAAAACTTCAGCTCATCGCAATGCATCGGTGGGGTATTGACTCCCAACCCTCTCTTTTTCCACTAATAATTCATTCGTTGGAAGAATATAAAACGTCTAGTCTGTCTTCTGCATTTTCTCCCTTATCCAGTCATGGAAGTCACAATAATGACTGTAAATCGACATGGAGGCTCGCTTCCAAAGACCCTGCCATCATTATTCCTTCGCCTTCCTACGTTAAATATTAATATTCTTATGAAAATAGTACATAACTGCTCTTAAATCAGTTTTCTTTGTGTTTGAAAGAGGATCGGTCAATTTCTTAATGGGGTGCTTGCAATGACGGAATAACCGGAGTGCAATAGCACAGTTGCACCAGTGCCCCCACTGTGTGGGGGGGAGAGGATCTACGAAAATTTGTGCTCCAGGGCACCCGATTTTCTTAATTTGGCCATAGGTGCTTGGCTGAAAGCCAGAATAAAGGAAGATTTTATCCTTAGCATAAGAGTAAATTCTGTGAAAAAGTTGTTTTTCTTTGAAACTGAAGAGATCTACTCTCACACACAAGAAATTGTGCACCACCTGGTACCTCAGAGGTGTTTATTTTTCTATAGTCAAGTTAGGATGATTTCATCAGGACCATCGCACGAAGTGTGTTTGAGAGGCTACCACCTGTGTCACAAACTTGTCTTGTCTTTATGCGTCAGGCGACATAATTCCACGAAACGGTCTTAGATATCACATAACCTGTCTTAAGTACAGTAGGAAGATGAAATAATTTTTCCATGCTTTCGCGAATTTTTGTCTAACGAAATTAAACCATTTCATTTAATTTCCTCAATAATAGTTTGTTACAACATATTATCTCAATTAAATATAGTATATAAAAATTAATATGATGGAACATTGAATATTTTTAATTGGATATATATTTTAAAAGTGTCATTCAGACAATACATTCAATAATGTTTTAGTAACTGCGAAAGAAATTGCATAAAACATTGAGGCTAAAAAAACATTTCCTGGCATTTTATTGGTTTGGCATCAAAAGAAAAAAAGAAAACATGAGCACAAGGATGAGACAATGCAGCATCATGACAAAATTCAAACAAATTTTCATTTTGTCATATTGGTTGCAACTGTTCAATTCTTGCAGGAAAGATTCGATATCCCTCGATTTACACGTGTTCGGTTTACACATTTTTGCATATATGCTATTTTATTCTTACCACCTTCTATTGAGCTAGCTTTCGCCTATCTTGGTTCCAGCAAATTCTTTACGATCCTAGATCTCAACTCTACCTTTCATCAGATCCCTTTGTCACTGCAACTGTTTAAGAATTACTATACTGGACTTGTAACCTCATTAATCCTAGAAGTATGAAGGAGTACCATCTGAGGCCCATAATTTTCTTTTTCATCTATTTCTCTGTAATAAAATTCGCAAAAGTTGACAGAAATTACATTGCACATAGACTTGTTTTAATAGTTTTCAAGTGATTTTATAAATTCCTAGTTGGTACACTTATTTTCAGCAATGACTGTGTTCTATTACAACACAGGTGACCTAAATTAAATTGTGCATCAAGTGTGATGTGTCAGATGACTTGGGAGTAAAATGTTCTTGTTGTTAATTTATTATTTCTGAAAATTTGAGAGTATTTTGCACACTAATTGCAATATGGATCAGAGCATTCAAACATAGTGAGTATAAAAGTGAAAAAATTTATTTCCCGAATATTTCTTCCTTTATAGAATATTAAGAAAATATAATAACATTAATTATGAAAATTGTATATTTCTATTTCTATGATATTAAATATATTACAATATCTAAAAAACATAACTGTGACTTTTTATTATATCTTAAATAGTGGGCCTCAGAGGACTTCCTTTGGGAGTAAAAATAGCTTGGTAATCTTAGTATTAAGTGATATTGGATACACGAGAACTTGGATGAGAGGTAATGATCACTAGCTCCCAAGCAATACTAAAGTAAAGAAAAATGTAATAAATAAATGATAAAGATAAAAATGGCCATTATATCCAAAACAACAGAGTATGTGATAGACTAAAAAATGCTTAACTTATTGGAAAAAAATTTATTTATCTTATTTTATACTTACAAATCTTTTTAAATAGTTAGGTACGTGTATGCAAAAATACTTTCAAGGCTACAAATCTGAGTAAACCTTTTACTTCTACACGAAGAGTTAAAAATATATTGCATAAAAATTTTATTAATCTTCGTGGAAAAGTGAGTCAACACAATCCAAACACAGCCACTTTTTTGTCTACAGCAAAATTTTAACCAGGAATTACTGATCTAAATTATGCAATTTAATTGCATTAGTTATATTCAGTATCTTCCCAAGAATAAAATTTACATTTAAATAAAAATTCTAGGAATAAGTATTGCATAGGTAAATGATGGTGATATATTAACAAAAATATATATTTACAAAATTATATAGCTACATACAGAGCATACCAATAACATCACAAAGAGATTGAACACTAAAATTTACCTTATAACACATCCCTGAATGAATACTGTCATAACAGTAATTTTACCGTCAACAGAAAAAAAATGACTAACACATTTAATCAGTTCATTCTAGTCATCAACATTCATCACAAAAGAGTATGAATTCAAAATCACTTTTCATTAATAAACTATAAGGAGAATGATTGTGAGAAGTACTGATTATTATATAACACAAAATAAAAATAATATAAAAAGATTTACACAAAAACTTTATAAGTGAACATGAACTACGAAATATATTTACATTAATTAGTATCAGAAATCCTCAAACAGCTCCAAATTGAATTAATTACACAAGAGATAACTGCCAAATTTAGTACTTTTGCTGGAAAACACTAGCCAAAATGTTTATACACATAGTTAAAAAAAATATTGGGTGATAATTTTGTACAGTGTACTTCACAAATGTCTTCAAAATATAGTTCTCCTTAAGTCTTTTTTATCATTTTAATAATTATTTTATGCAGACTCAACGCTTCACTTTCTTTTGTAGGACGATTCTTCATTTTTTCTTTTCACACAAGAATCCTCCCACATGGATGAACTTTCAAGCCAAGCTTACACCTATATCATTTGAAACAAATATAAAAGATTAAAATTTTTTAAGAGGCAGATGCTTTTGATCAATAGGAAACACATGCAGACACAGCTTGATTACAGGAAAGGATAGTTGAAGAGTACAAAATATAAAAATCACAATATGTATCAACAATCCTTGTAACATTTACAAGATTTGTCAAGTGCATGGAAACTTATAAAATTTACACCAAGATTTTGGCGAAAAAATGGAATACATTTTTGGAAGTACAGGGCATATTTCACAATTTTTGTGCACATAACCAAAGCCTACAGGAGTAAACACAGAAATTTGAAATATACAAACAGAAATTTCACCATTAAATACAAAGATACATTACTAAATCCAAAATTTGTACAAATAATTACTGTTAGAAATCAAATACTATAAAAGTTGTCCATACTTTGCAGCATTGATACATGTACAAGGGCAAGCAAAGTATTAAATAAAAATTTAAGATAACAATAATTTACTTTAAACATTATACAATATAATTTTCCTCACTTGGGTATAATTTGGATTATCATATTTTACATTTTTTATCAAAGATTATTAGGCATTATGTGTTGGAATGTTATAAGAAAATTTTCAAACCCTATTACTCATTTTCAATTAACCAATTGTACTTTGCCAAAGTTACAACTAATTTTATAATTAAATGACACCCAATTACTATTATTATTTTAAGTATCTATTTTCTGAATATAGAAATCGAAAACTAAAGTATTTTAGAAAACACAATTTTATAACCAGTAAATATAGTTAACAAAATGTTAGTTAATGATGAAATGACCACAATGTTTGACATGTTTATTATTATTCTTAGATTTATATTTATTTTGAGACAGCAGTTAAGTCCTCTAAACTTGATATATTTGTACAACAAATTCAACCTTTGAATTAACATTATTTGTTTATCAGTCATATTTGGCACTAATTTAGCAAATCATTCAAGCAAATACAGTTACTTGAAATCATCACAATTCTTAAATTGAAACCGAGTTATAATACATAATTTTTCAAATTCCTTATCATTGCATTTCATGCCAAGACCGTAAAAGTTCTATAATTTGAATCCCTTTAAAATTTTAAACAATAATTTGTTGGCATGATGGCCATCACCAACTCTTAAATACAACCATTTAAAATTTTTTCAATAAAGTAAAATATAAAAACCTTTAGTATTTAAAGAACAGGATTCATATCAATTGATAAATTTAGGACAACCATAACACCTGTCAAAATTAGTTGCTTTATTTACATATCAAGTCAAGATGAAAAATCCAAAATAATAGTACAAAAGACATCAAACTTAAATACTTGATCTTAATTTCTAATTCTTATTAACTACAGAACTGAAAATCTTAATCTGGTCATAGCAGTGCCTAAATTCAAATATGTAAGGTGAGACAACTGAAATTTTTTTCTTCCTTCTAAATGAACTTAACCTGCTTTTGCATTACTACATTCCAATTCTTATCAGAAAGTACATGAAGTTAATTGTAAAATATTCTCTCCATTCAACTGAAATTCACTTAAACTGCAACTGATACTTGAGCATTCTCATGCTAGGATTTATAGCACTTCCTTTAAATGTGCTTATATCATAGTATCACTTTGGCATCCGACTGTTCACTTTCTTAAATTGAAATTGCGACGAAACCATTAACGACAGAGAGCTTAAATAACGAGGGTAGATCTCTGTACTACTGCCATTTGTTTTTCTTTAGATTTGAGTTTTGAAAAATATACAAGGTCAGATTGGGGCCCATTTAAAATGTTGTTTTTGGAATATCCCAGACGGTGTAAAAGATGAAAAGCAGAAAATTTGGGTGCACATTCTCACATTAATGCCACTTATACTTGAAAAGTTTGAAAAAATCCAACTATAAAGTTATTTACCTTAGAAAATTTCTTACACGATTTTATTGTTGCCAACGGAAACAATTTTTGCAGCAATTGAAGCAAACAAGATCTACTACAAATACATTTAATTTCCTTTTGCGTGCAAACAGAATATAGTAAATGAAAGGAAATGGATTATCTATGATGAACAAATGAACGTAAATATGTTAATTTTCCTTTTGTGCACACAAAGCGCCTTGTAAGTGAAAAATAATGGATAATTTACGATGAAGGAATGAACTTAAATGTAAAGAGTACATTACAAATTACCAAAGTGAAGTATGGTTTAAATAATTTTCAATTGTTTTTACTTATATCTCCAAAAGTATAACAGATGGGAAGCTGAAACTATGAGTGTACATTTCTACATTCTTGAAAAGTTTGAGTTTTGAAAACTTAAACATTTGAAATTTGAATACAAAATTGATTGCATTCTAAACTTAAATGTCATTTTGGAAGAATCATTCATCCAAAAAAACTATACATATTTACATGTAAAATATATGGCTATATAGAATGATGATGAGCAATACAACTCTAACATAGCTATTAGGCCTCTCTCATTTCAACGCTGACCTCACCTTTGTGTGGTACCTAAAATAAACAAGACTAGTGACTGAATATGTGGTGGTATAACTACACAAAAACTAAAAAATGTGATAATCTTATCCATGTTCATGAATAACACTACCTGTTCATTGATGTAAACACTTCCAACCTGCAGGATAAACTCTCACCCATGGCGTCATTTATTTCAAGAAAAAGTATTTTGAGACCAGAAATACATGCTACATTATGCATATAAAATACCAATCTTGGCTATCTACTAAAACATTTGTGTGCAATGTGTTCAGGCCAACAAAAATGCATTGATCAAATTATTTTTGAACCTATGCCAGCATTTCTCTATTCCAAAAGTGTATCTCCGAGGCTTCCCAAAACAAACTTACTTAAAAATATTTTTTTAAATTAAATTTTCACAAAATATTTGTTTTTATTCCATACCATAAATGGAAAAGTACTTCCAAACAAGTAATATCAGGCTAATGGGTTCATGAAAAATTTTCAACAACAGAGCTCATTTTACTTAAGTTCAAGAATTACTTTCATTTGTAATGCAGTAATTTTTTCACAAATTAAAATGAATGCGTTGTCAAGAAATAGAGGGGGGAAAAACTCATTCTATGAACAACCTTGAAATTTTTGATAGTCGCTAAAAATATTTTTTTTTTGGCAAAATGACGACACACAAATCATTTACAATATATTTCTTGCCAATGCGCATAAATATAGTTATAAAAAAGATGCATTACTGAAGGTAGAAAATAGCCATTAAAACAACATTTAAAAAGAGTTAATATGCTTAGCAAATTCAAAAATTAGACTATTTCATTGTGAAACCCTTTGATGGGCGAGTATTTCCGTGATTTAAAGCCTACATTTTTTTACAATTTTCATAATTTCAGAGATAAATAGGTTATATATTTGACATATAAATTCCACGTTATATTTTAATATTGCTAGCTAACTTGGAACATTATTTTAAACTTTTGCCTACAATAATGAAACAAATTTTTTGGCATGCTGTAATTCAAAACAGTTGCAGAGACAATGGAAAGTGCAACATACAGCTTCATATAAAATGCATAATTTTCACACTGGACACCATACTACGGACTATCTCTAAATTACTATCACAACATAATTCCCATGATTCTATCAACGTTATTATTTCACTTATTTATGAAAGTCTTATTACAAGACCTCTGTAGCAGGCCAACATGAGCAAACTAAGGAAGATCAATGCAGAATATAAAAAAATCCGGTAACACACTTAGTTACATCATACATAATTGTTAAATATATCACAAAGACTTGCAATAAATTGAAGCACAAAGAAGCAAGCTCAATTTTAGAGAAAACACTGAACAAGAGGGATTTTAGAAATGTACAAGTATCATTGCAACCAAAAGGGCACAGTAATTTGCAACCATACTGGTATTATCATACTCTTTAAAGAGATAAATGAACAGCTTAACCACTTGCCTGTTAGGTTTTAAAAAATTTTTTACACAGAAAATGTCAGGTTTTTTTATTTTTCCTTTCTCAAGATATGTTTATGACTAGGAAAAACAATTAATAACAGAAAATCATACTTAAATTTTTCAATCAACAATCTTAAAATACTTATTTACTGATTTCTTATTTTTCACATTTTTAATTTTTTCAAAAAGTAAAAATTTAAAGTTTTATTGCATGAAATATAAATATTCTATAGATTAGATTACAAAATGTAATTTTTATTATTTTTTACAAAACTATTTTCTGAATATTTACTAAAATTCCTTCATGGTGTGATAATTTTTAAAACATGGTGCAGCACAAAGTCCAACATCTCATTCTTGGCAATAGAACCTTGTCTCTTTTCTTATTCTTTTGCCATTTTCATCCCTTTTGGCACAACAAACTGCACACTGCCTACATGGCTTTTCCTTCTTCTCTGTAGGTGGAATATACTCAGGGAAGTGCCTTTCAGTCAGACGTAGAGGATGTGGTTCTGCCAAAGGCCTTCCACCTTTAGATCTCATGTCCTCTGTGTGGTACTTCTCAATTATATTTTCCACAAGTTCCATTCTAAACTCCAGGTTACTTTTTGTTTGAGTTCCAAGTGGCCTGATCTAACAAGTGGAAAAATATTTTTTTATAATACTTTTCCCCCCTTTTTTTTATAATGGGATAGTTTGTCAGGTGCTGATCTGCCCTATCCACTCCACCCATTGTATTATTGTACTCGACAATAAGTTTCGGCTTCCATAACACCTTTTCCCTCTTTTTCAGCTCAACAAATTCGGTGTTATGTACCGTAGAGAGTACGGTAACAACCTTCTTGTCATGCCATTTCATCACCATAACTTTACCTCTCTGAAAGGCAGTAAATTCCCCCTTTTTCAACTTTTTTTGTTTCAGGTCATTTGGAACTTCTTTTCTTGTAATTCTCAATGTCCCATAGGTATCAGTTCCTTTAGCAATCAATAAATCAGCCAGCTCTGGGGAGGTGTAGTAGTTGTCTGTAGTCAAACAATAACCTTTACCTAGAAGGGGCTTCATTAGTGCTAGGACAATCTGGGATGATATAGGTAGATTACTATATTCCTCATTCAATACTGACCCTTTTCCTGTATATATAATATATATATACAGACTTTGACTCACATAGCATGAAAGTTTTTATTCCAAATCTTGCTCTTTTTAGGGGAACATATTGGAGCCATGCTAGCCTACCCTTGTAAAGCATGCGACTTTCATCAATAGAAATGTCCCTCTCAGGAGTCAGCAAACTTGAGAACTTATTGTTCAAATAAACAAGCACAGGAAAATTTTATTTAGCTTGACATTCGGATGTGTATCCTTATCAAAGACACTATTATTCGAAAAATGCAGATAGCGTTTTATGAGGACAAATCTACGATAGGACATTACTTTAGCAAAGAATGGAGTAAGAATTGTCTGTTTCTTTGACCAATACCATTCTTCCACAGGTTTGCTTATAATCACTGAAAAATAATCAAACCAAAAAACACTCAAATTTCACTGGATTTTACAGGCTGCCAATCTTTACTTCTTGAAAATGTTTTCAAAACAGAAGATTTTATGCATTGGTCAGCATACAGGTTGGTTTGCTCAGTTATCAATTCAATTAGGTTATCATCAATAAATGCCTCAAAATATTGAAGAATACCAGCGGCACCTTTATTGTCTAAATGCACAGCTGGAGAAGCAGTAAAAGGTAACCTTGGAGGAGGTGGTCTGGGATCATGATGGGAATGGATTGGACACCAAACTCTTGCATCGAGTAATTGAGCAGTTTCATCCTCATCAATATCAGAAAAAATGTCTGTACCTTCCGATGAACTTCCCAATTCACTAATAGAAAATTCTTCGGAATCACTCAAATCAAAATCGGACATCATAAGGGGAACTCTATATAAAAATAGTAATATTTCAATAAATAATAACTTCGACAGATGAAATGATTTTAGAAAAGTAATTTAAATAAATTCTATGTACTTACATATGTATAGAATTCTACGTGCTAAGAAACAGAAGATAGAATTTACAAATCATAATCGGACATCATAACGGGGAACTATATATGAAAATAATAATATTTCAACAAAAGTTTCGACAGATGAAATGATTTTAGAAAAGTAATTGATATAAATTCTATGTCGCTACATATGTATGGTATGATCAACTATGAGCTAAGAAACAGAAGATAGATATTACAAATCATTCAGTAAATGTTGAACTTCAAGTAAAGAAGACGACTAGACCAACGAAACAACTTGTCTATCCAAAACAGCTGAAGAACTTGAGGAATGACATCGGCAAAATTGGCATACTAATATAAATAAGGGAACATAATTACAAAAGTCTCCATCTGATGTCACTAGTGAGTAGTATGCTAGAGACACCTACTGAGTAAAAGAAGATCTTCTACGAGAAACAAATCAGAAAAACACGGCCAAATCAGGACTGGAGCGTAAAAAATTACGATGCCCATGCTACGCTCGGGCAAGTCAATTTCGGTAAGAAAAAGCTGCCCGTGTCTGACACGGGCAAGTCAGGCAAGTGGTTAATATTAAGAAAAATGACATTTTTGGTTCACCTGGACACTTGAATGTTATTTAATATATATTTTATAATGATTTTGGACCCAATGATATCAAATGCACACAGACCCATGTTCCAAATTTTTTGTCACCACAAAAACTTCTACCCAACATTTACAAACTTTCTTTTCAGCCCGTAATTCTTCATGGATAAATAAATTTTCAATATTTTTAATCAGACTTGTATCACAAGCACCTTTTAACTTTAAGAGCTCTTTTCTGATTAGCAAAATTGTTAAACCATATGTGACATTCATGATCAAATAAGTTACTTGTGGCTCAACATTATGAAAGGAAATATGCTTGAGAACTTTCTTTAAAACTTGCATCATACTGAATAGTAGTGCACCAAAATATTTGCTTTAAGAAATGAGGTGTACTAACTAGCAACCATTCAAGTTTGATTATGTATAAAATAAGAGTAACTTCCTCATAAGAGAAAAAATACAGCACTAAAAATATTATAAACACTAAATTTTGAAGCTGATAATGATATGAATGCAATATATTTCATAATAATGTTGACAATTTGGCAAATGATTAGCCTCACTTTAAAGTAAAAAGAGACGAAGAAATAATTCACGACCTAGATGATGAAAAATTATTACTGGATATAACCAACTCCCTCTCCCCCAGTGAAAACACTCATCCCGAGTCACCTCCCTTTCTAAACTCAAATATCTAGCCATTACCACAATACTGTTTGATGTGAAAATTCTTTTGCACACATCTATTTTGTTACCAGATTGTTTTCATTTGCAAACCATGAAAAGATTCTTCTACACTCGTTAGATTTGCTGAGCAATGCCTGGAAGTTCACATAACTATATATTATGCAGTTTAACTCAAGTGCGAAGGACATTTAATGAAATCCCATTTCTGAGGTCGGAAGAATTTTTAAAAAATGCAATTTTGATTCCTGAAAATTGAAAATTTTATAACTTTCATTTTTATTGGATTTGTCTGAAATTTGAGGATTTTAGTAGAGCACATTTATACACAATACCTTTTACACTATCTTACGTCAAGCACACTCTTTGCAGGAGATAAGAAAAATTGCCAGCCAGTCAAGCACGTACACATGGTTTAATATATTTTTCAGTATTGTGCAAACTATTAACGTTATTGATATGCAATATTTTTCAAGAAAAAATTTCAGCTTTTATAAACATTTCATTTACTGGATGCATCTCTCTAACCCAAACAGGAAAAAAGTTTCTCGCAGGTCAACTTTTTCATGTCTTGACTAAAAACATTAAATAAATTTTCCATTTTGTATATTGTTAAAAGACATTTCATATTGCTTACAAAGTTCTGAGCTGTACAATAGCCATTATTCATCATTACGGAAGTTACATGGTGAAAATTGTTCTATTTTGTTCAGTAGAAGCGAAGATATGATGTTGTATCAGAATGTATGCGTAATTAAAAAATTCGAAAAGTTTTTTAAAACTTTTAAGGCATTTGCTTTATCCAATTTACCATGAAATTTACTATAAGAAAATATAATTTCAATGAATCATCTATACTGAATTTTTTTTCTAGCATTTACTTTGCTTGCAACCAGTTCAATCACACTCAGGGGAGACCTCACTTCACCTCCTCACACATCACTTCCAACTGCGAATGCAGCATTTCTCTGATTTTTACTTTCTCATATATGTAGAATATAGAGCAAGTATTGTAATCATGAAAAAATTCGTATTTGAGGTTTTGATGGAAATACACGTTTTAGGTGTCCCTGAGTCCATAAAAGTGGCTTTCTGTCTGTCTGTTTGTGGTTATAGGGCCCAAATGCATACATAAAAATGAATGATATCTAGTATTTATGCAATATATCATCTTTTGCAGACCATATTTTGATAAAAACGAACAATATGAAAACCAAATCCTGGAATTTCACAGATTTATAATTAATGCTAGGAAGAACACAAACTACGAGCTTGGCCAAATTGGTAATATGGATGAAGTACCTTTAACCATTGATTGTACCCTCAAATAGAAGTGTGGATGTTAAAGGTGCAAAATCAGTAACTGTGAAGACATCAGGCCACAAAAAGAGACCCACTATACTGCTGTTTTGGCTTGCTGAGCTGATGGAACGAAACTTCCACCTCTCCTTATATTCAAGAGGAAAACTCTGCCAAAGGAAAAAATTCCACCTGATATTTTTGTCCATGTTCATCCTAAGGGGTGGATGGATGAAGATGGAGTCAAACTATGGCCGGAGAAAGTGTAGTCACAGCATCCTGGTGGCCTTCTCAAGAAACCAGCCCTACTGGTATGGGACCAATTTCGTGCGCATTAAACAGAGACCACAAAGATGAGGGTGGAAAAGCTAAAAAACACAACTTACTGTAATCCTAGGTGGACTTACTGGCCAGCTATAACCATTGAATGTTTCTATTAACAAGCCTTTTTAAAGCTTTCATGAAAGAAGAATGGACTAAATGGATGAAGGCACCACAACACAACTTAACACCTACTGGCCGTAAGAAGAAACTAACAATTTCTCAGGTGTGCCAATGGGTAAAAAATTCTTGGGAAGCAGTAAAGACCGAAACAGTTGTGACGTCATTTAAGAAACGTGGCATCAGTAATGCCTTGGACGGCACAGAAGATTATATTCTGTTTGATGAGAATGATATTTCACTATCAGACAGCAACAATGACCATGAGATGAGGAGTGTGATGATCATCATGATGAGGATGACAGCAGTGATGGATTTCTGGGTTTTGAAGATGAATAAAAACTTGGTTTTATTTTATTGCCCCATTTTCTTATTGTTCTTTAAAGATGAATTATAATAATATTTTTGTACCTATATGAATTTTCAGATGATTAAAAATATTTTGTTTTCACCTTAGTATGTATGGTATTATAAAAATAATCATATGTGTAATAAAATGCTTCTGTTTAAAAAGAATCAGAAGTAATGTGATATGTGTAATAAAATGCATTTGTTTAAAAAGAATTAGAAGTGTGGATTCGGAAAATGAGTAAAAAACATAAAAGTTTGTATCCTGCTGCAAAAAGAAAACATTCTATTTAAGATATTAATTTTAGTAGATAATGCCCCTGGACATCCTCCTTCAATTCAAGATTCAAGATATAATAACTGTACATGCAAATCCTAATGCATGTCAAGTACTTTGACTCATTGTAAAAATCTGGTATTAGAAAAATAAATCTAAGTATATTTAAATAACTTCCTACAAAAACTCTAATCATTTATTATTACATCATTATTGCATCACCAGACTACGATAACCTGCCTACACCCTAATTTCAATATGGAGAAATTCTTCTGGAATTTTAAGACTACCATAAGTACATTAGTAAATGATGGAAAATGCCCTCTGCAAGTTAAAATTGGAACAACTGACTAGCACTGATAATGCTTTGACTATATTTAGCCAAATTGACAACGGATTAAAAGTAGATGCCTATGGCATTGATATGTCAACTGTTAATATTATAGTTCAGCCTAAAACTTGATGATTACCATTCATGTTAGTAAACAAAAGTGATTGTTTTTAGCACTTAATAATCCTAATTACATATGAGGATAGCACATTTCCACAAAGAAATTATAATACAAAACTGTAATCCAAAATTAAATACTGAAAGCAGATGGATTATATGCTATAACCAATCTCTTATTTAGGCATAAAAAGCAATTGAATGGCTAAGTATAAGTAATTCAAACAGTAATCACCAACACATGAAATGTAGGTGGTCTGATAACATCATCTTGATAAAACTTGGTTGGCCTGATTAATATCTTCTTGAAAAAGCTTCAATGATTCAAAAATTCTGATAAAAAAATGTGGAATATCTATTAAATTATAGCAAGCCTACAACATACCTACATAGGTCTCATTTACAAATTCATGACATGAATCATACAATGACTGAAATATTTACTTGCTTTTTTGATTCATGGTACAATAAGTTAAAACAAGTCACCCTTATTTATAAGGTTGCTTTAAACATATACTCCACTACAATGAATTTGATAATGCATTAACAAATGAAGTGATTAAATTAGTCACTGAGACCCCAAAACTTTCCATACTCAAAACAGTTCCAGTGCACTTTTCAGTGAAAGCACAAATGCAGTAAGAAACCGAACATGGTGTCTTCATCGCATAGATAAAATATAACGAGAATTAAGTGAGCAGTTTATAAATTAAGGTGACAGAAGACACTTTTAATGCCCTATCATGAATAACAATAGCAGAGAAAGGTTAACAATGCCACAATCATCAAAACTGCTTTTAAATCACCAATATTTTCAAACATAAGCCACTCATTACTGTTCAGGTAAAAAATAAACAAGCTATGATTTACAAACTTAATTTCATTACTGTATGAGGAAACCAAAAACTTGCTTTGAACCGGGCGAAAATTTTTACAAATGGTGCGGGCCACTTTTGCCATGAGATACAGATAGCACTGCCTCCAGTAGAGAATCGGACAAGCTTCTCTTGACTCAAACCTAGAGGTGAGGTCACGAACTGCAAGACTCCAGCCAGGTAATGGCTGAGACAAGGCAGAGGATTGAGGGAGTAAGGGGCAGGAGATTCATGCCCATGAGAGGACCTTGGGCAGAGTCCAGCGAGGATCAAAAGCATCAACTGAGAAACTGACATTACCTGCTCCTTACCAGAGACGTTGGTGGAAGAGGAAGAGGTACCTCGAGACAAAGACTTCTGCACAGTTACACTCCTCTTCAACTTCACCTTTCTCCACTTGTTACCTCCGTCGAGACTTGGATCGCAGCCCTCCTTTTTCTCACTACCCGAAATCCTAGACAGCGTAGAATTTGAGGAAAGACTCTGCTCAGGGGGGTCAGGATTTCGTGCCACTGGCAATCCCAGACGCAAGTGAATTGGCTTCTTCTTAGAAACTGACGTATCTGAAAGACAAAAATTGCCCAAGATATAACAAATACAAGTCCAAATCAAATCTCAATTTAAGAATATATTTTTCAATCATAAATATAGGAAATAAACTAGCTTGAATATAAATAATGCTATATATTCCAACAGTTTAATTTAGACAAATGAAGAAAGCACACAATGAAAGTTTACTTAATTATTTATCACTAGTACCCCCTTGAAAGCAGCTTCCGCTTGCTTTTAAATTTTATAAAATAAATACATGTCTTAAGGGAATGTACGCATGGATTAAGTATTAAATTTAAAGAACTTCCCATTCTTCCTTCTTTTCTCTCTTCCTCCCTCCCATCCTCCCTCTCTCTCATCCTCCCTCCCTCCCATCCTCTCCTTTCTCTCTCCTTCTCTGGAAAAATAGACTAATTCTATACCGCCCTTACTTTCTATGTAACTTCCATTCTATATCCCTTCATTCCTATCTCCCTCACCACATCCCCATCTCACTTACTCTACATCTATATAGTTGTTTAGATAAGCAAAAGAATCCAAACTAAATCTCGGTCCCATTAGGATTATGTATTTTCGCAAAAAATCCTACAATAATTTAAGGCAATCTATGCACTCATATATATTACATACATGTGGGTTGTGACAACAATTGATTCTTGAAGTTTAACAATGACGTGGTCGGCAAGACAACATCCTGTTTAAAAGCCGATATTTTCCCCAAATATGTGATTTAAATGTTTAATATGCAAGATTTCGAATGGTAGGCGGAAAAAGATGAATAAAATAAGAAACTTCATTAATATTCCTAAAACATAGTTCATATTTGAAGATTATAATTTTAATTTCCAAAACAATAACTGCACTTTAAAAAGTAGATTTTTACGTGTTATCTTATGGGAAACAAAAATCACCCTTCTGGAGTCGAACCCGGGTCTTTTTCCATATATTTTGACATTTGATTTTTATATCTGAATCAAATATTCCTGCTAAATTTCAACTTTCCACCTAATCAGGAAGTTTGTTAAAAATGCATTAAAATGTGCCACTGATGATGTCAGCATTATGGGACAGAAATATTTACAATTAATATAATAGAAGTGCAATCACCTCCCCCTAAGTAATGACGTGAATTTTATCCTATAGAATGAAAATGAAATTCAGTACAAATCAATTTCAAAATGTTCAAACAATGATAATAAAGGCATCCTCATTTAGTGCTCTTGGTTCCTGAAAAACAGAGCACTAGCTGAAACCACATTAAGCGAGAGAATTTTTCTCAAAAACTAATGTAAATAGATTTAATACACACTTCCACCCTAATCTCAATACTAATGAAGTCCCAATATAAGGTGTATTTTCCTGCTTAAATCAGAGAAACAACTAAAATATATAAAGACATGCTTTTTATGAACATAAAAATAGCATTTTATCTTATCGCCGATCCCGCTAATTTCAAGGCTTTACAAACATCAACTTGCGATTCTCCACCTTCAATTTGACGAATTTCTTCAAGTTTCACTAAAAATGAAAAAGTTTTTCTTTGTTCCTTTTCAGAAACATCATTAACACATGTATTTCTAAGCTTTTGATTCATTACAAATAATATGAGGGCTCAAAAAATAGAAAAAACTCCACCGGCACACTAATCATGCAAATAATATCACATCAGACAGAAGACTAAACAAGGGTAAAGGGGGTTTATGTTTGTTTCTAACAGGGATTTTTTTCTTGCTTATTGAGGAAAAGTGGCCAACTTGCCGAATGAACTGGCTGCACCTTCAGTGCTTCCATCCAAACGCATTCGCACATGAGACTATTTAATATATTTTTAGAAGTGAACTGCCCTCAGAATGATCCTAAACGACAATCCCTTTCGTGCGAGGATATTATTGTAAATTAATTTGCAACAAAGTGGAAATTAATCTAGAAGCTAATAAGCACTAGTCAAATTTATGGATAGGAAAATAAATAAAGGCAACTTGTTGCAGCAAAATTGGATAAATAAGATCTAGTAATCTTGATATTGATAAAATTTAATGTAGATTAGCTGCCATTGAAATAATACCAAAAAACTATAAAGAGATTACAGTATATGAATGGATAATTTAATGTGTAATATAATTGTAACTTACCTACAGATACTAATTAGGCATGATAAATGTTATGTTCACATAATATATGACCAAAACAATGTGTCAATGAATCAGCACTTTAACGAGAGCACTATAACGAAACAGCACTATAATGAGGGATGCCTGTACTCCCGACTATCATTAAAAGTGACAAGCTTTTGTTTTCATTATGCAAATGTTTCCTTGTAATATCATTGGCTGAAGATATATCTATGAGAAGTACAAGAAGTCCATTGTTAACGAGGTAGATATGTTCCTTGAAAGCACTGGAAAAGCGGGGAAAATTTTCCCATTAAAAATAAAGGAAAAGGGGTGGGTTGAGTTTTTGACTGTCATTTCACACCTTTATTAAATTTTATCAATGTAATTTTCATGTATGTGAACACACTTTATACGAGGAGCTACTGTAACTCACTTTAGTTAATTAAAGGAAGAGCATCTCAGAGCCAAAATTATCAAATATAAAACTAAAGATAGTTTAGTTCCAACAACAAATCCAAACAGTATTTTTGTAAAATAACAATGATTTCCTAAGACAATTAAGTTCATTATATGAGACAAAGTTTTTCTTTTAAATAGTACTTCAACTATTTTTAAAAGTTATAATGAAAGATGCTTATTATACAGTTAATTTGAAAAATAAAGGAGGCTGGAGTTTTGGGATGCTTCTAATGTAACTCACAAGGAGAAGCTACTGATTTTGATGAAAATCGACCCGGTGATTCTATATCGAAAATGTTTCTGCATTTATTATCGCCAAATAAAATTATACAGTATTTTTTATTGGAGAATACTGCATGGAAATTTGAAAAAAAAAATGGGATTGCACCCAGGCCTATGCTGTAGGAGCCAAGCACATCATCCACTCACCCATTCCAGTTCTTAACAACAATGAAGCCTATTACCGTAAATACCCACGTATAACGCGCAGGGGGGTTTTCAGCCTAGTAATCTATGATTTTTCTATATACCCGCGTATAGCGCAATTTTTTTTAGCATTACCATTCCAGAATAAAGTAGATGGTGTAACGAGGTCTAAAGCAATGATCGAATTATTGGTATTGTATTGATAACATAATGCAAGTGCGACATGAAATTTTCGAACGACATTCCAAAAGAACGTCAGCTAACTCAATCATTACATACTCTATGTTTACTTACAAGGTGATATTAGGACACACAATAAATTGAATTATATTAATTTCATAATATGGTACATGACATTGTTTGAGGTAATAAAATGAAGGAATGAGGTTAATCTATGATTTTTCTATATACCCACGTATAGCGCAATTGTTTTTTAGCATTACCATTCCAGAATAAAGTAGATGGTGTAACGAGGTCTAAAGCAATGATCGAATTATTGGTATTGTATTGATAACATAATGCAAGTGCGACATGAAATTTTCGAATGACATTCCAAAGGAACATCAGCTAACTCAATCATTACATACTCTACTTTTTGTCATGCCTGAGGTGGATGGGTTCGCCCAACCTTCAGTTTCACCCTTATTAGAACACTCTGAAGCACGTAAAAACGATAGTAAATAACCATAATTAACTACAGACTCTACAAATCAAGAATAAATCACGTATGAATGCTGAGAGAAAAGTAGGGAACGATAACTTGATGTTAGTTTTACAAGAAGCATCAACTCCCAGCAAACTCATAGGCAACAGCTGCCATTGTTTCTAATTGTAAGTAGTACCAGTACCTAACCACCAGGCCTGGCGCCAGTGTAGGGTGACGTCATGCGTAAAATAGCTCATCATTGTGCTAACAAAAGGAAAGGTGAGTTACAATGTAGCAAATCATATACTGTGAACTGTGAGAATACGTGAAATGAATTGTCCATGGATGTTATTATAAAAGGTTTTAAGAAATGTTGCATCAGTAATAGCTTAGATAGTAGTGAAGATGATATGGTGTGGGAGTAGGATGATGACAGCGCCTTGGCAACGGAGGATACAAAAGATACCGAAGATGACGATACCGATAACAACATCGAAGAAAAATGGTCAAATGAAGAAGAATTTCTTGGCTTTTAAAATGAATAAATACTGAATTCATTCTTTTCATATCTAATTAATGTATGTTTATAGAATTAGTTAATAAATTTTTACTTTTCGTAAAAATCACCAATAAAAATATGAGGATACCCGGGCAGTAATTAATGTGCCGAAATTGTGGAAATATGGGGTCAAATGAAAATAGGAAGATTATGTACCCTCGTATAACACGCATCCTAATTTTTAACTCAAATATTTCGAAAAAAAAGTGCGCCTTATACGCAGGTATTTACGGTGAGTTGTATGCAATGTTTTTTGCATATGTTCAATGTTGATTTCTCAAACCCAAGGGCACATTCCCAAAAACCCTGAGATAGTCTCCTTATTTTTTATGTAAAATCACCTGGTCGATTTTCATCAAAATCCGCTCCTTGTCAGTTTTACTTTTCAAGATGACTTGCAAACAATAAAAAAATTAATTATCTCACCTGAGCCCACTTCATTTTTGGTTGTAAATGCATTTATATTGCTCCTTTCTCCATCAATGGAATTTGCCCTAAAATGAAAAATAAACAAATTTTACTTAAAAAAATTTCAAATTCAAATTTGATTTTATACAACATACACTATAGGTGTGTTAGCTGACAAGTTTAGACTTTGCTAATGATTACACCAAATAGGCCCTATTCAGAAGAATGATTCATTACAATGAAAATGGAACAAATTTAAACATGATAAGACTGAACTTACTTGCTTGTAAGACTTTGGAATGCAGATTGAAGTAGTCTCACAGGCATATTTTGATGAATATTCTTTGCCTGAAAAGAGTAGCTGCTATTAAAACACAAATACCCATGACTTATTTCAACATTATCAAGTGTAAATGCATGAATAATGCAAAACAACAAGGTATGGTAAAAGCTTTATGAGACAAAATAAATTCAAAAAGTTCAATTCTATAGACGAGAGATCCCAACATTTCTATAAATGCAGCAACTTTCATACCATGGCAGATACAAAGGGGGGAGGGTAATGGGAAAATTACCCTCCCCCCTAAGGGACATGATCAACCTTTATTAAAATATTATCTCAATTTATGTTTTTAGATTATTGGCATTTCATAAATGTTATGCAAATACCTAACCAATATATAATATACTGTATATTTATCATAATGAAATATTATTCTCACATAAATATGCATTAGCAAATATTTTTTTCTTATAACCCCTGTAAGCTATGCACCTAGATCCACCTATGCTTTCTTAAGATAACAGAATTTCACCACACACCATTTATACATACAAACTGGTATCCAATTGAACATGAAAGCACAATCGGCTAGCATAAATTTAGCAATGTAGAAGTTACTATACTAAAAACTAACCAAGATTTCCAATTCCATTGGTTCAATAAATTTTTTTGCAGAAAACATATTGAACAAAATATTGCCCCAAGAGTACTATGACACCCAGATTGAGGATATTTATAAATCATCAGAACAGCTTAGTCAATTTTTACTCCTTGTATAGCGATAAAAAATCTCCATGGTATGATAGCAAGAAAAATTAAACTTAGGCTGCATGGCTTTCGGTAAATTAAACTTGATATATTGGTTAAGAAGAACTTACTTTATTTACACGCTCAGCCCTCCGCCTACTTAATTCTGCCCGCAAATCAACATCATTTGTTCTTTTTTCCTTGGTCTCATCCAAGTCATCTGCAAATAAATTGAATCAATATGATAAGCATGCTCATCAAGTAGATCAAGAGCAGAACTCAGAAAAAGTTAAAGAAACTTTTCACCAACCGTCTTTTCCTTTCACTTTGATTAAAGTCTTTTTGTTACGTTTGGTCTTCTTCTTTTTAGGTGACCTCTTGTCGACAGGGCTTGTTTCTTCCAAGTCCTTCACTCTTGGCACAGCAGATGATGCAATTTTAGGTGGAACGATTACTGGTTTCACACCTTTGGAATCACTTCCCTTGAAACGGGACTCATTATCAGATTCCCCTTCTTCACTAGACCAGCTACTTGGCAGCACAACCTTACTGGGACTTTTCACTTGTACTACATCACTCTTGATCTCTGGTTTTTTCTGGGGGGGAGATTCACCCACTTTTACTTCAAGCCTAGCATTATAAGGCCTAACTTTAGGTGCTTCTAATTTAACATCAGAAGCTTTTCGGGATGGTCCATTTAGTCTAATTGTACGTTGCCTGTCATTATCCTTACGATTAGGCTTCCCATCTGGCCTGAATGTCCTAGCATCTCTAAGATTTTGTGGTCTGTAACCAGGCAGACGCAAGGGAGACTTGTAACGTCTATAATTCCCAGCAGAAGATTTCCCTTTGGGTTCTGGTGATGGGCTGAGGCTTGGTGTGCGAGATGACGACTGAACTGGAGAACTCCTTTTAGGTACCTTTGATGGACTATGAAGTGAGTGTTTGGCTGGAGAGGTTTGTCTAGGAATAAAAGCTGTCTCTGTCGCTCGTTCGCTATACCTTGGTCTTTCCACAACTCTCTGGCTTGCAGCTGGAGAAGTGGATTTTCCCCGCACAGTTTTCAACACATCACTTGTAGATCGAAGGGAATCTGGAGGGGTGTCAAAATCTCTACTTCTTCTACGCAGTGGAGATCTTGACCAATCCCGCTCTGATGATCCCCATATTCTGGAGCTCTTATGAATAGGTGACCTCGACCTTCTTTGCCGGCATGGAGATAAATTCTTATTAGGTGAATTGACGAGTAAGCTAGGAGCGGTGGATCCAGACCACTTGAGAGGAGATGAAGACCATTCTCGACGAGTTGTAAGAGTGTGGGGATAACCGTGGCTGGAATCAGAACGCGATCCCCAATGAGAAGGTGGAGTGATCTCACGCGGGGAGCTTCCAGATGGAATGCTATGTGAAGGGTGTGAGGAAGAAAGCAACGTCTTATGATGATGCAGTTCCCGTTTGCGAAGAGGTGATAGACTCTCTGGAGATGGAGGGGAAGGCTTCCTCTTCGGAGTTCCTGCATGTCTTCTTCCAATTCGCTTTGAATGTTGCTGAAATTTGTCAAATTGTTTTCCCTTGGCAAGAGGAGAAGGAGATCTATTTCGACCAAAAATGCACGGCCGATTAATTCTCTTCCCGTCTTCATCATGGGGCAAACCGTCTGGTATATAAAGCTTACCACTAAATTTGTCACTCTTGCTCTGCTTATTCTCATACGTTTCAAAAGATCTTTTGCCTAGAATGCCACTTTTACTCTCTGAAATTTTTCTGATTGAAGTTTCATCACTGATTGGTCCTTTAGTGTCAGTTGCACAAGCATCTAAACTTTTCTCTATTCCTGGGTTTTCACCAGATTTCGAGGTAAATCTGCTACGATCATTTTTAACAGAAAAGCCACCAACACTGGCAGGTTCCTTTTTCTCATTTTCACTGTCATTATGCTCAATCTCAAACTCATTAAAGAACTTCCCAAGGCTGTCTTCATCTTGCAATAAGAGTTCATCATCATCTGCTACAGAGTCATCATCCCCTTTCTCAGTTTTTTCCAGTGCTTCACACTGCTTTTCACCCTCACTAGAATGACTTCCAAAGTCATCTTCTAAATCTTCATCACTATCACCAGAGTTCGAGTCTTCAAAACGACTGAATTTAGATGGTACTGAAAATGAAGCAATACATTTTCATTAAATGTATAAATGGCATTTATAAAAACTAAAAAAATGAACCATCCATGAGAGAAAAGTTGCAAAGGGGCTTCACTTAAATAAAAAAGTCTTGTCCATAAAAGAACCAAGAAGACAACACTAACTGGCTTTCACATTTCTCTTACACATTAAGTTTGTGCCAGCATGTCTCATTTGTATGAAGACAGGTACAAATCAATAATGTTTCAGTTGTTTGAGGAAGATGATAGGAAACGATTAGTCTTTATTTTAGTGTTTCAGTTTAAATGCCACTCTGAATTAGTTAATTTGGCATGTAGTACAGTTGAGACCATTTTCTCTCCCAGCAAAAACAAAGACCCAGTTTCCAATTTAGAAAAAATGGGACCCCTACAGCAGTAGCATTACAGTTTTAAGTAAATAAAGAATTGAGCAAACTATCAGGGAAAGTTAAATGCTACAATTTTGGCATAATCAAAACTTATTTAATACAATAATAGCATATAACCAAATCATGGCATGTTCAATTTTAAAATCTTACCTGAGATCTCCTTCTCTTCTGATTCTGTTTTGACTTCTGTTTTGCAATAACGATCCTGAGGTAAGACTAATGGAGGTGGATCTACCAATTTGGTTGATGTGTCAACCTGATCCAAAGCTATCTCCAGTGGAACAATTGATATTAAATTGGTGTTCACACATCCTCTGTGGAAATTCTGATGTGGAAAATAAAACAATAAATACATAAAGAGCGGGCAAAGGAAATTTGATAATTTTTCTTAAATAAAAAAAGATTAGGTAATTACAGTTTAAGAATGAACTTCCTTTCTTTCACTCACTATATTAATTATGATCTCTTAATATTCAATCGCTGTTTAACTCTGAAGTCACATAACAAAAATTGTTAAACTTAGTCAAAGGTAAAATTTTCTATTTTATAATAACTTGAAAAATTAAAAATATTATACTGATATATTAAAAATAATGAGATTTACCCTAGCTCTGTTGCGATTAGGTCTACCAATATTTGGGCGCCTACGAGGTACTACCACAGTAGGTTTATTCTTAATTGACTGCAAAGCAGCAAGACGGAGGGCTTCCAAGTCTTCATCATCGCTGTCTTCGGCCATTGTTTTCGGCTGCAAGTAAGAAATATATTTCATAAACACGCATATAGACTTTTTACATATTAAGAAAATAAAATGAAACAATTTCGCGTAAGAAGAAAATCTGACGTGGAAATATGCAATTATCATTATAACTTTTAACGAGTCACTTTATGTTTACATTTAGATTTCACGGAGATCTGAGAAGTTAAACCCTGCAAGAATAAATCTTCTAGTTTTATGAATAACCCTAGCTTATTTTATTGAAAATAGGCTCAAATATAGATTAAACTTGTAAAATATCCATTGTATCGGTATAGCTAATAAAATAGCGTTTCAGATTTCATAGAAATATGGCTAATTAATAAAGCTATTTTTTCTGAGATTTAATATTAAAAATAAAATAATAACATATACCTTATAATGTATGGCATCACATTATTTAGGGTTAAATGTAAGAATGAACCTTATGGTCTAAATTTCGTCCGAATAAAGACGATTATCTATCTATCTATCTATATCGTCAACTATTTTTAGCTTCATAAGCATTAGAAAATATGTAATAACCTATTACTAGAGTAGCACAAACTTATAAAATTAAGTTCGTTCCAAGAAACTTCTTTTTTCCAGTATTGTTAAAATAAAATAATAATTCATACTCGTAACTAGTCTATAATCTCAATCCTTCTCAACGACACTATGAAAGATGGGACATAGCAGATGTAACACTGTCAATCATGAATCCGTAATTGTTTAACAATCACATTCTAATTTCCTATAGTAAGTATCAAGGAAGGCTTACCTTTGCGACAGCATCCATGAAAATGTTATATCCAACAGATAACACTGAAGTCGCCGTTTTAGTAGAATAATACAATACAGTTAATTCTTAGAGTCGTCGCTACGTCCCAATAATCTCCTAGCGCCCACTACCTTAAACAGTTGAAGGCATTCACGATAGAGGTCATCGCGGAGAAAAAAAAGCGACTAACTAAATGCGCTTTCGCGAAATTTTGTTAATAAAAATCATTAACAATTGCCAACGTTTTGTAGTGTTGAGGGAATTTGAAAACAATCGGCCTGTATCCAATTAAATACAAGATTAAGAGCATTAGAGGGCATTTTTAATGTACGAATTAAAATATTCTTACTGAAGGAGTATTCATTTATATAATAGGAGATATTTTCTTATTTTGGGCACTTTTTCGTTTAAGCGTGGATCATTTATTCTTCGTCAAAACAAATAACAAGCAATTTATTTATTTACAAACATGGGTACACACCACGGATACATTTAAAAGGCTTCTATAATACAGGACTCGACAAATTTTCTAAAAATCTAGGAACCACCTCCAAAATATGATAAATAATAATTATGACACGAATTTGCTACAATAATTAAGCCATGCACATTTATTTGTCACATTCTGTATAAGAACAATAAAAAGTCTAATATTCTGAAAACATGTAGTTTACGAACAAGAAAATTTTGCACTTATTTTCAGGAACTTGAATGCTTCCGATAGATATATTCTATTTTGCTGCTCCTGCAACTACAGCACGTGACTACAGTATAACCATAACCTAACTACAGCAAGCATATACACTATCTAGGCGCTAGCATGAACATCTTAGGCGTCATGGCGACCGGGATTTGTCCAGCACTGCTCTAATGGATCCTCATTATACATGTATCTCCACATGAATTCTATGAGATACGAATTCAGAAGGCTTCGATCCGTCCCACACGTTTATTTCTTCGTTTGGTTGATGCCCACATAGTCTCTACTTGATTGACAAATTGAATGCTATGATTCGATTCAAAAATTTCCTTTTTAATGGTATCCCTTCTTTTTTCTTCGAATGGAGACGCCTCTGAACGGTGAACGAACGAAAAACCCTTCCACCAATTTACCCAACCCGTTGGGGCCGAGTAAAATAAATGTTACACGCTTAAACGAAAAAACGCGCGGAACGAAAAACACTTCCATCAATTTACCCAACCCGTTGGAACCAAGTAAAATAAACGCTTAAACGAAAAAGTGCCCAATTTTGTAAGAAAATGAAACAGTCTGAGAATTTTTAATTCTCCATATTGCCTTCATATTTTCTAATTAAGATACTAATAGCCCGAAGAAATCGTTACTAAAGATTGAAAGTCTAATCAGTTACGATTGCCAAATGCCAAGTTTTCAACCACCTTGGCTGTTGCCATAAAGCGGGAACTAATCAATAAAATCAAATAGAAATTCTACTTAATTTTAAAAATTCCACTCTGCTAGACATTAAAGTTAATTATTAACTTTTAATATTAGAAATATGAAACATTTTTAGAACTTTAATCGAGGGATCGTACCATTTTAATCTGATGGATTCAAATTGAAGCTAACAAATTAATGCTACCAAGCACTTAAAAAGCCTACGTTTTTGCAGCAGTAAAATTGATTGCATATATGTAAGCCATAAACTGACAATATTAATATTACGATAAGAAATATAAATGTTCTCATTTAAAAGCATATAGCATAGCGCCGGTATTTTGGCAAAATCCTAATTAACAGAGAGGTCTCACAGTACATTATAAAGAGAAGATAATTTTTATTTTCAAACTGAGTCAGATGATTAGCAATGTCAATCAAAATACCTTGAAAATAACGTTTAATACAATTGAACATCCTGCACTCCACAACAAATCCCATCAAGCTCATCTTTAAGTACGCTTTTCTGGCTATATTATATATTAATTTGTAATTGCATATCACGATAACACCATAACACTGAAATTATCTAATTACCGAGGAAACAGTTGAAGGAGCTATGCGAAAACTAGCCAGCCCGCCAAGTCTAGCGAGCGTGAACCACTGCTTTGACGCTTCATTTCTCACCCCGCCCCTGCGACAAGGTGAAGTAACCGTTGTTTTCAACTGGTATTTCATATAACGATGTCAGTCACTTCAATAAAAGGTCAGTTACTATTTAAGACTTATGTAAATCGCAGCATTGCTTTAATTACACCTTAATGTTTCATTTAAATTTCAGAGTCAAATCCTAGTGATAGCGATGCTTTATCCATCGATGCCATGAAAAAAGAAATTGAAACTTTAATTGAAAGAAAATTCGAACTTGAATCCAAGCTCAACCTGTTGCAACCTCGAAAATTCGAAGATTTTTTAGAAACTTTACCTACCCACAGTCAGACAACTAAAACAAATTATGTTGAGGAAAGTCAACTTTTCCATTCGAAAACAAAGCTGCACTTCTTTGAGATTTGCGGTTAGTATATTTCAATATTCTTTATTTAAAGCAATGGAGCTCCAATATATCAGTTTAATATTTGCAGGTATTTATGTGAAGGCGGATGGAAATGAAATAAAAGTTTGTTATCACTCCATTCATAACGACAACGGGTATTTTGTATGCGTACAAAAATTGAAAGGTAAAATTATAATTTAATTCTGATGTAGTTAATTAAAAATTATGCATTTTTAATGAACTCTTAATAATGCAGATCACATTGAAGTGAAGAAGTACTTCTTACCACCCATTGTACCAATTGAAGAATTAGTGGAAAATTATCTTAAAGACAAGAAAAATGCCAGAAAGTTTTTTAGAAAAATATACCATTATGTTGCAGTTTTTGATGACAGAACTAAGCAAATTAATGCTTTCAAGGCAAGTGTGTTTTCCATCTAATTTACAAATGGCATGCGTGGTTCAGTTCAGGATTTGTTTTTTGCTAGTATAGTTTGTCAGGCTGATTTCATATATTGATCAGTGTTGTGTATTTTCAGAATAGCGAGGAATCAAAGAAAATAGAATTATTTACCTCTTATTCAACTCATCTTGTAAAACTTAACATGAATTTATCAGATGAATCTTCAAAGAAAATATCTGTTCATCTAAAGTACCTGCCAGATTTTGTATTTCCTCTTAAAATCGCGTTGGATTGTCACGGTAAGTAAATATTATTAAGATAAATATACATTTTAGTTGCATGAATTATCCTTAATTGAAAAATAAAGAATGTCAGGTGCTGTTTTATGTGTGTATATACTGCTTAAAATTCAAATTGATAGTACACAACTAAAATGATAAGCAACTAGCGAATACGTGTTCACTACCTCTTGCTCATAAATTTAACCATCAGCACTGCATCAATGGATTAAATTTGAGTTGTAAAATGATTTTAAACACAAGATTTATGGCTCCTTTTCAATTTTAAAGTAGAGTTTCCCCAGCCTTATCATGTGCAGCCCCAAAAAAATCAATCTTGGCTACCCAACGTAAATAGCACCAGTTACAATTTGGCTAAGTTGTGCAATGATAAAAACCAACTAACCTCATATTTGTGCCTGCCTTCCATTACACAGCCAATCAAAGTCTTATTTTTATGAAAAGTACATAAAGCATTTCTTAGGACAGGTCCAAGAATCAGTATCTATACTTAGTGAACTTCATGAAAATTTGTTGCAGCAACATTTAAAAGCAATATCTTTGTATTCTGACCTGACACTATGAAAATACAGCATCATGTGTTGTGCTCAAAGCTTTGAATGGGCTAAGGTTGAAATCAAACATTTCACTTCATCAGATTGTCTAAGTTCTTAAAGTGCTATGCTATGGAAAAATAATAATAAAAATTACAGGACATGTGATGTGATTTGATTTTATTGCACATTTTCGGTATGTAGCGGAAAATTTTTAGTCAAATAACTGAAAACAAATGCCAAAATCATCAAATGAACCACAGCAGAAAGACCACATTCTTAGACTGCCGAGCAATGTATGGTTTTGTTTACATATCTCACAAAATCGGAAAACTATTGGTGGTATTGGGTGCTGATTATAAGGGGAGGGTGTGCATGAGAAAAAAAAACGAGTTATTATTTTGCAGGATTCCTGGCATGTAGCAGATCTGATACATTGCACATTTAAGTATTAATTATTTACAGTAGGTACAGTTTTAGAGTATTGGAGAGAAAAGTGACTATACTAATATTTTGAATATAGATATTGAATTACGATTTTAGAAACGCATCTCCATACGTACTACTATACTAAAATGACCCCACATAATGCTGATTCAGTTAGCACTCGTTTCCAGGAATGCATCCCCAGCGTTAAACGGGGCATGACTGTATACTTGGTGGGCTAAATAATGAAATGCAACTTTTTCCTCCCACTTTTAGCACTAGGAAATATTAATAGTTTACTAATGCTTTAGAAAACTATGTTTAAATTCATGATTTATGAGCAAGAGAAGAAATTTTAAAAAATGCCTAACCAGTTTGTGGCCCAAATTATGATCTTGGGGAAATTCTGTGTAAAAGTCTTATAAACCTAATCAACTAGCATTCTTTATTCATTCTTCAGTTGATTTATGATTCATTTACTGAACATCACAATATAGGAATGGAAATTCTTACCTTGCCAAAAATGTACACTAATTTTGTTTGAATTGGATGGCTCTATTAGTATCTGTTAGAAAACCTTAAATTAAGTAATCCTGATGTATTTTAACATTCTCATATATATAGATTTACATCTTAGTATGCTTTGAATTTTGTCATTACAGATATGTCTGATGAAGAGAAGACAGTTATAATGGAAAAGTGCCAGGCATTTAAAAAAATGCCACTTCTAGAAGCTACAAAGATAGTATTTCACTTTTTTGTAGAGCAACCCCATCACCATTCAAAATAAGTAGCTTTAATTATATTTAGAAAATATACTAACAATATTAGAAAGCTGCAAAGTAGCAGCAGATGTTCATTTTATTTGGGAAATTCCCAGTTATTTCTACAATAATTATTATATATTTACACGAGTACAAAAATGAATTATCCCAAAATAAAATGTGTATGTTATTTTGTTATAAATAAAAGTATCATATTTATAAAACTTTGCATGAAATAGCTCCATGATCAATTCAGATTTCAATGAGTTTTGTTCAAAACTTTATTTACAGTGAAATGTAGAACATACATAATAAATATTTATTTATATTATTGCATACAATTTTCTTTCGATAATTCTTTAAGCAAGTAACAAGATATATCTTCTGTTATTAATAAACAAGTAAATAATGTAATAATCCTTGCAGAACAAATTGCTTATAGATTTTGGAAATTTGGCCTGGAAAACACTCTTGGTTTCTCATTTCCTTTGATATAAAGAAATTAAATTTATCAAAATAATAAAAATTGCAGCCCTGTCTACAAACATGGAAAATTAAATTGAAGCATTTACATCTTCAATTATTGATTCCCTTCTTTTCAAGAAACACTTTTAAGTGTAGCAAACAATACAAATATAACTTGATTCCTTATTTATTGATCACAGTCTCGAAAATACTCTCAAGTTCCTCACATAAACAGCAAGTCTGATATGACTAGGAGGTTTGGCATAAAATTTTATTCAAAATCCCATTTATCAACCTTTAGGATTTTAGCATAAGGATACAACCGTGACTGAAAATATTACTTCCTAGGAAAAAAATAATTATATCTTTAGGTTTTAAAATTCAAAGTCATTGGTTTGATGAGGAAATCTGAGCTTTGAAATAATATTTTTAGGACATACTTGTCGAATGGAATGTTAGGCACATTTGTTAAATAAATGTGTTTATCAGATGCTCTATTTGAGAAATTGCTCCAAAAAGTCAGCTTCCAATGTAGCTTCTATGTGGCTAACGCTTGCACTCTCACCCCCATCTTTCCCACAAATGACACTGTTATCTCCAGTCAATCCCTCCCTCCTGTTTCCCACGATGTTGTGAATCAAGGCATTACAAGAGAAGGGAGCAAAGGATGCCGATGAGCAAATTGCGGCAGTCGAGAAGTTGCTTTCGCTCAAGGCAGAGAAGAAGGGATGCAGCTCTTTTATGGATCGAATGCTACTCATGGTCAGCAAAAGTTTTCCTCCACTTACTGGACTCTCTGGTATTTGTTTATTTAGCTAAGAAATTAAAAAAGATAATAGTAGTTTATCAATAATCCCCATTAAATGCTCTACAATTCTTATTACATAAAGTTGGTAAGCTTTTAAAAATCTTATCCTAATAAAGAAATTCTTATTTTTCTATAGCAATTATAACAAAAAATATGACTAAGAATTTCCACATTAAATAGAACATGCATTCTTACAACTGTTACATTATCAAGTTATGGTATGAATCTCTAGTAAAATGATTTTCTTTGACTGAAAAGAACAACAATTTTGTAAAACCTCAGTTATTTTTAAACCTGAAGGGACCGAAATACCAAAAGTATGCATAAGCAATGCATGATGACTTACATTTATCTTTTTGTTAGTAGCAAACTGATCAAGCCAATTAAGCTGATTCTACTACGCCTAGCTCATGCTCAATATGAGCTAATTTCTCAGAGCCGTTATTATATAGGTATTTTGCTCAAAAATATTCTGGGTAATCTATGTTAAAATGCTTCTCAGTTCCAAAATAAAACATCGAATTAAACAATCTGGTGATCAATTACCTTCTTATTCATAAGATGAGCAATTCTTGTAACATGAGGCACAAATTCTGGGGATTTGACTTTTTCATCTCCTTCACCAGCACTTGACTCCTCCTCTGTTTCATTTCTTCCTCCAGATTCTGCAGCTCCAACCCCTCCCACAAATGCCCAACGATACCTGAAAGTGAAATAAGATAAGGTCCTACACTTGATTTTTATTTCTCTTCACTATTTTTAAATAAGCTGTTGTAAAGCTATGTTTGTATTATTATTTATTTATATTTAATTATTTACATAATTCACTGGATTTGAAAAGTACCAAATTTAAACTAGAAGAAATAAAATGTACCCAAGATTTAAAATGGCATATATTGGATTCAAAAATTCATTAGGTTTACTTTCACTGATAAAATTTTCACTCCGAATTCTTTTTTTAAAATGACAAATTTCCTAATTTACATTAAACATTAAATTGATTTTTATAAACAAAAATGATTCAAAATTCTACTACATAGTAATACTATATCAGCAAAGGTCAGTGATTGCTCAACTTTATAATTGTTTATTTACTGTATAAAATTTCAATATATTTGATTAAATATGTATTCTGGATATTTTCAATAAGAAAAGCAGCAAGCAACAAATCAGATAATACTCGATAGAAAGTTTTTTAAACAAAAAATTAGTATTACTCGGCATTAGAATTTGACAAAAACAAATTGCAACTACAAAATATTTACAATCATAATTCCTTCCACTTATAAAATCAATACGTTTAATTATGTTAAATAATTCTTTCAATAACAAACTTCTCAGCAACATTACTCCCAAACTTGATGACTGAATTAAAAATTGCAACATTTGAAGCAGTCAACACTTCTGGAATATCAGGTGACATATAACAGTAACTTTAGCAAATGAAATATGAATGCCATCATATATCTAACAAATTTTCCAGAAATTTAAAATTTTTAAAATTCACATTCCCTAGCTAGCTTTTTACTCGCCTTTTATGCCTCTATCAAAATCACATTTTTCTAATTTTCTCATTAGTACAACTAAAAATCTTTTTCCTACAAAATCAGAATGTCACCAATGAGTTTATCATGGACCAAAGTTTGCTCACATTTGAAATTGTGGAAGACGATGGGCAGGCAGCAGGAAGGCCAGATCTAGGAGCTTGCACGCAGCTAACTGAAGGTGAAGCCATGCAGGATGTCCATGAGCGTGAAGTCCATTGCTACTATTAACGACCCACGTAGAATCAAGCATTGAAAGAAGGCGTATGTGGGAACTGATGGCCAACCATGGAAGAAATTTGTAGCAGAAAATAAGATAACTTGTATACATGAGAGGCCTTCAGAGTGAAAAGACTTAGAATACATCCGACCAATGTATGTTTTTCAAACATACTTTTAATTTTCCAGCTAACAGTGACTTTATTTACTCTGCAACAAGGCTCTTTCAACTATAATGGCATACTATTTCTAATATAATTTTATGCACATTTAGATGCAGTTTAACATATCTTTAAGAGCTTAAAAGAGAATTATCAAGCTGAAATCAATAAACTACCGTAAATGCCGGACTACAAGTCGACCTTTGAAGCTTAAAAAAATTCAGTAAAATCTTAGGGACGCCTTACACATCAGGTATAAAATGTGAAGCATAAAATTAAGCATATTTTTTATGTAAATGGCAGCCATTTTGAATCAACTGTTGACCATTTATTTAGCAGATGTAATTTAGATTTGTAAAATGATCATTTTCAACAAATAATTAAGTAAGAATTAAAAATTTTCGTTTTAATACATGAAATAATTTTTCAAAAAATAACAATAGATAATCTATAGAAAATTACAAAAATGATCAAAGGAAATTTTAAAAACATTCAAGAAGGGTATTTTTCTACATTGCAGTTTAAAACTCATAAAATCCCTTGCCTTCTGCATCAGACTCAGAAATTGTCAAATTCATCCTCTGGAACAGATGTTACGATATCGGGCTCATTGTGATCCGCAATAAATAAAGATCAGATATACCTAAGTGACCAGATTTCAGATCAGCCAAAGCGGAACAAAATTGATTTCAGGTCAGTCAATCTGGGACAAAACCCTTTCAGATTAGCTATTGCGGGATTTAAAAAAATCTTTGTAAAGGTAAATTTACTAGTCCATTTACAAAGAGTATAAAAGTATGATTTTTCAGTCGTAAATGTATGCTTTGTTCCATTTCTTGCATACTGCCACACCACTAGAGAAAGAAACAAAGAATGAAACAAATCAATAGGTATATATTACTTCGGGAAATTGTTGAGCACCTTCACTTCACATTCCGATGCACCCACTTAACTACCGCTCCACATGATGCTCGAAATTCGGGACTGTATGGTCACTTTAGCCATACCATATACAGTTTACTAGTAAAAAGTTTGAATAATCTGTACATTTATCATCAGTATATCCAAAAGCAGGACAATTTTGCATACCCTAAAGCTTTTTGGGGATAGCGGGACTGTCCCGCCGAAATTTGAGATATACTGTATTTACCCAAATCCAAGATGAGGTTTTTTCCAAATTTCAGCTTGCGGAAATCGAGGGTCGTCTTAAATTAGAGTACAAAGACATATACGATCAATACATCGCGGTCAATTGATCGCGTGTCAATTTGCCGCGCTTCAATTCGTGGCGCATCAATTCGTCACATGATAAACTCCTCGCATGTCAATACATCGCTCGACAAACTCATTAGTAGATGATTATTTGTAAAGACAATACTCCTCATAAAAGGAAATGTCTTGTAGAAGAGCTTTTAGAAGGTTTATGAGCTATGCATCGGGCATTTCATTCAAGCTCAAGGGTGCCGCGAGTACATTAAGAACTTCACAAGTGGTCTTGGATTTTAGACAGAAGTAATAGGGGATTTCCAAATGTGTTAAAAGATCATAGAGGATGAAGGGAAGGAAGTAACATTGGCTAAAATCTTTTTGAAGGTCGTGGGATAAATTCGATTTCTGCAGCTAAGAGTAATAAATGCCTGTTCAGATATATCAGAATTCCGCAGACAAGGGGTTAAGCAGACTTGAGTCGCCTTGTCATCGCCTTCTAAAGATGATACTATGGGAATTGTTTCTTGTATAAAAATGGGATATAAGTTTCAAGAAAATGATACTGTTGGCAACCCTAAGCAGGAGGGCAGATGCGATCGGTGCGATTACAAGAGTACATAAACGAATTGATAGTTGAATGCATACAAATTTCATTTCTTTTAGTACTCTATGATAAATAATACATTACAAATTTTGTGAAGTATTATTAAATAATACTTAACAAAATATCGACTTGAAAACTTTTTTACCTGTTTAGTGCCCCTTGGGCTTTGGTGCCTGGGGCAGTCGCCCTGCTTGCCCCCCTTTGCAATGGTCCTGCATATACACCATGGAAATGAGTGCAGGAGAAGAAGTTTATCTTTTGAAATTACTGCATAAATTGGAAAAATTACAGGTTCTGTGAAAGTAAGTGCGTGTTTGAGGACTCATCCAGGTCAAGGAATATGTACATAGTATGTGCAAGTGTAAACAATGCAATCTTCTGCTCTTCCGCATTGGTTGCTTTTTGGATTAGCTCCAAGAAAGGAATGTTGATTTGGTAAGCATTAAATATCATGAAACAGACTCTTTGGAATAAGATGAGAAATTTGAAGGCGATACTGCTTACTGTTTTCAAGATATAATACATTATACAAAGTCCTTAAATTTTTAGTCTTTGGTGATGACAATTTAAATCTGAATGGCAGTGTGTTAAAGTAGATTTTAGCAAGAGTGTCTAGAGCGAAGTGTTACGAGAACCTCAAGAGTTGTAGAGTATAACATATTCCACTTTTACAGAAGTGGCTTTTACATTAGGTCTAACAAGTGAAAGCAGGCAGTCTTTAATGAGGTTATGCCCAGTCACTTAAGATTTCGTTTCATATTGTATCTTATTGACGAGATGCTATCCAATCCAACTGTACTTGGGAATAATTTCAAAAGTTACATGATGGAAGATCTGCAAACATGCGGTAATGCCAAAAACAGGTTACTGCAACATAGGTTATAAGCCGGGCAAAAGTCTTGCAGCTTTTTTCAGATTACCAACTTCCAATTTATTTACAGTTGAGGAAATATCTGACACAGGAAGAGGCCAAGAAGCATAGGGACATAAATATAGTAGCAAGATTTTAATAGTTCAATTGAATTTGGAACAATGTCAAATGCTTGATAGAATAATGGGAGCTGTTGAGCATGGAATGGATGATTGTAGAGTTTTTTATGATAGAACAGGCAAACCGTTCCTGTACACTGGCATTTACCATAGGCTGAAATCTTCAAAAAACATTGTTCTTGCTTGAACTGACATAAAATAAAATTTTAAGATGATTGCTATATAAGAAAGCAACTGGATTATAAATTCATGATTTTGATATCTGCTTCCATGCAGAAAATCAACTAACAAGGAACAGAGTTTAATTATAAAATGCTACTCTTATGGTAAAACAACAACATGCAGTTAAAGCAATAATTTTGAAAATAAGCTTGAAACAGTAAAAGGGCAAATTCTATTACAAAATGTACATTTCTAAGTAAAAGATTTTAAAGCTGATAGAGAGACAACATAATAAGACATGGCTAAAAAATGTTATTCAGTTGGTATGAATGGATATTAAATGAAAGAATAATATGAAGAAGATAAACTCAAGTACTTGAATAAATAACGAATGAACTATCATATAACTGAAGCAACCAAATTGTTATTACTCTGGATATATTTTAAATACATCAATATACATGCATTAGACGCTTCTAAATACAAGATAAAAACATTAAAATTCCAGTTAAAATCTACTAAGGGTACTAACTTAACCATCAATTTTGAATTTAACATCTCTTATTCAACAATAGCTCAAATGCATCTCAAATGATCAATGAAAAATAAAATTATTCTCATTAAATCATAACATCCAAACTAAAAAAATCAAGTCTTACTGCAATTTCTAATTTTTATTTACCTGCTGTAGTTTCTACTTTTCAACATCATTATAAGCCATTGGTGCATGAGGAGAGAATGCAATAGAGCAAATTACAATAAAATTACAACAAAATACAAGTCAAAACCATCATATCTTACTGACCAGAGTTAAAATGACACAAATCAAGAGATTGGTGAGGTTAGAAGACACAATAAACTATTCGTCTGATCTTAGTTGAACCTATATATAAGCATTTAAGCCAAAAAGAATGCTCATATGTGATATGAGATTGTAAGAATTTTAGTAAAGCATTTATAAGAATAAAATATGTCAGTAAAAGGCAGAACAGACTAAAAGTTATACTTTTCTAAGCATAGAAACATTCCAGCTACTTGATTTACCAGCCATAAAAAACTTTTGGAATCCCTAAATACATTAATCATTAAAACTTGAGGATAAAATTAAAAGTTAACAAGTTTTAAATTTATTATTCGTTGCATGCATATATTATAAGCATAGAACATGAGTGAGAAAGTTTCAGTTTTACTAAACTAGTTAACCTCAATTTTCATCAGTGGAAAGTTCTAATGAATGATTCTAAAGTGCAAGAATCATTTCTAACTCTTAAGCTGTTCATAAATCTAAATCAAGATTTATAATCTTGGCTGCAAAGTTCAAATCAACCTTGCAGTTGCCAGTATTTTCCAATGTGCTCAGCCATCATATGGCTAATGTAGGTACAAAAGATAAGCATGCTTAACTCACCCACTTACTATGAAACAAGATGAATATTTTTGTTTTTGAAACTTGTATTTACTATGTTTTGACTTTTTTCACTGAATGACTGAATATTCAATAAGCACCATCATATTTACCGATGGAAGTATACTTACTGGTTTACCTTTAGAAGTGGCACACAATAGAATACAGTGTAGCATTAATAATATGAGGATCGTACCAAAAGTAATGAGCATCATCGGATTACACACACTGTGCCAAACATATTGGAAAACATGTTACAGGACTGATTGCAGCATCTGTCCTCGGATATATAAATCCAAGCTAGGCACATGCTACTCATCAGTTTTCTCACAATCCCTAATGACAAGATGGCCGACAACAACATACGGTTTCACCAAAGTGAAGTAATTGAAATCCCTGTAAAGGAGAGCAACGTAGCTGCAGAAAACTATGGCTGACAGCATCAGGGGTATGGAGATGCCTGCTTGGATGCCAGCAAAGTAAGAAGGTAGGTGAAACACTTAAAAGATGGAAACACCGACCAACATGACCAACCATGCAGTGGTCAGCCAAGAACTGTCACAACCATCAGCAACAAGCAGAAAGTTGATGCACTCATTAAGGAGGACCGAAGTGCACATAGGTCACCAAGTCGTACAGGAGATGATTGATACCTTGGGATATCGTAAACTTTCTCCCAATGGTTTCCCTGCTTGCTTATAGGTGCTGCAGTTGCTTTGATGACATACTGCTGAGGGAAATTCTCAAGAAACGGCTGGAAAGTGTTCCTCCATGCCGTGCAAATATCATCCATTCAGTCTACCACCTGCTCGGACCGTTAGAAGACCATATGAGAAGCTGTCACTACAGCTAGTTGCCAAGTGCTAGAATGGACTTCTACCAGAGCAGAATGTTGAAGCTAATGCAGCAATGGCAGTGATGCATGGATCATTCTCGCAATATTGTGGAAAAGTGAAAAAGCTCTGAGGCACTTATTGCCAATGTCCTTCTTGTTGCATTAACTCTGTTTGTAAAATGAATATGTTCATTACTTTGGGTATAACCCTCATAGTGATACTAAACTTGAGGATAATAATTTCCTGAACTAATAATTAAATTCCAACAGAAATAGTAACATTGTTTCCTTTAAATTTTGAGATTTTTACAGGTAAAAGAAAGATAGATAGGTGTCTCAAGAAATAGGAAATAGCTAAGAGTAACATTTGAAAAATAAATTCTAAATATTTTCTCCACCTGAATTCTTCGGAGTCAGCAGTGAATTCACGTTCAATAAGTAGAAATACTTGGACCATCTCCGATATTATGGTGGGCCACAAGGATGTGATATTAGATGGGGACATACGCAGCAGAAGAACCCGAAAGCAGAGAAACACCTGTGCTTGAACAGAGGGCACCACTTGAGGCAATCTCAAGCTGTCAGCTAGGCGCTCTATGAGAGAAAAAAGATAACAATTACCTGTAAGGATGCATAAGCAAATATGAGACGATATTATAATACTATAAATTTAAGAATATAAGATATGAATGGAAAAAATCTGGATTGAATAAACATTTGTATGCTAAGTGATCATTAATGCTTTTGTTAAATAATTTCACAAAGGAAAAAATTGAGCTTTAGACCAGTGATTCCCAACCCAGGAGGCCGCAAAGTTATTCAAGGGGGCTGTGAGGTTATTTCTAGAAATCGGGAAATTCAAATAACTTTGCAGCAAGTCTTTCTTCTCCAATAGGCGCTTGGTTCCCTGTTATTTCCACCGTTGAGAACCAGACATCTTTGAATTTGGTGTGCCAAGCAGGAGCTTGTTTCTCTCCGTGCCTCGCTAGATTACCGTAGAGCAGAGGTTCTCAAAATGGTAGGCACGATGGGTTGCCAGGGGAGACACGAGATTTGTCTAGAACAGTGTTTCTTAACCTGTGGTCCGCTTCTATTGATTACAGATCAATATACTAAAACTGAAAAAAATTCCCGAGTATTCTAAGAAAGTTTTTAGTAATGTCCCCAATTATATTTTAACATTATTATAAGGTTCTACAGATAATTGTTGGACTGCGGAAAAATATAAAGGTAGATATTTTAAAATAATTTTTATTTAGTTATTTTATTTTGGAAAAAATACAATTTTTATTATATGAAATTATAGTGATTTGTTTATAATTTCTACAGCCGTTTTACATTTCAACACAATCTGACACAAATTTGTTCTTTTAGGTTCGAGTCTTCTCGGAAAAACTCGATAGACCGTTATTTTTATGCAATAATTTTAAAATTCCAATCTACGATATTAGTTCGTCAAACCACCAAAAGTCACTTTTATCACTACTATGGCCGATCAGCTGTTTGCATGCGGCACTCGGGTGCTTTGCTCCACTCTAAACCTGCCCATGGGGCCTCACCAGTCTATGGGTACAAGGGGTGAGTCACACTCGGGCGACGACATATGAGTGACCCAATCTCTCCTCCACCTTTATGCCCAGGGCATCAAGCTGGAACCAAACCGAAAACCATAACCGAAAAAACCGATATTCTACCCGAAGTGAAACCAAACCAGAACCAATAAAAATATTACTTCTGAACCCAAACCAAGACCCAAAACCATTATTTATTTTGTTCTGTTTTTTTGGTTCGCACCAACTGCGAAAGAAAAATTTCAAATTCTCGCGTTTCACTACCGGGTGATGCAAACGTTCATTCTGAGTACCCAGAACTATCTGATGAGGCTGTGAAATACTTGATGCCTTTTCCCACAACATATGATTGTAAAAGTTGATATTCTGCACTTGTTGCGCTGAAATCAAAGTACAGAAATAAGCTGGATATTGAACCAGATTTAAGGTTGAAACTATCACCGCTTCAACCAGACATTCAAACTCTGACATCTGCAAAACAGCACCAGCCATCTCATTGAGTGACTATATATCATATATATATATATGTATATACAGGTAGCCATCAATTTACGCCGGGGATGCTTTCCTGGACGAAGCGGCGTAATCGGAATCGGCGTAAATTGAAACGATTTTATAATGTAAATCAATGGGAAGTCAATGACATGCATTCCCGGCACCCAAACATTGACGAGCAATATAATGGCATTGCATTTAAAGTTCTGAAATAACGTAAATATAATAAAGGGAATTTAAAAGATATATTTTGTACACTTACAACCGGCAATGGCGTAACGAAGCAGCGTGTGTGTGATCGATGTGTACAGTCATCTCTGCTATTACGCGATAGTTGCATTCATGTAAGATGCCGACCTATAGAAAATCGCGTAATAAAAATAACCTCGTGACCTCCGCAGAGATTACATTTGTCCTTTGATAGGTTAAAGCGTCGGTAATGAAATCGCATAAGAGAAAACTCGCATATGTAAAAGTTTAGAATTTACAAGCAGCTTTTACCGATTAATCGATCTCATTAGAGCAAATTCGCAGAGATGACTGTATTTAAAATTTTTATTCAAAATCAGCGATGTAAGAATTACAATTTCGTATAAGAAGCAGTACAAGAAAATTGTAAAACGTTTTAAATAATAGTAAATATATTTTTTCAATTTTTGACCTCATGGTTTCAAAATCGACGTTATTCTGAATCAGCGCAAATTGGATCGGCGCAAATCGAGGGCTACCTGTATATATTTACTAGTAGGTGCTTGCATACTGCAAGCATTTCATCTCACCTTGAAAAATCATTCATTTTTCAGACAGATATTTCATCATGAGAAATATTTCTTTAATTCTAAAGATTTCTCCTCAGTAGAGGTTTTCGTTTTTTCATTATGGAACAATAATGGAGTAAAACTATCGATAATTTTTGCAATTTTAGGAATATTATACTTTTCCCAAATTGAGTTAAAAATGCCACACATTTCTGCCAAATTTTAAATTTATAGTACAATTAGAAGTGAAATAACATTTATCTAATTGTTTAAATTTAAATAATTTTGAACGGCCGCAATAAGAATTTCATGGATAAATTGAAATGTTTATTCATTTACATAGGCGAACCTCTAAATAATTTAAAAATTTCAGCTCCCTAACTTGCGGCGTAGTATCTAAGTATCTACCAATTTGTTTAAACTTTAATAATTTTTAACTGCCAAATAAAATATCAAAATTTCTATAATCCCTATTTCGTATTTTTACAAATCCTACCACTAAAAAAAAATTCAGCTCCGTAGCACATTTGGAAATACATAAACCTTGAAAATTTGTTTAAACAATTGCGAATTTTTAGCGGCCGCATTGTTGCACTTTTCTAAGATTTTCGTTTTTTCTAGTCGGTTTTGCACAAAATCCTACCTAAGAAAAAAATTTCGAATCTCCAGCTCTCCTGGAAGAGCCTAAACATTAGTATCCTCCTATATGTATGTTATATCCTCCTCCTCCTCTGTAAGAAACGTCTATATATAATGATATGTATATGTGTGTGTGTGTATAGTAGTATGATGTTATTAGGTATTATTTTTTAAATTTATGTATTGTTTTGGTCAATAAAATGTGAATTTATTTACAACGCTACTGAGCTTGTTTATTTTTTGTTATTATGTATTTTCATAATTACCGAAGCCTACAGCCACAAAAGATTTTGAAGTTAAGAAGGGGACCTTATACTCAAAAAGATTGGGAACCACTGCTTTAGACATCAACATATAAGAATGACCCTTCAATGTATTTTTTTGCAATTGACTTCCTTCAAACTAATCACTAATAACATAATTATGGAGTTATCTATCCATTTCAGGCATAAACTAATTAATGACATGCATGAGATTGTTATAAAATCAGATTGAATTACTTTTGTCAAAAATATTTTACTAATTAAATCTTTGTTAATTTAATTTTACTTAAAACTATTTTGTGAACTATGCAAAAATTTAAGAAGAGAGTGAATAAAAACTGAATTAAAATAGTTCACCACCCAAATTTTTCAAGTGCATAGCAGCAAAAGCTTTTTGCTTATAGAACTCCTTTTAATAAGAAAATTTACCTTGTATTTCAGGCATGTATTTTTGGTATTGATCGGTCTCACTGCAGAAAATTACAAAAGCCAATCTCTTCAGTAACTGTGCCCTTTGCTCATATTCCTGTTCTCTGCTGGAAAACAGACTCAACGATCCACTCTGAGCCATGGAAACACGAGCTAAAAAATATTATTGCAAGATGTTGATTTTCAGAGAAATTACCAAGTCCTATACCACTGTTTACAAGACAGTCAAATTCCATTTATCTGCACTTAGCAATTCCACCAACTACTTTTGGTGACAAGACCTGGACTTAAATATAGAACATCTGGTAAGCAAAAGTTCAAAGCTTCCATAAATTTGGTTTTTAAACATGGAATTCCCAAATGTGGTGATTGCATTTACTGGCTAAAATTAATAAATTTTTAGGAAATATTAATAATATTTCTCACCTAAGAATGCAAAATGGAATTTGATTAAATCCAAACAATAATTTACGTAAACCATTGGGTATAATGACATTTGACTTACTACATAAATGAAAAATGCAATAAAAATATACTTTCTCAAAAATTAAAATTAAAATAAATTTTTTAAATTGCACTATAAAAAGCAAGCTTATCATTATTTTGACTGGTACTAATCTCATTTTATCAAGGAAGTTTCTACTTGCACTCATAAAATTACAAATCATAAAATATATACAATGATGGTCAAGAAAAAATGCAATGTTAAAAAGTCAGCATGCATGACAGAATTGGCATGTTTTATTAATAAGAAAGTGGAGCTTAATTCTAGTTCCAAATTGCAGAAAAGTTTTAAATCATTTTATTGACAGTACATTCAGTAAATTTAAAGAAACATTTTATTACAAATTTATAATTAAAGTTTCAGGATTGTTCATGTACTCATTCTCTAAAGGACTTAATTATGAATATAAACTCATGAAAACGTCTTATATGTGTCCTGTTCTCTTTAAACCATCAGAATAGAACCAGAAGTTGTTGCAGTCAGATAAATGAGAAAATGAAGAATTGTAAAAGAAAATCTACAAAAACTCCATAATACATCTTTATATCCTTTCTTACCCATTAGATCACGAAATGTCGTCGTGTCATGAGTCATTAGATTGTCGATAATAGTATGCCAATACATTAAAGCTGATGGAGGCATTTTGAACAGTGATGGATCCAACAATAGATCAAATGCATCCTTACGCCATGCACGTCTGGTGTACTGATAACCACTGATGCTTGCCAATAGTTTTGAGCAAGCCAGGAAACTGGAAGCATTTCGAGGACTGCAGAAAACACAATAATTGTAAATTAATGAAAACTAAGCAAATAGTTATCTTGATAAATGTAACATTTAGTTTATTCAATGTAAATAGGTTATGTGACTACCTATGATAAGGTGTCATTATGATTCAAGATTTTTCTGGACCTTGGCATTAAGTAAACCTCTCCTTTTCAATTTTGTTCCTTTGGTTTAAATATACTGCAGTGAGCAAAGATGTTTACTGATTGTTGTGTGTTAATACAAGAAATGAAAAAATGAGTAATTTGTTTGATTTACAATAAAAAATTAATAAATTAGGATTTAGGCCAAGACTATCACTTTCTTAGTTTCCTCATGAATTTTGCTACTGATAAATTTGCTTGCATAATAATAGAGAATCATTATAACAAAAGTCGTACAATTACCACAGTATGAATTGAAGATTCGACTCCAACCGTAAACAAAGAAAGGAATTTAGAGAGAAGAAAAGAGCGCTAAATACATATTTTGAGAGCCAGGCTCTCATCATCAGTAGCTGCTGTCGAATAGGGAGTGCTGGTTCGCACGTGTGAATTTAAACCGATGTCCATTGGCGAGAAAGTGAAAGTGGGCAGGAGAGGAGGGGAAGGGGGAACCATTAAACTGTAGAGGGGGGAGTAAGGTACTAGGCCGCGATCGATATTCATAATGGTTTTTTTGAATTTGTTAATAAAAATGCTCTCATAGGCATCTATTTTGTTTTCTTGGCGTACTGATTTTAACAGTGTTAAATTCTGGATTCTGGTGGTTGTTTTCTTGTATGCTATTAAAGTCACACATGCAAACCAACACTCCCCACCTGACAGCAGCTTCTCACTAAATTCCTTTCTAACTTACAGTTGGAGTCGAATCTTCGATTCATAGTTTTACTCGCCATAGTCTCCTCTTCTATTTATCATCAATTTCAACAGTAACTGTAGTAATAATTGAAATGCTGCCAGTTTCAGTGATTTATTGCCATCCTCAATTGTGAAAATTTTATAAATTTTTTGTTATAAAAATTTTGTATATTTATACAAATACAAATTTATGACGGAGTTCTACCAAGTACTGCCTTGCAACATCAATTGTATTCACTGCAGATACTTTTTCCATTTAGAATACTTGTTGTTAGGTTAGATCTGGTCAGAAATCATATGCCACTCTTTACCATTTGTTTCGAAGTTTGTCTCATCTAAGCAAGAAAATATTTTTTTTTATTCATATAATCCCAATAACTTCTGAATTTTTACTATGTTTACAGAGTATTTGCAATGTTTGGCAATGTCTTCTTAACATAAAAATTTCAAAAATTAGTCGGTCTTCAGTTATCACATAGAGTTTAGGAACATCTACAATTAAACACCATAACTATCTTCAAAGATGGCTCAAAAAACTTTTTGGCGTAAACTGAATGAAAGTTAAAAACTCCAGCCAAAAAACAAGTAGTAATAGCCCGATGCATTTCGCCCACTAAGTGGGCATCTTCAAAGGCGACGTTCCTTCGACAGCGACCAAAGTCGACTGTGCCGGAGTGGAGAGACCAAGGGTGGAGAAAGAATGAAAGGCAAAAGAAAGACAAAACGGGTCTTTCTTTTGCCTTTCGCTGGAGTTTTTAACTTTCATTCACCATAACCATCATTTAATTGTTGGGAAAATTCAAGCATAAAAATATAAATTTTACAACTTTGATGCAATTCCAAATTTATAGTTATATTGTTAAAACAAATTTTCAAGTGCAGCAGTTCTCTGAGCAATGCAAAGATTATTTTCTTGGGCAAAAATTGCATTGCATAACTTAATTCATAATGGAAAAAATCATGTTTGTATAGATTACAAGCTTTCCCACATCACATACATACATACATACATAAAATGCAGAGGGTGCTCAATTCAGGACCATGCATAATTAAATTATATATGTGCTGGTATAATACAGAATGAGATTTTAAGACTACATATCAATAATCAATAGTTTTGCAGTTTTAAACTTGGGTTATCATGATTTAAATGTTTCTTATTGTAAACACATGCTCAATAATTTGCTACTTATGTACAATTTTGTTAGTCTGCCCAGTAGGTAACCAATATTTATAACATTAAATATTAAAAACATAATCCCCATAATGCTCATCTACTAATAATTTGTAGATTTCTGTCCCTCTGTCTGACGTAATCGACTATGATGGCACTTTTTAACGTGTTTTAACAAACTTTCCGATTAAGTAGAGTTTTGAGATTTGGCAGGAATGCTGGATTTACATATTACACGGTGATGACAAAAAAATCTCAAAAAAAGTCCTGGGTTTGACTCCAAGGAAAACATTTTCATTTCCCATAAGATAACGTAAAAATAGACTTCAGGCTTCAATTTTTTTTAAGATTAAAATTAGATAAGAGTTAACGTCAGATCCGAACCTTTTTGAAGAATAAATTATAAAGTTTTTATTCCATTTTTTTTCGCATAAAGCTAGCTCGAAATCACTCATGTTAAACGTTTAATTCGCATATTTCGGGGAAATCTTGCCATTTTAGAGAGATGTTGCCTCGCCAGCCAATTACACTCAATTAGACCTCAAAATCCTATTATTATTTTAATCCTTATGGTTGTAAGCTTGTTTTTAATATGAGAGAGAGTGAGAAGGAAGGAAAGGAAAATGATTTTCATAGCAACCAAAGTAAACAACATTCATAAATTATTATATTGAAAGGCAACTGAAAATGCATTTTTGTAGCTGTTTTTTAAAAAGCTTAGTTTATTCAACTGTTTCAAAAAAATTATTTAGGATAATGGATGACAGTATTTAATGAATTTCAAGATAATTTTAATAAAAAATTTTGATTAAAGTATCATGAATACAAGAAAAAGAACATTTTCATGTTCAGTAGATGTAAGACTGAAAAGAAGAGAACCTCAAAGATTAAGATTTGCAAATTTATGATGTAAATGTAACAAAATATTAATCCATCAAATGGATTAAGCAATGACACCAAATTGCTTATAACACAAATAGCTGTGATTGTTGAAGGATCAAATAATGGCAAAAAAGTGTTTTTATCAAGAATTAAGCTTGATACCATCAGATACAGGCAATATTCCATGACAATTAAAGAGAAGACAAGTTTCCCATAAAATTAGCTTTTGCACTTAGTATTAATAAATCGCAGGGTCAAACTCTGAATAAAGTAGGATTAATATTGAAATATCTAGTGTTTCCACATAGCCAACTGTACGTTGGGATGTCACGAACAGGCAATGAATCAAAAATAAAAATTATTAATGAAAAGGATACTAATATAACACAAACTGTAGTTTACAAAGAAATATTTGAAAATTAAATTAATTTCTGTTTTAATTAATCAAATATATATCATTTTTATATATAATATTTTTATGTATTACATATGCTGAAAAATATGTAAAGAAATTTCTTTTAATCTACAAGAACAACCAAGTTATTTACGTTATTTCAATAAATAAATTCTTTTTTGATTTTATAAGTACTGATTGTTTAAATATAACACAATCAATGATTGCACACAAAAAACAAACTACCGAATCCAAGACGATCCCAAATCTAAGCAGACTGTCAAAACAGAAAAAGATTTTATTACCTAATTTCTCGCTAAACATATTTGGTGTATATTTCGAACACACATATTCAGTATAGGAATAATAGTTCATTCATTAATTGAAATGGTTTGTTTCAAATTTTTGTTTGAAAAAAAAAATAATTTAAAAAATGTATTTTTAAAATCAAGACTATTAATTGAATTCCAGATTTGCAATGAAAAATTTCAGTAGATACAATTATTTTATCTCATTTCATTTGTTTAAAAAACACTGATTAAACATGTAACCATACTTCCTATGGTTCTATGACAACTCATCATGGTCAATTCGTCACAAGAAAAATTCATCACATGTCAATACATACCACGACAAACTCATCAATTCATCTCTCAACAAATTCATTGCAATACACTATGACTGGTGAATGGCTGAGGGGGACACTTTTCCACAAAAAAAATTTATTTTTATATTTCAATAATACCAGAATAAATCACAATCCTCTTTGCGAATTTCACAAGACACATTGGATGGTGTATGGCAAAGGGTGAAACCCAACCCAACAAGTGTATCCCCCTGCAGTACACCAGTCGTGGTGCTTCACCTTTGAATTTGTCTCACAACAAATTTGTCTAGCGATGAATTGACGCTTGATGAGTTTTTCGTGTGACGAATTAACACAACACAAATTGAAGTGTGACGAATTGATGCACGATCAACTGACTGTGATATATTGAAGGTACTCAAATTTAAGACAACCCCTGATTTTTGCAAGCGAAAATTTGGAAAAAGACCATGCCTTGGATTCGGATAAATATGGTAATTCACCATTATTTCAGTAAATCCTTTTGTTTTGATTGTGTAAGTAATGATAATAATATTGTATATCACAAATATTTAGGGATGTGCAAACATCAAATTTTCAACTAAAGTCGAATTCAAGCCAAACACTGCTGAAAAATTTGAGCTTTGAGCCAAGCGTGAGCCTATTCTTAAAAATAAATTTAACCAATTATTTTTAGTAGCATAAAATCATTTACAGAGCCTTTTTTCATTTAATGTTTATTCTTTATTTTTATTAGTTTCTTCCAAAAACTATAAATTTATAACTGAAAATTAAATCACATTGAGCCATAGATTTTTTTGTAAATTTGCTGTCAAACAGACTAAGACCCTTGGTAATGCTTTTATTCTTCATAAGCCATATATTTTAATTTCAACTTAAATATTGCAGATAACGCAACATATGAAAGCATTGATAAGCTGGACTGATTAGTGCATAACACAGAAATTATCTAAACCTAGAAGCTGATGCAGGAAAAAAGAAACAATATCTTCACTAATAATCAGCTTTTAAAAATTTTCAGCTTGATGATAAAATAATTTTTAAGAAACTGATACACATTTTGGAAGTTTCTGTTAAAAATTGCATTAACATATAATACTGTAATAAATATTTCACAAAATTTGAATGGATGTTTCATTATTAATTAAAGAAAAACATTTAACATATTTTAATTATAAAACAGCTTAATCTACTTATTAAAATATAAAAATGTAAAATTTCAGCACAGTATATTTTACCTATTTATAAAAATGTCAAATATAATATTGCAATAACTAAAATGATTCATTGAACATTGTATCAGATAAAATATTTTTATCACATTGAAATAATCTTGTTGGACAGAAAATTATAAAACAAAGAATAAGTCAATGAGTTAAACTTGTTGGAGATCTACACACTCTTCCTATCCTCAGTGTCTCTAAAAAAGAAGTTATTTCAAGTTGTGATGAAGGAAAACCAATTGCTCTACATGCTCTGGCAAGAAATTCCCTCTTCATACAGTAACGGTATTTCCTGCAGTTGAGAACCTCTCACTAGCTACTTATGTGGCTGGTATTGACAGATAATGTTGAGTAATAGGTTGCAGGTAATTGTACTGTATACTATTACTAGTGGTACCCGCAAAAACTTTTGTGAAGTCAGTCAGAAATCTGCATGTTAAAAATCATCATCGTTAAAAATGCCCACAGCCCACGCAGTTTATTGAATAATAATAATCTTCAATTATTAACGTTGCAACATTAAGTTTACATTGATACAACTATAATTTCCATGCTTCATAAAAAGCACAAAGTGAATAATGCAATTCTTTTGTCTATTTGAAGGCTTAATAGATACAAATTCAATCGGAGGCAACAATGTGGATCGCCTTGGCAACACCCAGAAAGAGTATGAAAAAGCCATAAAATTTCGAAAAGAAGCGTGTTTCCGACAAATTCTTCTGTGTAACATCTAAACATCGCAAGAATAAGATATTTTATAGTTTTAGCCGTCGAATAAAGTAAAAACGGAGAAATTCGGTTCATATTTACATATTTTAATGAATGAAGGAGATAAATCTTACACCTTGAAAAATCGAAACTTTTGTGTAAACATATGGGAAAATATAATCATCTCCCAGAGTCAAATCCCGGACACTTATGTAAATGAAAATAGTTTTCCCTTGAGTAATTATATATAAAGATATTTCTACCATTCACAAAGATCTGGCAGTGCCAGAAACATGAGAGCTGCAGTATCTGAGATGAGATGGACATCAATATCTTGCCTTGCTCATACTATGCAATTAGCAATAAATGGTGCAAAAAAGGCAACTCCGGGTTTCAGTGAACTGTTTCGTAAAGGAAGGGCAATTGTTGGCCATCATAGAAACACTGTTCAAACAAAGGAAGGACTGGAAATTGATGGAATAATAGGAAACTATGCAGAATGGCATAAGCTGTAATTTTAGGAATAACTTTGAAACAGAAAAAATTCTGCTATGACTGGGAATCAAACCCGGGTCTTCCACTTGCCGGGCGGATATTCTGTTTGAGTATGTTTAGACAAGTATGCAAAAGGCTGCACTGAGTATCACAACAGGCCGCATGTTGCCTTAAGGCCGCCAGTTCCCCAACCCTGGTTTAAAGCATCGAGTCATAGAAAATTAAATTCAGAAATTTAAAGTGTAATGCAAATGCAATAATGAGTACAATTAATTATTAAAAATATTCTTGGAAATTTCCACTATTTACTGACTAGAAGCATCCTAAATCTTTGTCAGTTTTTGTAAAAATAAGTCCTAATAGATATGAAAAATTTCTGTATATATCGATCATGTTGATGTAATTTTGTGAAAAACTATACTTTTCTGCCAGTTAAAATTTGTTTGAGTTTTCATTTCAGAATCAAGCCTAATCAAGTTTTGAATTAAAACTCAGCTCTGCTCAAAATTTCTAAGTTTGCACATCCCTACAAATATTACAAGCATAAAAGACAATGAAGAAAAAAATCCCGAATAGAAAACCAGGGTTCAATTCCAGGTTATAATTTCTATTCCCCATAAAATAACACACCTTCTCAAACCTCCCAAGTATTTAACGGTGGCAAAATTTTAAATTTTAACAGTGATAACTTTATTTATGATTCAAATGGAATAGTTATGATGCATAAATTATTTTTTATTTTCAGGTGAAAACCGTTCCTAGAACATGTATCTCCCTAATTTGTATAATGCTCCATTTTTTAAGAACTCATTATGAGCTTTAGATGGACGCTACCCGTATTTATATAGATATGCTGCAAATCCCAATTGCAAATTAGAATACTAAAGTAAAAAGTGATCAAGATACATTGTTCTTCTTGATAAAGTTAACTCAACAAATTGCACAAAAAATAACAATATTTCATTGAAGATGCCTTAAAAACTGTTATTACAGATGCTCAATCTAATATAAGAAATTTAAATGGGGCTAAATATGGCTAAAAATAAATGACAATATTGATGTTAAAATTAAGATAATACCTGTGATTCTTCAAATACGGGGTGATATTGTACATCACTACAGTCAAGAGTGTGACGACTCGTTCTTTCTCCTGGCTTCCGTAAGTAACATCTAAAAGAGGAGCAAGATATTCAGCTAGGACTAACTGTGCTGCCACACTGTGCCTCGCAGTTGTTGATACCACACTACTAACAGAAACACTTCCATTGCCATTGGTTCCTATGAATAAGAATTACAATGATTACCTTAGTAAAAAAATAATTTAAATTCTTTCAAAATAATATTAATATCTTAATATGTTATACATCCTGATAATAAGAAAAAGCATGATATATAATCTTTCATCAAGCTCAATCAACATACATTATATTATTTGCTCCAATCAAACAGGAAATGACTATTGAAAAAACCTATAATTTATATGTAAGCAATGTTTCATCTAGTGTTGGTATGCCGAAATTTAAACTTTCTCCTTACCTAAATTAACAGAATCTTTTGAGTCTTTGGATAATTTAGAAGAGTAGCCCATGGTATCCTGTTGCGCTTCCTCTTTGACAGACAAGTTCCGACGAAGCCAAGTGGTTTGCTCCAAACATGCTCCTGCTATTTGCCCTACAACTTCTACCAACTGAAAATTAAAATAATTTATATTCTAACACTGGCAACATTGAAGCAATGCAGCCTCTTTTCCATAAAAGCAGCATACAGATCACATCATACATGAACATAAAATTTAAAAAATACAATTTTATGCCTTAAAATGTCTTGATATTGAAGTTGAAAATTTAAGAAACTGTAATAAGTTACAAAGGTGTTGAAATTAAATATTATGCATGTTTGCATAAAGCTGAAACTAAATTTTGACATTTTGGAAGGAGAAAAATTCTTTACTTGACCAATGATTGAACCCGGGTCTCTTGCTGGATAGATGCTTTAACCAACTAAGCTATCAAGCCAGCCTGACTCTCCTATTTCAAATTGGGGTATTTATGGTGAAGAAAGGCTAAGTAGTAAACCTCCAACACAAATGTCCTCATAGAGGCATCGCAGAAATAACCCCTTACTTTATCACAAGAAAATGAGATGACTTCAAATAACAAATTACAGAGGTGTTGAAATGACATATTATGCATGTTTGCATAAAGCTGAAACTAAATTTTGACATTTTGGAAGGAGAAAAATTCTGTAATCCTGTACTTAAGGGCTTTCTGAGATAGACAATCTTAACTGCTTAAAATACATCATATATTTATTAAATGGATTGAATCTTTTGGAGATAAAAATCCAAAATTAACCTAATTAGTGACAGTAAAAAATGTGTTGACACCAGCTTGAAAAGTAAAATGTGCAAAAGAAACATGATCCAAAAGTCAAAGATGTCATGCCTTGGCAGTGATATCCTGCAGTTCCCTTTGGTCCTTCTTCTCTGGCAGTGGAGATGCTCTCTGGACAAACTCGTTGAGCAAGGCTAAGAGGAGGAAGTGAGCAGGAGGAGAGGAAGTGGAAGCAGCAGAACCCTCCCTCAAGAGCACAGCCAGCGAGGGCCATGAATCAACCAACTGGCGTGCTGTTGTGCTCTTCCTCAGATAGCAGTAAAGAACCTCCAAAAGGCTTACTTCAAGGGCAGGACCCTGAAATTTAATTTCATTGTCCTTACTGATCTGCTAGCTTCGCAATTTGTCTTCATCACTTTATTGGATTAAAAAAAGTATTCCATTACAAATACCTTTAAAGTACAAGTTGAATATTGTACCAATACCAATGTTGCTGAACAAAAAAATTTCTTATTTGACTAACTGAACCAAATGAAATTAACTGATTGCAACATGGAATTGTTTACTAGATGATACTTTTAAATAGTCATACTTCTTGTTTCACTAAAAAAGCATAAGACAAAATTGACAGTCATTGATTTTATCTATTAACATGTTTGAAACCGAAGATATTTTCATGATTTATCGCTAGGACTGGCACCAATATGTCCAATTGGTAAGTTAGCATTTCACCAGTGAAATAAACCTAAAATAGGGCATTTCCTGTAGCCACAGGAAAAATACAGGAAACTTTCAACAATTAGACAAAGGTATAAGAAGCTATATTTGTGAAAGAAGTGTGTCCTACCCACAGGTAAGTTTAATGATAGTTTTAATGAAACTAAAATTTAGATATTATTGTACTTATAACCAACTTCCACTGTTAAAATATGTTTTCATTCTCTGACCTGCACTCCATTGGTTGTGGTGCCCCCTCCAGTAACAACAGCAGGAGGTTGGCGAAGCACGCTATGCACAGTCTGGACAAGTGTGTCGACTGGCATGGCACGTATTGAGCTCAAAAGACCAACTAGGACTTCTTGTTCTTTGGTTGGAGCAGAAAGAACCTAAAGATAAAAGGTTAGATTAACTCTTAACAAATTAACAAAATATATAACATTGATAATGCAATAATGATTAACAAACTCCATTTATAGTATATTATGGATTAATAAAACATACCCAAGATAAGGCCATTTTCAAAAACTTACTAAAATTTTCAAATTCCTAAGATTATAGGAGTATTAGAGCATAAGCAAAATTGATAACTGTGAATTCACATTAGTTCTCATTATATGTATTTGCAATTATGGTGGTGCCATTTACATCGATGATGAGAGATGACAAAATGGTGAAGGTGATGAGCAGATCTATCAAAGACAGTAATTTTGTCTTCAAATTTGTGAATATTTTGTAGTTTTGAATATTGCACATGGCAAGACTTTGACTAAGTTATAATGATTTCTTGATAAAAACACATTTGTCCTTCAAAACTCACAATTTTCCATTACACAAAATCTACCACCCTTGAGGCCTGGCCCTCATTGGCATAAATATAAGTCTGCTTCTGCTGGCAGTTCATAGAAATGGATTGATGAGATTCAATAAAATAATAGTGTTTAAAATTACCTTGCACACATCATTAACCTTCTCAATGCCATCTGTTTCCCTTCTTTCTTGCCACGCAATAGCTACAGCAGCCAAAAAGTGAGAACCATGGTGGAGAGAAATTGGACTGAGAAACTCCAAGAGATGCTGTCTCACAAGCCGACGGCGACCCAACACTAGGCCACAGGTTCCTTCACCACCACCGGGATACTCTTCATTGCTGTGATCATCCCTAAAAGAAAAAAGATTGTCAAAAAAATCTCCTCTATCTCAACATTGCAGGCATATATACTTAAATCTATTTGTAATGGTGACATAAAAAGAAAGTTTTTGATTAGCAATGCTCTTATTTACTAATATGTCATTAAATATCATTACTTTATTGTTTAACACGTAGCATACAGGTAATTTGACCCCCTTGATTCCTTCACAATTTCTATTTTCACCATATAAAATGTATTCATATAAACAATCAAGTTAACTTTTTGTCACATATGCACTTTAGATTCGTTTGATTATCGATCTTCTTTTGTTCACTCCAAGGAAGCAATGGTTAAGAAGATAAATAAGCATATGGAGTTCTATTGAAAAGAAACGCTTTAATAACGAAAACAGTATAAACTTCGATATGGAACTTTGTCGAATTGTATAAAAAATGAGAACAGTACAAACAGTGAAAAGAAACTTTAGTAAACAGTATAATAACAAGAACAGTATAAACAGAGAAATAAAACTTTGGTATGCAGTATAATGGCTTATGGCTTCATTGTTGTCCTGAGTTTTCATAAAAATATATTCCAAACACATCTCGCTTACATCCATACTTCCACCCAAAAGGACAAACTGTATACGTCACCATTCAGGCACCCAATCACCACTGGCATGGTGAGAGTGAGAGTTATTAAGTCAGGATGCCGCAGGCGCCCAACATTGATTCAACCTCCAGTATAATTTCCTTGGAGTGAACAAAAGGAGATCGATAATTGCATGAATCTCTCCAAGGGGGTAAAGTGCATAGTGCCAACTTTTTTTATTATTTTAATAGGGGAGCTCCGCCCCCATGCCCGCTTCGTGGCCTAAACCCCACCTCTCCCTAGAGCATGATGTAATTTATGGATGATTCTATTGATGAGAACACGATTTTTTAAAGAAGGAATGTTAGACATTTGTCGATACATCTGCCTTTAAAGAGTACTAATAAAGGACAGTGGTGTTGACTGTGACTCGAACCCAGGAGGAATGTGGAGGAGCTGCACAGTAGAGTTGCACACTGGCTTAAGAAAAGCATCTGACAAAAACACAATTGTATGCAATATCTTATATATATATATATAAGGCACTATTTTGAAATAACATTGTTTTCAATTAGTGACCCAAAATTTAAATTGTAATTATTATATAGCGCACTCTCATGTCCACTCATGCCTTGCTCATACTAAATTAAATTGTGCACAGGAACTGAAATGCAGAATTATGATATTTCTAATAACTGTAACTATACTGCTGATGTGCATATAAACAATACACAAATAAACTTATTGCGACTTAATTTTTTAGTGCGCAATTCAGGAAATGGCATTCTAAATCACACATTAATTTCTAGGTAAACAAGTAATGCTGCACCATATCTACATCCAATATGATATACAGCAATCCCTCGCCAACCGTGGTTTTTGAGTATATGTGGTTTGAGATGCGGAAGATGTAGTTTCCGTCTCGAGAGGAAAAAAAAAGAAAAAATCTGATATCTGAGTAACTTGGACGTATTTTACTACATATTTCGTACTATGTAGATACATAGTATAATATAATGACAAAATTATCCGCTTCAGTATACAATGTAGTGATATCTATTATATACCTATGCTTATGAAAAAAAGTTCTAAAGTGTCTTGACCAGGCCCAGAAAAATGTTCCCTTAAGCACCACAGTGATTTGTGAAAAGGCCAGACGTTTACATAAACATTTTACCGAGACTTTAGAAAAAGAAACTAGGAAGAATTCAAGTGCAAAAGAACTTCAATATAAAGCCAGTCGTGGCTGGTTTGAAAACTTTAAAAAGAGGTATAGTCTGCATAACATAAAACTTTGTGGAGAATCGGCTTCAGCAGATCACAACGCTGCAGAAATGTTTCCTGAACAACTGAAGAATGTAATCCACGGAGCAGGTCTTTAACGCCGACGAATCTGGTTTGTTTTGGAAGCGGATGCCTTCTAGACCATTTATATAGAAGGATGAGAAAATTGTTCCCGGATTCAAAGCAGCCAAGGACAGATTGACTCTTCTCTTTTGCTCCAACGCTTGTGGAGATTGCTTCATCAAACCAATGCTTGTGTATAGGTTGCTTAACCCTCGTGCACTAAAGGGCAAAAATAAGGATCATCTCCCTGTTTTTTGGAGGTCAAACCGCAAGGCATGGGTTATTGCGGTGTTATTCACAGACTGGTTCAACAACTGTTTCGTCCTCGAGGTTGAGCGATATTTTTTGAGAAAAAACTTAGAATTTAAGGCGTTACTTCTCATTGATAATGCACCTGGTCATCCAGAGATACTCCAGTTCGCTCATCCAAACACTGAGATTATGTTTCTCCCTCCAAACACGACATCACTTATTCAGCCCATGGACCAAGGTGTGATCACTACAATGAAGAGTTATTATATTCGACGTACTTTTACACACATCTTGGATGCCATGAACAGGGACCCAACGCTAACGGTGGCAGTGTTGGAAAAAATTTAACATCGAGGATTGCATAAACATTATAAAAGATTCTGTTGAAGAGATGAAGCCATCTACGTTGAGCGCCTGTTAGAGAAAAATTAGGAAAGAGGCTGTGAAGACCTCACAGGACATTCCACAGGTTCCTGATGAAGTGCAACGCATTGTAGGGATAGCAACGTGTTTGGAAGACGAGGGGCTGACTAACATGCAGCTTAATGATGTTGAGGAGCTACTTCAGTCTCAGGCCAAGGAAATAACAGAGGAAGACTGCAAAGAAATTACTGGACAAATCCTTTAGTAGCGAAGACGAGGACGAGGTGATAATAGAAAAACGGATTCTTACTGTGAATAACCTTACAAAGGGAATGCAAATGGCATTTAACCTTGCTGACCATTTTATGGAAATTGATCCAGTTACTGAGCGTAGCTTAAACTTTAAGCGAGGGCTGGAAGAATTACCGAGGCCCTATAAGGAGGTGCAAAGGGGTTTGAAAAGTAAAATGACACAATCATCCATTCTGAGTTTTGTAAAGAAAAAAACTAAGACTGATTCTCAAGCTAAACAAGATGATGTCATAGAAAATCAAGATGCACAGTAGGAGGATAATCTACTTTTTTAAATTTAATTATACTCTTTTAAGTTAAGTTAAATTAACCTTGTTTCATCATCTTGTTAAATTTTTTTCTAATTGTATTATCAGTCTTGTAATCGTTTTTAATCATTTTGTCATGGTATAAACAAAAAAGAAAGTTTAATTTGTTTTTTATACACGTATTTAATACAGTTTTTATTATTTTCCCCTAACCCCTCATTTTATATGGAATCTTTGTCTCCCCAACCGCGGTACTTTTCAAGAACGTAACCCCCGCGGTTGACAGGGGATTACTGTACTGTATTAACCTGAAAGGAAGACAACTTCGAATTTAAGGCGACCACAATAAAAAACAAGGTATATTTAAAAAAATTTGTAATACCAATTTCTTAAATGGTAACTTTGTGCCATCTGCTAACACTGCCAGCATTACAGTAATGTGCATTTTTATCTTCCGAAGTTTTTATAATATTTTTGTGCCTATTTCGATAACTGTGTAATTGGATGGCATGTCGAAATAAATATCTCGCCTACATTGCCCATTTGGCTCAGAAGGTAATCATGAATTTTTCACAATGCAATTGCATGCTTCTGGAAAGCAATAAGTTTGTCCGTGTAGTCAGAAGGTAAACGTTGGCAAAGAGAAGTTCTTCGTCGCAGGTAAAAACCATTATGACACATCATCCATACACACCATAGGATTGTTACATCATTAATACAAATTGTATTTGTGTATTTAAGAACAGGTTCAATTTTCTACTGAATTTTTTGTGAAATAAATTTTTCCATCCAAATTTATTACAATAAGTGAGCCAAAATAAAAAAATAAGGTGAAAAATATAACCCAACTAAACCAAACCCAATCTTATTAATGTTATAAATTTTGAACAGAAAACTAATTTCATTTGCAAACAACAACAAAATATTCTGTACATAGGCTTTTGTTCTATATCTATCATTAATGAGACTAAAATGTATGGTTATCATCTGAAATTTGGGAACAGATTCCATACCAAATGTTTGTCCAAATTAGTTTGCATAAGGTTTTCCCACCATTTTTTAGTTTCTGCTTGCATATTTTAATAAATTTTGATTGGAAAACATTTCATGTGTAAACAACAAAATTATAACAGAAAATACAGAGGTTAAAGAAGTGAACTGCTGCCAAAATTATTCATCTTTCACAGAAAATTTATTCGAAATTTTAAAAAATATCCAGTAAGTTAAACCTCTTTATCTATATTTTCGTTACTGTCATATTGTTTATTGTTGCCAAGGTATTGTTTAAACTTCAAAATATTGTCAAAATATCGTGAATATGTGGACAGATGTGACACAAATTAATAATCCCAGTCAATCATTCAAAATTATATGAAACTGGCAACAATGCAAATCCCCTTGATGACGTAAGATTTTCACGTAAAAATGTGCCAAATTTTTGCGCTAAAAACTTATTTGTGGACCATTGGACTATTTTATTTTTAAATTGATGGCAGAAAATGAAATTTCGTTATTTTAGGCATTCTTTGGTTCAAGTCCTGAGTTTGTACAACGATTATAAGTAATTTTAAAATAGTAACAAAAAAGGCACACTACATTTCAGCTACTCCACGACAGTATTGGTCCGTGGTGGTGGAATAACTCTTTTATTAATAAGATTGTAACAAGACACGTAAAATGCGGGCAATCTTAGGGTAGCCATTTTCAATGCTGTATGTATCAAATTTCCTGTCTAACCGATCCCAAGTTCTGATGTAGGTTTGGCAACACTCCCCTTCCACCAGCACCTACGAGGTGGAAAGCTACTTGTTTGCACATTGTGAACTTCAAAAATATGAATAAATGTATTGTATTAATAAATTAAATTAAATGAATGCATAAATAAATGCATTTCCATGGACAGAATCAACATCAAGGTGTTCTGTGCAGGATTTAAAACGTTGTACTTGATTTTAACATGTTCCCTAACTTTTTTGTCGATCTTTTTGGAAAAAACCTCGTTTTCCTTTTGGATTAATACGGTATTAATCTCATGAAGACAGGACCCTTAACAACAACAGCATGACAAACTGATATACATAGATTATTATTTCAACATGGAACTATCAAGCTCGTCTTATGGCTGAAAAAAATTCAACAATAAGCAATTCAAAAAATATACTTGGTTCAGGAATCTCCAATAATTAACCTTGTCGTGGCTATTGGAGATAACTGAGACAAGTACATTTTTTAAATTGCTTGTTCTTGAAAAGGTTATTATATTAATAGCTAATCCTATTTATATACTCAATTACATTTTTTAAGTATTTAATCTGAGTTTTTAGTAAATAAAATCATCCCAAGGACTTTATTTTGTAGGAAAATGAGTCCTATTAGTTCCACAGAGTCGTACATAACCCCAGCAGCATTTCATGCTTTAATAAAAATATAAATTGCTACTCATTTGAACTTTTTTTGCTTTAAGTCTTTCAATGTTCTTATATTTAAGGTGAAAAATAGTCTCACACAAGAAATGATAATAGAGGAGGATGGGACTATTGAGAGCAATACTTAAAACAATTGAAATTCCAACCCTAAAGCAGAGAAATTAGTACCCATGAAAGTATTTACCTCTAAATTTTGTAAACGTAAAATTAGGAAAACTACAGCTTGGACGTGAGCGAATAACTCATTTTAAAACATGAAAATGGTGAATTAATTTAGTTTACAAAAATATAATAAAGCAATAAAAAACCAACATTTCATTTAAGCTTCTGGTGACTGCCTCCCACAATGTAGACAAACTAGCAATGATACGGGGGAAATTGCAAAGAACAGTTCGCCGTGCGGCAATTCGTGGATCAGATCCTTGGCTCTTATCTTTCACTCCGTCCTGCAAAATTGATCACATATCATTAATTGTTGAATTTGTATTTTTTAACGAAACTACTGAGCTATGAAAATTAAAATTCATTTTTAAAGAATTTGCTGCTATCACAGTTTCATAACTAACCCTTCAGCATGAGATGCCATTCTCTGTAAATCATAGTGCAAGCTATTTAGTTTACAATGCTACCACTGAACATCATTCATAAGATGATAAATTTTTATAAACACGAATAAATGCAAATTTGATGGTTAAGACAATTTTATATTTTTGTTTGTAGCAATCAAACACACATTAGCCATTAAAAAGAAAGCTGAATACAATAGACTCATCCCTCACATTGCACTGCACATTCCTGTATAAGATCATGCAAAGTGAAACCATGCAAGGTAAGGTAAATTTTCCATAGAAATACATGAGGTTACATTTAAGTGCCATCTTGATGTCAATATGCAATAATTCAATCACATTGTATTAAGTATTGATTCCTGTTGTATTTTCTTACAATCATTGCAATGAACTGACACATTTATTGTTTGTTAAAGTTGAGAGACCATTCCAAAATTATGCCGAAACAAACATGATTACCATGCAATTCAAGGTAGTTCTCTATAAAGAAAATCATACTAAACCAAAAACACAAAAAACATGCAATTAGAGGGATGAATATACTGGAATGCCATAAAAAAGGCAGGAAAAATATGAATACAGATTAACATGGTTTTAGCATCACCTGACTGAGTGGAGCTGGCATGAACACATGGACAAGGTTACTAAAAATTTGACCAGGAATTGCTGCTGTTGATACACTTGCCGTCCCTCCAACTACTACGGCTGATCCTACTGCCAATGATGGAGGCTGCCCATTATTAGAAGTTGGGCTAGTGGAAGACACACCATTGGAAGAAGAGGATGAGGAAGATGAGGAGGAGAATATAGGCTGCTGCGTGGAAGGAGTTGAGTCGAGCAGGCAGTAGTGGCAAAGTAGAGTCAGGGAATCTAGCTGAGTGAGGGCATAATCAGGCGGCAGGTTCTCGTTTATTGAGACAGGTGAATTGGTTGAGAACAAACTGCCCTTTGAGTGCTGATCATCATTCCTAAAATTGTTCATAAAAAGTCAATCATGTCTTAGACAACAAGAGCAGTTGTTTGAACATCTTTTAAATGTCAAATTAGATCAAGTCTAGCATACTGTACAGAGGATGTTATTAATAAGTTTTAACCACTGTCATTTGTGAATGGAATTCGTATACAAAGTTATAACAAAATTTCTTCTTCAACATGATTACCAAAACTTATTATCCAAATTATTATCAAAATCATTTTGGTGTTCATTATCTATTTTCTTAAAAAAGAAATTACCATATCTGCTCGAATATAAGCCAATGTTTTTTGTCAAAATTGATCATGAAAAAATCATCCCTCAGCTTAAATGTCAGTTAGAGAAAAAATTTGGGGTTAGGGTTGTCTCGTAGTCACCAATAGATGACAACACGTCCCTCATTGCTGCCGCGTTCAAATGATAGTACTATATTTTTTGTAAAGTAAATATTTGACTTACGATCAATATTAATGAATAAATAATAAAGCTACAATAGTGTATTTAGCAGTACCCATGTTTTGTTGCGTTGTTACCTGTTCTTTCGTTTCTAAATACTATTTGATATTTTCTTTCGTTTCTCAAGGATATGCATATGTATCATTAAGAATAGTTAGCAATTTGTATTATTTGTCATTATCCATTAAAAGAAGTTCCTATTAGTTTTACTTGGCTATTGTAGTTATTGCTATAGCCAATGTAATGTTTATATGCATATTAAAACCTCATTCATGGAATCTATTAAAATTACATACATTTCCTACGCAGGCGATAACGATGAATATCTGTCTGAAAAATGAATGTTTTTTCAAGGTGAGATGACATGCTTGCAAGCACCTTCTACTACTATGGTAGAAGTGAAATAATATTTTTCTAATTGTTTAACTTTTAAACATTTTTAACGGCCGCCGCAGTATATTTATCGAGAGATTCAAATGTTTATTTGTGCAAATGCAGTACTCTGTAAATAACTTGAAAATTTGAACTTCCTAGCTCATCCTGTAGTACCTACACAGTTATCGATTTGTTTAAACTTGAAGAATTTTTAACGGCAACACAAATTAAAATATCAAAATTTCTATAATCCCTATTTCGTTTTTTACAAATCCTACCCCTAAAAAAATTTTCAGCTCTGTAGCACATTCGGAAATACATAAACCTTGAAAATTTGTTGTTGTTGTTGCTCATCTGGAAGTGCCTAAACATAGTATCCTCCTATATGTTAATTATATCCTCTGTAAGGAACATCTATATATAATGATATCGATATGAACATAATTATAAAATGCAATTTCTTAAGGCAATGTAAATGCTAATTTTGTTGGAAATAGACTTGGATTAAAAATTATCTTTGTGAGGTCGCTATTGTTTTATTTGACCTTGTGTGAAAATGAAGATGAATGAAATTATCGTAACTGAATGTGGAACATTATTCAAGAAAGCGAAATTATTATTTGGAGTAATATTTCAAATGTCAACAACTAAACCATTTCCCACTCTATTCTTTGATCTCCAATAATATATTCTAGGCCGTGCATGCATGCCCGGTACACTTCCACATAAAATCTACGAAATTTACTTTTTTGTCAAAAAATGGTGGAAATTTTTGGGGGGGTCGGCTTATACTCGGACAGATACGATATATACTATTATTACAAAATAAAAATATGAACCTCCAAGTTATTTTTATACATTAATTTGTCCATAACTCATAAAAAGCACTTGAACTCTTTTATAAAAAGTTTATTAACATTTACAATGACTAACAGGAATTCCCATTTCCAATGCTCGAGTTGAATACCACGATGAAGACTTTCAACATCTTCCTATACCATAGCTAATCAATCAATCAAATTCTATGAAGTGGTTCAAAGAAATAAATAAGAACATTAACTGAATAACTCTCTGATTTATGGCATAAAGTAGGATAGGACAACCTAATATTAATATTTATTAATAATTATTTTAAGTTCTTATCTCTAGTCTACCCAACATCAAAAGCTGTTTATACAGTATTTATTTATAAAGCATTAATTAAACCTATAGAGAATTATTATTTAATAGTGAAATCTATTGTTTCCATTTGATTACAAGTATACAGTTATCAATCTGAGAAATTCTACAACAGTTTAAGGAAAAGGTAGGAAATTAATTTCTAGCCAATAGTTTTATTACAAATCTATGCATTATTTCATCTTCCATCCTAAAACCACGCCATTAGATACTTGCTGATGAAAATACATAATTGCATTCCATATTCTTTCAAATTCTAGCACTCTATAAAGCTTGAACACTGAAGGCAAAAAAATAATAAAGAATAAGCATTTCATATAGATACATTCTAAAAAATTAATCTGCATATAAATAATACTTCGCAATACCTTGTTATTTGAAGCTTATAAAACTGGCTCAGCTTCTCCAGATTGCAGCAAAGCTGGTTGATAACATTTATGACCACATGAGTTAGAGAATGGCCCATGTATGGCAAAGCAGAGGTTATAAGACTAGTCCAGTGCTGATGTAGATGTCTTATATGATCCTGAGAAAATTGAAATTCTCTCAATAGTTCAAATCACAAATTTTAAGAAAAATAAAACTATTTCACTAGTCACTACCAATGAAAATATTCTTCTTTCATAATGAATTGAATTTAACCAATACGGATGAGGTGGACCAAATTAACATTAATTTTTCATTATGACTCTATTCTAATTGTCTTAAATAGATTTCACCATTTTATTCAAAATATAAATGGAATAAATACAATATGCAGCATTTTATTGCTTATGTATCTGTGAATATAATTTAATATCTTTAAATTAATCCTGTAAAGGCCAATTTAAAACTAAAATTGAATCATGTTTGACAAAATGAAAACATTTATTTATCTCAAATAAAAATTCATCTTATAATTAAACTTATTTGCATTACACACAAAATCCTCACCAATTTCAAAGCATTCATAACAGCAGCAAGGAACATTGGCTGTTGAGGAATAGACTGACCAGAACGATACTTGAGATGAATAATCATCTCATCTTGAGGATTTCCAACAGAAATAGGCTCTCTGGACGAAGTTTCATCATCTGTAGTTTGGTTATTTACTTGGTCCTCTAGCATTATTAGGAAAAGTAGTAACCTATAAGGATAATTTAATTTTGGTAATGAGTGCATTTAATTCAATTCAACAACAAAGTTTAATACTATTAGTTGAGCATGATTGAAATTATAGAATCAACACCTAAAATTCAATTTTATTTTAATTAGGACATTTAAAAAGCAGGTGACATCTTAAAATATTGTATAAAACAATATAAACTAATACATGTAAAAAAGAATTTACACTAGATGACCTAGTTATAAGACTTTTTCGAGATAACTTTAATAATGTTACCTTAGCAACTGAGTTTGGAAGCTTTCTGAGTGAGCAGAATGGCATTCTTCGCTGTCTCTAGATGCTTCTATTCTGTTGATATGCACTTCTTCCACAAACTTTTCATCATTGAGCCTAATTACTTCTTCAGCAAAAGTTGAACTTCCGACTTTCTTGACATCTGAGCCAGCAAAGCTGGAAGTGGCAGAGCAATTTTTCATGCTATTAACACTAGACAGAATGCAGTGGAGGATTATTTTCTGCACCTTGCAACGGTTCAATAAGTCACCCACATAGGAGGAAAATCCACGCCCCACCCCTGAGGCCAAATGTCCAGCTGTTCCATTAAACACCACAGAACCTGGACCGCCACAAAGCTGAACTAATTCTGCTGCAATCAACGTAAGCACTTCAGCGCTCAAAAGCCTTGCCTTTCGGTTGCTTATGAATTCTAGATCACTTGGGAAGTTACACGTTTTGAAGATGTGATCTGGGCGACCTTTTCTCTGAGCCTTACTTAAACAGTCGGCCAAAAAATTAGGATAATAGCTACGGATGTAGTAAAGGCACACCACCATCGCTACTTCCAAGAGCCTGCATGTTCGAAATGATGAAGCAGATGACGAGGATGTATCTGTAGAAGGGATAGAGGTGAGTGTTGGTGCCGAGGAACTTAGCCGGTGAGAAGCTTGGATTGTTGATTCTCCTCGAGGCACTCTTGTGGCTGCCGAAGAGCTTTCCCTAAAAATAAGACTATGCATCAGATACAGCCGACCAGCTCTAAATGGCTAATGATAAATGAAAAATAAATGGTTCAATATACATTGCACAAACTTTCTCATATACGTAAATACCTTTGGTTGATTGTGTACGCTTATAAAAGAAAAATGCTTATAAATCAAAGTTAACCGTAGTTTAGCATATTTTAATGCCACTGGACAATATATAGTAATTTTTTGGGGCATATGGCTTAGTTAGTAGTATTTGTGACATCAGGCTATATGACTGGATGGATTTTAATCAAAAATCTTATAGATATTTTTGAAGAAATCAAATTTTATTTCAAAATATCCAAGAATAAAATACCCTTAACTGTTGCGCAATATGGTTCATCTCTTCTGAGTGTCTATTATCCACATTTTCAATCACTTTGACATTCATTTGATTTTATTTATGATCATTCCTACTTTTACAAAAGCATAGTAGTGCTCACTGGGTGCTCTAGAAAGTAACTTGGTGCTCGTTATGCTAAAAAGGTTGCGGACCTCTACCGTATTTACTCCCATAATTGTCACACTTTTTCACACAATTTTTTACACTAAAACAAGGGCGGAGTACATAAATGGCGTTTCCATCATAATAATATTTTCTCTCCTCCTCATGGTTCAGGTAGGGCAATCACATGATGGAGGCAATTATGGGAGTAAATACGGTAAATACTAAAAAAGCCTAAAACAAAAATTGAGCTAAATTAAGTTTACACAAAAAGTAGTTCACCTTTCTAATTTGCAATAACATAGTATTATTATTTTTAACTAGTGGTACCCACAACAACTTTTACGAAGTCAGTCAGAAATCTGCATGTTTAAAAGTCATCTTAGAGAGGGAAATAATGATACACAGCAATTATTTTCAAAGTTTTATGTCATTAATGTTTTAAAATTGTTTCTTTATAATGAAATGTATGCAATTTTCTTATATACAACTAATTCAACCACTAATTTTATTTTTTCTCATGAATTATTACGAAGACAAATTTTTTATACTTCACAACATGCTATTTTTCTTTTATCAATAATAGCTCATATTCTCCTTATAAAATTATACTACTGACATTTTGAATGTGATGTTTGTTTGTTTTTATAATTTACATGTGCAATTTTAATTGCTTCTCCCTTACGAAAAAGGTAATATTTCCATACTGAAATGAAAAAAGAAGGTCAATCGTTAAAAATGCCCCCATTCCACAGGCAGTTTACTGAATAATAATTATCAGCAGATGCTAACTGAATCAGAGGAAACAATGCAGGTCGCCTTGGCAACACCCAGAAAAAGTACAAAAAAGCCATAAAATTTCTAAAAGAAAGGCATATTTCTGAGAAATTCTTCCGTGGAACATCAAAACATTGCAAGAATAAGATATTTTGTAGTTTTAGCAGTTGAATAAAGCAAATACGGAGAAAATTGGTCCATATGTAAGTATTTTGATGAATGAAGGAAAAAATCTTGCACCTTGAGAAATCGAAAATCCTGTGAAAACTTAATGGGAAAATATAATCATCTCCTGGAGTCGAACCTGAGACACTTCTGTAAACAACAATAGTTTATCCGGGGTCTCCTAGCTGGCAGGAACAAAATGGAGTTTACAGCATTTCTCTATGACAAACAGTTCAAGAGATAAAAGGGTGATGGACGGACAGACATTGAGTACTTATATGTAAAAGATACTTGAACTAACACCATACCTCGTTATAACATCAGAATTTCTCCCAACTGTTGAGCCATTGGTTTTAGGAAAAGAGGAACTGGGATCAGAAATCGTCCCAGAACTGCTCACTTCACCATAAACATTGGATAAACTTTTTTCCTCTTTCCCAGATTTCCCAGCAGACGAACCAGATCCACAGTTGAAACCACGTCCAAACACAGACTCTCTATGGCAGGCCAGCAGAGATTGCAGAAGCGCACCACGTGGACCTGTAGAGATTCCGGCTGCCGCTGCTGCACAGAGAACGGTGCGAGCATCAGCACGAAGAAGGTTGGCAAAAGTCGATAGTGCATAAAGCGCACGATGGGAATCATAAGCCTTCACATACAACAGCATGTGAGAATGCAAGGAATAGACTAAAGCTTTAGAGGTTGCAAAGTTGGAGGACATTTCGGCCTCATGATCTTCTTTCCTGTCTTCTTCCTGCATCTCCCTCTCCTCCATTCTCCTTTCTTGTGCCTCAACTGCTTCATCACCTTCGCATCTCTCAACTACTGTATGAAGGACATCCTGCAGTATTTCCTCAACAACTTTCTTACTCGTTGAAGTGTCTTCCTCCTTTTCAACGGCGCTTTCTGATGCTGTCTTCTTATGGCTACCTTTCTCATTTTCACTAGTTTCCCCATTCTTACCCTCATCTGCCACTACTGCTTCTGCTTCTTCAATGTCCTCTGCTGAACTCTCTGAATTAGATTCACTTTCATCCCCACCAATTTTCATTTCGCACCAACTTTTGCTGGGCGAGGGACTTTTAATTTCAACCACTGATGGTGCAGATAAGCTCTCAGATTTTAACGCGATGGTCTTCAATGACAGAGCGTTTTCAGTCAGATCAGAACAGGATGCACCTACCCTAAGACAATGAGCATTTTCATGTTCTAATGCAGAATCACTCTCAGAATACTTCATAGAATCTGTTTTGATGTCATCATTGGTTCCAATCGCACTGGAAAATGGATTCACAAACACTGACATGCTTCCTTTGACACCATTGTTTGCAGCTGATACCTCTATTGAATCTTTGGCTATATAGCGACGACTATGTACTGCACTCTCAGTTTCACTTCGTCCATTTCTCTGCTTTCGTCCCCTCTGAAGAGATGTTATGGCAAATATTCTCCTTGGAACATGGGATGGACGGGAAAACAGAGGCTGACCACCTGAATGACCAGAAACATGATACTTAACGTTGCCATCTACAGAACTAACAGCATATATCTTAGATTCAACAGTTTCCTCAAAGTTTGTATTTTTAGAATCTTTGTGAATGCTTCCAGGACTCCCAGATGGTGATGGGTTTTGTCCTGGGCCCTGCAATCTGACAAAAATAAACAATTCAATTACAATTAAGCCTTTCATTATTAAATTGAGAAAAAATTCTAAAAAATCATGCTTTCAGTACAATCATCCCCCAAACTGCATTTAATTCAGGTTATAAGAAAGAATAACAGAAACAATGCTTAATACTATGTAACTAAATAGTTGCATTTTGAGATTAAGTGTACCACAATTTTCAAAATCTCAACAACAATGCTAAAAATATCATGATATGCATATACATTCTTCAATAATACAAGGAATAAATGCAAATAATGCTACATTATCTAAATTGATCTTACTTCATGTGCAAAATGCCAATGCGAGCTGTTGATGGCTCAAGTAGCATTAGCAGAAGTGGTTCGAGGATGCGAGATGCATCACCTCTCAGAAGAGAATGAAGCAACCATGCTTCAGTACGGAGACGTGCAGGAGAGGCTGGAAGTAATGCCAAGGCATCTAAGCATCGCAAAAGAGCCCGATCAAATGACCGACCAGCACTGCGATCCCCTAGCACAGGAACTCGGCCCCCTGATATACCTTCAACATCTCGACCCAAGTGCCACAATGCGGTGAAACGGTCAAAGGCCTCTGCACTACCTGTGAAGAAATACGAGCTTATCATAGTTTTAATGACCATACAAACAAAAGCAATTCGATAAGAAGAGAATGGCATAAAAGTATGAGATAAATTTTATACTAGAGCAGACATCACAAGCAGTTCATGTTTGAGCCTAATACAACAAAATTAAATGATCCTGTAAGAATGTAAGCAATGAAACTTACTTAATTGTCTTTTGCTTAATTTAACTGTTAAACTGATTAACTAGTTGCATAAACTATGGTATATAGTAATTGTGGCTGAGGTGTATACCTATGAATGAAATTGTTGCAGCTAAAGAAAAATTAAAATGAAACTCATTTTAAGGTATACTTGATACAGGCAAATATTCTTTCTTTATGTTTTTTAGTTTTGGTTGTTTGAGAGATGTCAGGCATACTATAAGATTTATTCTCCATTAATCAGTATTTTAGTATTAGAAAGAGAAAAATTTACACTGACCAATAATCAGCGAATACGGAGGGTGAGATATTGTTGAGATTTTTTAGCTAAAAACTGGCAAAAAAACAACTACTGAATTAGCTAGTGCATTATCATGGCACAGTAGCTACAAACCCAAGTGCAATGTTCTATGATTTTTTTCTGATATGCCAAATTCTTTAGCCAAGTCTCTGCCAGTTGCCTATTTTGGTGAGAATACCATGAACATGAACAAAAGTATTTTTGATAATGAAAGGAGCCTAGAGTTCTTATCATATTCAATAGTTTTTTGCCTAAATTGGAACTTTCTGAGCAATTTATTTTTTTAGGTCAGCTCAAAAACTTGATACAAGACTGTTAAAAGCACTTCATAGGTTTCATTTCCTGTCTTTGTGTTTAAAAGAAAATGTTGCTCTTTTACAACTGTCATCTCAAAAGTTGAAGAATGTCTAAACTCATGTACACTTAACTGCTTCTTAATCAAAATTTGGACAGGCTAAACTAATTTAATTTAAAAACAATTAAGGTCTAGTTAGAGGGGTGGTTAAAATGTCTTGCCCCCATGCTAAGATCATAAATTTGAACCCTACCAAGAGCATGGTTCTGCATAATTGTCTTTGTTATCACGCTCATTGTAAAGGCCAGTAACAGCTGTTTATGAGCTCTTAAAATAAATAAATTAACCCCTCAAGCGTGCTGGATGACATAAGTCGTCCAATTAGGCAGTCTGATGCAGCACCTTCTTTATTGGCTTATATCTCCCTTGGTGTATAAGTCATCTGTATCATCACAAACCTAATGAGTCACGGAACTGTAATCACTTTCTTATGTGTCTCTCTTGCTCTTTGTAAATATTTTTCTCCAGGTGTTTTTGCCTTCAGTCTGTGACCATGGCATCAACAAGTAGGTCCACAGTGGATGATGAAGTGCTAAAGCTCGTCCTTGATGAATCTGACAATGAAAGTATTGCTTCTTTTGGGAGTGAGATTTCAGAAGGGTATTTGATAACTTCAGAAAGTGAAACTGAAGATGAGGATGAGATTTGTGAGAGGTGAGAAAATCGAAATGAACCGATTAGTTTTTCAGTGGAATGATGGCTTTATTGAATGCATACATTCTTTACTATAAAAAAGGCAATCCGAAAAACCACCTTTTCCGAACAAGACTAATCGAGGACATATTCACAAAGTATTCAAAGGGCAGAGTAGGAAAGAAAAGGGGAAAGCCAGCAAGGCCTATTGAATTATTGGCAACACGGCTAGCAGGGCGTCACTTCCCAGAAGAGAATCCCCTTCAGGCAAGAGAAGAGTCGCTCAGAGGAAGTGCATTGTTTGCAAAAAAAGGGAATAAGGAAGGAGACAGCCTACCAATGCAAAAACTGCCCTGGAAATTCTTCTATGTGTGTTGAGCCATGTTTTGAGATGTACAGTCCTGGCCAAAATTAACGCAACACCTCGTGGCGTTCTATGGGGGCATCTGCGCGAACTTAAACGAGCGAAGTCTCTTTTGACGGAATGGCAACCCTGAACAGGTGCAGGAGTAGGGGAGGATCCGAGCGCTGAGGGGCTGAGGAAGCGCCAACAGTGTATTTGATAAATTCGGGGTATGGTTACAAGGTTTCTCGGTTGTGTAGTGAAGTTTTCTCGTTGCATCCGAGCTTCCTACTCTCGGAACTCAGAAAGCGATCTTACAATTTAGAAAGCACGGAGAGAGAGTCGACGGAGAAAAACCGCTAAATGCTATTTATAATCATCACCGAAACCTTTGCCCAGGCAATGCGAATGAAATACAAATAAAATGATAAATCTAACATTATATCTTTAATTAATAATAAATCCACCCTCCTCTGTTCTGGATAACTATTTCCAATCTCTTCGGCATGGATTTAAGAATGTTCCCGCATAATCCAGTGCTTATGCTATCCCATTCTGCCTTAATAAACTCCTGAATAACCACTGAGGTTGAAACAAACAAGGCGGCTGGCTTGGGGTATTCTCAGGAGAAACCTTAGGTGTGCCGTCTGTCAGATGGGACCGGACTCCCCTTCCTTGGCATCTTTCTCTAACAGTAAGAGCAGGCAAATGCCAGCCTCTGGTAACGGAATGGCAACCTTGAACAGGTGCAGGAGTAGAGGAGGATCCAAGCACTGAGGGGGTGAGGAAGCGCCGACAGTGTATTTGATAAATTCGGGGTATGGTTTAAGGTTTCTTGGTTGTGTAGCGAAGTTTTCTCGTTGCATCCGAGCTTCCTACTCTCGGAACTTAGGAAGCGATCTTACAATTTAGAAAGCACGGAGAGGGATTAAGTCGAGGGAGAAAAAAACGTTAAATGCTATTTATAATCATTACCGAAACCTTTGTCCCTGTAATGTGGATGAAATACAAATAAAATGATAAATAAAAACTAACAACTGGTGTTTATCTGACATTATATCTTTAATTCAATCCACCCTCCTCTGTTGTCGATGACTAGTTCCAGCCTCTTCGGCATGGATTTAATAACGTTCCCGCATAATCCAGCGCTTATGCTTTCCCATTCTTCTTCTATTTGTTGCCACAATTGAGCAGCGTTTTGGGCTCTCACATTTTTATTTTTAATCTCCCTTGCCATGCACGCCCAAATGTTTTCAATAGGGTTGAGATCGGGGCTCATAGCTGGCCACACCAGCTGTGTGATTTGTTGTTCTTCAAACCACCTTTTAGCCACCATGCAGGTGTGCACTCGAGAATTGTCCTGTTTTTAATAAAAAATAAAGTTATAATAGTTAAATAATTATTGCTACATCATTCACGAACACTTCTATTATAGGCTGTATCCTAGGCGGGCAGGCGTCACAGCGAGTTTAGAGCGGGGGAATACTAACATATCAACTATAATGCGTGTCTTCCGTAGTGAGCATTTGCGGGCGGCGCGGAGATGCTAACCACCCGCCCGCACTTGATTATATATTTGATGTGACCAACTCATGGCTTTCGTCAGACTACATACGATTCTCCGATTGGGTTTTTCGTTGAAAGTTTGGAACTTTATTATATTCAGATTAAATTATGTTAAGCGATGCATTTTATAGGAAATAGTTTCCAACAATACTTGTAAAAGATAATGTTCTTTACGTTCATTTGCATACAAAATCTTCATTACCAACGTTTTCATGGGGATAACTGCGGAAAACCGAGGAAAATATTAAAAAACTGAACTCAATTGTGCGTTCTATGGATAATTATTAAAAACATACGTTGTAGATATTTATATCATCTACATATGTTATGAATCATATTCTTACTGAAATATTAGAGGACAAGTAAAATGAGAATATGACATCACAATACCCCACTTAAGGTATGCAGACTGTTGTCAAAAAGTTATCAGTTCATTGTTGGGTCAAATAAGTTGTGGAGTTGCCGTGTCCTCAAACGTTTGTAACACAGACATCATCACATCATCGCTAAATTTATCAAAACGTATTCATGGGATCTCAAAACGTGTATCTCCGTCAAAATCAGGAAATCGATAATTTCCATGAATACAATATTTTCTCTATATACGTCGTATGCATGGAGAAAGTAAAAATCTAAGTTGTTTGTTTTTCCTCGCATCCCCCTTGCATGGCTTCAAAGGAAGTATGGAAAAACAGGCGTCGTGGTGAAGACATCTGCCACAACAATGAAAATCGCGACAGCCCAAACTACCCGCATCTACTTTGGACACAACGCGGGCGGACAGGCAGCGCAACCCACACACCCATATGCCGTTCACGTAGGACACAGCTGAATAAAAAAAGTAATCAATGGAAAAATCGTAACTTCGCACATCAATGTTTAAATTCCGCAGAATAGAAGACATCATGCCCAAAATTAAGGTAGTTTCAAAGGTCACTTACCTGTTGATAAATAAAATCATCCGCGAATAACAATGTCACTGAGGGAAGCATAATATTATCTAAAATCTGAACGTATATCTCTCCGTTCAAAGTTCCTTCCACCCTCCAGCATACCCCTGGGCCGTCTGCACATATCAATGCCCAGGCGTGAACCGAAAAGCGTCCACTCCTTGCCCACTCGTGAATGTATCTTGTATCAAATCGAGTATTTTGAAGCTGACACACCAGCACTGGACCAGAAGACGCCGACGAAAATGTTTTCTCGTCGGAAAAAATCACTCTGCCCCAGAATTCTTCTCCTTTCCTTATGTGTGCATTAGCAAATTCTAGGCGAGCAGCAATGTGAGCAGGAGTTAAAATTTCTTTTATCGCTGCCCTTCTTGACCGCAGATCAGTTACCAAGACCAGAAGAAAGGATCGGGAATAGGTATGGAAGGCGAGAGGAAGAGAGGAATGTTACCAGAGGCCGGCATTTGCCTGCTCTTACTGTTAGAGAAAGATGCCAAGGAAGGGGAGTCCGGTCCCATCTGACAGACGGCGCACCTAAGGTTTCTCCTAAGAATACCCCAAGCCAGCCACCTCGTTTGTTTCAACCTCAGTGGTTATTCAGGAGTTTATTAAGGCAGAATGGGATAGCATAAGCACTGGATTATGCGGGAACATTCTTAAATCCATGCCGAAGAGATTGGAAATAGTTATCCAGAACAGAGGAGGGTGGATTTATTATTAATTAAAGATATAATGTTAGATTTATCATTTTATTTGTATTTCATTCGCATTGCCTGGGCAAAGGTTTCGGTGATGATTATAAATAGCATTTAGCATTTTTTCTCTGTCGACTCTCTCTCCGTGCTTTCTAAATTGTAAGATCGCTTCCTGAGTTTCGAGAGTAGGAAGCTCGGATGCAACGAGAAAACTTCGCTACACAACCGAGAAACCTTGAACCATACCCCGAATTTATCAAATACACTGTCGGCGCTTCCTCACCCCCTCAGTGCTCGGATCCTCCCCTACTCCTGCACCTGTTCAGGGTTGCCATTCCGTCGAAAGAGACTTCGCTCGTTTAAGTTTGCGCAGATACTGCCGTAGAACGCCACGAGGTGTTGCGTTAATTTTGGCCAGGACTGTACCACACCCTATCCAAAATATCAGAATAAGATTGTAAGTACTGTAGAAATTTAAAATTACAAGATAGACTTCTAAAAGCATTACAGAACAGCAAGGTATTTATAATTAATATTTCTGATTTTTTAAGATTTTTAATTGCATATTTTTACGAGATATAAATCAAAATAAGAAATGTCATAATGGAGCATTTAAATACCTTGGTTTTTAAATTTTTAAATCACGCTTGAGGGGTTAAAGAAGGACATTCAGTTATTATTTATACTTGAGAGCATTTACACTTATGAGATTTTCTTTCGCCAACACAAAGCTAGCCCCAGTGGCGTAAATATGGGTACGCAAGTCACGCGATCGTGTAAGGGCCCAAGACCAAGGGGGCTCTCACCCTTGCATCCATTGTTTATAATAATTTATAAATTTAATTATTCATAATAAATATAAATACTTTGTTTATCAAAATTCTATATTTATGTTATTTCTATTAATATCCATTACACTCAGAACACACTAACAAATATTCAATTATTAAGTGGGGCCCTGAGAGATTTTTTGCTAGGGGCCCAAAAGCTATAGTTACGCCACTGGGTAGCCCCCCAAAGGTTTTGATCACATTACAAACATCTATCCATTTATTTAAGTGATTGATACTATGATATGCCTAATAATAAACTGAAAAGTTAAGAAGAGAGAAACAAGAAAAGGCAGTTAGATGCAGCATTAGTGTATCCATACATTTACATACCAAGGTGGACCATAGATTCTAATATAACATCTTCAACAACATCTTGGCATCCTTCCGGGACAGCATTATGGAGAAGGTAAAGGAGACGTACTGCCCAAGGTCTCGCTGATCCCAGCCTTCCTAGGCAACTCCAGAGTGATTCAGCCACATTACGAAACACATTTGTTCTTTGCTCCAAGAAATGAAAGTGATAAGGAGTTAGGAGGGGGACTATCACCACAGAAACTACGCCCCTGTCCACACCATGGCTTTGAGAAATGCTTTCAAACTTGGGTCCAATTTCTCTAGAGGAACTTGAAATGCTTTTGGTGTCCTCTGAAAAGAAGTAACAAAATAAATCACACAATGATTTCTTTAAAAAAAAACAGGTCTTTAGCTCAAACATAATTTACCACTGTTAAACAAATTTTGAATAATACATGCTCAAAGGTTGAAAATAGAAGTCTTAAATGATAGAGATATAAATAATTAATTCAACCTTTTAATGGGGTAAAAATATTTTTCAAACAGAAATGTCTACAACTAATTATATGGAAGGTTTAACACAGGTATGGGTATCAACTACAGTCAAATGACAATCAATTTACTTCAAAATGATTCTCTAACATCTTTCATTAGATACAAGTCATAATCTGAACTAAGTAATCCATTTTTTTAAATGATAGGTTTGAAAATGATGTTTTAAATGAAAATGTAATGTTTAAATACACGTTATGTATGTCTACTGACCTATACTTCCAAAGTGAAGCTCTTCTCGCTGGGAAAAGCATTCTGGTGCAGTTAATGTGAAGGATCTAAGTAATGCAATGAGATCCAGAAATGTAGCCACACTAGTCAGCTGAATGGAGGAGTTGGCTTCTCCCAAACAACAGCAAACAAGGAGTACTTGAAGCCACCGAGGGAGGTTTGCATCTTTCACTTGCTCACAGTCCTTGTGACTATTGCTTGAGAGTGATGAAAAGGCAGAGGAACCTGGGCTAAGATAAGTAGGGAATGTAGAGAGCTCAACTAATAGATTACATGCTCGGCGTACAGCTTCTTCCAGGAGCTCGGATTCCGATTTTTTGAACTTAATAATTCCATTTACTTTATCAACTCCAAAAGGTTGGAGCTGTCCTATTTCTTTTGTTCCCTTTGACAAATAAGGTTTCTCATACAAAACTTCATTAATGAAACTGTCTCTCTTAAAAATGTGACTCCCACCAACTTTTTCTCCATTAATTTCAATGGAATAAGTGCCATGGCTTTTATCGTTCTTACAGCCTTCTGCTTTCACATCACGAGAATTAGATTCTCCGTTACATTTCCTTAGGAGTTCCATTAGTTTGACTGTCCTATCCTTGTCTGTTTCATTTCTAGGAACCAGAAGGAGCGTAAAGAGAAGGAAAACATCAACTTTGCTGTCAAACACACGAGAGCAAATGAACTTGACATAAAAGTCTTCATATTGCCTTAGGCATTCTTGCATAACGGATTGTTGTTTGCTACCAGCAGTTGGAACCCCAAAAGCTTCGGGTTCATTGTGAATGCCTTCAAGCCACAGGTCTTCACTATTCCCAGCTTCGACAGCACTTTCAAAGGTGTCATCTGTCGTGTCTTTCAAACTCTCTCCCTCGCCATCAGAGTCCATACCCACTTCGCTCCCATGTCTCTTGTCAAAGACATCTGAGGCTGAACGGCTCCTGCTGACTGGATGTTGTTTAGGTTTCACATCATTAGCTTCTAAAAACTGAAAATTTGCACCATCACCGTCAGAAAGTTGCCTCACCAAATGTCCATGATTAGAACCAGATTGCATGGGGATTTTATACCCTATGTTTTTTGAAGAATCTGAAACCGATTTTTTTGGTTGCAAGTATTCCTGGTTAAAGTTTGAAGATGGCTGTACTTTGGATAATATTTTTTGACACAAACCTAGGGAGCTTGTAACATCTACAAGAGATAAGGAACCACAGTAGGTGATTAGGATGGTGACAACTTTGAGGAAAAGCTCTGGAAGATGTTCTGTTGGTATTTCGACATAGGTTTCCAGAGAAACCATGTCAAGAAGAAATTCTGTCAAGGCACAAACTTCAAGGACATCAGGGGGCTGGGTACCAACAGCCTTAACAACACCACCTGCAGATTGTAATAAGCCACCATTTTGTGGTGTACCATGTTCTGCTGCTTTGGTTCTATCATCACCTTCTTTTAGAGCTTGGTCCAAGAAAGGAAAGTGACCATGAACAGCTTGATCAACTGGGGGTGACTTACTGCCAATAGAGGAGACATGATTTTGCTTATCTTTGATACTTTTACAAGCATTTTCGAACAAAGACCCAGCATACTGCCATATATAAAATGGTTCCAAAGTGCTAAATAGAAGGTTAGCTGTTTTCAAAAGCTCTTGGCTTCCCTTGTAGGATGTAGATTTATGTGTATTTTCAGATTTCACTGCTTTATGAGGAAATGACCTGGATTCACTTTGAATGCTCACTTCACAGGCTAAATAAAGTGTCCTAAAAAAGAATTTTCATACAAAATTATTACACAATTCTGCCTTTATTACATAATAATAAAATTAAAATTTCAGTGATAAACTCTATTAACTGTTTACCTGAATACTTCGTAAAGAATATCATCCAATATAAGTGGACCAATATCAGGCTTATCCAGAAGAGAAACTAGGAGTCTATATGGTCTGAGATCAGGTACAGACTCATTTAGACAGGCATTCAGGACAACTTTGATGGCCTAAATAAATAAAACCATGTTATATTTCCTTTCTAAATCAGTCATAATTCATTTCAGTAAAACAATTACCTGTATGAGCATATCCCGAGAATATAAATCAAAATAGGGATTGCAAGGAGATCCTTGACTAGCATCCACAATTTTACTCCGTTTGACTAAAGGGTGTTCAGAGCTCATCAAGGTCATGTTCACTTCAGAGCCCAAAAGCCATGCAAAAAGGCGCCTGTTAGACATTGAGATCAACTCATTAGTATTTTTAATATTAATAAAAATACAATCTTTTAAATATTAAGAAAACTCCACAAACCAATGTTCCAGTAGTTATACGGTTAACTTTTTTATTTTGAAAACATCCATACAAATTCATAAACTTAAACCTAAATGATGCTTACCGGTTCAAAGACATATCCCTGCGAAGTACAGTTGTCAAAGCAGCGGTGACCAACCTTCCTTGATCACTGCGAACAAGATGACTACTATGCATGGGAAAACCTACAAGAAGAAGATCTAATGTGCTCCTCTGCACCAAGACACTTGCATCTTGTAATGCTGCACATAAGGCACTGACCTGTAATAAATGTATATAAATTAAATAAATTCAGACAGATATACTTGAAATTCAGCTCTTAATAGGCTCATGACAACCATACCAAATAATAATTGTTTCAAAATTTCAAGCACGTATGTGTTAAATTTGTTACCAAGCTAGTGGACAGCATGTAAACATGAGCATGGCAGTTTTAAATCCAATATCAGAAAAAATAATATTACACCATGAAATGAATTTGGGTGAGTGGATTTAGTCAAGTGGTGAATAGGTTTTAGTTGTGTTTTTTAGCCCTGTACCACATTTAGAATTTGCAGTCTTTAGAAACCAGTACGAAACCACTTCAATTGGAAAAACTTAAGTCCTCTATCACAATGTGTGTAGCATCATTATAAGATCAAAATGCATGTTACAATATCCAAAACACTTGATTTTGCTTGTGTTCATTCAAAGCTTTAATTTTGACTGTGTTGCTTTTCCTTTTGAATAAAAATGACATCTTACAAAGACGGTTTAACGTTATATTGGACAAAATCAAGAAATTCATGTTTTAGCCAAGGTTTTAGAAAATATTTTTTATTTAATAAACTCCTTAAAGCCGCTCAATAAATTATTCCATCAAAATTTTCTTTTATTTACCATTAATCCGCCATGTATCTTGCAATTCAATAGCATGTCATTATTCAAAGGAGGTTCAATGGAAAATAAATTTAAAATTTTCTTACCATGACATCTATGTTTGTGCCCATTATATGAAGTTGGTCCTCCATTGAAAGTTTTTTATTGAAATGTGACAGAACAAAAGAAATTGCAGGTAAACGAATGGCCATATTCGAAGCTAAACATTCCCATAGGCATCCATAAAAATGACTGCCACCGACTCCTTCACAAACTTTTTCAAGAAGGGAATTTGTCCTAAAAAACGACAATAAAACTCGAGTATCGTTAGTCTATAAAATTTAACAATAACAGCACCATTAGTAGTTACAAACTAAAAGAGCTTAATGTTCCTTACCTTTCAAAATAATCTGATCCTTCCTCTAAACCTGGAAGAACTCCACTAAGAAACCCACTCAATCCTGGGCGCAATCTTTCTCCTAATGGAACAAAATGTGTTTCATAAACCGTTAATAAGGATGGACGAACATTCATGGCGGCGTGTCCCAATAAAGGAAAAAGGCCTACAATAAAATAAATCTTTAGTTAGCAACAAAAACTACTTATCTCACTAAATCAGATAATAGAACAAAAACAAAATTACATTACCTGCACTGTAAATGAATAGTTCATGGCTTAATCTGTTCGTACCCATACATTTAAATATAATATCATATGTTTCCAATGCTTTCAAATGAACTCCTGAAGGTAGAGCAGGATGCATACATTGTGCCAAACGTTTGCTTATTTTAATCCGTCTTGGTATAACAGGGAATTTCAAGTGGTTTAACAGCACCTTGGGTTACATCCAAAAAACAAGAATTAAATTGCATTCTTAAATGTGCGACTAATTTTCTTGGAAAAATTCACTTACTTTATTAAGTTTTCCTAGGGCTGATATGAGGTCTGCCCATTCGCTTGTATATTCAAAACTTTTCAGAGCTTTGTCGACAGCTGAAACATACCTATTTATCAATAAAGAATAAAATTAAATAAATAACTGAAACATAATAAATGCTGATAATGATAAACATAGAATGTCTAGAATATCACTCACACTCTGTACTTGGAATCTTTCATTAGCTCATACTCTTCCAGCGCTATATAACTCATTTTTAAATAATAAAATATCTTCGTCAATGTTTTATAATTTCAATTACAGCAATATAAGTTGTTGTCCCTCAGTAAATTAATGGATTTAAGCCAATATATATCGAAGTTTCTTGTAAAGACTTACATATTTGCATACACCCATATCTCACAAACGAAACCATTTCCGACCGAATTTCAATAACAGTTGCGAGCTGCACAGCAACATCAGGAAACTAAAGCGCACTGACGTGGAGGTGCAACGCTTAGATTGAGGCTGGGGCAACTTCTAATTAGATTAGTTCTATATATTCTGATTCTAAATTGAAAAATCTGACTTTAAAGTTATAGAACAACTTTAAGTCATTCACTGTCCTTGCCGAAGGTTATAATTTTTTTCATTTTACTTCTATTTTTGCTTTTTCGTTCAACGCCCGTTCTAATGCCGAGCGAAATTACGTTGAAGTAACTCAGAAGTCTAATATTTGCGGGAGTAACCGCTAATATTTATGTTACGCATATATTAAAGTCATTTGTGTTTTTATATAGAGGAGTTTCAACATATTCTTTGTGATACCATGGCGTCAACTACGAATAATAGTGAGGATGCAGCATTCCCAGAACTAGATCTGAGTGGAAAGCTAATAATTAAGGTAAGACATGCGTTTAAGTGTTTTTTCTAGGCTACAGATTATTTATGATAATATTTTAATTGGCAAAAAATGACGAAATCTTTATAATAAATGATTTATTACAGGCCCAACTGGGAGATGACATACGAAGAATACCTATTCACAACGAAGCAATTACTTATGATGAACTTGTGTTAATGATGCAGAGAGTTTTCAGAGGAAAGCTGAACAGCACGGACGATATACTGATAAAATACAAGGATGAAGGTATTTAATTGTGTTAATTATTGTAGTCCTGTGATAAGTTTGGTCTTGGTCTGTTTTCTTTTGCAAGATGTGGCTAAGTGGTTCTTTGAATCGGTTATCGGAGACGTATTTTGCTAAAGACGGAAATTGTAATGATTATAGAGCTATGACATGCTTAGGATTGATGATTAATCCTCGACATCTGTGTTTTTCACTGCATTGCCGGTTGTTTGTAAGCCTTTGAATAACTATACACGCTTGAATGATTTATGCATATTAAAATTTTTTAATTTAGCTTTTAGTAAGACAAACAATACTTTCAGATGTAATGTAGATTACAGTGAACTATAAACATTGTGATAGGATAAGGCTTCATTTAAAAAACTTATTATCAAACTTCTTGTTTTATCCAAGAAAGTTTTATATAACCCTGTTTAAGAAAATGTTTGCGACTAAGAAAATTGAATAGTTTTCTATGACAAATGTAATGTAAAAATTCTTTGAGCTACTGTCAGCTTCATAGTGTTTATAATAGCATTCAGTGTTAGGCTGTTCATTTATCCATATAGTGTTAAGCAGAGGCATAGTCAGTACTGAGTTGACAAAATTTTAACAACCAGTTATCTAAAAAGTAAACTTATCAAAACAAATAAAAGACAATAAAAACGGGAAAAAAATCAGTGTGCTTATTTTATAGATTACTTATAACATTCTTTTTGAAAAATAAATCTATTATCATTATTTTAGTGTTGCTAGTGTACAAAAAATGTATTTCAGTTAAAACACCACATTGTTTAATAATAGATAATTTCCAAACGCTTTCCTAGTTTTCATTGTAGATTTTGTCTCTGAAGGAGTTAAATTTTTCAACAGCAGTTCACACCTGGCTAACAAACAGTTCTAAAACTTTTTCAAAATTTAACAACTGGTTCCTGCGAACCGACCCCAGCTCAGCACCGAGCATAGCTAACTGGTTTTTTGACTCGGAAGTGTTGCATATTTTATGCAAGTAGTAAATAGGTTAATATTTAATAATAACCAGGTAAAAATGGTTCAAGAACAAGCACTTAAAATTAAAAAAATTGAAATTGGTGCTTATCTCAGGTATCTCCAATAGCTATACATAACAGGTTTATGAAAAACCAGTTGTGGCTATTGGAGATAACTGAGATAAGGACTTTTTCAATTTTTAGAATGCTAAGGACATATTCTGGAAATTTTCTGCCATAAGATTAGCTCAATAATTATCTGGTGTAGGTAAAAAAGGTTTTAAATTTTTTATGGATAATTCACCTCATAATTACAAAATAATGCTGCACCTAAAGTACTAAAAAACTGATTTGTTTGAGAAATATGTACTATTATTTAACATTATAACCAGTGGTGAGCTATGAATATTTTAAAAATGGGCTCGCATTTTTTCGACCCATTTTTTAGGCGCGTTTCGCTTTCAGCATAAGCGCCTATTAGCATTCTGTCCATCCGTCCGTATGTTCGTTCTTGGCTTCTACCAAACGGATTTCTATGAAATTTGATATTAAGAGCTGACAGTTAAAGACAATAAGAAAATTACAAAAATGAATCATGTAAGCCAATCAGGGGTACCACTTTACTAATGTCAAAAATTGAACTTTCCGTTGTATCTCGTAAATTTTTGGTCGAATTAAAATAATAGAGGAAATGCAGAAAAAATGAAATACTCTACTTGACTAGTTCTACAAGTTTATTTAAAAACTATTTTAATTTGACCAAAAATTTCCGAGATATAACGGAGTTCATTTTTTGTCACCAGCATAGTGGTACCCCTGATTGGCCTACGTGATTTATTTTTGTGATTTTTATTATTGTTTTTGACTGTCAGTCCTTAATATCAAATTTCATAAAAATCCGTAGGGTAGAAGCCGAGAACGAACATGTGGATGGACAGACAAACCGGAGCTAATAGGTGCTTATGCTGGAAGCAAAACGTGTATAACAAGATGGAAAAGTATACTCCATAAATGGAATACACAGAGATTTCAAAGGCGTTTTTAATTGGTAATACACATGAAAAGGTATCGAAAAGATAGGTTGATTCTTGGATTTTTATCCCCGAAACTATAAGTCGTAACTATCTGGTCTCTGGGACTATCTTGTAGTAAATGTTGTTCTTTATCCAAATGATTTTTTTAAATCTATACCTCACATGTAAGAGCATGGGAGAGAAATATATGGATTTTTAATTGTTTGCTGAGAGAACCGTCTTCGCGATCGATCTAAACAAAACATGCTATATCATTAATAAAGTCAGGCTCGACCTTGTGGAATTTGCTCATTATGAGATGTAATGAAACAACTTTGACACTTCCACACAATTTAATAGATGTAAACAAAATATGCGGTTTTGCACAGGATTTTCTATCTCTGAAACTATAACTCGTAAGTATGTGGTCTTGCGGAATTTCTTGTAATAAATGTTGTTCTCTATCCAAATAAATTTTTTACTCTGTACATTACAAATCATATAAGACCTAGGAGAGAAAAGTTTGGTATTTCATTGTTGCTTGAGGGATGCCATTTAATGAGATACGAGTATTAGTTTATTAAAGTAATTATGTAAAGTGGAAGTTTTAATTGATGGATTCAGTTCAAAATCACAATTGCCCAATAAATTTAAATAACGATCACTCGTACTTAATTTAATTAAAATCCGTCTAGCGGTTTAGGAGATGAAAGTTATGACTGACAGACGGGCCAGACGTGCCCATAAGGTGTTCTGCTGGTAAAGAACGCCTAATAAACGATAATTTTAACAATGAGCTTGCAAATTTAAAAAAAAATTAACAATGGGCTCTTGTGAGCCCAAGCGAGCCCACTACAGCCCACCACTGATTATAACCATCAATCCAATAAATATTTAGAGTAAACTATAATAAGTTTTATGGACTTGCTTGTGGGAATAACAAAGAATATTTCATTTTTGTTTGTTGAACATTTTTAATTAAATATATACATTTCAAAAGTTCACTGGTTGTATGCCAGCATCATAAAATTCCACATATATATATATATATATATATATATATATATATATATATATATATATATATATATATATATATATATAACAGTCTCCTGATTTGCATGTTTCAAATTTTTCATATGGGATTCTTAAATTGTGGTACAATTACTGGCATTGTAGCTTTCAGAAAATTATTTCTATTTTTTTAACAAAGTAAAAGGCTGTTATTATAAGCTTTTATAAAATGAGAGGATATCATTTTTATAATGAACATCTGGCTGTACCTATTTCTATATTTTGCATTATAATGGTTTCTTTGTTAAGGCCAATACTCATTATTATTAAATATTTTTGTATCATTCATCAACTATTTTTTTAAGGATGAGGCAAAAAATAAATGCATCAATTGTTGAGTTTGCAACCTCCCATAATAAAGTTATATTGACTTAGAATTTTGTATCTGGCATATCTGAAACATACCTTATAAATTTTTACTTAACAGATACTGGCTACAGCTGTTAGGTTCAAAATTGAAGATAATGATTGATTATTAGCATTTATGACTGAAATATTTTTAAGTATAACTTAGAATGGTGCTACATATTTGTTTATAATGAATGTATGTTTTTATGTACATTTTTGAAAAATTTTTATTTTAGATGGTGACTTAATCACAATATTTGATAGCTCAGATTTGGCTTTTGCTATACAGTACAGCCGTATTCTGAAGCTGTCAATCTTCGTAAATGGAGAAATTCCTTCTGCTAAAGTGCAAGGATTACCAATCTCGCAAGCAGTCCTAATAAGGAAGGAGTTGCAACACATCCGAGACAGGGTCAATCGCATCCTAGACACCATCGACCCAAAAGTTGACTTATCTTCGCCGAAAACAGAAGCTTCAGGTAGGAATTTTTCAAAGGATTTGGGGAAAGGATTTTTTTTAAATCTAATGTGGCAATAAATCCCTATTTGTAGTTCCTGAGCAAGGCAGCATCGCTTCACACACAGTCAACTCAAGGGAATTTGATCCACTGCAGGAGAATGTTCAAGGTACAGGAAATCAGGAGAGCAAAACTTCCCCTAAGGATGAATCCCGTGATGGTGAGGAAATTCTTATGAATAGCCAAAATTTTGGTTAAAATGGACAAATAGAAGTTTCATGCAGTGAAGATCATTTTAGGTAAAAGAAGACAAGCTTGACAATGGATATCTATTGAGTGAAAAATAATTATTTCTGGTACACTTATTTTCAGAGCGCAATCAAAAATTTATGTTGTGAATTTGGTTTAGATGACTTTTCATTCTATGAGGCAGTTTTCACCCACAATTAGGATTATTTTAATTGTCCAAGTCATGAAGAAAGATTGTTAGCATAAATTTTATTAAGTTGATTTGAGTTCATAGGCTTTCACTTAACTGTTGGAAGGCATTTAAAAGATTTTGTTATAGGCAATCGTGTTTTCACAGTGGAATGTTTTGTCTTGTTTGTGGAGTGTGCTTGGCCTTGTAAAAAATCTTGTAAGCAAAGCTTACAGTCAATAAGGAAATATTTAAGAGTTTTCACTGTTTTTATGACGAAGACATGAAAATATAATTAGAGCTAAGGTAATCTGATAACAAGTTAAAAAGCAAGTATAGATTGCTTCATAACAAGTGGATAACTAAGAAAACATTAACTTTGCCAAGATACATGTAGCAATGAATTAAATGTAATATTAAGTATTTTTATGAATTTTATATTAATTCCAGCTGTTTATTACAACATTATAATAATATTTGTGTATAAATCTTGGATCCATTAAATTCATTATTGTTTTGTCCACTTGATCCAAATAAGTTAGAGTAATTCCTACACATCAGTTTAATTGGTATTAATTCTTAAGCTTTTTACCCAAGGTAACAGTTGCCAGTGGAGATGCTACTTTTACTTCATGAAAGCTACCCTATGTGGAATAAGAGATGATAAAAATTGGATGTCATTCTCAGTAAATATTACCAAAATCCAGGAATAGAAATTTGGATTAATGAAATTCTTTTGTATCTTGGCAATAACCTCTAGGTCAAACTGCTGATGGCAATCGAACAACAGGAACTCCAGATAATGCTGCAAATGCTCGCCCAGCTGGTGTACCAGGAACTCCAACATCACATGCCATGTCCAATGTATCCCAGCCACAGGGGCCTTACCCTCAAGCACCATCTATGCAACAAGGAGCAGGAGGACCTTACCAAGACCCTAGGCCATCCATGCCTCCACAAATGCCAGCACAGATAACGCCATCATCTCAACAAGTATATCCACAACAGGATCCCTCTCATGTAGCAGGTAGGTGAAGAGGTGATGCAATCGTTATTTTAAAGTATATTTAGCTAAACAGTCAAGTAGTTTGATAAAGTTGTTCTTATCTGAGAAAAATACATGCACATTTTGGCTACAAGGCAGCCATCCTTTGGTGATTCAACATTTAAATATAACTGGTAAATCACTGCTGAGGATAGCTGCTTTCTAACATAAATGAGAATCTGGTTTTCTTAATTATCTATGGCTATTTCAGTTACCTTAATTATCGATAAAAATGCGAGTGAAAAGTTTTTATTGAAAACAGTCCAATTATAACCAGTAATGTTATTCATGAAAAATGTTGCTATGTTCACATCATTGAATTGGTTTAAGTAATCCGATTAAAGAGCCACTAATTTTACTTGGAATTTGAAATTTTTTCCTGTGAATGAAAAGTAGCGGGGGCTTTTTCTGGGCAGTTTTAGCCTTAATTTTATGCAAGTGGTGTGCTGATTTGCAAAATTACTCAAAAATAATACTTTAGAATCCATCTTATCATAGTGAAGTACACTGAGCCACTTCCATATTTTATTTATTTTGTAATTAATTTATGAAAACATTTCGATTTCAAAGAAATTAAATCATGTTGCCCTTTTCTCAAATTAAATTAATTTTTCATGATTAATGCATTATGGGAATCATTTGTACATGTTAAATATTTTATGCTGTAGGTTATCCAGGATATCAACAGCAGTATCCTACAATGTCCCCTTCAGATGGTAATCCTGCCCAATTTCCCAGCTATGGTGGATATTCAAACATGCAACAGCAAGCAGGGTAACTATATTTGTCATGAATGGGATCTCCTTCCTTATGATTGTGTATTTTTCAAAAAGAACATTTTCACTTTGCTTGCACATAGTTAATGAATGTTGCAGCAAATCACATTATGTCAGCAGTTTTCAACTTTAATGCATTCACGCCCCCCCCCCCCCCCATCAAGGCAGCCTATGATTAATTAATAAATTAATTTATTTATTGATTAGTAACTGATTTAGATCAAATCCAAAGTCCAACTCATAAATTGGAATTGTAAGTCATCGGTTAGACTGCAATCCTAAATGATTCGTAAAGTACATTTTGTAAGAATTTAATAATTTTAGTAACATACTAAAACAGTTATAAAAAATATTAAATATGTTTTTGTGACCACCCTGTAAACCTTTTTGGACCCTCAGATAGGGAACCTCTGCATTATATATTAATACAGTCAGGTTAATCAAGATATTTTTACATCTGTTGATTAATATTAGGACTGCATAAATATAATATTGTTATGCATGTGATAACAATTGTACAGGTGCTGAGTTGTGTCAGTACTCTGCAGTGATCACATTATATTAAAACCTCATTAACCCTCGAGTGCTCGCATATGGGTCGAATAGACCTGGACCAACTTTAAATGTTCATATCTTTTTACATAAACATTTGCCTACCTTCATTTTTCTAGTAGCTGAGTTTAAACATGTTAAATGCTTTCATGGGTCCCGAATCGAAAATTTAAAGATGTAGAAGAGCAAATAACTTGGAAGGGATGGACTAGGCATAATAGAAATTCGCATTCAATGGATAAAATTGTCAGAAATGATAGATTTCTACAAAAGGTTGTGTCGTTACAACTTGCAGAAATTACAACGTAGCCAGAAATTTTCATAGATGGTTATTTTTTATTCATTCATAAACATTGCAGGAATTAATGCTCGTGTCATTTTGCTATCCACCAACAAAATATAGATGTCGTAAGTTGTTTTTGAAAGATTTGGCAATCTCTTATTCAGCAGCACATTGATTGACGTAGTATAATTAGTACTCGATCTACTCCTCTTCGATATTCCTGTTGTGAATTTTCCAGCAAAATAGAGCAAGACTACTGAACGCCTATTGAGAAGCAAAAATGATCTCGATGTCAAATTTTTGTGACAAAAAGGACCACAAAACTATTAACAATTTGTTGTAACTGTGACAAACATATTTGCAATGAGCATTGTGGCAGCATTTGTGTCAACCGTTTTGATATAAGGAAAACTAAAATTTGGGATGAATATTTGGATAGGAAATCTTTGGTTTGAAATAAATATTTCCAAATAAATTGTTGATGAGTTATTTAAAATTAATTAAACTGTTTGTTATTTTGTATCGAGATTTTTAGGATTACTAATAGTTTTTAAAAATATTCTGGTCTTATAATCATTCTTTCTTAAGCTTTAAAATACATGGGCCATTTTGATCCAGTGCAAGTACATCACAATTGATAGCGTGAGTACTCGAGGGTTAAGGAAGGGTTGGCTGTATTTGAAATTTTGTTTTTTGTATGCAAAACATTCCTTAAAATAGATATTGGTGGTGGTGGCTTTCAATTTGTACCATTTGGTGGAGATATTGAGACCAAGGTCCTAAAGGGCAAGAAAGTAAAAAGCTCTTACTTTCTGTAATTGCCGTACAATTCAACAGGTTTAATGCACAGCAGAAGGTTGGTTATCATCCTAGGCCTACTCAACCAATGGCTGCCAATCAACCTATACCTCCGCCGCCTCAGCCAAGCCAGCAGATCCCACAACCCGGGCCCCCTCAAGGGTACTTGCCTCCCACTTCTAGTGCCGACTATCAGCCATCTCCTTCCTCAATGTACATGAAGCCTAATCGCTATGCCTCTCCTGGAGTACCGCCCATGGGTGGAAACCCATACAGCAAAAGTTCCACCCCGATGGGCTACATAAGGCCGACTCAAGCTTATCAATAGTTGAAATGAATGAAGTCCTTTATATAAAAATATACTTTATGCAGCTATATAAATTTTATTGTTCACTCACAAAGACATGCAAGATGAGGTAACTTGAGAAAATAATTTACAAATTTTGTTGAAGTATTTACTATATCTGCAATGATTTATGTAATATGTTTATGACATGCAAAAAAAATCTCTGCAAAGCCTCATTAACAACATCATCTGCTGCAAAAAATGAGATTTTAAAGTTATAGGTTAAGATGTGGTTTATGTATGTCTAATAGGTGCTACAAGATCATCGCATGTAAATGAAATGTACGTTTAGAAGAAAACATTCTATATTGACATTTTTTGAGCAAATGTATCTTACAATAAAAGGTTGAATATGAAATTTTTTAATTTAGTTGACCTCGGTAACCTACAGGGTAGTTGCACAGTCGATAATCACATCAACTATAACTTAAGTTTTTTCAAGCTTTTACATAGTACAAGCTTTATTTCACATACATCACAATATTCCTTCATTTTCTTGTCACTTTTCCTCTGTGGCTTGTGGAAAAGAAATTTTCTCGTATACTGATTTTGTTAGAGGAAGATGAGGAGCTACTGCACTGGGGTCTGTCAACATTTGAGGAGGGACCTGAAGTTAAAAAAAGCTCATTTAACACCCTAGGTTTTAATTGATGAAAAAAATAAAAAATTTACACAAGATTTACTTTAAAATTCGAATTAGTCATGGATCTAACACTTTACAATGCACCAATAGTCCATGTTAGCATATTAACCAACATTAATTATTCATACTTATACCATACTTATCCAAAATTATACAAATTTCATGTTTAAATGCCAGTGGTCATTTTAGATTATAAAATCACTGCTTGGGTCAATTTTTACTTTCTCCATACATAGTATAGGGGAAAGTATTGTTTTCATGAAAAAATCAATTTCGAGATTTCAATGGAAATACACATTTTGAGGTCCCAGAACAGTTTTGACCATTTTCTCGATGATGTCTGTATTTCACAGCTTTTTTGTTGGTGCTCAAATTCAAAAACTGTTAATCAGGTCAATGCAAAATTTTATATTTAACATTTTTATAAAAGTCAGAAGAACTGATCAGTTGTTAGTAAAAATCGGTCAGCCAGAAGTGGGCATTTACTCTTGTCACATCCGTTATTTTGAAATATTTACTATAGTATTATATGTAAAAATGTATTGGAATAAATGTAGGAAATTAAATTTTCTACAATCTTTGTTTGAAACATTTTTCCATATAATGCATTGTTTAAGAGATATCTTTAAAATTATATTTTTAGTTGCCACCACCACGCCACCTACCGACAACTATTGTTAACAATTGACAAATAATGGAATAAAAGTTGTAGGAAATTTAATTTTCTACAACATTTGTTTGAAACATTTTCCATATAATGCATTAAGTGATATCATATTTTTAGCTGCCATCACCATGCCACCTACCGACGACTATTGTTAACAATTGACGCTTAGTTACATCTTAGTAACCCTCCTTTTCTTTTCTTAATTGTTGGAGCTTTGTGGCTGTATCCAATATCAGAAGGCTATGGTTTGAGTTTATTTCTTTTTTTTGTAAAGTCTAAAATTTTCTTGCAGTTTCTTAAAATATTTATTATTATGTAACCTATTTGGAATTTTTAGAAATATTACAGTTATGGAGAAAGACGTGGTGGCCACATCCGATTTTTTTCAATGGGAGCTCTGACTTATTGGGCCCAATCCTGTCTGATGACTCATTATCTTTATCTATCATCTTCAAACTAATTGAACATCAATTTAATAAATATTTAAAATATAAAATAGATTTTCATTACATGATTGACACTCTTCAATAAAAGGAGTGTTTTTTAAACAAATATTATATTTCACGTGTATTATAATAGTCTATTAATTTCCATTAAAAGCACAAGATCAACACTAATGTAATACAGATCATATGTTCATATTTAAAGATATTGGGCTCATTTCCATGTTAGTCAATATTTTTCATTTCAAAAAACTGGAAAAATTCCCCCTTTTTCAGATTAAAAACAAATTTTTGCAGTCATTTGTCCCAGATTTGAGTCTTGTCCTGAAGAGGATCAACTTCATTCTGTAAGCTATGGAACTGAGCATGTCCTGAGTTCATATCTCAATTTTAACTATGCACTTTTAAAATGCAATTTTACCAAGTCCTACACCGATTTCCATTCCTTATTTACAGGGGATAGGATTGATAAAATGGGGTTAGAAAAACTTTCCTAATGAAATTTTTTTTAATTTTTCCCTAGGCTGTAAATTTTCCTGTAGGTTGTACCCAATGAACTACATATTATCATACCAAGTTTCAGATCTGTACCCCATCTTGAAGCACCTTCATGTCATCCTCATATGTAAGAAGTTATTTGAGAAAGGCTCAATCAGCACAAATGTCAGAGAATCATACAGCAAGGGTATGCAACCTACGGCTCACATGCTGCTTGCTAAATTACTTGCAATTAACACAAGCCGAGAAAAAGTTGCCCATTCCTGGTATAGACTAGACCAGTGGTGGCAAAACTTACCTACCATCGGAGTCGCATGCGATAATTTTCAGAAGTTTGAGAGCCACATGCCACACTCAGTGCTCATAAATTTACAAACTGTAAAACATAACCTGTATCTGAAGCAATTCAAATATAATGCATGGCTCTTAGGCATCCCAGATATGTCTCAAGTCACCTTATCACACATTATTGTGCTCTGTAGTGAAAAGCGTTGACATGCCACTGAATGGAAATTTAAAAGAGCTGCATACTATGTTATAAGAGCCGAATGCAGCTTGCGAGCCACAGTTTGGCCACCCTCTGGTCTAGACTCACCATTCATAGAAATTTGAAGGCTATTAAACTAGTATGACCATGAGTTCAGGTGTATTCGGGACAGCCATTTGTTTCAGCCCCTAAATCTAGATGCCAAAAGCCACCAGAAACTTGAAAATTTTTAAAGAAACGTCTCTGCCTCTTGCTTTTGCAAGAGTATCTTTCTTGTTCTCTATTGCTATAAGGAATTTCAGATCATATATATCCATCTGGTTAACCTTTTCCTGACCAATTATAAATGACCTCATTTCTGACCTTATTAAGTACTGAATTCTCTGCATCTTGGTCAAATCATAATATATCTTTCAATTATTATACTTAAATTATTTTACTTGGTCAATCCTCCAATATCACCACCATCCTCATCAGTAAGTTAAATGGCTTTTTTTTAGATTAAAAAAAAATATTTTTTCGTAAATAAGATAGTGTTTCTATTTATGTGTTATAACTAGCGTGGCTATAGCACTTATTATATGTTTATTATGCATTCTTCGCATGAATGAAGTAAACGCATATAGGGGAGGTCGTTTCCATCTCTCCACATGTTTCAACTCAGCAACCGCTTGCCCTATTTTGCTGAAATTTGGTATTGGGGAGTTATACTAAAATTTTTCAACCGATTTTGATATTGGTTAAAATTGGATGATAATTATGACCACTTTACATGAAGACCTACATGTCTTTTACAATGTACTTGTTTCAACTCGGGAATCGCAGGACGTACGTATTTTGATTAATTTTGGTATCGGGGAGTTTTACTAAAATTGGTCAACCGATTCCAATTTTGGTTACAATTGGACGATAATTATCACTTTACATGAAGACCTACATGTCTTTTACAACGTACGTTTCAACTGAAGAACCGCAGGATGTATTTTGATGAAATTTGATATTATACTAAAATTAAAATTTGTCGATCTCAAAGAATGCATTTGGAAACTCTGCATACTCCTACATGGAGTACACTCTACCATACTTGTTCTTATTGATCAAGAATGTTTGTCGCGGCTTACGTATGAATGATCCACCTAACTCCCTTTTTCCCATTAGCCTTATGCCTTAAGGTTGGAGATTTTGTACTTTTGTACTAGCAATTTCAAAGAATGTATACCCAGCCGAATATAAAATGCGACCCTTAAATAACAGATTAAAAACATTGATATTTACGAAAACATTTAATCTTACGGCATAGGTGATCACCAATTTGAATCAGCTGCTACATTGTTTACATATTGTCATTTATATTAGAAGATTTAAGATAATTATTTTTAATAGTTAATAAAAATTAAAATTTTAACTTTTGTTTTTATTACTGAATCTCAAAAATATAAACGATCTATTTGCAATTACAGAAACGAAGGATAAGTAGAAATACATACTGCCAATAGATGACAATACAGTATATGACTGATCTTTCTAAAATTAAACAAATGATTTAATAACCCAAAAATCGACATTGCTTTTGTTGGAAAAGGTTACATTTAGCTTTTAAAAACCATAAAATTCCTCTTATTCTTCATTCGAAGTTTTTTTAGTGAAAAGGTGGGGATCAACTTATACAGCGAATATGTCTAGTCGTGTATTTCCAATCCGAAAAATCGAGATCGACTTATACAGTAATCTAAAATTATATATTTGTAAGAAACTTGACAATATATTTAACACTTAGATCTATCCAATAACTGACCTTCAGAGCATGAATTCCTCCCTGTCGTGATGTGAATTCTCTCAGCAAAAAATTCGTTTCAAAATCATGATAAATCCTTGTGTCATTTAAACGTATCAGAACACCGTCAATCCGCAGAAAGTAGCGAAGTAGAATAAAAAATTCATTCGGCATAACTCTCTAAAATGTAAGACACATGTCAAGATACAGTATCTGAATTCACAAGAGAGAAGTAAAAAAAATTACCTAAAACAAATTACTTACAATTTTCACAGAACAAACAGCGCAACCATTATCATGTAATTCATCTTCAAATAGAGTGAGATCATGGTAAAACAAAATTGCTTTTTTAACTTTTAGCTTCTCCATATCTATTCTTTCATTCGTCGTTTCAATATTCCAGTCACCATTCAGCGTGCCTTTGTACTCTGTAGTGAACGTCCAATCAAATGGCTTTACCATTCGGCCTAAGTAACCTGAATCTTGTCTAAACAAAATGCAATAGCATCAAATCTCATGCCTGATATAATAAAAACAACAACAAAAAAACCATACCTGGATTCCTTCCATGCATCTGCGCAAGCTATTTCCAGATTCATTGGTCCATTACTCACTAGCATCAATGCATCAAGAGGATTAAAATTCAATTCACAACCATTTATATGACGCAACAATAAAACATTTTTTGGGAAGACCATATCTGGCAGCTGTGGTAGAGGCACTTTTCCACTATATCTAAAATAAATGTGAATGATAATAAACTTAATTAATACCCAACAAGTATACTAATACAAGCTAAATATGAACCAAATCTACTAAGGAAAAAGCAGAAATTGGCTGAGTCAGTGTATGCTAATGAATATAACAATGCATTCAATTCAATACCTCTACAAAAATAAAAAGAAATAAATAAGATTATTTTGACCAAAAAAATGGGACAAATACCAGATTGCAACTAAAATCTTGATAAAATTAAACATTTACTTTACACACTGTAATTGTTTTGCTACAATTTTTTAATTCTAATTGTGACAGCTAACACGAATTTCAGTATTTATAAATTATATTCCAGTTTTAACATATTGTAAGCAGATAAATTAATTGTAATCAATTATGAATAAAGTGTCTTATAAAAACCATAGCAGACTGTAATAATATTCGTGAGTATTTAACCTTAATGATCAAAAGCTGATACAAGCATCTCACTAATAAATACGTTAAGGATTGAAAGATATATATTAATAATAGGAAAATTTGAACCAAAGCAATTCTTCATATAATTTTTTTAAACCAATTTAAACAATATTTAACCAAATGTACAGTAAGCGAAAAAAGCGAAGGGCCAACACTATTGACATTAATTACTGCAGATTTTCTATATTTCATGCCACAAAATTCGGAGAAAATCAATATCACATTCTAGAAACCAGTGTTTTTCTAAGTGCGGTTCGCATCTGGTACTGGCTGGCTAGGTTTGTAAGGGAAATGTTAATACTTTCTGCAAAATCAGCTGAAAGGTTGCAAAAATAAGGAATGGAATGCTCCTACTTCCAATATTTTGGTAAATATTGCTTTTCATTTCTAGTTGACAAAAATTCATATCAAAACATTTTTTCTTCGAGTTTCCTTCCCTTCCATGAGTCATGAGACAAAAAGTTGAAGTTATAATCAATGCATTAAACAGCAAGCTAATTCACCAACTAACATTTCTAACTACGAACGCACTTGTATTACGAAATAATTGCCTTACATTATCGTTAAGCTCCCACTACTCGACCATTTTCCAAATAAATGCACTTGACAATGAACCTTACTGCTGCGCGTCTTTATCGCAGTAAGCAATTTTTCTACGCACAGTCCACTTTGGGCAACTGGTTATTGGTCTTGAATCATTTATTGTAGTGTGTTTACATTCCATATTTTTAATCAAAATATGATGCTTTAAAAATATCCAACTTACACACAAAATGCACACAAGTCACCACCCTTAGCATTGCATCCACCTTCTTTTGAACATTTTGAATGTAAAATATGGCTTTGTTCATATTTTACATTCCAAGGATGGAATGTGAAATCTTCAGAATTCACCGGCAATCTCTGTATATCAACATTACTTTTGGCATGTTCCATCATGCTTTCAAACTATTTACTTGCACTCTCGCAGATGTCGAACAATATTAGATACCAGGTAGCCCATGATGCTTCCACAGAATTACCAAACCTTTAGTGTTTAATTTATTGAAATACTTCTAATTTTCTGTTCTTTTTTCTTTTAACATACCAACCCAGATGGATTGGAAAAATACGTATGAATGAGAAATCAAAAACGATTGGGTCGTATTTTTAGCAATAAAAATACTAAATTTAAACAAATATATTGTATACAAATTTAAAACAGCACCAGGAATGAATTAGTCTTGATTATAGTAACAAGAATTTATGATATTTTGAGAAAACTAGCCAATTTTCTCTAGGCGTGGAAATTTCATTCATTACTTGTTGATTAACTTGAAAACCAATAAGTATTCACGTCAAACCTGGAGATGTGGCGCCTCTATTCATGTACAAGCTATTGGTACTGCAATTTAGCACATTCGAGGAGAAATGAAAGTTGTCGGATTTGCCAAGTTTTTCCAAAGTTTCTTCCGTCGAAGAAAGTAAAATTGCAAATGTCATGTAATTTATCATTATCTCATTTGTGCTGATGCGAGTTTTCTGGTTTGAGTATACCTACTTAGCGCCAATATTAAGTAAAAGCTAGCTGTTTCGAAATCATTGATGATTATCGCCAAATGTCAAAAATAGAATGCTTTCGTCGTTTCTTGTCTTTGCAGAATTTTTCTTATATTAAGTTTGTGATGTGTTCCCCGTTATTTTATTGGAACTGTATCGTGCTGCTCACTTTATTGATCTTTGGTTTTCATTTTACAAAATAATGGAAATATAGACAATTTTATGTGTATATGTACATACATATCGCTTACATCCAAACTACTACTCAAAGGAGAAATGGTACTTTGGTATTAACGGGGCAGCCTTTGCGCAGGGCCCCCGAAATATGGAATTACAAGGCGCTGGAAGTGGCGGGATTTGGAATTACGTGCAGCATGCACTACTCCATTGGATCTGGTCGGAACTCGGTTGGGTCAAAGAAGGGAAATTTGAACATGAAGGAACATTGTACTCGGCCCCATCGGGTTTGGTAAGTTAGGTGAAGTGTTGTTGGTTCCTTCTCACGTTCTCCCCTTCGGGTTGGGTAACTTTCATCTAAAGGTTGTCCCGTTAATACCCAAGTACCAAAATTTCATTTATACAGGTTGCCTTAGTCTTATTTTTGAGTTATTTATAGATATGTCGTTTGCTAATTGTTAAGCCTTTTTAACCACTTTTAAAAATATCTTTTAATAATTTTCTCTCGAAAAATTCAACTATCGGAAACAATCGATGATTTAGAAAACTTTCGATGGTTCTCGATAGTGAAAACTATCGATAGTTCTCCACCACTATTGCCCGCCGTTTCTGCTTGAAACAACGTAGATCAATGTTGAAAAGAATAAAACGCTATTATTATGTCGTTTAAAGTTTTAACAATCACATCTTCAAATAAGCCGCAGTCGTTGGATGGTTTAAAAGCGTTTAACAGAGAGCTACTTGTTCTATGGCATAATAGAAATGCGCTGTTTTGTAAGGTGACTTCCCATTTGGAGGATAACCTTCGTGTCTTTGGGGTAGGTCCGGCTGAATATTGACTTCGTAATTGTTGCAGTCTGAGAGCGACATACATTACGTTTAATCATAATTTCTTTGTTGTCACTTAAATAGTTTTCACAAAAAAATCATGCCTCGCTATTTAAGGGTTGTTCACCATTTTATATTTTTAAAGTGCATATATTTGCTTGTTATTTCTTATTATTCACGTAATTCATCAGCCATACATTCCCATGACACTAAGTAGACAAATGCAATTGTTTCCGAAATCTAAAGCCTTGACCCATGGGAATACATTTTTTGGTTATGCAATTGGGAATACAATGTTACCAGGGAGTTTTAAAAACAAGAATACTGCTAGAGTCTAAAAATGTTTGAACAATTTAATTTTACAAATAAGCAGGTAAAGGGACATTTTATGCTGATAAATGAATAGCCCAAACGTAGGAAGGCACATCAAGTTAGTAAAGTGGTTGTTTTTTGTTTCACTACGCTACCTCACTAGTTAGGAATATTGTTTGAATTTGGAGTTCTTATTATGATAAGTAATTTTTTATTTTGCTTGAATTTATATTGTTTTAAAATTACAACTGCTATTGTGTTGGCTTTATAGAACCATTGAACTTAAAAAGAAGAGTAAGTGTTGTTACATCTTTCACCAGTGTATTACACAGTTAATGGTTTCAGGTGTCACTTGGTGGAATTTCTTCAAATTTTAGAAATAAAGAAACTTATTTAGTAATAGTAATATACTTTTACTTTACTTTCACTCCTTTCCTCCAATGATTGCTCGTGCCACCGTCCCTTTCATTATCCTCCCCCAACTTACCCTCCCCCACCCATCCATTGTACCTATTACTATAAATTGGTACTGGCTTTGAGTTGACTTCATCTGATAATGTTGCATTGCAACAAAACCTAGGTTGTATATAATAAAAGTTTGTGGAATTTCCAAATAAGAATTTCTACAAAGTATATTACAAGTTTCAATGAAATATATAAGTTATTACTCAATGAGTTAAATTAGTTAAAAGTGTTGATGGTAAGCATTTTAAATGATAAGAAAAAGTTCGAGTTTTGGGTATATTTAATCTGAATTTAAATACATTATAACAGAAGTGATCAAGTGAATTGAATAGTTCAATGAAAATTTGTGTCTCTGGATTGCATGTTGGGATCATTGCCTCTAACATCTCAGAAATTAAATTCATCTAGCCAGTATCTGAAACATTCAGTTAATACTGGAAACACTATTATTGTCAGTAATATCGTGGTTATGAGCCAGTTTCTGATGTGCTCGAAATTTATGCTATTAATTATTTTGAAATGGTGCTTACACAGTAAACTCGGAAAGTTCAGTCAGTTTTTGGTGATAGGTATGAATTCTTTAAAATTCAACCATCACCTTATGGACTTATAATAAAAAATATATTAATTGTACTATAATTAAATGATTTATTTATCTTATATTTCTCAAGCAGTTGCATATATAATCATTTAATGGTAGTTTTATTGATTTATATTTTGCACTTGCACTAGATGTGGATTTGTGTAGCAGATTAACAAACTAACAGAATTTCAGATTTATAGATGTATCTTGTATTTATTTTAAATCTATAACATGATAATTGAATTTTGTGAATTGCAAAGGAAAATGTTTTTTTGGTACTTATCCATTAACTGGGCCCACGGATGCTAGCACTGTCGAGGACGTGAAAGTGGCGAGAAACAGAAATACAACGTCATATCTACATAATATGGGAATTGCGCACTAAGGAAAGATGGCACTTTGCTTTAGGGGATTCCTTATCCTCCTGGGTTGGGTTGGTTTCCTGTACACATTGACTTTGTTCCCACCCATGGACTGAGTTAGGTAGTACACGTTGACTTTCTTCCCACCCACAGCTTGGATTGTGCATGAGTTCATCAATTCGTTTCTTCAGTATTTGTCCACTGCCGCCTACAGTAGTAGTTCCATTTCTCGCTCCTCAACGGCGCTAGTATCTGTGGGCCCGGTTAATAGAGAAGCACCATATTTTCTCTTGTAAATTTTGATGGTATAGTCAGAGCCCAATTTAGTGTCACTTTGTCCATCACTGACATTGGAGCTAAAGGTGGTATGGAGGTAAATTGAAGTATGTATTCATAAGATGGAAGTTATGTTCATAATTACTAATGGTTGGCACTTAATAGGAAGGTGCTAAATCGGCATCTGGCTGTACCATTTACATTAGAAATTTCTGTAGTTTTGTTCTATTTTTTTAATTTATATTCATTGATAGTTTCAGATATTTGGTGAATTTTTAAAAATATATAAAGATAATAATTGGAGATATATAAATCTGGTGTTAATTAGGCAAGCATGGTGTGTACCCCAGTGTAAAATCAACAAATTTCATTAATGAAATATTTTACTTTGTTACAGATATTTTTTTAAATATTAAACCAAATAATATATATGTACAAATTTTCTTGTGTGTGCACATTATGAGTAATAACTTTGTTCATATATTTTAATTTTAGTCATTTAATTTATTGCCTATGATTCAATTTAAACTGTTGGATAACCAATGAAAATTGAAAGCATGCAATTTAAAACTCTTGTATAATATTTTATATATCCTTAAATATAATATTTAATGATTTCTCAACAAATAAATGTTTTATTTTGCATTTTAGGGAAAATATTAATAACTACATATAACAATTTTCTTGCAGATTTTAAGTTTACCTTGTGGAATTAGAGATGTAATTCTAGTTCAGAAGAGTATAATATGCTTAGTTGAAAATGGGCATGTTTACATTGTAGATCTTAACGAGGATATGTGGAGGTTGGTATTATTTTATCTTCATTTTTTTATTTACTGCGAAGATGGATGTTTTTTTAATAAAATCACTTACAGGAAATGTGAACATGTTTTGAAACATAGAGAGTTCACCTTTACAAAGGATGTGATGCATATAAGTACCACCACAGATGGTTTTGTAACTCTCAGGAAAAATGGAGAGTTGATAGTTTTTAAACTGATGTATACAGAGCTTGGAGAAAGCAATATCAGCCATTATGTGACCAAGATCATTCCATCCAATGGCTCTTCTGTAAGGCTCTTAATTTTTTATTGCTTTTCATTAATACTTTTTGTCTAAATTTATATTGAATTTTCATACATTAATTGCAGGAAAAGGCATGCAATCACAGATACATCACAGTATTCAGATCTTGCAATTTTCTTCCAAAACTAGCATCTCTGTTATTTAGAGAAACAGCCCTCCTTGATTGTGATATTTTATTCATTGCTTTAGAGGATGGAAATGTGTATTGGATACCTATTTTAATTAGCTCATCCGATAATGACTTCAATTTAATGTACTCATCTACTACACCTGTCAAGAGGATTGTTTGTTTTACAGGTTAGTGTTTATAACAATTTTACCTAACTTGTATCTTACTGCAATACATTAATTCTATTATATGAAACATGCCATCTCAATTATGTAAGTTGAGGAATGTTTGAATTAGCTTTGTGGTAAAGATTAATAGATGAGGGTAACATAGGACTTAATAGGATTGTTGGCAAGTGTTAATATTTTCTAAATGATTCCTCACTATAATAAAATTTAAACATGATTCTAGTGTCATTATGCTGCACTTGTATCATTGTGTCATTTTATAAGCCCCATCATTAACTATTAGAATGTAGCCTTTAATTTTATCAAATTTCATAATGTCATTGCTGGAGGATTCTCTTTCTTGCTATTGAAGTATAAGCTGCATAATTAATTTCAAATTTGCAAAGATTGAGTGTAGTTGTGGTCAGCAATTGTCTTGGTTGAAAGTTCTTGGATTTATTTGTTCCAAATTTCATTGTAACTTTTAATAATTACTTATGCTGAAATTTTCAATCAGATTTAAGGAACACAAGCATATAGATAGAAAAAGGCCATATCAAAAGAATAACACCACGTGTTATAGTAAAATCATTTATTTAATGTTTTTAAATCTATAGTTTACTACCACATTGCAAACTTTTATAACAATTTACTGCTTCAACATAATGTTGAAATTACAGTTTTACAATAAATGTAAAATAAAAAATGTTCACCGAAAGTATATTTTCACATTGTTTTAGAACAGAGGTCTCCAGACTTTTTCACAAGTGGGCCACTTGGTAGATAAATTCTATGCTCCTGGGTCAGACTACCAAGGCCGAAAAAGTTTTTAAAAAAATATATGCTCCCAATATACAAATTTTCATATTAAAAAGTGGTATAGTGAAATGTATAAATTATGATTTTCTGGAAAATTTTCTGCTATGTCTGGTGTAGCTTTCATTGTTTTCACCGGACATGAATCTAAATCAGACAAATGGAGGACAACTAGTTTATGAAGTGAAAAATATTCAAAATCTTATGCCTGTAGTGGAAATTACACAGAAATAAAAGCAAGTAATAATAGAACAAACATAAATTGTAATAAATTTAATTTACTGTAATAAATTTACAATAAAAAAGAAAATACAGTTGAATATGAAATACATATAATGAGACCTGTGCTACTGTTTTTTGTCAGCTAATGTTTTTCAAATTGAGTCTCAAATTTTGTATTGCTGATCATTAGAATCGATTACAACTTTTCATCAAACGGGAGATCGGTATTTCGACTTAACAAATTTCATTCTGGAAAATGTCTTTTGACAATTGTACAAATTCTGAATAAAAAATTGATGTGGCCACCACATGACTTTCTCTAATACTGTAATATTTCTAAAAATTCCAAATAGGTTAAATGATAAATATTTTAAGGAACTGCGAGAAAATTTTAAAAACTTGACAAAGAACTGAAATAAACTCAAACCGTATCCTTCTGATATTGGATATAGCCACCAAGCTCCAAGAAATAAGAAAATAAAAAGGAGCGTTACTATGGTAAGACCCAAGTGTAGTTTCCAATAGTTGCCAGTAGGTGGTGGCAGCTAAAAAATTTGTTTTTAAAATATCTCTTAATGCATTATATGAGAAAATGTTTTGAACAAACCTTGTAGAAAATGAAATTTCCTACAACTTTTATTCCTATACATTTTATATTCATCAAATATTAAAGCAAATATAAAAATTGGATAAGTGAGAAGAGTAAACACCCACTTCCAGTTGACCAATTTTTTACCAAAAACTAATCAGATCTTGTCCCTTTAACAAAAATGTCACACATAAAATTTTGTGTTGATCTGATTAATAATTTTTGAGTTAAGAGTACCCACAAAATTCCAGTCACAGACATCATCGAAAAAATAGTCAAAATGTTTTCAGGGGACCTTAAAACATGTATTTCCGTTGAAATCTCGAATTCGATTTTTTCATTAAAAAAATACTTGTTCTATACTTTATACATAAAGAAAGTAAAAATGTTCAAGACTCATTGCAGGCTCGCAGACCTTATGTAGAAGAGCCCTGTTTTAGAAGATTGTAATCTTTTCACAAATACTTATCATAATAACAGGACTAGAATTGGATTTTTGTATTGTCAACATTTTGGATTACAGATGTAATGAAAAATTATTACAGATATTTTATGCATCTTTATTGCCTTATCAAATATATCTTCTATTTTTTGCTACATTTTACAGCCCACAAATAACTTCATTGTTAATTCTAAAAAATATAATTTATTTTTCAGGTGACGAAATAAAAAAATACAATAAAATTGTCATACTATCTTCAAATGGCTCCATTGCAGTAATGAGGTGTGGCATCATGGATACACAGTTGAAGTGCGATGTTGTTTATTTTCCTGGTTTGGTCGAAAGCTTCTGTTTAGTTCAACAAAATAATACCTTTCATTCTGATGGTCTAAATCTTTGGTATAGTGCCTTGGTGGTCCCGGAAATAGAAGAGATCAAGTTTGTTACTCGACTAATGCCAATTAAAGGGGTTATTGCTTTGACTGCTGTAACAGATGGAGAGTATGCTTTAGCAGGTTCTAGACATGGTATTTTATATAAAATTGACTGTTCAAGTGCATGCAAAAGTGGATTAGGAGAAAGTGAAAAATACGATAAACGATATGAAACAGTTGAACAAGAGAGCAAATCGATACTTTCGGAATTGCAGCATACTGCACACGAACTATCATCTCTCAGGGAAATACTGGCTACAGAGAACAAAGCACTGCATGAGATTTCTATTGCAGCAAGGGGAGGTCTCTTAAAGGATATGCTCAAAATAAAAGTGGAAGCAGATGATGACTTTCCACATGCCAACAAAAACACTTTTAAAGTGAAAGTGTCAAACAAGTCTCCACAGGAATTTTCAAAGGATTTTTGGTCATTTCGTGTATCTGTAAAGATTGATAAACAGAGCATCAATTTTGTAGAAAAGCTGGAAAATCCTTTTAAGCCAAATGGTACATTGGTTTTTGTCATTCCAATTGAAAGCTGTAAGTTTACATTACCTATAACTGTTGACTGTTCAATTGTATTAGTTATTCCTGTTGGTAACCTGAATGATAGCAAAAACAAAAAATCCCGGTTTCTCGAGATTCCTCTTCAAAGAAATTTACTGGGTATAACTCATTTCCTTTCGCCTGTTTCAGAAGAAAGCTTAATAAATATTCATGAGCCTCAAGTCAATAGAGAGGAATCTTGGAAAAAGTTGTTGAAGAGATTTAGATCTTCACAAGATCATGAGCCTAATAGTTTAGGCTCACATCACTTGCATTGCTATTCTTTTAAGCTTCCTGAAATTACAAGTTGGGCTACATTTATTGAGGAAATGGTAAGAAACTCACAACATCGATTTCACACTAGTTTTAAGGATGTTCAAATGATTAAGTTTAGGGTTAGATACTCGATTGTAATTTTCACATACCATTCCGAAAATCATACTGTTGATGCTGTTACGTCAAACAAAGAAATCTTAAATTCTATAAAAGACTTCATCATTCAAACATTTTTATTAGTTCGAGAGCTGGTAGGTGATGATGTCATATGCATATGCCTGGATGAAACTGATCTTGTGAAGGTTCAAAATTTAAAGTTAGTTTTGGAACTGGAGAATGCTACAGAAACATCAATTAAAAATTTAAAATGCTTCAAAAGAGGAATTAGGGAATTTGTAAATACTCGTTTACCTTCCTGACAAAAAATGCTAAAAATCTACATTAAATTTTTTTTATAAATACAGTTCTGTAAATATTCATATTGTGCTTTATTTTTGTCATCATTCTGTAAAAGAAAAAATGAACTTTAAAATTTGGAATGGAGTAAAAATGATAAGGATTGCTAGATTTCAAATGTGATAATGCTGTGAGGCTTATCGGTGCAGTAATATCCTGTTCAAATTCAGGGTTGGTCTTCACTTGGGGCCTACTAGCAGGATCCTCTCTCTATATTTTTTGTTAAATATGTTTGTCATACAACTAAAAAGTGAACTAAGGGATGCTAAATTCACCAATAGATGACACATAACCCTCTATTAAATGAGTATATTTTAGTCATAGTAAATACACTGTTATTACCATATCTAGAATTTAATTTAAAAATGTATTAATTTAGCCACCTTTATCACTCAATGTTTACATCCAGTAGGTGGGAGATGTGCTTGTATGGTATTTCATAGAGACAACAAATTGAAATTACTAGTGGGAATTTTGACTTCATGTTACCTCTGGGGATCATAGGAGTTGCCATGCCAAGTTTGGTCAAATAGTGTGCGAGTTAGTAGACAGACAAACACAATTTGGCCTTTATATATATAGATTAAGATTACAAGACATTTGATAGAATGATATTTTTAGAAACAATTTTACCTTAGGTGTAAATTAAAATATTAATAATTATATTAATAAAAATTTTAATGTCGGAATGATTCACCTATTACTTTTATATATTACTAGTTGATAGATTATTTTTTGAAGATTTAGATACAATAAAAAACAGCTACGTGTTTAAGTTTAGAGATAGGTATTCATTTATTCTTCTAGGTAAAAATATCACAGGATGTATAAGCACTTTTCAAACTACTTATAGTTTGGGAATAATTTTGAAACGAGAAAAAAGTCTGCTATGACCGGGAATCGAACCCGGGTCTTCCACTTGCCGGGCGGATATTCTCCCTCTGAACTATCGTAGCAGAACACTTTCTCTCGTTTCTGAACACAGATGTTTCCTGGGACATCCGTGTTCAGAAACGAGAGAAAGTGTTCTGCTACGATAGTTCAGAGGGAGAATATCCGCCCGGCAAGTGAAAGACCCGGGTTCGATTCCCGGTCATAGCAGACTTTTTTCTCGTTTCAAAATTATTCCCACCTTTACAGCTTATGCCTGTCTGCATAGGATCTTCGGATCATATTATTCCATCAACTTATAGTTTATAAATAAAATAAATATATGTATATTTTTCAATGCACTGCCTTTGAAGCCTCCAGGGGTCCAGGTTGTGTAAATAAATCAATGAATTGGATGCTTTGATAGGTAATTGGGGCAGTAATTTTTAAATTATAGTGGAGTACCAACAAATGGATGCATCCAAGGTTTGTAATACCCATATGTAAAAATATGAAAACCTTGTTTCAATGTGGGGATGTCATGAAAATCTGTTCATCTTTGAAAGGGTGCCGCGCCTACAAAGTTTGGGAAGAAGAAGACCAGCCCTGTTTGAATATTTTCTTTTATTGCTATCTGCTGTGTTCAAATAGAAAATGCACTGTAGCTGGTTTAGCAAGCCGAGTTTTTTCAGAAACTCAAACATGATACTCAGGAAGTTGCTCTTTTAACATGTTAAATGAAGAACAAATTTTCCATTTGGTGCACAGCTCAGGAAATTTCGGTTTTTCATCCATCTCATTTTTGCCCCCATATCTTGTTTATTGACAATCTATATTTTACTGCTGTTGTTATTTACAAATTTTGTAAATGTAATATGTTTTTTAATTTTTCATGCAAACTTGAACGTTTTTTTTATTTCATCATATATGATGTGAGGCAGCATTGGCACAGAAGAGCAGTCTCCAACTCTGTGAAATCTTTTTTATGATGGTGAAGGCTAAGGACTCACGAGGAAATGTAAATATTGGAAAAGATAAGAAATTGATAAGATGGAACTCTGTATCAGTTCTCTAAGAGTTACTTTAGTACTTGGCTGTCAAATGTGCTCTGTCCAATTATATTCTTGCCTTATTGATTCTCTTTATTTTATGGCACTGTGATGGCATTATTGTAGGCAGAAGACAGTTCACAATAACGTTCAAAACATTTCTTCATGAGATGTAAAAATTTTGAGCTGCAAATTGGAAAGGACTAAATGAATATATGGTTGATAAGGAAGGATGTCAGCAGAAAATGTTAACCTGAAAAGACCATCCATGCAGATTTTTAGGCGATATGAGTAAGGAATTGTTGGACAGTAGGAAAAAAGTATGTATTCTCCTAAGGCTAGCAAATCATCTGTGGCAAGTAAAATAAGAATGGAGTCGAGGTATACATGTTCATTTTACAGTGTCCCACTGCACATGATAATGCTAGCGATATCCCATCAAGATGAAATGTTAATGCCTTTGGTGAGCATATATTCAAAATGTCCTCAATAATATTAAAAAGGTATGACATTGTTTTATAAAACAGCTACCTTTAACATATTGAAAATTTAAAGTGTAGAAAATAAGAGGTACAGGAGATTCAAATGCTCTTAAGCAACATGTTAGTGTACCTGATATACCAAAATAATAATAATTAGTAAGTGTCCAAACAACAAATTTCAAAAATCAACCCAGAAGTTTGTGAAGCAATCACATCTTTAATGAAAGAACACATGAAAGTAAATTCTTTTTATTTTATATTATTAAGAACATTTACAATACATGTATAAGTGAAAAATTATGACAAAATTAATCAAATTTGCCAATCACAAGGGGAAGAAAACATTGGGAATATTGTCATCTTTGGGATTAGAAGTAGAATGCAAGAGCAATGGCTCGTTTTTGGCACATATAGAGGAATGGTATAAATGGACTTTCGGGAGCAGGAGTCGAGTTGTTGGTGACCAATGGTGGTGTGTTTTAGGATTGCAAATGTATGGGAGAAGGGTTGTACCATGGTTATACTTACTAATTTCTGCTTCGAAAAGAATTTTGTGAATATTTAATTTTTCAGTTGCCCTAGCAAGTGGATATTCTATCTTTTGTAACTGAACAGCTATAAGTTCTCCGAAAATGTCACATTCGTCCCTACTTGCAGCTTGTTTCTTTTCCCTTGATTCTTTTATACATTTTGATTGGTGTTTGAGTGATATTGGTTTATTTGACTATCATGTTGAAATGGTAATTTCCCAAGATCAGAATATTAGTATTTGTCATTATTTATTGATTGCCATATGAATAGGTGTTACAGAATTTGATAATATCCTTTTCCCGAGTAGAACATCCTGGGCTTTATCACATAATTCCTCAACCTCAGATAGGCTTTTCTCTGAATTTATGACTAGAACAGGAGGCATAGGATGTTGAACTGTCTGGTTTACAAGCCATGCTTCATAAGCTTCATGAAGTTTCTTCATGTAATCAAAAGGCACTTTGGATTTTTCCTCAGATCTTCCTCTATTGAGCATCCTTTGGTATGCAACTTCCGGAGAGCACTGTAGATAAACTTGAAAAAGCCACAGAAATGCATTAGTTTATTATAAATAGCTGTGTGGAATATATCCAAAATGCTAAGTGCTTATCTAGCTAATATATTAAAGTCTCTTTTTCATGGAGTTAAAAGAGTGCCAATAAGTATCATGTGGATTCATATGGTCTTAAAATATTTTCATAGGGAAACTCTGAAAATTGTAAATGTTACTCTTTAGTATTTCATTTAGGGCAGTGGTTCCCAAACTAGGTGGCACGACACACTGAGACATCGCAGCTGATTTTTAGAGGTACCATGTAAAAATTAGTTAAGTATATAAGTATAATTCAATGATTTGGATATGTTTATAGGTAATTAGGGCACTAAATTTTCCTGAAATAAAGTGATTGTGGTGTTGTACCAATGAATGGATATGTCCAGAGATTGTAATACAAGAATGTAAAAACTTGATTTTGAGGCTGGGGTACCGTAAAATTCTGTTTAGCTTAGAAAGGGTGCCACGCCTAAAAAGGTTTGGGAACCACTGATTTAGGGGCTCAAAAAACAACAAATTTGGATGAAATGTGATCAGCTTTTAATCAGATCAGTTAAAATTTATCATAGACTATTGCCATTTAATAGATTAATTATAGCCTTACTTACCAATTAAATCCAGAGATATGTCCATGTTTGAGGAAATCCAATCATACCATTTACATAGAACAACATATTCAGGATCTGAAAGCAATTTATCTTGGTGGGATGCCTCTGTAAAAACATATCTGCAAAGACAGGACATAATGGTGTCGCTATTAGTTGAGAAATCTTCGCAGTTCATTAATTTTATTGTGACTCAACAAGTCAAAGTTTATTTTGATATTCACTAGATGTTTTTTACAGGTACAGGTATTTACAGGTAGTGGAGGTATTTGAAAAGATATTGCATTAACAGTATTTCTATTATAATTTACTTGATCAGGTGTGACTTCGTGGAAGTGTTTAATATGCTGTGGAAAAGTATTTGTGTTTCATTATGAATAGTATTTCTATTGATAAACAATTCCTCGATGCAGACATGCTCTTTAGTTGTCCTTTATTTGCCACTTCATTTTAATATTTAGTCACCATAAATTCAAAGAAGGATTAGATAAAAATTTCAAAGTAAGAAATATTTTTTCATAAAAACAACAAAATACTATACAATAAAGGGTAAAACAAATTTAAATTCCATGAAGATTATAATTTCCTATTTTCCTTTAAGAGCAGTGGTTCCCAACTTGGGTGCCATGGCACACTGGGATGCCACAGCTGATTTATAGAGGTGCCACGATAAAACTAGTTGTGTAAATAAATCAATCATTTGGATGTGTTTACAGGTAACTAGGGCATTCATTTTATCTCTAATAAATTGTTTATGGTGTGATACCAACAAATGGATATGTTCAAAGGTTTTAATACTTGTTTGTGAAAATATAAAAACATTGCTTGAAGGTTGGGCTTCCGCAAAACTCTGTTTATCTTTGAAAGGGTGCCGTGCCTACAAAAAGGTTGGGAACCACTGCTTCAGAGCATAGAAATTGCCCAAAAGCATGCTTAGGAGAATCATTTAATACTACTAATAGGACCATTGAAATTTGACTCTTACCAAGTTGGGGACCAAGTTGGCAGGCTGCTGGGGGTATCGAAGAGACAGAAAACATGCACACAAAAAAAAACACGTAAGCTTTACAGGCATGCCTTCTTCAACGATGGAGATAGAATATCAGAAAGTGACACACTGGGCAGGGAATGACAGGGTGATGTGAGAAGGTTGATGATTGGAGGAGGCGGGGAGTGGGAAGGGTGGATAGCCAATAAGGAGGGAATGTGGTAAGGTAAAGCGTGAATAGCTAAAATATAACTAAGGAGACATTGTAAGGGGGCTAATAGGGTTAGCGGGGGTTGAGGCCAGGTGGGGAGAAAGAGTCAAGAATATGTATATGAGGTAGTTCCCAATGTTGGAGAAGGGGGGCAGGAGTGTCATTGGGTAAGGTGCAAATAACCTTTACATTGTAGCAACTATTGAAGAGGACATTGTGGGCATTGGCATGTAATGCAACTGGGAAGGGGCATCTGAGAATAACGCTATTCTGGTGACCGTTCATACGGATGTTTAACGGATTGCTGGTGAGGCCTACGTAAAATGCAGGACATAGGGTGCAGGTGAGGAGGTAAATGACATTACGGGTGGTGCAGTTGCTTCTAGAGGTGATGGGGTAGGTGATGTTGGGAGAGGGACTCGAGAAAGAAGATGAGGGTAGGCGGATAGGGCAAGTAAGGCAGCGAGGTTTGACACAGGGGTGAGACCCTAAGGCAAGAGGTGTGGTAGAAGTGGGAAGTTCCTTCATCCACAAGATATTTCCCAAATTGGGGGGCCGGCGGAAGGAGAGGAGCGGGGATTGGCAAAAAGATTGGTAAAGAGGAACTGGTGGGAGGAAGAGGTAAGAATTGGGTGGGCAGCATGGAGGATTATCTTGAGGACTTCATGGATTGGATACCAGGAAGGAAAAGTGTCATTAGAGGGAGTGGAGGGGTTGATGCAAGGATAGTGGGTGTGTGATGATGGGATCTATTGGTGGTAGGCATCATCGCCCTATATATATATAAAAGATAATAGTTTTAATTTTCCACGAAATTAAGGCATCTATCCGGAATGTCTTAATTCTCTGGCAATCGGTTTGCGTCAAAGTTTTAGAATTTAAGTTTCATGGCTCAGAGTTTCAGCAATAACTAGAATCATCCTTAAGACAATAGCCTATATGTTACACTAAAATTTATGTAAAAATTAGGATATTTTGTGTGTTAGAATTATGGTGACATCATCCATGCCTTTTAGTATGTTTCCAGATAAAAAAATTAATTTAAAAACTATCACGTCATCATATGTAGGTATATGCTGTTGACTGAATTCAAATGGATTATAATGCAGTCTTAAGCATTAAATCAATGCTCAAAGTATAGAAAATCAATTCCCATTGAAAGGCATTGGAGTCATTACTAGGGTAGTTAACATTTTTCATTGTTGAAGACCAAAAAAATTTCATAATTTTAAATGAAAATAAAATTTTTGTGCAAATTCAGCATGGACTTCAATTCTGTCTCCAAGAAAAATAAACTTCATTCTTTCATCCACAGTACGGTGCATGTCCCAACTTTGTATCTTAATCCTAAATAATTTAAAAAAGCAATTTTATAAAGCTCAGTGCCATTTTCAATGCTTTTCTTACAGGTATTTAAAATTGGACTTGGGGTCGAAAACATTCCTTAATATAATGTTTTCTGAAATTTTGGATTTTTTCCAGAGTTCATACCCAATGACCTATCTCAACTATTCAGCTTTGTAGCACTTCTAGAAGTACCTTAGGTTTTATATCGTATATCTTATACAAGCGGCAATAAAAAAGTTCCCGGACTTGCAACATGGCACAACACTCGTTTCTGCCACATAGCTGCGCAACTTAGGATGCGTAGTATACTTCATTGTGAAGTTGTCTCCCAAGTTTGAAGATGTTAAAAAGCTGCATTTTATTTTTACGTGTTTTTATTTGTGTTAGTGTCAAGTGTTTCGGTTATTTTCTCAGCATGTAAAAATGACTTCTTTGAAAGAACAACGCGTTTGTGTGAAATTTTGTGACAAACTTGGGAAGTCAGCATCTGAGACCCTTGCAGTGCTTAATCAAGCATTTGGTGAGGAAGGAAACGTTGAGAAACACTGGCCTATGGCATTGTCCTCTGGGACTCTTCTACCCAACTAAATGATGTTTTCAAGATTCAGAAAAAGATCAGGTCAATGTGCAATGTACCCTTCAGAGCACATTGCCGACCCCTTTTTAAAAAATTAGGACTCTTGACTGTTCCTTCTATCTATGTTTATAATGCTGTGCTGTATGTGAGACAAAACGTCTGAGTATGAGAAAAATAGCAATTTCTCTGATTACAACACAAAAAGAATGATCTCAATATTACAAAACAAAACTTAAAAATTTGCTCCCAAGGACCAAAAGCAAGATGTCTTAAATTTTATATTGCTCTGCTTGCTACAATCAAAGGAGTAAACACATTTCAATCATTCAAGAAGCATGTTCATGAGTTCCTAGTGACTAAATGTCTTTATAATATTAGTGATTTAATATCTGTTATTTGAGATGCTTCTGTATTCTTCTCTTCTTTTTAAGATTTATTTTGATGCATTATTTGTAATCTTTCTGGACAAATAAACTTATTATTATATGCAGTGCCCTTCTGATGGCAGGATATGAAACTAGCACAGGATATAACTGCTCAGGCTGCAACATACTCCAACTCGCTCCCCCGTGTTGGGTAAGTTAGTTCAAGAGTTTTGGTTTCTTCCCATGTTCACTGCCCCGCTCTCCCAAGGGGGGTAGCACAGTGAACGTGGTAAGAAACCAAAAACACTTTAACTAACTTACCCAACCCGGTCGTAGTCATATCCTGCACGCTTATTCTTTTTTCTGCAGCTAACCTCCATGCAGTTCAATAACTCACCACTTCATTCCGTTAGGGCACCAGGGCACTGCATATATTAATCTGGGTGGGTGGCAGATAACAGACAAGACCCCAAAATTTTGATAACTTGAAGTTTCATTTGTACTCCATAGAGATTTAAGTTATAATGATTGACTGAATTAGGTTTCTTCTTCAATTTGGGCTGAATTAAGCTGGCTTCTTTTTTAAATGTTCTTAAAAGACAAAGTGAATTGTGTGTTAAAAAGATATAGACAGCATACCCCACACCATGTCTCAAAAAATACGACAAGTAAACACTAGTGTATCTGACAAGCAGTTACTTTGCATGCAGTTGGAACAAATTTAAATTACAATTCTAGATACTATTTTCTTACCGATTATTTTGTAATGATCTTTCAATAAATTGCACATCAAATGGTTGCTTTTCTGTTTGCAGCTTCAGCCTGCAAAGCTGAACATAACTCTCAAACAAAAAATTTCTTCCAGATAAATCACTATATAGCAGCTTAAGTAAGTTATGATTGGAGACATTACGCCAAATATCTACAGGTTCCTGCAGAGAGACTCGGATGAGTATGTGATCATAGTCATTAGTTTTTTTGACATAGAACTTGTGGAATAGCATTATATAACTACAGTTAGTAGCTAAAAATGTTGATCACTATAAAATTAAAAATTATTTTTATTAATTCCGTAATAATTAAATTTAAAAAAATATAATTCAATAAATTTTACAGCAATAACGTATGAGTTTCTTTAGTAATCGTACTTGACTAGAAAATTAATTCATATTCAATAGATTAAAGATCAGTAATAACTAGGCATCCTTTATCGATTATATAATCTCAAAGTACTGCTACTGACATATGCATATATCAATCCACCTTTTCATAAAAAAGTTCTCATCCGTTTAAAAATAGCGATTTAAAGTATACAAAAATAAGACGAGTTTTTTACCATGTAATATTTGCAAGTCCCATCACGTAACTTTGCAGAAGAACATGTTCGTCGTTATCACATTACCTATATGTTTAAGTTTTGGTTGATTATCCGTAATGATTTACATAAATTTTAGATCGGAAATTTTGAAATCCAAATATATTGCGCTTTAAACTCACGGTTTTATTAAACCTACCTCAATTGTGATTGTACCAGGATATCGCTTGAAAATATTCAAAATAGTCGACTTTCCACTGGCAATGTTTCCATCGACTGAAACGCGGAATTGCTTATGGCCACCATCCTATAAGACAAAGGAACAGTCATTAGATCTAGTTTTTCAATCGCTGTACAATATAAAATCAAAAATAATTATTTCGGATACATTTGGTTTCTAATTATCACATGGAACAACTTCTCGCTACCTAACAAGGCATAATTAAAACTTACAGCGGTAGAATAAATTTCATTATTAAACATATTAAATGTCCTACTTATGTTCCAAAATTTACTCTGAATTCCATGGCAATTGCACCTCAGATTCAGAGCAGACATTACTTCATTTTTCCCACCAGTCGCCCGTAACTCAACTGCGTTAGTCGAGCCGTGATATTTTACCAGGCATACTACCAACATTTAAATAGAAACATTTTCGTACAATAACAGTATTAACGTGAGAATCAACGAAGTATTATAATTTTGAAAATGAATCCATGTATTTACGGTCAAAAACAAGTACGAAAATAATTATAAACTAAAGGCTCAACTCTGCCAACCTACTATACTTATACAACTAATACTTGGCCTGAAGAATATGCGTATTTTCGCAGTTAAAATTTTTTCAGCTTGATCGAAACGTATTTCAATAGTATTTTGAAAAATTTCTGTCGAAAAAACGTGCATTCATCAAATACTCAGCAATAAAAATACCAAGTACCATCATTACTTGTCGCAGCTGCCTCCCTTAGCTATCCTAGTGCAATACCTATTGCATAATTAGCAAGTGCGTTGGTCAACAACAGTTCCGTGGTTAAGACTTGTGTCCGCTGACAATAAATCTTCCGCAAGTCGACTTGCATTGACTTGCTGTAGTGTAAACAGATCTCTGCAAGTATAGTTATGAAATTTTTCTTTACTTTGGGAAGTTTTAGACAATCGTGTCAACACATTTTTATAGACTTGTCAAGACAGCTTGTACTTTTTCGATTTGTTGGTAGTTGCTTGCAGAAGTACTTGCATCATACCAGCTCATTCAGTTACCAGACCAATTAAAGTTTACTTTTCTCTTTCGCTGCATTTCTTTATTAATTCATAGAATTGCAGTTTTATTAATTAAACTGCGAAAGTGTTGCCCCACCTCTTGTCAGCCCTATTTTTTAAAAGTAGTACCGTATTAGCCCGAATATAAGTATAATTTAAAAGTTTTTTAAAAATCTGGAAAAAAACAAAAATACCGTGAAAATTTTGTTTCGCCTTTAAATGATTAATAAACATTAATAATATCATGCGCTGTATTTAGGATAATCTCCCGCTTATTAGGCTCACGCCAACTTTTTACATCCATTTCCGTATTCTTCTTCAGTCATCGAAAATAGGGTTGCCAACAGTTCATCTTTCGGATGGACAGTCCACCTTTCACAAGATTTGTCCAGTGTTCATCCCTAACCTCGGGATGTACGCGATTTGTCCATCTTTCCGTAAATTTTACCATTTACTAGTAATTTTTTGTATATATATTAATATGAATAATAATAAATATATTTTGGTAACACTATGTGGGCGGTCACATTGGCTCCGACTTCGTCAAAATCATCGTTCGGCCGGATACGACCGAACCCGCCCGAAAATTTCAACTGTGTATCTATGAAAGCGGTCACAGTGCATCCGTTTCGTTCAGCCAAGGAATATGCCAGAATTCGGACGTGTTCAAATCGGCTTGATTTCTTCGGCCGATTCTTCCGAATTATCAATTTGCATAACCAGGTAAAAGATAAACAAAGCGTCGATGGCGAGAAATGATACTGCCACGGCGAAAAGCGGGACTTCCAAGATAAAAAAGCGGACACATGCAACTATTTATTTGAACGATATTAACCAAATCCAACCAAATAAATACCCAACCCGAGTGGCATGGGAGGTTGTTGTGCCGTAGATGAGAAATACTTAAAGGAAAACCAACCAACCAGATGAAAAATATATTGTGGAAAGTACTACATTTATTCCATTATGAATAACCAACTAATTAACCAATCCGGCGGGCCGAGGAGGTTGTTGTCTTAGTAGTACCGTTTCTCGAAAGGGCTTTGTTTACATTTCACCCCGTCATACAAACAGTACCTACCTCAAAAGTTTTTGGCGGTTCTGGCGAATCCGGTACAATGTGACCACGTAATTCTGCCGAATATTTCGACCGAATACGGTGCAATTCGGACGAACGCCAATTCTGCCGAACCGGAGCCAATGCGACCATAGCCTAAATCTGAACACAACTTAGTTGGCAAGCAAAGAGTTCGTGGTCGTGAGTTCATTTCCCAGTCCATACATTGACTTTAAAAAATTTTCGTTTTCACGACTTTGGTACAGCTGACTTGTCAGTGTGATTAAAAAAAGATTTCGGATATATCTCCAGCAGTGTAAAGTTATTATTTGTAAACGATGTTTTAGAATTTTTCAAAACAGCTATTCTATAGAATTAAAATGTAATCCCACTACCGTTATTGATGTTTTTCCGATTATATTGGAGTTAAAAAAAAACTATTATAAAATCGCTTGGACGAGTTCTTTGGATATACTATTCATCAAAAATTTCAAAAAGGTCTAGAGGAACAGGAAAAAAATATAATGAAAGCAGATTTTTAAAAAAATCTTTAAATCTGCGCTGAATTATTTAAATGGTTCCATTTCAACAAAAACGAAATTATGGGAATCCTTTCAAGTTCTCGTTAAAAAAAGCATATTTTCCCCAATTTATGAAGATTTTGTGGAAGTAAAGTAAAGCAAATTTAAATATGAATTAACTGTTTGAAGAAATTACAACAATAAAAACAAGTTTTGATGAAATTTCAAAAACAAGATTTTATTGAAGCAGTAAAAAATGACACATTATCCTTAAATCTATAAATTTTGAATTTGAAAATATTTTCTGTCATTTCTTACATTATGAGCATACGTAGTAGGTAGCTTACTGTGAGAGGATTTTCAGTATCATGGGTACAAAGTGGTGGGATGAACAGAACTGATGCTCTATAAAATTCATCGAAGATGAGTTGTTAGTCTTTTTTAATTTTTCAGAAAATTGTACTGAATTTGTAAATTTGATAAAAATTTTCAAACATTTCTTAAATCTATTAAAGGAGAAAAAATATTCTAACAACATTTGCTTTTAAAGAAAAAATAAATAAACCGTACTTGTTTATTGAAGTTTTCAGTATGATATATGCTATTCACCAGCTTTTTGTTCATATATTTTTCATTTTAATTCTTTATTTACTTATGTTATGGACCAAATGATTTTTTTTAACCCCTTCATTGCTTGAAGTTGTAGCAGCTTCCGAGTCATCATGATTGTCCAAGCTTGCTTTAAACTTGTTTTGTGGAATTTTTAAACTCTCTTGCCACTTCCAATGCCTTCAACTTTATCACTTCACGAGTGATGGGAAAACAATCACCTCGCATTTCTAAAACGAAATCGAAAACACGATTCTCAACTTCGAATCTTCCATTTTATGGCCCCCTAAATGCCCTTCTTGTTGAATTAGCACACTTGTAATTGTCTAAATTATTACTTCATAGTAAGCAAGCTTTAGATGTGATAATATGTGACATGTACTAATAATAAATAATAATGGAAGTGTAGATATAAGTGATCAAAGTATATGAGTAGTAAAACAATTTGTAAACAATGAATGTGATAAATACATATTGGTAGTAAGGTACAAATGACTGAATTACAAGATATAATAAAACAAATTACAAAAAATAAACAGAAAAATTAAATAAAGTCAATAAATTTGAGTGATATTGAGCTTAATTGTGCTGATAGTCGCACTAAAAGTACTTAAGATCTTGCACTAACCCCTTGGCCAAATATTGCACATAAGGATCTTTCGTTTAAAAACTCTAGGAGTATGAATGACATTGTTGATGAAATCAGGAACTTCATTTACTAGCATAGTCATTCTTGGAATTGGTCCATAATAAGTATAATTAGTTGAATAAAATTCTCTGCTAAACAATTGTTTTGACCTTGTGTGGGTGGCAGGATTTATTCGAGAAGGACAGGGCAATCAATACTATCGTTAATAATTTTATTAAAAAATACTAAGTCGAAGCATTCACGCCTGAGGTATAGTGGTTCAAGATGCAACATATTCATAATGTCTGAGTAGAGAATATTGTCATAAGTATAACCTAGCCTAATTGCAAGTAGTCTTACAAAGCACCTTCGGACACATTCTATTTTTTCGGAGAATGACTTACTATAAGGGGACCAGACAACACATGCATATTCAAGAATTGATTGGACAAGAGTACAATAAAGTAGCCTTAAAATGTAGGCATTGGAAAAGTCTTCAGAAAATCTGGTGATGATGCCCAGGACCTTAAGAGATTTGTTCACCACAGAGTTGATATGCTGGTTGGCCTATCAAATATGATGGGTATGCATGAATTAAGTAATAAGTTAAAATTGAAATAAAAATTAATTAAACCAACTTTTATATGCACTAAAAAGTAAACAATAAATATAAAATTTACATAATTGAGTGTTCCAGAGAGCAAAAATAGATTTGGGTGAATAGAAATTGTATGATAAAAAAGTGCATTACACTATACAGTTCTTATACACACAAAATTATTTTTAATTTATGGAACATTTAATTTTGTTCCTCTATGTATCTCTCCTTCTTTCTTTCTTCCTCTCTCTCGTATTAAAGCAATCAATGCATGCATTCCTTATGCATATAGTATAAGGATTAAGGTGACAATACAATCTCAGGGTTTAACACTGACATGGTCGGCAAGGCAACATAGTACGCTCAACTAGTCCTTTTTCTTCTACAATACTTTTTGCCACGTACATAATGATTTTGATTGATACAGCAACACCAAACTTCCTCTGCTGTACTATCCATCACTTCCTTTTTTAGTTGTGGCAATTTAAGACCGACCTTACAAAGACTATGTTTCTCTTATCCCATCAGTTTCAGATTTTCCTCGTTTTCTCCATTCACAAATAATTTTTTTTCTGTGAAAGGTGGACCGAAATGATGTGCTGCTATCCGGTATCAATGCGATTTTTGCATATTGAATCGCCAGAAGCTTATAGCTAATAGTGTAGACATATCTTGACACTTTTGTAGCCATTGTGATCTCAATACACGTAACGTTATTTATCCTAGATACGTATAAAATTTTTTGCATCTACACGAATTCTTCTTTTCCATGGCATTAATCACGCAATTCAACAGGCTCATTAGGAACTAAAACATCGCAAACGCGCCGAAATTAGGTATTAAAGAATAATAATGAAAATGCGTCCTCGGAATTCATGTTGCATAAGGCATTACTGTATATATTAACAAATTTTTCACTATTATTAATAATGTATATTTTATTGTTGTTGCGACGAAGGACTGCCAATTATTCCATTTCGGGGATGAGTGTGCTTGTTAGTGTCAGTATTGAGAAGAGTAATAATCGTACCTTCGGCATATAAGACGCAGGCTGATTTTGAGGGTAATTTTTCTGGGGGAAAAAGTGCGTTTTATATGTCGATAAATACGGTAGATTGGATCTTTGGATCTGTAAAAGGTTATTATTGAACATTTATTTATGTTTAAGAACGTCACATTTTTTATTGCACCAGTCCTGAATTTCATCTAAAGCCAATAGACTTAATTTTACCGTTGGCATACGACCATCAAGATAGAGAGCCACTGATGTAAAGGTCCATTGATCCCAAGAATTTCCAATTTAACTATAGTCTATGTCAGATGACTTGGCGAGTCTGATTTCAGCCGTATTTGGGACTGCTAATATGTCACCGCTGCTAAGAGGTGGGGTAGTGCCTCCAAGCAGAAAGCTCAAGCTAGATGTTGCCAACTCTACACCGGAACATACGTACCATTTGGCAGGCATTTAAAGGGAATTCACGAATGTGGCAACACCGCACACTCAGACACGATGTTACCTCTCGGGAGACTTGATGGAGAGTGAGCTTTCGAATGCTTAGGCTCCCCCTCCTTCTTTCCTATTGGTTTGCTAAGTGTCTCGCACCCATTCACTTTCTCTTCTATCTCCCCCTCACTCGCCAAGTCATTTGAAATAGAGTATAGTAAATGTGAATGACTGACTGTATCGAACACTTTCATAAGTCTGTATAGACTATATCCACATGGTGTCCAATTTGAAAGGAATTTAAAATGTGATTTAAGATTACAATCAGGTTAGATGATGGTGAACAGTTGGGGATGAACTTAGCACAAGGTTCTCAAACCCCTTAATGAGGGATGATTGTATTACAATTGGCTGATAATATTTTACATCACTCTTGTCACCTGATTTAAAGGTCAGTATGATGAAACTTTCCTTCAAAATATTAGGAAAAAAGTCACGAGCAAGAGAATTATTGAATAATCTATGAAGAGGATAGGCTAAAATGGAGCTACAATGTTTCAAAACAGATGCTGGTAACAATTGGGACCAGAATTTTTACTCGTGTTCAATGACACCAATGTCTTCCTAACATCAACAATTGTGACCTCAGGTAGAAATGCATTAAATGGTTAGCTGGATAACTAGGTGGAGCTGTTGAAGTAGTGGTATATACATTAGAGCAGGGGTCCCCAAACCATGGGCCGCGGGCCATATCCAGCCCATGCAGCGATTTGATCTGGCTTGCCTTATCAGCAACAGTATTCATTAGATATCATTTATGATAACTACACAACATTTTACGAGTACTTGGGTGAATTCTACTTTTAATATAAGCGAATTACATATTACAGAATCGAAAAAACTCTCAAAACTTGTTCGTTGAAATTTTCATACAGCCCGATGAGCCATTTGAAATGCCATATGTGGCCCGCACAGTGAATCATGAAGCCTCATTTGGCCCTTTCATTAAAAAGTTTGGTGATCCCTGCATTAGAGAAATGTTCAGCAAAGAGATTAGAAATACCTTGAGCAGTATTACCATGTGACTAGTTCAGAAACATTGAGTCAGGTAGAACATTCTGATTCCTTAAAGCATTTACATATTTCCAAAAGTGGTTAACATTGAAGGAGAATGTGGACTCCATATTGTTGGCCACATGATAGCAGTTTTGAGATAATTTTTTGCATAAGGAACATACACATGAGAACTCGGCACAATCACTTGTACAAAAAGATTGTTTGTATACTCTATGCAATTGTTTTTTTTAAATCACCATGGATTTCAATTCTTCAGAAAACCAACAAGGAAATTTAAATTTTGAAAGTTTTTTGAGGGAATATTGTTTCTAATGATTGAATGTAGCACATCACGAAACTGAGAAAAAGCCGCATTTATATCTAAGTTGGAAATGAATGAATCCCAATCAATATTTCTCAGAACCTCAAAAACAGAATTGAGATCAATATTTTTATAATCACAATAGGAACCTGACTCAACCAAAATTTCAATTTGACTCATATTGATACTTACGGTAATAGCAGGATGGTAATTCTCAGCAGGAAGTAAACTGCTGACCACTTTATGCACTTCAATGTGTTGACTAGAGCTAAGGAAACGATGAAGCAATTCGTTACAATGGTTCACTAAATTGTTTATTTGGTAAAGTTCTAAGTATTAAGGTGACCAGATATTTTTTTCCAAAAGGGAGGACAGATCCCGTTTTTTTACAAAATGTAAAGACAAAGGGAGGGAAAAGAAAGGAGAAAGGAAGGACACATTTCATGACAGAAAAACTGTTTATATGCTATCTTTCATATCTTTTCAAACAAACTAAAGGTTGTAAAAGAACATACATTACAATAGTCTCATGACATGAAATTTTTTGTTTTAAAAAAATACTGCAAGCTTTCAAGAAAAATAATAATTTTAGATACCCTTTTTCACAGTGAAACACTAAAATTACATAATGACAAATCGTATTGAACGAATTTCAATTTCAGAAGTTCAAAGGTGAATTGCACAAATTTTAAACGTAAGTGTTCATTAATTATGTGTGTTTTACATATTCGAGAAAAATAAACCCCAACATGGAAAAGTTTAAACGAAGTTCAAAAGCAATTAAAATTGAAAATAATAGATTCAATCCTACAAATTGTTATTTATTCTAAATTATATCCTGATTGCTTGAAAATTATTTTATATAAGCCAATATTTATTGAAAATATATTTATTCAAAATATATATTTACTGAAACATATCTTTTCTCTACAGGCTGAAATATATAGTATGTTTTTTAAAATGAAGTGTTTTCATTCTAATAATGACATGATTGTTTTGTATTGAAATATTTGTCATTTCTGTAAATTTTTTTCAAAAAATCGTCATTTTTATTTAACATTTCTGAGAATCGCTCGCAGCTATAATCCATGTTAACTTTTATCATTATGATTAAGGTCAATGTTTCCAAAGAAAGACTGCTCTTTACACAGTCCCACACATCATTAATTATCGAGAATACACGCTCTACACTTGCATTTGTCCCAGGTAAACATAAAGCTATTTCAACCAATATCTTTAAATTAATAAAAGGAAGATATTCAGTTTTTTTTTAAACTGAAATATTTCCTCCCATCTTTTGTAGACTTCTATTTTATTTTCAGACCATTCTGAAAACTTATTAGCTGAGCAGTGCTCATTTAGTCTCCGAACCTCATCAAACAGTATTGTCATCAATCTTTATGAGACACTTGATTTGCAAATTTCACCGATTCTACCACTTTTTCCCACTCGATCGATTTTCTTAATAAAGTCCACTGAAAAAAATTAATTCATCCAGAAATTTTGTCCATTTGATCAAATAATCAAGGCAATTTCTATAAAATAGTTGAACCTCGTCCGTGAATGCCCCTCTAACTGTTGGATTATTCTCTTCTAGTTTTTTCAATAAATTATCTGCATTTACTGGTAAACATTTCATATTTAATCTGGATTCCAATTGATCATTAAAACTGTAAAGAATTGACATTACTTCAGCTGCACATATTTTGTTCTTTTTAATTTGCTCTATATTCGACTGAAACAATGTTGCCTTACTATGCATGATATGCAGAGTAATTTCATCTAATGGATTTTCAAAAAAATCTTTTAGAAGTTTGGGACATTTATCTAAACTTAAAAAATGTAAGCTTAATGGTTCAAATAATTGAGTAACACGTTCAATGGCAGGTGTTAAAGCCAACCACCTGGTTTTTGAGTAACCTAATAATTTCTTATGCTCAACTGAAGCGACCTCACAAAATTTAGTTTGACTCTTTACTCTCACAGTGAAACGATGAAAATGTAAGTATACTTGTGGAAGGATTACTTCTATATCTATAGCCAGTTGACTTGAGAATACACAAATACACCAATTAAAAGAACGCGTGGCTTGAGTAAAAGGAAGGACAATAGTAGAGAAATGTTCAAAAAGGAGGGCATGGAAGGACAAAAGGTTTAGGGAGGACAGCGATTGAAAAAGAAGGACTGTCCTTCCAAAAGGAGGACGTATGGTCACCTTATAAGTATGAGATAGTTTCAACCAGAATATTAGCAGGAGTTTAAATTTCATTTGGATATGAAGGTAAACCATAACACCAGTCCAATTCAGGAAGGTTATAGTCGCCTACAATCAATATGGCATACATTTGCATTGTGTGTTATCAGCAAAGGCGTCGATTCAATTAGAAATTCTCTCTTCCTTACACATTTAGTTGAAATATTGAGAAATAAGAGGATGATGGACTACTTAGAAAAACATTTTTCTCATTCTTGCAAAAAAAGTATATTTTTTATTTATTTCCATTCTGTACACCGTAGTCTCCAAATTTCATTTTCAACACTAAAGTATTTAGGGTGTAATTCCCTTCCTAGAGAAGAAGTCAAATATCTTTCAAATTATGCGAGATAAAAATTACTTTGTAATAACCACCAAGTATATCGTCGATCGCTCGATACTATGATACTATCGCCGCCAATTCATTACCTTACAACGATACGATTGTTGTGTTTTTTATTGAGTGAGACGTTTAAAGAAATGTAAATGGCAGGAGAATTTAAATTTTAATTTTATTCAGGTGCTAATTATGTCTTGCAAATTCACTCCAGGAAATTGTAAGCTTTCTCCACTTTCTGAATGTTTTACCGCGTAACTACCTATTCGTTGTAATGTGTGTCAATATACTAGAGTATCTTAGTTTTTATGTTATTTTGACATTAAAATAGAAAGATTTATTATTGATATGCCGCTTGTATCATAAATTATAAAACCGAATAAGAAAATCTAATCTAATCTAACTTCATTGATAAATACGGTTACTGTATTTATTTTACGATTTCCTTTACAGGAATATTTCCTTTGGGAATGATTATGTAGACATTGACAAACGTAAATTGATTGGTTTAAGATGGCTAATTTTGATCAACTCTCTATTGTACAAAACAAATTAGTTTCTGGGGAACAGGTCACTGCAGTATCCTTTTTACTCCAGTTTCTTCAATTTTGTTCACTTAATCTAATAAATATATTAAATCCTTTTAATATGTAAATGGATTTTTAGTGTATGTTTAGCGTATCTATACGTGCTATTAGAACAGAAATGATGGTTAAATATATTCTTAACATTTTGGGTCCATGAAGCAAGTTTGCTGCAGGAATTTGTTCGTGCTCCCCGAGTTTTGGCGTTGGCTGAGCACCAAAGTAATCATGCCTTTTTTGTATTCATCAGTTCTCGCTTTCCTGTCCAGTTATTCTCCGATTTGACCCTTGAAAGGGTCATTCCCATAGATTCTGATTTCAGATGTGAATTGGGTGAGTTCTTTCAGCGTCCTCTCAATTCAAACATGAAAATTGATGTATAAATGTTACTCATGAACAATATTTTTATAGACACAGGAGCTCAACATCAAGTTGCAACAGATGTTTTTGTTAATATTTCATCCAGAAAACTAAAGCTTTTATTTGAGATGCCTTCTGGAAGCAGAACAGGAGAATTTGTTAGTGAAGTTTTTCGAGCAATTGAAGGTAAGCTTACAATAAGATAATTATGTTGCAAATGTTGACATTGCATCTATACCATGAATATCGATAAGTATAGTTACTTCATTATGTTCTTACTTTCTTTATGTATAAATCTTTGAGAGAAATTCTACTTTTGTGTATACACATACGTATGAATGTTTGTTTTTCTCAGTTTCAACAAAGAGACGTGGTCCACCTCCCGAATTCAAATGGCTTCATAAATATATACCCCCTAGTAATCGAAATAGTGGAAACTTTAAGATGGAGGGTTCAGTTGTTGATCCTGTGACAAAGTCTCCCAGTGGACAACCTGGTGATGCCGATGAATTTTTAACGAAGGTCTATGGAGTGGAAACAGTGAGTTGGAAATTTACACTCTCCTTATCATTAGATTAGATTTATTTGGTCCAAGGATTTTCATACAAAAAATATAGGACATGTCCAAAATAGGATAAAATTTTAAATGATACAAAAAAGAGAAAAGAAAACAATCACTGGGCACATACAATACATTTTGAATACCATAACCTAAACCATAACAATTTATATTAGCAAAATAATCTGAAACTAGAATCCACTTAACAGCCAATTAGTTTACAATTGAAGCATTCTTTAATCGCATAGAAATAGTTTTGAATGAGCAATTTATGTACAGCTTTTTTAAATGTGTTCATATTGTTGATGGAGCTGATATTATGTGAGAGTTTATTGTAACATCTAATAGCCATGTTGTAAGGTCCTTCGTGGTCAATTTTCAACCTACAATGCAATGGATGAATTAAATTACGTCTTCTTGTGGAGTAGTTGTGGACGTCAGAGTTGACTAAATAGATATCCCAATTCTTTCTTACAAATATCACCAACTGAAGGATAAACACACATGGAACTGGAAGAATATTTAACTTTTGAAACAATGGTTTGCAGTGGGATCGAGCTGTTGCTACAGATATATATCTTATGGCCCTTTTCTGTATACGTAGAACTTCATTTATATGAGCTCTGGAGCCCCAAAAAATAATGTCATACATAATCCTGGAGTGAAAAAGTGCGTAATAAAATGTTATTAAAGTTTGCCTGTTGACCGCTTCGGTTAACTGCCCCAAAATGAAACATATAGAACTCAGTTTATTATTTAAATGACTAATGTGTTTTTTCCAATTGAGCTGATAATTGAGGTGAAGGCCAAGGAATTTGATGTGGATAGATTTCTCATTCAATATCAGCAGTAAGCTTTCAATGGCTGGTTGTCTACTACTCGTGAATTTTATTGCAACTGATTTTTTGATGTTCAGATTGAGCTGGTTGGTTAAACACCAATTTTCCATGAGCTTAAGGGATACATTTGCCTTCTCGATAAGTGTGACGCTGGAATTTTCAGCAGTAATAAATGTAGTGTCATCGGCATATATGATTGAATCAATTCCTTGCGAGCAGATTTGAGGTAAATCATTAATAAATATGAGAAAGAGCAATGGACCGAGTGGCATTTATGTTATAGGAATCAGTAAAGTACAGAAGCCTATTTCTTAATGTATTTACTTTTGAGAAATCTATATTAAAATCCCCACCTAAAATAACTAACCTGTTCTCATTTCGATTTACCAGTTCAAACACATTATCTAGCTTATTTAGAAAAGTAGAAAAACACCCAATGGGTGAGTGATAAACACACAGTATTATCACACATTTGTTATCGATTTTGAATTTTATACTAACCACTTCGAAATCTTTCTCCTGACTAAAATTTATGATCTTATATATCTGGAAACATTTTGTAGGCATTCATTGAATTGAAGTAATTTTATCTTTTAGTGTTTTAATCTTAATGAAAAATTTACAGAGCTATAGTGAATTCATTATAGCCAACTGCTGTAAATGAAAGGCTACTTGCTAAACATCAATAAACACTTCTTGCTCAATAAATGAATAATGAAATCTTATTGGATTAAGTAATTGAAATTATCACTATAGGCGTAGGTTAACCATGATTATGGTCTATTTATTTATTGTAAATCTGTATTTGCTAAAGATCATTGATTGATCTTGTTTCATTCTTGTAACATTTTAATGTGATTTATAAATATATTTTAGTTCGTATTATATGTTATAATCCAAAATTCCAATCACATTTCGCCATGAAAATTTTCATGTATCAAAATACATAAATATTCAATATGTACTGTATGCCTGATTCTCTGAACTCGGGTATTTCAATCTCTTTCAGCTTTATGACTTGGAGAGCCCTGATATAGCAGTTCCGAGACAAAGTATTGCCAAAGGAGCCACACCAATTGCTGCTCGTGAAACGGTCATTCGTCACCAAATGACAATGAAAGAGGATGACTACACCTACACACAGGTTTTCAGGTGTGTCATTAAGTGGAACTGTAGATTTTTAGTTACTTATTGATTAACCCTTTGAGTGCCAGGCAACTTTCTTGTAGCTATGCTGAAATTGCCAGGCGATTTTTGTCGAATTTACAGCAGTGTAGGAAAAAAATTACATCTCCCTCAATTTTAAAGGTATCTTCTTGAAAGTTTTACAGAACATTCAGTACATATAGTTCTCTATCTAGAACAAAGGAATTAAGGACTTGATATCATACTACTATTGTAAAAGGATTTTTTAACATTAAAATTACCTTTTTAGGCAAACAAAATTAAAGTTTGAAATTAGAAATGTTTTTTAAAAAATTACTGAACTCACATATTTGTCATATTTCTTGAAGTCCCAGTATGTTCTTTGGCCACACAAAAAAATCACTTTCTTAGGATTTGAGGTTTTTGAAAAATAAAATGTTTTATACAACACTAACACACATAATTTATACACACTTGTTCCTCTACATTCTAACGTTTGTGCTTACATTTTAATTTATACTAATTACCGATATTCAATAGTTCTCCTATCGGATTCTAATGCTAATTTTTTCATTATTATAGATATCATTATCACGTTTCTCATTGTCAACAACACTTTCACTATCTGAACTTTGAGTTAGAACTGCAATACGACATCTATGACAAACAATAATGTCACTATTGATGCTTTCTGTATCTAAAATTGTGAAACGAGGTTCACAACTTGTAAGAGTTTGTATTTCATTGCCAGAATCAACATAATCATCATCGTCACCAAGAGTATTTATATAATCCACTATATCTTCATAATTATCATACATTTCCGTTTAGGTTGATGCCATTTTAATTATTACGGGTTGCAAAAACTAGGTCAAGTTCAAAAACTCATAAAATCAAAACAAAACTAATGAGACGAAAACTAGCAGCAGGCTCAGAAACTACACTCTTTCCTTGTCATAAGCAGACTGTCGTAAGATATCATCTGACGAGAGACTGTGGACTTACCAGCACTTATACGAGAGCCTGACGAAGGAGCACGATAGCGCTCTTGGCACTTTAGGCAAGAGTTGCAAGGAGCGCGATTAACATTTGGGGTTTCAGTGAAGAGAAAATAATTTTGAATACTATAGTCTTATATTGTAAATCTACTATTTGCAGTTCTGCAGACTTTCATGGACATCTGGCATTAATCACTGTAAAAAACATGTTTTTAAAAACTTTTGTGGGGGATGAGGAAAATGGTAGATTTAATGGGAAAGTATAAATGTCAGGAAATTGATTAATTAATTAATTCCTTAAATTTATATCATTTTATAAATAGTGAATTGTCTTTTTGCCTGTTGTCAATGCAGTATATTTATTAACATGACTTCTTGTAGGCTATGAGTCATCATGTGTGATTATAACACTGAATTTATTCAAGAGGTATATATTTTCTCCCTTTTACTTTCTCGTATATGTAGTATTTAGAGAAAGTATTCTATTGGCAAAAAAATCGACTGAGATTTTGACAGAAATATACATTTTAGATATTCCCGAGTCCAAACAAGTGGTTTATGCTATGCTGTGTGTGTCTGTCTATCTGTATGTGTGTGACCCTAGAGACATACTGCTAAATGAAGCAATGATATTTTGTTTTTAGGCTTACTATTACCGTATATACTCATATATAGATTGATCTCGTGTATCAGTCAACCCCGGACTTTTTCATGAAATTTTTTGTTTTTTCATATATCTCGTGTATAAATCGACTCCATATTTTAAGGTGTAGTAGAACGAATTTTTTTGTATTCAATACATATTGATCCATTAAGTTCCCTTTAGTCCGATATTACGTTGTGTCCAAATAGCAGCGAATCAGTCTGATGTCTCTCCTGGCACCACTGCTTAACATCAGAAGTCGTTACATTGTATATGCCTTTGTAATAGATTGAATGACTTGGGATAGACTTGGTATTTCATCCTGGCATTCATTCGGAAGCTATCTTTGTAAAGGAGAACAGGGAACAAAACTGACGTTGAACTGCAGAGGATAGGTGGTGCCGAAATTGATGATAAAGCAGCAGAAAGATGTACTATGTGGTGCTAGGAAATCCACGTTTCACACGTTTTTGGAAGAGGAACGGAGGAACCTACCCCTTGGTGAGTGCAAATATGGACATGGAAGGAAAACCAAGCCAACCCAACCCGGTGGGGAAGCGTAGTATTTCATAAGTTTCAAATTTCCGTAATATGTAGGTATGAGTACATAGTACAATATCTTGGTGAGGGCAAATGTGAATGTGGAAGGAAAACCAAGCCGGCACTAACCTACTCAACCCGGTGGGGAAGCGTAATATTTCCTAAGTTTCAAATTTCCATAATACGTATGTATGAGCACGTAGTACAATATCTCGGCGAGGGCAAATGTGAATTTGGAAGAAAAGGATGCAAAAGGTAAACAAAGCCCCACAGATGTTACAATAAAGAATTTGACATTTCTCCCCTTACAGTACAAACCTCGAAATCTTATTTTTCGCTTGGCTTCCATTTTTCCTCCTGGTAGTTCCATTTCTCATCATCTTGTATACCTTGGCCGTGGTTATGTGCACAGTACCATAATTTTTATACCATAAATACTATAAATACTCAAGTATAATGCCCTAAAGTATGATTTTTCTTGGTTCATGTAGTGTGGCTTTTTTCACATTTGTGTCATTATCAATTGAATGACCCTCATATGTACATACATTTTAACTATGAAAAAATGAAATATTTATATGAATTGTTTTAACCCTAGATTACTAACCATTCGTCTGTCAGACAACAATCAAAACAAAAATGCCTTTCCCCCACTGGCAATATGTGGAGAACAGTGAAAACTTACGTGTGGATTGTACTGGGAAAAATTAACTATTGCCAGAATTTACGTAGTTTATTAGTGTATTGTTTGGTGTTAAAAATGTAATTTTATAAAGTTGTTTTCAAAAATAAATTTAACATATTGTAATCTCTCAGACTAAAAGTTAGTAATCTGGTTCCTCGAGATAAGGTTAGTAATCCAGGATTAAGCACCAATCACCACTTTTGAGATGTTGATGTGATGCAAATGGTACATGGACATTAAATTGAGTACCCTTGCCGTGGGGTATTGGTAGTATAGTGATAAGAGCATTGGTCTGCTACACTAAGTGGCACCAGGCACAAATACCGCAAAAGTAGGATTTTTTTCTGAGGTCGCCTGGCCCCCTACTTGTGTGGTTTGAGGAGACAACACAAGTCAGCGCTCCATCCTTTGAAAGGGGCATTAAGCAGTTGACCACATCGGTGCACTTCACAAAGAGCAGCCTATTGCCAGCACCAGGTTTCCCTCCTTCCTTCTGAGTGTGTCCACAATGGAAAACCACCAAACCATGAATGTATATTTCCTAGTCATCAAACCAATTGAATGATTGGTAGGACCTGTCATAAGGCAGAACAAAATTCATACACCCCTGCCATAAGGTGTCCCTTCATGTCCCTTGGGGTCAACAGACTAATAAACAGGAAAAAATGTATCGTTATACTAAGAAAACTGCTCATGAAACTATGCATGCCTTCCTGTTCAAAGTTCTTGGGTAGTTGTGATGATATATATGATCTTAAAAATTTCAGGGCTCTGAAATAGTTGCTGCCCCAAGCAACTGCTAGCATTGATTGGTGCAAGTGACACTCCTGCTTACTTTAATTACCTGTTCAGCATTAAAATAACTTAAGATGCTGAAAAATTTCAATTTTTCCATAGGGTATATGTTGGCACCTGGAATGTAAATGGACAACCACCTTCTGTGAATTTATCAGACTGGCTCGCACATGACCCTGAGCCACCAGATATTTATGCAGTCGGCTTTCAAGAGCTTGACTTGAGCAAAGAAGCATTTCTTTTCAACGATACACCACGTGAAGAAGAGTGGCAGTAAGTCAGTCTATTTTCATTTAAAATGAGAATAAAACTTGTTTTATGACAGACAATTTCTTATTGTTAATTTTGCTTTCTCTCTTTAGTGCATGACCACTTTTTAGTGTTTTACCAAGCTCGAAATGATTTTTGGTCGCAAAAAACATTATTGTGAGTTAATATATTAGAAATGCATTTTTTTTAATTATTTTTAGAAAAAATAGAATGGTTTGATAAATTCAAGAACCAATTATTCATATCTATATAATCGATCCATTAAAATATGAGTATTTTATTTATAATAAACAATTTCCTGAACAAATAAATTCTTATGTTGCCAGTGAGATTAGAAAGAAGATTTCAGTTAATTTTTAATGGGAAAATTTTCTCATTGGAATGTTAATCATCACTGAGGTCACTTTGTTTTTATCTAATCAAGAAGCCTTTAATAGTTCAGATAACTCATATTGCATTGTATTTGAATCTCCAAGTTCATGAAAAGGAAGGGTTGCGAGACACTGTGAAACAATATAATAGTAAATAAACAAAAACTCCTTCACCGTAAAAAGGAAGAGAATACACTCACGCTGCAGGTTGCTGGTAAACACCGTGTCAGGACCTAAGTCAAAAGGAGACACACGCACACACAGAAACATACAAAAGTCACTCACACAATAAACTCAAACCAAAAATTAAAACTAGACACCGATGTTTCGACAGCTAAGCTGCCATCTTCACTAGTGTGACACCAGCAATCTGCAGCATGAGCATGAGTATTCTCTTCCTTTTTACGGTGAAGGAGTTTTTGTTTATTTACTCAAAGTTCATGTTATCATTACAAACATTTGTGGGTAATTTTGGTTATTACTTGGATTCCCATTTCTAATTCCACTTTTTTTAGACAATTGATCTTTAACTACTCATCTGGGTATTTAATTTTTCGAAACTGGAGGCGGGCATTTAAATTGCAATTGAGGTGAATCAAATCACAAATCGATTAAAAAATACGTTAATTATTCCGTATTTGAGTTGTTTATTCTTGAAAATTGTGTCTTAAACTATTTTTACTGCAAGACATGAATTAAAATGTTAATATATATTTATTATTACAATAAAAATTTAATTTGTTAATAACATTTAATGAACACAAATTCCTAAAATATGGTATAAAGACATTAAAAATTTACACAATTACTAAGTGATAAAAAAATAATAATATTATAAATAACATATAAATGTTGTTAATTTTAAAATTAGGGTAACGGAAATGCAACCCGCAAAGCAAAGTCAGGGTCTAAATACGAGAAGCGTATCTTTTCCAAATAAAGAAGTGAAGCCCATTTACTGCCGAGACGGTAAACTAAAAGGATGCAGCTAGTTGCCGGAGAAGCTGCGTAACGGAATATTACGGCATTCCCATAGCAAACAGCCGAGAATACAGCATGATGTATATATACGGCATACCCAGATGAGTGGTTAATTGGGGATGATTGCTGCTTTACTATAACTTTTACATTGCATTATATGTAGGATTGTGCAGCATGTGTAAAAGAGTAATTGTCATATGGATATTTGAAGAAGCATAATCACTTTTCATTGCATGCAGGCTTGATTGTTTTTGCATGAATGTTTTACTGTAGTTTCTTGGTTTGTTAATTTATAGATTAAGTTATATAATGGACAGGCATTTTCCAGTTAAATAAAATTGTTAGAACTTGCCCAATCAGTTATTATATACATAATATCCTAATTCTGTCGGTCTCTCCGCCCATCGGAATGCTGCTTTGATCAGTATTGAATGAAATCTGAAGCTTGATCGCAATCTTTTTAATGTGTTTAACGCTCAACTGTCATGATCTTTTAATGTGTTTTGACAAATTTCCCAACTAGGTAGAAGACTGAAATTTGGTAGGAATGCTTAATTCATATATTACAAGGCAGTGATGAAAAAAGACCCAGATTCAACTCCAGGAGATAATTTCTATTTCCCAAAGATAACATGTAAAAATTGATTTTTTGACTTATAGGCTTTTACTCTTTTTCAAATTAAAATTAGAAAGAATTGACATATGATCTTCGGACCTGGACCGTTTAACAGAAAAATAAATATTTCTTAGTCTTATCATCAATTCGAAATCACTAAAGTTATACGTTCAAATCGTATTTATTGGAAAAATTTAAGCTTTTTAATGATATGTTGCCTGGCCCACTGTGTCAATGTTAAACTTTGAGATTGTATTGCCATCTCAATCCTTATACTATATATGTAAGGAAAGTATGCTTTGAATGTTTCTGCCAAGGCTCCCAAAGGCAAAGGTTGGGGTTCGATCCTGAGGGCATCTTAATTTTTTATAATTAAAATCATGTTTTTCATTAACTTCCTTTCAGTTAATTTTACATTGCCATTTTTTGTAATTAACTGCTTTTATAACTATTTTTGCAGTGTACCTTATAATTTACTGGAGTTATAAATTCGCATCATGTATATGAAACACAAACAGTCATTTCTTCACATGCAGACTATTTTTGTTAACATTTTAAAATATCTCAAGTATGAACTATTTAGCTTACAAGGGAAGCCCCCAAGGTGTGACACTCACATCGGATTGAGACTTTGCAGAATGAAAGTATATGTAAAATAACGGACTCTTATTTTTACCTAGGTGCCAACTCGACATCGTTTAGGAGAAAATGCCCTTTGAAAATCGCGATCTGAGAGTCAACGTAATAAGAACGTTAAAAGTTCTTTCCAAATAATCTAGGAGCATTGGTCTAGGGGAAACTAGCTGGATTTCAAACATTTTTGCCGGGGTTCGATTCCCAAAGGGACCAAAATTTTTTTCTGATTTTTTAAAATGTTTTTTTCACAATTTCCAGCATATCGTCGATAAAACTTGCACAACATTTAAAAAAAATTTATTCCATGCATTATAACTACCATTTTCTTCATCGTAATGCAGTTTTTATTGCCCCAAAAACTGAAGATCACTCGTAAAACACGAACAAAGACAAACAATTCCAATCGCCACTCCAAAATGTGCCCTCTAGCAATAAATTGAATATTCTGACGTTGACTGTGGTAGAGAGACAATTATTCAAACAATGTAATTAAAACAACTTTGAAAAGCACTGATATCCCAAACCACATCATAGCAAATTTTTCTGATTTTTCATATCGAAATAAAATAACTCTGGTACAGTTTTATGATCATTTTTGACGTACAATTATCTAGTTTACATTATAATATTTGCAATTAATGACATTTGTGGTTTTCGTTTAATTGAAGACAAACCAAGCAGTACTATCTTCTTTTTAGTTTTTTTTTTGCTCTTTAAATTGTTAGTTTATGGGAATAGGATTTAATATACTTGCAGGTTATCACAATCTATCATTGCCACAGTTTTTTTGTTATTTTTCATTCTATTTAGCCTTTTCTGACTGTTTTTGCTATTTTTTGAGCTAATTAATTAAATATGATTTTTTGCATGCTCTGATTTATGTTATTTCTATAATTTTCTCTTTTCTTCTTTTCAGTCGTGTCGATATTCTGAATTACTTTACAAGTGTTTGTTATTGGTGGTACCAGTTATTGCATGATGTATTTCTGCTGCATTTTGGTTCTTGGTTATTATTGCACAAAAAATGTCAAAAATTACATCTACACTTAAAAATCGCACGAGAGAAATCTGCAAATATGATGAAAATTCATATTTGTGATTTTGATATAGATATGCACAATTGATATTTTTGCCATAAAAATAAATTTTGATGTTTTGAATTCAGTTTTTTTATTCTCTTCTTTTCGGTCGCTTACATTCTGATTTAATTTACAAGTTTTTGTAAGTGGTGGTGCCAGCATCGCATGACGTATTTCACAGATAAATGGAGCAGCACACACTTTGAATCGCAATTCTGCTGCACCTTGGTTCTTGGTTATTATTGCACAAAAAATGTCAAAAATTACTTCTGTACTTGAAAACTGCATGTGAAAAAATCTGTAAATATGATGAAAAATCACATTTGTGATTTTGATATAGATATGCATGATTTATATTTTTGTCACAAAAATAAAATTTTGATGTTTTGAATTCAATTTTTTTATCCCCAAATTTTTTTCTTATGTGGGGAGAGAGTGAAAATAAATTTTTGTTACTTTTTCATACAATATTCATTACATTTGTCATAGTAATTAGAATTTCACACATTCAAACTATTTTTATAAGATATTTTAAAATTAAAAAAGATTGTAATTTTTGTTGTATGACTATCATTACATTACTGCAACAGATGATATACATTAAATTTTTTTAGAAAAAATGAATCATTTAAAAGCATAGCCTTTAAAACATTAAATAAATAGAATTTTTTTACAGGGAAGCCGTTATTAATGGACTTCATCCAAAAGCTAAATACAGTAAAGTGAAACTGGTACGATTGGTTGGCATGATGTTGATAGTTTTTGTGCAAGAACAACATTTGGCATATGTTCAAGGCGTTGCTGTGGAGACTGTTGGCACTGGTATAATGGGAAAAATGGTTGGTCATAATATCCATTTATCACTTATTTATTTATTTTATGAACAAATCCTACTTTATACGTCTTGCTTTTTTAGTTACATTTTTAGTTACTAAGAGCTATTTTCCATACATCTTCAAAGAGGACACCAATATCGCTAGAAGTTGTGGTGTTTCTGAATTTGATTTGATACATATTCAAAATTCTCTCTCCTACAGAAATAAACTTTTCTTTTAGGGCTAGATACGTTGAAATCATGAGTTCACAGCTTGATTCTAACCTAATCAAAATTACAATTTAAAATATTCTGAGCATATTCCCATTTGTTTCTTATGGAGGATAGGGCTGCACCTGGACTTCATTGCGTGACATCTAGAGCTGTAGAAATCTAAAAGAATAATTTCGGCATCCATAATCTCTAATTTGTTGGTTGTTGGCATATTCAGCGATTTCATTCTATATTCCAATCAAATCCATAAATATTAAAAAGAAATTCAGAATTATCTGTATGAGAGACTAAACAGAGATGATGCCTAGATATCCACCATTTTTCTCGCGGGCCCCTGTCGTCACCGTAGCGATTGCTGTTTGTAACCTCGTCATCAATAATAATATATTTCTTTCCCTTTTATATTTGTGGTGATTATGTTATGTTTTTATATGTCAAATCCTGCAGATGGAATTACCCAGCCATTTAGTGAATTCCTAGTGAATTTTAATGATTATCTCACATTTTAGATTTTTTCAATTTTTTTTCCTCTTAAAAATTTGAAGAAGTGCAGCCAGCATATATGCAAGTAAATACAGTTTATTTTCAAATTATGAAAAACTAATAGATGCTTTTCAACCAATAATTAACTTACTTTATTCTGCTTTTTAACCACTGGTGAATCTTAGGTCCTTATCCCTTTATGGGTAAAAGTTTTAAAAACTGGAAAATGGCCGTATTTTTACGGTGCGTCTTATACACTGGAGATTACCGTATATTGAAAATATACTCGTGTATTATTAAACAGCAATTATAATGAAATGACCCGATTTTTTCTGGGTTGGTCCCAGGTTTTGGCAAGCCATTTCCTGATCAGTTGGTCTACATTGCATTTTGTGAAACAACATTTTTCTGCTTCTTATTTCATTAAAATGCCATGTCTCTCCAATAAGTCTGGTTTTCCCAATTTTGTAATAGCTGGACATAGTTTGTCATTTTCATTCAAGGCAATCATGCAGTTATATTTGGTGAAGTAATGTTCATGATGTGCAAAATTAATTTGTACATTTAAGCATACTTAAAATACGAAAAGACTGAAAATTGTGGATTGTTCTTTTTTCTTAAAGCACTTCATTTCCCAGTTTATTTACCTCAAAACATATCAATCCCTGGTATTTTATCCTCAACATCCTAACATATAATCCATTCATTAACTCTTCTATTATTGTAATGACATTTGTGTATGTTGTGCTTTGAATGACATAATTCTCTATACATGACCATTGCACCTTTTTCTTTCCTCTAAGTATGGTCTTCTCTTACTGACTCAGAATGAAATCAAATTGGTCCCAATGTGTCCATATATCATGAAAATTCATCCCAGATGCATATTTTATTTTTAAATTGTTTTGCTATAATGGTTTTCTTAATTGAAGACTTGAAAGAATTTCAGACATGAATAGGCTTCTATAATAGGGCACAGTTTCAAGGGAATTATCTTAATTTTGAAAGTTACTTTTTATTTAGTAATTATGAAGATAGGAAATGTTAATGAACCTTCAGAAAATGCCTTTAAGGATAGTGAAAGACCATTTGTGAATTCCTCTGACTTCCTGTAATGATGTTTAATATGAATGTAACATTGGACATAATTTGGCCTTTATAATATAAATTAACTTTTCTTAAAACAAAATGTATTTTTTTAATGTATGAAAATGCAACTAGGTACATCCATCTTGGTTATTAACTTTGAAAAGCCTGTCAATTTCAAGCAACATGGCTTTCAAAGCATCTGCTGCTATAAGGGTTAATGGCTTATCAAGGCACTTTTACTTTTACTCAATCCTCTCATTTTTATTTCTAAAACTTACCATCTGTCTTCATTTCACATGTATTTGCCTCATGAACTAGAGATTATTCCCTTTTATGTTACATTAAGGGTTTTATGCTTAGCAAACAAGCAATTCTGTGGTGAATACTGCACAATTTGGTCATATAAACATGACTCACAAATAGATGATTGGCTTTTATTGTAGTTTTACATTCTTTTGCTGTTCACTTTCCTGCATGTTTCTTTGAAATTTATCTTTATTTGCCAGTAAATTTCTTATTTATTTTGGAGCACTCAATGTAGATATGCTGGTGTTTTTAAGGTATATTAATTTCTTATGAATCTAGTAGTTTTCTGATATCTTTATGAGATATCATTATTAGTTACTGTCTTACTATTTTGTATTTTTATTCTATTATTTGCTTAAGCCAATGAAATTTGGTATACTACAATTTTTTAGAAGATAATTCTAACCCAGATAATTAGACAGGTTTTTTAAATAGTTTTCTTTTAGAAATAAACTAATTCATTTACTAAGAGTAAGATTGAGTCTTTTGCCACAGTATAATTTCATTTTAATAATTGAATTGATTCATCTTTTATAATGATTTACAGCATAACATTATAAGTAGCTCACTGTCACAAACAAATCCCTTGATTGAAAATTTAACTTCATAGTCTAATGTAGGAACAAAAAATTGCCTTTTGTTTCATAACCCCAAATCTTAAAACACAATTACTCTTGCTTATCTTTCAGAATATTTTTTGCAGTGAATGTTTTAGTATATCTATGTAGAAATAAAAATGTTACATCATACCATGTTGGTATATGTTTTACAATGTATTTTTTTGTGATTTACAGGGCAATAAGGGAGGAGTAGCTATTAGATTTAAGCTTCATAGCACTTCATTTTGTTTTGTCAATTCTCACCTGGCAGCTCATGTAGAAGAGTATGAACGTAGGAATCAGGATTATCATGATATCTGTTCCCGTCTTAGTTTCAGCCAGTCTCTACCACCCAAAGGCATCAAGGACCATGAGTATGTACTGTCTTTTGTATCCAATGAAAAATATTAAGATATAAGATAAAATTTGGAACCTTCCTTCAGGTTTCTATGTGATTAATCCATCATTTATTGTTTTCTCATTTTTCAGTCAAGTATATTGGTTAGGAGACCTGAACTACCGAATCACCGAATTGGACCCAAAGTTTGTAAAGGATTTGATAGATCAGGAAAATTACCTACGGATACTGACTTATGATCAGTTCCATCAGCAGCGTTCTCAGAAGCAAGTGTTTGTTGGTTATGAAGAGGGACCAATCACTTTCAGGCCAACTTACAAGTATGATCCTGGTACTGATGATTGGGATTCAAGGTTTGTTTTTATGTCTCCTACTGGTAAATAAACAATATATTCCCAAAAAATATAAAGTGGTCAGTTCTTTACTGAGGAAATTTATGAAAAATATCCTGAACGTTTCGTAATATACCTAGTGTAATACCAGTTCAATTTTTGCCACTTGAATTACTCTACCTTTTCATTGAAAGAAAGGTAATTTTTATCGATTAAATATATTTCAGTGAAAAAAACAGAGCCCCAGCTTGGTGTGACAGAATTCTGTGGAAAGGAGAGGGTATGAAGCAAATAGCTTACCGCAGTCATCCTGTGCTTAAAATAAGTGACCACAAACCTGTTAGTGCTTTGTTTGATGCTGAGGTAGTTACCTTAAAAATATTGTGCTAATAATCATTAGATTTTAGTTTGTAATTTTGAATATTAATTAAACCACTGCATGGTGGCTTACCAAGTTATCATTCATAAAAACTGGTGGCATTCCAAGCTTTAAAGATTTTACTTAATTTGCAATGGAAAATCAAAACAAGAATAATGTCATTATAGAGTTCAAATTTATTTGGTTTGCTACTATAAATTTTCATCACACTTAAGAGAATGCACATGCTTGATCAGAAAAAGTTTTTGGTTTTTTCTAACTTAGATGTTTGATTTGCATTTAGGTGAAGGTTATAGATATTGCCAAATACAGGAAGATCCATGAAGAAGTAATGAAGAAGTTAGACAAGTTAGAAAATGAATTCTTGCCTCAGGTGATGGTGGACAACACGGAGATCATTTTAGATACAGTTTATTACAACGAAGCTCAATCCAAAGATCTTATTATAGCAAATACTGGACAGGTAATATGTTAATAGATGTGAATGTAATTATCTCCTGAAACTCTTCTTTTTGATTACCAGTCTTTAATTAGCTTATATTTAATAATAATCATAGCTTTAATAATAATGTTTAAAATAATAATTTTAATAACAACAATTTAAAAACACATTGGTGGACATGGGTGCCCTCACATATACACACGCATACAATGTATACCATATTTACCCAATTGTAAGCCGACCCCTGTTTTTACCAACCCCAAAAAATCAATATCATTGATTGGTTGTACTTATTCTATCAACAAAGATAGCTCAGCACTTTTGGCTAGTATATGATAAGTGAGTGAACTCCTTAAGCCAAAGCCAAGGGATAGTGAATAAGCCCAATGCATTTCGCCCACTTGGTGGGCGAAATGCATTGGGCTTATTCACTATCCCTTGGTTTTGGCTTAAGGAGTTCACTCACTTATCTTATTCTATCAGATTAATGACCCTTCTGCATGGAATGCACATGTGAGTATTGCAGTTAGATATACAGACATTTCCAGCATAATGACATTGATTTATTCTGTGAAAAGCGCTGTTTTTCAAAAATCAATGTAGGAAGGCTGAGACTACATACATATCGCAAATGATATGCTTAACGACTGGCCGAGTGTCGCCAACCCAAATTGAGCACAACACAAAAGCAGAAAATTCACAATATTGTGGCGTTGTAGCCTTAGTCTTTGAGTGACTGTCGCTATGCGAGGGATGCCTGTAAATCAAATAACAGTCCCGTGAATCAATGGTATGTCTCATTAGTGCAGGGGTGGGCAAACTTTTTACGTGGTTGACCGCATTAACAGTTGCAGCTTCTTAGGCGGGCCGCATAAACATGAAAATGCTTTGGCAGGCCACGTTAGGGTTCACATCGTAAGTAACCTGAGGTAATGCGAGGGATCCTGTTAGTGAAAATCAATAATAAAAATCACTGGAGAATGTTTTCCAGCATTAATTTAAACTACAAATATGAAATTATCTCTATTTTATATTACGGTTCGCTTTCATAATGGCATCGCGGGCCACATAAAATGCCCTCGCATGTGGCCCGCTGGCCGCAGTTTGCCCACCCCTGCATTAGTGCCAGCCCAAGCTCAGAAATCGGAGGTAGCAAAAATGAAAAATTATTAAAAGTTTGAGAAACTAATAATTTCCGCACCTTAAGTTTTTATCTCTTTTTAAACATACAACATCATATGTCGTCTTCTACTGATACATTAGGGACATTTTTATCTTATGTCTCCTGAAATATTGTTATATTATTATACGATTACGATTATATAAGTATTAAGTTGGATGGAAAATAGTTTTTTATGTGAAATAAAGATATTATTTTTAATTAAAAATTTTATTCAAAAATATAATTACCATTTTGGTCAAAAATATCTTTCAGCCAACTCCATAACAAGAGTTAGGTTTGGATTTGAAAAACTTTTCCGTCTTCTTTTATGTCTTCAATATTTTTGTAAATTACTCCATCAAGGTAGTGTTGCATTGAATGAAACAAATGATAGTCTGATGGAGCAATATCTGGAGAATGCGGCAAAACTTCCCACTCAAACTCAATTTCAGGAGTGTCAGTTTTGCAACATGTGGTCTGGTGTATTCATGATGGAGGATGACATTTTTTTCTATTCACCAATGATGGGCGGCATTTAAATATTGCTTGATGAAGTCTATTTGTTCACAATAGACTTGAGCAGAAATGGTTTGATTATGAGGAAGCAGCTCGATATGAATTATGCCTTTCATATCTCACCATACAGAGAGCATAACCTTTTTTGGTGAATATCTGATTTAGGGGTAGATTCAGGAGTTTTACCTTTGCTCAGCCATTGCTTTATACATCTAACATTGGTGTACATTATCCATGTTTCATCACCTGTGATTATATGCTTTAGGAATGGATGTTGATTTTGACACAGCAGCAATGAAGAACAAATGGTGATGTGCTGCATCTTGTTTGTTGGTGACAATTCATGTGGTACCCATGCATCTTGTTTCAAAGACTTTCCAAGATTATGAAGATGCTCTAATATGGTTGAATGAGAGCATTTAAACTCCTCAGTGAGTTCTCTTGAAGTCAGACAAGGATTTGCTTCAATTTGGGATTTCAGTAAATAATTGTCTTTTAATCAGACTCTTGATTTGTTTGAAAAGCTGAAGTTTCCTTCTCGAAATCTTTTAAACCAGTATTAACATGTTCAAAGATTAATTGCATCTTTCCTGTAAACACTGCATATATTACTAGTTATTATTGTTGTCTTTTTTAAACTCAAATATCATACGGGCAAGTATGCTTTTTATCACTTTCATGTTGTTTTGTTTAAAATGAGTCAGATCAATATTTAACAATGTTATCCCTGTAATATCTATAACAATACTGATAAATTTAATTCCAATTGTTGCTGTGTCGTTGCAAAATCTTACAATTAGCAACATGTTTTCAAAATACTCAACTCTTTTCTGTGTAATCTAATATATAATGTTAATCAGACACCATTAAAAGATTTAATAAAATTATTCTTTCCACAAAATTTCTTTTTGGAGACATGAAAAAGTCGGTCAGTGGGAAATACTGATTTAGAGGGACACATCAAGTGAATGAAATGTGCAGAAATCTTAAAATTTATTTTTGAAAAGTCTCCAATTGCATTTTTAGTTGTCATGATATGGATGTATAAACAAAAGCACAGGATACGCTTGCTGAGAAACACCGGTGGTTGAGATGCTTCATCGGAGGAGAATACCCTGGTATCATTGCACAGTTACGTCCGAAATTCAGATTAAAAAAGCAGCGCGTTGCGATCCTCTTCTGGTTGACCCTGAAACGCAGCACTTCTGTTAACTCGGATGGAAAATTTTCGTCCTTGTGACCACCTAACCCTGTTTCCATTGGATCTATTCCCTGCGTTTTTTCCTGTCAGTCAGGAAAAAAACACTGGTGTGGCCATACCCTCAAAGTGCGAGTAGACGAGAATGGGCAAAGTGCACAAAGGCAAGCCATTTTTTAATTACAGAGTTTCAATTATTATCAATATATAATGGATTTTATGCTATATTTTGCGCATAAGTATCTTTTTGTTCCATCCTCGGTCTCTATCCTCCCAGTCAGTGGCGTACCGGAAAATGTGTAGGCCCCCTCCCTGCCAAAACAAAATTGAAGTCCCAGAAAAAAATATTCAAGGGCCTCGCACATAAAATATGGGCATTGACCATGGATCCCCCTACTGCGTGGGGGTTGCGTGGGTGTCTGCTATGGCACTACTCCCAGTGTACCCCTCAAGTTTTAAGTTCATTCTATTTTGACATTGATTTTAGAATGAACTTGATTGTATGCTGATAGGCATTTTTGAATGGGGGAGATATGTAGAAAAAGGTCGGATTACTATCAAGTAAATATGGTATATACCTATTCTCTTAAGCTCTCCAGTATGTGTGATTGAAATACTTAAATACTAATAAAAGAAAACTGCTGGAAGGGTTAGTTTGTTGAGCTGTTCTTTTAAACAGAAGGAAGCATTAAAATCAATAAACCATACTAAAAATATGACATTGTGTTAATATATTTGTAATGTATTAGATAAATAATTATCCATAATATGTTAATATCAAGGTAGATCACTTTTTAAAAGATAATAATAGAATAAAATGTTAATTTTTAGGTTCCTGTCCAATTTGAGTTTGTCAAGAAACTGGATGATACCACATATTGTAAGGATTGGTTACACATAGAGCCGTACATGGGTTTCATTAAGCCAGGTATTTTACATTCGCTCAAATCAAAGTTAAGGCTTCTTCGCTTATTCTTAAATATAATTCTATTTTTATTCTAAACAACTTTTCCTTCTTTGGGCCTCCTCAGGTGAAAAATGTGATGTAAAGCTTAAAGTTTTAGTTGACAAAAAGTCAGCTTGTAAAATGAACTCTGGAGAAGACAAGTTGTATGATATTCTTGTTCTTCATCTTGATGGCGGAAAAGATATTTTTATAACTATTACAGGTAATTATTTAAATATCATTACAGTTTATACCTCAAGATTTTTTAATGTAAGGTTGATTATGTGTACAGAAGAATTTTTCTAACCTGGCATCTGATAACTAAACATTTTCAATCATCACTTTAAATGTTTCCAAATTTTCTCAATGCATGAACAAACCCATTTATTAGTTATCTACTTTTAATTTCTCAACATATAATAGCCCTCTTGCTAAATGTAGAATGAAGTATGAGTTTTGTTGACATTAACAAACAATATATAAGAATATGATAAACTAGCTTGTGATTTTTCATAGAAGGTTAAAAGAAAGGAGTGTAATTTAAGGTCTTCTACAATTTATGATATTATATATTGTTTTTTACCAGTTTATTGTATAGTTTCCTATGCTACATCATGATAACTGCATGAAATACATTTGTTTTGTGTTATTGACTGTTAGGTAGTATCATCTAAACTGACACATTGTATGTTCTCACGCCTACCAGATTACAATAAATTTACTGTATTTCTCTAGAGATCAGCTTAAATATAGTTTAATGCCTTCACATAACCTTAGTATTCAGCCTGATCTGTTTATAATTGAAAAATGTAATTTCTAAAATACATCTGTTACCTTGTGTTCCACAAAAAGAGGATACATCAAAACAAATTGCATTGAAATACTTGAGATCATGGGCATCTGCTGAGGGTAACCAGGGAAAAAAACCATTGATGTCTGATTAGGTCCGAGAATTAATGCGGGCATTTTTCTGAGGTCAGGAAAGCAGGTGGGAGAATCCTCTGTAATATGCTTGAAACAAACCTCTAAAATATTAAGCCCATCAAACCTGACTGTTGGTGCTTATTGATCACGCACTCTAAGGTGGCAGGCAGAGACGCATGAGAGGGGAAGGGAAGGAGAAACTTTAAGGGGGAGCCGATGTCATAGCTTATGCACAGTAACACAATTTTGGTTTGCATTAGTCCAAGTTCATGTATCAAATGCCCACACCTGAACATTATCTCTCCTACAGGTGGTCCCGTCTCGAGGATGGACTAGTCCTTCTGTAAATGTGCCACGTTAGAGCGTTTTTACTATACATATCCCCTTGCTTCCCCCTCCTCCCATGGAAAAGTTCTAGTGGATGCCCATGTAGGAGATATAATTTAGTGCTAAAAAGATTTCTAAACTATCTTGAAAGTTTTAAGGAATATTTTTAAGTATTTCAGAATGATGCTGTTCATCAAAAAATCTATTTTAATTCTAGGTACCTATGAATGGAGTTGTTTTGGGTCTTCAATTGAAGCTTTGGTGCATATTAGTGTTCCACTCAGGGATATTCCTGTAGGGAAATTGATGGAACTTGTAAGGGAATCAATGTTTTTAAAATAATAATGGATGGTTATTTTTTTAAATGATTTTGGTTGCATAATATCAGTATTTTTATCTTTACTAGGAGAAAGGATGTATAAAGGATGTGCCTTTAACCCAAGAACCTTATCCTATACCAAAAGAAATTTGGTTTTTGGTAGACCACCTTTATTGTCACGGCCTTCGTCAGCAACACCTTTTTATCCAGCCTGGTCTACCTCATGAACTTGTATTAATAAGAACGTGGTTAGATTATGGATCCTCTGACCCACTTCGTATCCTTATTATGCTATGGTGGTTGAGCTATGTGCAAACACAGCTTTAGCATGTAATAGCCTGTATAAACAAATATGATGAATTTTAGTATGACTAGCACCAAACATTTTTTTTTTGCTTTTCATTGTATTTCTGATTGAGGCATCTATCTCATTCTTAAATTTCGATAAATCTCATGTATTGTTTTTCCATATTAAAAAAATCTTCCTAAATTACCCATGGGTTGAGATGACATTTGTATAAATATTTAAGTATTTCAGTGTTTTCTGAGAACATCAATCATCTTGCAATTAGCCATCATCAAATCTTCTCTTCTCAGCTTTTGCTTGTTCCTTTTTAATAACCCTATCTCCATACTCTTTCTGAAGAATTTAATTTTGTGCCAAAAGTTATTTCAAAAGAATTAAAGAAACTGGCATTCATCTTCATATTCTCTTATTCCTTAATGTGAATTTAGCTGGGAGTGCTCATTCTGTTGCTGAGGCATTGGTGCTTCTTTTAGAATCTACTGCTGAGCCAATTATTCCATTCAATTTGCACAAGTTTTGCTTTAAAGAATGTGGAAACTATAAGGCCTGCAAGCAGGTGAGTCTTACAAAAATTTTCTGTCTTGGGTAGCCAAGCCCTCAAAACAAACTGAATTTTTTTGTTTTTTTCAGAATAGTTTATTATATTTTATGAAACGGTGATAATTTTTCATAGCTTATTTTATGAGCAGTTTGATGTCAACAAAATGATCAAAGACATGTTGATAAGCTGACTGAGAACAAAATTATAATTACTGAGTTGTAAATGAAATCATTGATGTCTTTTCCCCATCTCATAACTATCTTTAATTTTTTCAGATTGTAATGGAACTGCCAGAATTCCGCAAAAATGTGTTCCTTTACCTGTGTGCTTTCCTGCAGGAAGTACTGAGTCATATGAATGAAAATGGCCTCGATGCAAATATGCTTGGTGAGATATCTTTGATAGTCTTGATATAGGAAATACTACTTTGATGCATATATTGTCACAAAAAAATTCTCTTTCATTATTTTATAAATTGGGTATTATCCACACCACTCTCAAGTAAATCTATAGACTTGAGATTTAATAGAGAATTTTTGTGTTCATCTTATGGCTAAAGTCAGATTGACACAATTTGTCTCTACAATACCCGTGAAAAGGTTAGGATAAACAGTGGAATCCCCATTTAACGTTTGCATGGGGGAAAAGTTTTTTGTACGTTAAATCGAGTAATACCTTAAATGGGGATAGTCTAAAATTGAAAGATTAAATGGCAGTTTATTAATATCAAATTATTATTAATTTAAACAATTCTTAAGAGTGCAGATTAATTGAAAGGTAAATATTGGAGTACACTTTCCAAATGCATTCTTTGAGATTGACAAATTTTAGTAAAATTCCCAATACCAAATTTCATCAAAATACATCCAGTGGTTCCCGAGTTGAAACAAGTACATTGTTTACATGAAAGTCTTCATGTAAAGTGGTCATTATTGTAATCTGATTTTAACCAAAATTGGAATCAGCCGACAAATTTTAGTTAAACTCCCCAATACCAAATTTCATTAAAATATCTCCAGAGGTTCTTGAGTTGTAAAATTTGTAATTAATATTTTTTTGAATGAACGAAAGAACATCAAAAATCGTAAAATTGCGTAAACATGCTGATTTCCTTTTCTTTAAATTTATCGTAAACCTTACGTTTTAAGAGAAAAGTTATTTGACAAAAAATGTGGATTTAATTATTTTATTGAACTTTTGTTCGTTCAGATGAGTATTTAACGAGATGCGAAATAGGTTGTAGAATACATGTAGGTCTTCATGTAAAGCGGTCGTTATTATGGTCGGATTTTAACCAAAATTGGAATCAGTCAACAAATTTTAGCAAAACTCCCAAATACCAAACTTTATTGAAGTACCTCGAGCAGTTCCCAAGTTTAAACATGCGGATGGATGGACAGAAATGACCTCCCCAATATGCGTTCACTTCGTGCAAAGAACGCATAAAAAATGGAAATTTCAGATACACACTGTAAATTCCAGTTGACAAATTTGAAAAAGAAGAATGAGCCATGAGCACTTCGGAACCGAAGTGTAAAAAAAACCATGTTCACGTAATGACCGCAACTTTCGTAACAGATGACTTATGGACTAAAGGTGGATTGAGAAAACACAGCACTACAAAATATCAATCGAGTTCATTTAATGTAACAATACCGGTATGTGTTGTGTCGTTGATGGATAGTGTGAATTATTACATTACAACTCCATTAAATATTATATTTTTGCATCGAATAATGTAAATGCACCTTAAATCGAAGCGATGTCCATCTAGGAACGAGAATTTTGTCCCTTAAATGCAGGCAATTCACAAAATCGAGAAACACTAAATCGGGTAATATAATACATTATTTATATAGAGCTTTGGTCGGGACCACAAAAAAACCTTAAATGCAGGAAAACCTTAAATGGAGAAACCTTAAATTGGTATTCCACTGTACATATTTTGGCTGCAAAAGAAGTCAACGTCAATGTTGATTCTCTAATAGCAGATGTGAACCCCTTGACTGATTTGCCTATATCACATATGGGCATTGCTTCACATGTTGTCTCTATTTTGATGTGCCAGTGTTTTTCCTAGATTATAATTTTTCATGGAATTTTTGTATTATTGCATTGAAAATACTGGAACATTTGAACTAAAGAAGTAACTATTGCTTTTATTGAAATTTAATTTTTGGTAAAAAATTTGAGATTTACAAGACAAGACAAGGGACTAATAAAAATGGATGGTTAAAAATTGATGTAACCCTTAAAGCAGGGGTCAGCAACCTTTTCTGCATGGCGGACCACTTTCGTAATGTGAATTCTTCGGAGGGGCGCATTGAAAGTCACGAGAGCTTTGGCAGGCCAGATGAGTGTTTACATCCAAAGTTATCCAGAGATTCGGTGGTCTCATATTAGTAATAAGATGATCCAAATAGAACTTATGTTGGCTGCTTTCCATTTAATCATTTATTTAGTACTTATATTGGCTTTAATAGTTTTGAAGTCATCGCGGATATGTAGCTCTTTGTGTTCCCAAATTTCATAATTCAGCATTATAAATTACTACAAATACATTCGAATGGAATATTAAATTGATCATGCACATTTGTGTGGCAAAAATAATGCATGTACGTATTTGAATATACCGAATCTGAGTCCAACAATAGTTGTTGCTATGGAAACTCTCTCGTAATGAGTGATAAAAACTGCAAAATCGCCAGTATTTACGCAAAATTCTAAGAAATACAATCGATAAGCAAAATTCTATGATAAAAAGTAAAATCTTCATTCCATTTCTCAGAGAATAGTAAAAAAACCCTTCCGATATTACAATTCTAAGATATTTTGATGTGCATGAAAAAATTACCCTGCACGATGGATTTCAGATTTCCCATGTAAAACAAATGGGAAGGATAATTCCTGGAATTGAACCCAGGACATCTATCTTAGCAGCAAAAACTATCCTCGGGAGCTTCACCAATGTAGCAAGAGATTTCCACCAAGTTTAATGAAAATCGGTCTATTGGTTCAAAAGTTAATTGGGACAGACAGACACAACGACAAAACTATAAGCCTCTATCCATTCTGGAAAGTAGGCTAAACATTGTAGACACATTAGGTGTGCATTACATTGTACTTGTAAAGCATCCGAGGCGAGAATAGATCGAGTTCAATCGGCAGCTGAACCCCTTGATAGTCATTGATTTGAAGCTATAAGTGTGCCGGCATATTCTTTGTAACTACCATAGCGAGTTTTTACCCATCCGTTATTTTAACAATGGGTGGCAAAAAGGGTGTTGATCATGTTGAGAAAGAAGGTTCTTCCAAATCCAAGGTTAACAGAGGAATCTGATGAAATTATCACATGAATTTTAAAATAGTCATAGCTAAATCAGTGTTATTAAAATCCCTGGACATGAGAAATCAAGGATAACTGTTATGCCTGCAGTAATGGCTGACGGGCAAAAACTGATTGCCCACATAATTTTAAATTGTAAAAAGATACCAAAGGAAAAGTTACCATCAGGTGTAATCTTTCACGCGCATAAGAAGGGGTGGATGAACGAGGAACTTATGTTAGATTGGCTGAAGGTTGTTTGGGATTGTGTTATATTCAAGGTTTGGTTTTTTTATTGAAAAAATGTCCAAAAATCTTAGGGTTGCATTATACTTGAGGTCACTTTATATTCAGGACAATATGGTATATAGCAAATGAGTATTTTCTATGCTTAAAATGTTTGCTCCTTTATATCTATAATATATTCGATAATCTTATTTTTTGGAAATACAGACTAAAACTTATTTTTGTGGTTATATTTTGAATTGAAATATTTTCTTTATGTGACAGCCATGCTTTTTGGAGGGATCTTTCTAAGAGATCCACCTCGGAGAAGGGGTGACAGCATGAACAGCGGCAAAACCAGTGACCCTGTGATAGACAGGAAGAAAGCCAATTTTGTACACCACTTCTTAGTGAATGACCAAAGTGACTTCTTGTTGGGACACTGATTTGCCATAAAGATTGTTTAGTTTTCGCTAGTTCAAGAAGTTTCTACTGTTAACGATGGTAGTTATATCGTTAAGGTTGTATAGTATTAACAAACATTCTAATTTCATCTATTTCTTGCAAATATGAAAACTGATAGTCATTCTTTGTACATTGCAGTGTAAATTTCACATGAGTATTAATTTATTTGTACATGAATACTATTATCAGGTAGTCACTATCTAGCCATCATAAGAGACTGCTAACAACGTTGTGAATACACTCATCAGCATTAAATGTGGGAAGAAGAAAAATCTACCATTGCTAGATCCAAGGTATGGTTTGCAGACTGGAATCAGTTCATTATCAGCTGTTATGAGTCATTTGGTGCAGCTGTGTAAATTGCACACAAAACATGCTTAATAACTTTTGCATAAACATTAAGGCCTATGTCTGGGTAAGCATAATTTAAATCTGGAAAATGATTTTGGAGTTCTTCCTACGGTAACCTGCATAAAAAAGTGCAGCACATCTGATTTCCTCTACTTCAGATCAAACAATCATGATAAAGGTAATATTCCATCTTTTTTAGACTAATTAAGAAATAATGGCAGGTTGTAATGCAAAGTTTGTACTATTGATGTTTTGAAACTAAATACTATCACTGAAAAAATTGAATGAATGTTTAATGTAATGAGCATCATCTAAAATTTCTAACCAAAATTCATTTAAATATCTTGGAAAATTTTAACTAAGAAAATTGTTTGACAAATCTACAGGGAATATTGTTGTTAAATATTCTTTCCATTCCATTAATAGAGAATAGGGATCAAGCTGAACAAAACGCATCAGAGAAAGCTATTGTTGACTGACTGTTATAGAGTAAATGCCATAATTAACTATTTCCATATGCTCTATTTTACCAAAATACCATAGAACCAATCGAGTTTTCACTTGTTGTAGGTTATATCGGGTGCGTTTGTACTAAAATCTTGTTTGAAGTATGTATGTAAATGATTTTTTCTACACATTATTTTGTTGTTTTAGAGGAAAACATGCCAATCATTGACCTAATATTTAACATTCAAATATATGAACATTGATAGATTAGGAACTGAATGATTCAACTTTTTAAACTGCAAAGAGTTCAACTCAGTTTAGTTCATAATGCACCGTAAAGCATCACACAATTTAAATTTAATTGAAATATATTTTCTGCATATCATTAACATTAGAGAAGTTTATTTGATAGTGTAAAACTGTAATCCACTGTTGAGTGTCTGGAATACTAATTTGTTATCGTTACTTTTAAAAAGTTAACTCAGAAACTAGTCATTGTAAAAAAAGGTAATGTTATGTAAAAAGGTTGTAAATCTGCCAGTTTGGCATTTCTTTCAACGAAAGAAAAAAAAAGGTGAAGAGGAAACATTTGTTCATTCTCCTTTATGTGTCCAAGTTGTCACACATAAATGCACAAATACGAATGATGCGTGTTCCTTATTTGTGAAACACCACCTGGAGGTGAGTTTTTTATGGGTAGGAAAAGAAGTTAAAGAAAATATTTACCTCCAAGTCTTTCTAATTGGACTATCTTCTGGAATTTTTAAGGTTGTTTTTGTTGTGGATAAAAAAAATTTCTATTTAAAAATTAGTTTCATTGGCTTTTGTCAAAATGATTTGGTCTTGGTAGGTGGCAATTTTACCTAAATAATTTTGAAAACATTTTTGTTGTTAATTTATGAATATTATTTGTCAATTTTAAAAATTAACTAACCACCACTTATTGATCTTTTTAAGAAGGGAAAGTCGAAGTATTCTGATGTATTTTCTAGTTTACATGTAATGGTGCTAAACATCTTTAATGGTATAGCTGTTTATTTAAGTCTGAATTGTTATGGTTCTTCATCACCACAAATACATTGAGAGTTAGGTTATTCTTCTAAATGAATTCGTTTCATCCTATTGCTAGAATGGCACAATTAGTGCTGAGATGCTATTGTTGCAATTGATGGATATTTTAAATGTTTTTTACCACTATTGTATTATAAATTGCCCTTAATTTTGTTGAAATTATTATTATTTCGGGCAGTTGCTATTGTTGTAGCTTCTGCATATTTAAGCCTTGAAAGCTAGAAATAGTATTTACTACTTTTGTATTAAAAATTGCCATTAATTATTTTGGGAAGTGTGTTTAGGTCTGATAGTTTCTTTGGACTGCTGTGCATCATTCTTTATACCCAAACATTAATTACCTATTAATATAATTTTAAAGGCTTGCTGCTGAACTTCTTAAATTAAGTATTGTGATCAGATCAGATGTAATCATTTTAGAATTTATCCAAGTTGTGTGTCCTCTTCACCGCTCTCCTTTGATATCTATGTGTTGTGATTTGTAGTATGTGGCTATGAGTGATTGTCTTTAAATGTTAATTCACCTTCTATGCAAAAAATAAAATATTTAGGAGTAAATGTTGATGTTTCTATAAATTAGAAAATGTGAAATGTTTTATTTTAAGGTAAGGGAAACATTTTATTTTTATGAAATGTGATGTAACAGGAGGGCCTTTGAGCACCTGTTGAGATGAATTTTTACTTTTTTATATGCAATATATGTACAGAAATTATTGTGAGGCAAAAGAATTTGATTTTGAGATTTTAATCGATTTAGGTCGAGTCCAAAAAAAAAGGTTTTTGAGATTTTGTCTGTATTTAAAATAATTCCCCAACCTTGCTATCATCCTTGCCTTGCCCCACTATAACATTCCATGACTATCAAGTTGTTTGTGGCTTTTACTTCTCTGATAACTTCTGCAAGTCAATCATAGAATTTATATACTTCCTTATCGCGGTGGTCAATTGTTAGTTTTTATACTTGTATAATCACTAAGTTCACTGGTTCAGCCTTAAACTCCACTAACATCTTATGATTGTCTACTTGCTGATTGTTAATGACTCTCTTCCCTGCTTTCTTGTCTAAAACTAAGGGCACTTACCTCTGGCTCTCATTTCCCCCAATGTACATTACCCTGAAATCATTACTTGAAAAATCTTTTCATTTAACTTCTCACAAGCCTAAGATATTTATTTATCTCATCTATCTTAATTTCTAACTTTGTTTTCTAATGTTCTTTTCCTAAGCATCATCCTGATGTTCCAAGTTCGTATTCTGATTTCTGATATCTTTGTCATTCCATTGTCATTAAGTAGAATTTTATGGGATGACAGCCTTACTTCAGTCTCTGTTGGACTCTGTACCAGTCATAATGGGTATTACACCATACACATCTGCCATGGTTGGTTTGTTTGTATTTCTGGCTAATCAACCTCTTGGATTATTATAGCCATAACTCCTTCCACACCAAACACAAGGGAGGAGGGAAACCCAATGCCGGCATTAGCCTACTCTTAACGAAGAGCACCAAGGGGACCAACTGCTTAACATCCCTTCCCAAAGACGGAGTGCTGACTTGCACACACATCAGCTATTATGATAGGAATAATAGTTAAGGAGGTATATATATTTAATGTGACACTATCACTTAATTGGCCAGATCCACTGGGCACAGACACCTTGCAGCAACTGCCTCACTGAGGTACATACACTGCATGGACTATCCTTAGTCTGATCCTGACCTATTGACCTTACTGGCATGGGTGACCCTACTAGGAGTGGATGCTGCAGTCATTGTAGCTCGACGCTCGAGCCCTTTTACCATGCCAAAGTTGTAGTTCTAGGAAGGGAGGAATTTTAGTGAAAACGTTTTTTCCATTTTTAGCCTGGTTTCCAAAGGAAACATAGCCTTATGAAATGGTCCTGTATGTTCATATGTATGTGTGTGTGTCCCCTGCTAACTATTGCATCAATGGTCCGATTTTCATGAAACTTGGTATGATCTCCTCCTCCTGGGTATACCTATTTTATTTGGTGAAGATTGTGGTCCCGGGTTCGATTCCAGAAACGTTTTTCCCGATTTGTTTTACATAGGAAATCTCAAATCCATCGTGCAAATATGTTTTCTTTATTACATTAAAATTGTGATATTGCAGCAAGGTTTGTATTGTTCTAAGGGGAAAAAAATGTAGATTCTAATTTTGATAATTGATCGTATTTTCTTGAATTTCTACTAAAAAAGCGTTTTTGCATTTTAAATCACATTTTATCAGATTGTTGCCATGGAGAAGATTATTACTGAACTCGGCTTGAGCATAGACAAGTGAACAAATGGGTTATTTTCTTTTCCATTTGACTATCCTTCAGAAATGGAGAGTTGATCCATACATATTAGCTTATAAACAGTAACATTTATTAAATTTGTTTATTTAAAAAAATACATGCAAAATATAATTTCAGAAAGAGATTTTGACATTTCTTTTAGCATTTTAAACCTGATAATGCTCTGTTAATTTGTTTTCCAATTTTTATATATCATTGATAAACTATGAATTACAAGTGGTATTTATGGTATGAGAATTTCTTGGAATGACTAACATACTGAAACATTTCCTGTCAATATAAATAATCCAGTGCATCAACTTTGGTAAACCAGCCTGCATTAGTCCTGGTTTGGACTTCTTGTTTCTATACTGAGATGTGTACAAAGGGATAACTAACAATCCCGTATTTGCAACAACTCTATCCCAGCCTGAGCGATCCCATCGATGAAGCACTTGAAGACTATGCAATAACTTAGTCACCGCAGATTAAAACGCTTGAAAATATAATGAATAAACTCCATTCAAGGATAGAGAAAAGTAAAATTTTGGGAATTTTCTCTTTCAACGTCTTCAAATTTTGTATGATTTTCCAGTTTTAGGCGTTCTTTACAAAAAGTAAAAAAAATGAACGCCTTATGGTCAGGTCACGTATGTCTGTCTAAATGTTTCATCTCGGGAGATTCTTTTCAGATTTTTATGAAATTTGGCATTAAGGACTTTTGGGCAAAGTAAATAAGAAAATGATATAAATGGTTCACATAATTCAATCAGGGGTACCACTTTACTAGAAACAAAAAATGAGCTCCATCATCTCTCGTAAAATGTTATTCATACCAAAAAAAGTCTTGGAATAAGATTGTTAGGGCTAGTCAAATAGAATATATCTTGCCTAGTGCACTTTTGTCGGAGTCGACTTTTTCAAGAAAATCAAGCAAGAAAGCCTTAGTTCACTTAGAAAATATCTTGCATGGTTTTTTAATTTTTGACGACAAAAACAATCTTCGTAGTAATTGAAGTTAACAATATATATCAACTATAAGTATGAAAATACCTTTGGTTTACTTTAGTGCGCAAACAGCATATAATAAATGAAAGGAAATGGATTATGTGCGTCGAAGGAATGAACTTATATTCGTTTATTAGGGGTTCTTTACCAGCGATGCCGTAGTAGCAGACGTCTCGTCCGTCTGTCGTAACTTGCATTTCCTAAACCGCTGGATGGATTTTAATTAAGTACGAGTGTTTCTTATTAAAATTTATCGCCCAATTGTGATTTTGTACCTCATCCGTCAATTAGAACTTCCTCTTTATATAAGAACATAAATAAACTTATACTCGTATCTCGTTTAATGGCACCCCTCAAGCAACAATGAAATACCATATTTTTCTCTCCCCGACTCTTATATGATCTGTAAGGTATAGATTTAAAAAAATATTCGAATAGAGGACAACCTTTGCCACATAATTACGACTAATAGTTTCGGAGATAAAAAAATTAAGAAAATCCCAAGTATAACATCGCATATTTTGTTTACATCGGTCGATACGACAATTCTATCGCAAACAACAGGTAAAAATCTATATTTTTCTCTCTCCTGCTCTTATATGATCTGCGAGGCATAGCTTAAAAAATCTATTCGAAGAGAGGACAGCATTGACCACAAAAATTTCCGCGGGGCCACATAATTACGACTAAGAGCTTTGGAGAGAAAAAACCAAGAACCGAAAGCGTTTTATACGTATATCCCATAAAGAAAGCCTTGGATATCTCTGTGTAATCCATTCATGGAGTTTACTTTTCCATCTCGTTCTCCTTGTATACACACAGCGTTTGTAAGTGAAAAGAAAGATAATTTACGACGGTAACGCCTAGGGTGTCTGGCGCCCGGATGCAAGATCTCTCTCTGCTAGCGAATTTTGTGGTATGAACAAATACGACTTTTTTCATCGATAGAGAGTTCAGACAAGCTGATGGGTTTTTGTCGATGTATCCCAGAACGATCTGATTGAAATAATTCGATGCATAAATATAAAGATAGACATATAATATCTGCTTGAACGAAACTTATAAAACTCGTCGCACATCTGATTAAAAGTCAATACTCTGTCCCTTTACCTTAATGAACAATCAAAAATTCCGATATGTTTGGGTTGTTTTGTCAATTTACAAGCCTAATTAGATGCTATATTTATTTCGACTCGAAGAAAACAAAACTTCAATTATTTATGCATTCCTATGTCAAAGTCCCGACTTCGTATTTTTATTTTAAGATATTTAAAAATCCAATAAAGAAGTAGATGTCAATAATTCGATTATTATTTGGAGAAATTGTTATGGAATTTGAATTCGGTACATCTACATACCATCACCGAAATACGGCATATGGCAAAATTCACACAATATCATGTTATATTAATTTTGTGTTTCGGTGTTGACATTACTAAAACTCTAGTATAATAATAAAATAAAATGATTATTTTATTAGAGAATAGTATAGATAAATGTATAAATAAATTAATATAAATGTAACTATAAAACAAAAAATGGTAAGATTAAGATGGTTTAAAAGACAAAAAAAAATAAAACTAATGATTTGCATTATATTTGAAAAATTCCATTTACTAGATTTTATCGATTTTTCGATCGTATTTCAAATATACTCATTCATGACAATTGTACTTTATTTGATTTTTTGTCATAAAAGATCTTGATTAATTTTCTATTTATTGAAAAGAACTTAAACATCCATTGCGTTTAATTTTATTTATTGAATTTTATCCAAGTATTTTTAAAAACTTTAGAACTCCTCAGCTCCGCCTCCTACCAAAACACCTGACTCTTTCCCCACCTTTTAATAATACATACCAGAACATATATTAAATCTTATTTAGCAATCCATCCTTAAAGATATCTTCGACCTACCTCTCGAATTTTTATAACTTTCTGAGTGTTAGCAAAACATCGCGGATGTATATGATGTACAAATAAGCGCGAAACCAAACGTAACCCTATATACACACACTTATTTGGATAGTTGTTGATAAGAATAATTTCCACTAGAAAAACTTTATCTTCTATAAGGATATAATTAACAAATACAAAAACACTGGCGCCGGGCTTACGACAAAATGATCGCCCTGGCATTCCGCCGATCCTCGTTCTTCTAAATCAGGCCTGGTCAACCCAAATCGTTCTGCGAGCCATCTTGACGGACTACAATTTTCCGCGGGCCACATAAAATAAAACAATATTAAAAAAATAAAAAATCAAATGCCATAAAAATGTATTTTATTCATTCATCTTATTATATATCAATGAGATATTTGCTTTTCTTTGCGATCACTCATTTTTTTAAAAAATCGACTTCAATATTGGTAGTTGCGCATCTTAATTTATTTCCCAGAATTTCATCTGTTATTGAAGCTCGAGATTTACTTTTATTAAATTTCATTTTTGAAAAGAAAGTTTCACAAACGTATGTGGACCCGAAGGCGCTCAAAATTTTTTGTGAAAAAAAATCTTAATTTGGGATACTTTTACACTCGCATACGTGTTGTAAAAGTTGATTTTTGATGTTGTGGCGTGAATGTGTTTTGATTCATTGTTGCACTGTAAATCAATTACTTCCATCTGCAGAGTTTCTGGGACAGTGGAAACGTCAACGTGAAATGGAGAACAAAATATCTCAAACACTTGATCATTTTTTGCGAGTTCTGAGAAACGACGATCAAATGCTGCTGAAAGTTTTTTATTTCATCGGCGTACTTCGAGAAATTCCTATGATGACCGTTTTTGAAGTCGTTTAACAATAAAAAATGTTGAGCATTGTTATTTCTGAGTTGGCCCTCAAACAACAATAATTTCATTTGGAATGCTTTGATGTGATTACAAGCATCGGTAATTAAATTATCTTGCCCCTGCAACTCCTTGTTTAGTTGGTTAACTTTTTCGGTTATATCTACCAAAAAACATAGGTCCCACAACAACTCTTCATCAGTTAATTCAGAAACTGGTACTCTCTCCTCGTTCATAAAAATTTCAATTTCTTCCCGTAACTCAAAAAATCGTTTTAAACATTTTCCGCGACTCAGCCATCTTACATTGGTAAAATACACGATGCCACCGTATTCGGAACGTAATTCGTCAAGGAATTCCTTGAACTGGCGATGTTTAAGCGCATGCGATCTAATGTAGTTTACTGTTTTTATAACCACATCCATGACATGGTTCATAGACAACACTTGAGAGCATAAATTTTGCTAATGTACCAAACAGTGTATAATAAATACATCACTGATTTTAATGGTTCTCGCCTCCATCTCGTTCATAAAGAACTTTACAGCTCCTTTATTTTTCCCTATCATAGCCGGTGGTCCATCTGTTGCTAATCCGGAAAGCGCCTCTAAATTCAAACTATTGTCGGACAAACACTTTTTTATGGCTTGGTAAACATCTTCACCTTTAGTGGTGTTTTTCAAGCTTAAAAGGTTTAGCATTTCTTCTGCCACTTGGAAAGAATCGTTAACTCCACGAATAAATACTGCAAGTTGAGATGTCTGAAATATCCGTACTTTCGTCGAACGCTAAAGAATAAGCTTTGAATCCGATCTCGCAGTCACCACTATTTCAGCTGAAATGTCATTAATGCGACGACATATTGTTTGGCGCGACAGACTTATGCTCGAAAATATTTTACTCTTATCGGGCAAAGCATCTTTTATAACGGCTTCCAAACCCTTTCACAAATTCCCCATCCGAAAATGGCTTCATTTTCTTTGCAATTAACAGTGCGACAGAATAGCTTGCTTTGACAATGGTAAATGATTGTTGTAACGATGAACTAAAGATCGTTTGCTGAGCCTTTAATTCAGATTTAAGCGCAGCCAACTTACTTTTTTTCAATTCTTTATTGAAATTCACATACTCGCCATGTTTCGTTTCATTATGTCTTTTACATTGTATTCCTTAAATACAGCGACAGTCTCTCCGCAAATCAAACATGTTAATCTTGAGTTCTGTACTATGAAGAAGTAATTGTCTTCCCAATGGTCGCTGAATTGTCTGTTTTCTTTTGGAACTTTTCTTTTTTAAAAATTCATTCTGAAGGGTCAAAAATAAATTTATTAATTAATATTTTATGGATATATTTAATAACAACAAGTGCATCTGCACTACTTACTTATTTAAACTTTTTCCGCTAGAAATACTTTTCTAAAAAACGTTTTATTCCTTTCGAGACGTCCAGTCTTCTCTCCGCTTGTATGTAAGTACTACCTATTGAGTAGCTCACTCAACTGGCGTGAGAAAATACGATCAATGAGTAGGGGAGGAGAAGACACAGAACAACAGAACTGAAGCGCCACGTTATAGTCATGTGATGATAGCAAGGAGTAGGGGAGTGATGATAGCGAGCGAGCCTCTACTCTTTGAGATACTGACAGGAGCCCCGACTTTCGACAGAGAAAGATAGGTTGGCGGTGCCACTTTCGCGTATACCTACGTATATCGAGCTTAAAGTTCTCCCTCCCTTGCGTTTCCGTGACGCAACATTGTTCGAAGAAGGGTAGGAGTGGCGGGGATTCGGGGAAGTGCAGCTGGTCAAGTATTATATTTCTCGTTATTTATCGTGCCTAGTGCAGCTAATGAATGATTTCCCACTGAGGTAGTCAGTAGTATAAAAATCATCTGGCGGGCCGCGGGTTGGCCAGGCCTGTTCTAAATAAAGGAATTCTTTCATATTCAAAAGTTATCTTGTGTATATAAATCGATAAATTTATGTGGACTCGAAACAAGGACCGAATACAGGAGTACATTACTGTATACTCACTCTTCAAAAATGAGTGAACATTCAGTAGGATTAATAGCTAAAATTGTTAAGATATGATAATTATGACAGATTTAGCTGCGTATTCAAGCTATCTTTTACAACTACTTACCTACATTTTTATCAAAAACTCAAAATAATTTAGGTAGAGCCGACTGAAGGGGGGCTGGGTGGGCAGTCACCCAGGGCCCCGCGTCTATGAGGAGATATAGTAGAAATTGTATTCGAGAAATGGTCTCGAGAAGAGGAGATAGGTGCTCGTTTACTCGTATACTGTTTATATATACTCGTATACTTTTCTCATTAATTTACAATTACTAAATATAGAAAAATAAATAGTTTTCTAAAAACGAAGATAGGAGGCATTGCGAAGGAGAGGTCGATGCACTGAAAAACGCGAAGGAGAGATTTAGAACGGATTTCTTTTTGCGAGTGATAGACATGGCTCTGAATTTAGGACTTATGAGCGGAAAGCAATAAAAGAAATTTCCAGTAGAAACTAAAACACGTTATATGAAATACCTTCTCGATTAAATAAAGAAAATAAACTACGTATGTGCAGTTTTCCTCTGCATGAACGATGATCTCCTCGTCTTCATAAAGAATTTTTTTCGCTGAACGAAGTATACTATCTTCCTATCTTTAAGTATCACACTTCTGTTCACACACCGTTGAGGAAAAGCGATCATTCTCCAACGAAAGCTCAAGAGATTTAAGAGCTTTGTACTATTTCGAAATGAATATGAACGTTAACGTAGGAGGGAGATCGCGAAGGAGTAAGGAAAACTAGTTTTCGGAAAAGCTATTCCAAACCAATCTAAAACAGATTTGGGATTTTCATGACTCGGTAAGAGGAAAAAAATGGTAGACATCTTGTATTCTTCCAGCGGAAGGATTTATGGTAGAGGTCGATGGTAGTCAGGGGCGGACCAAGGTATTTTGACGCCCCGGGCGAGAAAGTGCTCCAGCGCTCCCGTCCGTAAATTTTTGTATAGATATTTTTAGAAGAACTTGCTCATTTATCCATTGCTCTGTAAAACAATTGATAATGAAAGGAAATAGGAATTCCATATAGATTTTGGCCTATACCGTCATGTCAATTTGTTTCTAAAATGTATTCACTTGCAAGTAAGGTATACATAGACGATTGATTTAGTGCCCCCAATACTTTGGCTCCCCGAGTAGCCGCCCGTCTCACCCCTACCTCCGGCCGAACCTGACGGTACTTTACGAAAGGATTGCCGCCTTAGCTGGAGCTCCTCGCTAGGGTCTGGATAGCAATTAACAGAGTAGCGCCCCCACCTCCTGGCAACTCCTACGGTGAACCCATTTTCGGTCGCCAATAATGTTAAAGTTTTGCAGTTGTTTCCTTTGTGTCATGCATTTCCTTGGATAACATCCAAATTTTATAATTAGCATCATTTTTTGTCTGGATTTCACATAAGAACAAATAAATATTTGTGATGCTTTATATAACCTTTTTTCATCTTGATTCCTCACTTATTGGACTAAAACTATTTAAATCCATGAAAAGAGACTATTCTGCATGACTTATTGTATTTTTCACTGTAGTGCTTGCCCTTTTAAAAACTTTAATAGATCCAAGAATTAACCATCATTTCATGTTAAGGCAATTTACAAAAAAATATGGAACTCTATTATCCAGATAAATACATTGTGATGTCATGTATTATTTTGCCAAATAATTTTTGGCTTAAAAATATTTTTTCAATATTACTGTTGAGTATATGGCAATTTTCTTGAAAAGTAAATGTTGTATTGTTCTCTCTAATGCATTTTTGGCTCAATACTGCTGGCATTTGTTTTAATTCTCTTCCATTCATGCAGTACATTGCTCTTATGCATGATTAATTTGCTCTGCTTGTAAAGAATCTCTTGGCCAGCAGGAGGCGCACATTTTGAGGGGGGCACTGTTATTTTAGTGAAGTGTTAGCTTTTTAAATGTGTAGGTGAATGTTGTGTGGTGAAAGCTTGAAGTCTTCATTTTAACTGATTCAAGTGTCTACTACTAGTTGGTGAAGAAGTTGCTGTATGCAAGAGCCAGAGGGAGCAAGGAATGCTGCAGTGGGAGTGAAGGGGAGAGGATTTTGATTCAAGTGTTCACCAACTAGTAGTAAAGAAGTTGATGTACACACAAGAACAAGAGGGAGCAAGGAATGCTGGGGTTGAATGATCCAAGTGAAGGGGAGAGGATTCTTCAAATGTTGCCTACATAAAATCCCCCAAGTCCAACATACCTAAAAGAGTGGCCGAGACAAGCTTCTGGAATTGGTGTCATGGAAGTGAAAAAACTTAATGCCTTGTATTTTCTTTATTGCATTGGTGTGAAAATTGTACATTGTGATGATACAAATTGTACTTGCAACAAATATTACAGTAAATGACAAGCTTCATTATTACAAAATATTTTTTCCGTGTGTTGTTTCTGCTTTCTTCAAGAAAGGGGTGATGGAAAAAATCCCTCACCCCTTCATCCCCTCCAAACGTGGGTATGAGAGCAAAGTGGAGTCTGTGTGCAGGGCTAGAATAAAAGATGAGATGGAGTTGTTTAGACCCAGGTGATGAATAATCTGGTGTTAAAAAAAACGCAGTAAATGGAATGGGAATAACTGTTACATTTGGATTAATAAGACAAAAATTTATGATTGCTCTGAAAAACTTATTTACCCTTAGAAAAATAAATGGAAAATATTTGAAAAAGTGTCCTGCAAATTGGGTGGATGGAATTTTAAGATACCAGTTTAAATAACATTCTAAAATAACTGTTGAAAAACTTGAAACATTTTTTGATTCATTGAGCTTGAAAAGAATAGGCTTAACTGAATTTTAAAATAACAGGTATTTTTAAAGAACAGTTGAAAAACAATTTTTTGGAATTTTATTGGCTGATAGAACTTAAAAAAATATATATTTTTTGTGATTGACTTAGTTACTTCTAATACATGAACTGAGAATAAAATTCTTTTCTCATACAGACTTCATTTAATTTTATCCACAATATGAATTGAATGTAGTGTTAAAAAACAATTTTTATTTCTTTTAATCACAAGGCTTAAATAAACGAGAAGGAAAAATCAATTGCATTTTTTCCTTGGCTTACATTTTGGAATTATTAAGCATGACAAGCTTCCCAAGAAAAAAATTATGACTTCAGATAATAAGATTAAAATGAAATGTTTTTCCACCATCCAATTTGCCAAATATTATAATATTATTCACAATGGAATTAAACAAGCTACTAAACGTGAATACAGTGCCACCTCATATATAAAACTTCAACGTATTGCCCACCGGAAAAGTTTTCAGGATTTAAAATTCAAAGTATACTTTTGGAGAATCAACTAGACTTCCGTGAACAAATAATTTATATACTGGCTTCTGTAATTCTAAGAAACTCATTACAACACTTATTTTCCTCTCAATTGTAATGAAGTTCATGTTCTATAAAAAAAGTTAAATTTATAGAAATATGCTATTAAAATTTTATACACAATATTAAATGTATTACAAAATCAGACTAATCAAAATGTTCTGATTTCAACAGAAAATAAAGAAACATGGTAATATTACTGACATTCTTACATAAACAATTTGAGAGTAGTGCCCTTTTATTTACACTAGTTGCAAAGGTTGTTTTGATGAACAACAATTAAAACTTTACTTTCCCTAGCTCTTATAAGATGAGGATGACATTTACTGCAAAATAGCGAGAGCACCAGAAAATTAATCCCTTATATTCCGAGAAATAAAATACTCCTAGATAACAAGTTGACAATGTCCTGGTACAAAACATGTTTTTGAGGTAACACTATTTCCATTTCTTCAACAAGAGAAACGAATTAAATAATCAAGAGCAAACATAAATTACGAAAGGTCATTTACTCCAGATGCAACAGTTTTAATGAATATTCAGTCCCATTCCACTCACCACCCTTGTCTGATTTTGAGAACAAACCAGAATTTGCAACATCTAGGTAAAAACCCCCTCCCATCCCATATCCTCCAGCCTAAACTCCTCTTTACTCTCATACCCAGATGGCTGCATTTTGGTACAGCTCAGCAGGACTCTTCACATCACGGCTTCACTCTTCCAAACACCATGCAATCTGCTTTCTCTGCTCAGCATCCAGTACAAACACCTTGAAGAAAGAAATTCAAAATGTTAGTGAATTCAATAAGAAAATACTGCATAAGAATTATTTGGCCAAATTTTCCAAAGATTTTGCAGAATAATATTATTACTTGTTAAAAATCTTTTGGTGACACCAGGATTTTTACACTTGTCTTTCAAGCATGTGATCTAATAAAATTATTGAATTTTTTTATCGAGTATAATAGCATTCTAGCACTTAATTTAAGCTTTAAATGGCCATAACCTTAAAAAAAGTGCGGTTTTTACAATTAAAATAAGTTGAAATTATTAATAATTTTGTTTGCATGTTGACTTGAAGTACTGCCCATAATTTATTTTCTTTTACTTATGAATTCACAATGATTATATATTTTTTATATTCCAATTTAATTTGTGCTTTTTGACTGTTAATGTTCAAAATTAATACTAGCAGGCTGCAAAAATAAATCAAGTTTAACTACTGGCATGTATAAATAGTATTGATTCTATATAAATTATTTCAAGACACCCAGAAACTCTATCGCTTAATTAAATTTGTCCTTTTCATTGAACTTCACAAAACTCAAAGCAACTTATCAAGTAACTTTCTTTCATCATTCCAAATTCAGAGTAAATGACCAATTCCAACATTTATATCAACATTTAAACATAACGAGTCTATACTAACCTCCATATTGGATAAAAGTGATCAATTTTAAATTTATCAATACATTCTGCTTTAAGCGATCAAAGAAGATATCTTCAGAAAGCTAAGCAAAAGACGAGTAAGAAAAGATTTCCAACTTGTAGGAAGTAAATCCCTCAATATGACAAGAACCAGATATTCCACCTTATGTGATGAAAAATAACGTTATCACTTCTGATTCAATGTCACTTATCTCTTGTCCTACAAAACTCGATATATAGCAGAGCAACAAAATTCTGACGAGATAAACCAGGAAAAATGTGACAAGCCAACTGCAGTACAGGCAATGCCTTGCTTAGCACAAGAGAGGTGTTCCGAGACATCTGTGTGCTAACAGAATTTGTGCTAAATGAACAGTTGGTAACATAGCACTTAGCCCAGTAGATTTTTACTTATCAGAAACTTGACTATTTTTATCTTGCAACTTATGAAATGATAATAAATACTACAATAAATACTACCGTATATACTCGTGTATAATGTGCAGTTTGAAGACCAAATTTTTACGTCATAAATAAGTGGTGTGCATTATACTCAACACTAGTGTGCAGTTAAAATAAAAAATTGAAAAAAAATTGAAGTGTACCTACCTCACACCAGTTTCTCGGTTTTTGTTGTAATTGAGGGGAAAACATGCTAATAATCAATAATCCAGCTTATACATATCATTATAAATAGCTGCTTCTTACATATATAGGAAATAGGATATAGAAGTATTGAAAACTGCAGGGATATATAAAATTGCTTTGTTCAATTATTAAAAATTAAAATGCAAAGTCAGGACATGCACCATACCATGAATGAAAGAATGAAGTTTATTTTTCTTGAAGACAAAATTCAAATCCATGCTGAATTTGCGTAAACATTTGATTTTAATCATAAAATTATGAAATTTTTTGTCTTCAACAATGAAAAATATTAACTACCATAGCAACAACTCCAATGCCTTTCAATGGGAATTGATTTTCCATATTTCAAGAGTTTAGTTTAGATTGCATTATAATCCATTTGATTTCAGCCAACAACATATACCGTATCTGCTCGAATATAAGCCAACCGCGAATTTAAGCTGACTTCCAATAAATTTCCGCCATATTTTGACAAAAAAGTAAATTTCGTAGATTTTATGTTGAAGTATGCCGGGCATGCATGCACAGCCTAGAGATCAAAGAATAGAGTAGGAAATGGTTTAGTTGTTGACATTTGAAATATTACTCCACTTAATAATTTCGCATTGTTGAATAATGTTCCACATTCAGTTATGATAATTTCATTCATCTTCATTTTCACACAAAGTCAAAGCAATAGCGTCCTTGCCAAGATAATTTTTAATCAAAGTCTATTTCCAATAAAATTAGCATTTGCATTGCCTTAAGAAATTGCATTTTATAATTATACCTGTTCATATTGATATATCGTATATAACTTCACACAAGTTTTAACGTAATTAAAACAGTTGAGCATCAAAAGCCATCCCATTTTGCGTAATTGTCTGCACAGCCATTCTACGTAATTTTAATAGATTCCATGAATGAGGTTTTAACATGCATATAAACATTACATTGGCTATAGCAATAACTACAATAGCCAAGGTAAACTAATAGTAACTTCTTTTAATGGATAATGAAAAATAAGTGAAGATATAAAAATGAATTTTTATAATGAACTTTTGTAAAGTTAATACTTGAATATGAATAAACTCTATAATATAATTACGATAACCTTTCTGCTTGTATGGGCGTAAAAAGTTGCAAAAGTGTCTACCAACTCTTGAGTGATGTGGGGGTCTCTCTATTTAAATTGTAATCTTTTTACAGTTGTGAGAATGGCAGACAGAAGTAGAGAAATGAGTGACAAACATAAGAATGTTTGGTATATAAGTAGTAAGAAGTTTGATAGTATCTTTTGATTCATTAATAAAAATACTGACTTATCCATTCATATTGCATAAAATTAACAAAAATATATTGCTAGTTCAGAGTAATTCAGCTTTAAATACTAGTAGGAGTGAAACTTGAATATTTCATATTTTAGTCACCTAACTTAAATGACAAAAATAAGTTCTTTTCCTAACATCACATCAACCATCCATATAAAACCACTGTATAAGTATAGTTAGCTGAAGAATTGCTAATCTACAACACAACACTTTAAAAATTTTTACTTAAATTTGTTCAAATTAACATTCTTTACAACAGTATTACCTATCTTAAATACTGAAAAAAGAATACGATACTTAAATATGAGGGCTTTTAGAAAAATGCGAGAACAACTGGTCTTAAAGACTTATAATTAGAAAAGATTTCATCCAAAGTAAAAAATAAGCAAAGTGAACAGTTCCAAAGAATAAAATTATGTTCATGGCACAAATTACATAAATACAGTCATCTAAAGTAGCGTTCAGATGAATTTTCAATGTAAACTATTCTGAGAAGAAAACCATATTCTATTGCTCCCATGAGCGGTAGCGCAGCCGCGCGGGGCCTATGCAGCGTAGTATCTGTATAGTATGCAGCGTAGTAATGAAATAATGAAAATAAGCGAATATAAACACTATCAGGTTTTACCGCCGATTGTAAACTTGTACGTAATTAAAATTGCACATATGAAACCAAACTTGGTGTCATTAGAAAAAAGTGTGAAGTTGGGGTTTTGCGGGGCCCTTCAGAAGTCGGGGCCCAGGGCGCGCGCCCGGTGCGCCCGCCGTTAAATCTGCCTCTGAGTCCATATGCTATTTGATATCGAGGAAAATAGAGAAAACTATTCTTTATAAGAAAAGATATGAAGTAACAATAAAACTGTAAAATTGATTAAAAACAAGGGTTCTGTTCTGTTAAACCCCCGCCACTAGTACCGCTGCCTACAGTGCTCCCCACAGGGACCGGGTTGGATAAGTTATTTGAAGTTTTCGGTTCATCCTCAAAGAAACCTTTTGCTCGGAGGCAGCATTAGTGGTGGGGGTATAACAGAACAGTACCAACATAAATCCTAAATATGATGCATTCACTTACAGACAGTCTAGGTATCACACACATAATTCAATAAATTTACGGTAATGTATTGAAATGCGTGAAATAGCAATTTATTATTAACAATTAATTTGCTATACAAATCAAAATTTTAATACCTTTTCAACCAAAGTTGGATTCACTATTGCTACTGTCAGTATTTATGTACACATTGTTGCAATCATCACTGAATTCTGCATCACTTTCTTCTAAAATATTAGGAATATCTTTGTCGGAAATCTTTAGTTTACTTGTAGAAGCCATTTCATGATATTCACTATTAGAGGGACTGAAATCTATCAAAGATAAAAAAAAAAACAAATAGAAAAATTACACTGAAATTTCCCAATGCTAATGTGGTAACTCTCGATGCTCATATACTAAGTTCATGAGAAAATTAACCTTTCTATGAAAAAAGTGCATCTCAAAAGTAATGTTTCTGCAAGGGATAGTGGGAAATATTTTTTAGCCCTGGTAAACCAGATGTATCAAAGAAGAAAAATCGGTAAAAACACCAGATGAGCCAAAGAAGAAAAATGGGTCAAAATTCCAGATTTGCGAGTTTGCATGTTCATGCGAAATAGATTTTATTGCACATCTAAGAATTGCCCATCGGGCGGTGCATATATGCAGCCCCACACACCACATGCAGGGTTTCGCGACGAAACATCTACATCTCGGCAAATTTGATCTAACCTCCACCTGTTTGCATGAATGTGAACCTATAGGACCAAGGAATACTAGTGGAAGCTCAGAACGAAATAGCTCGTCATCCCATAGAGAAAGATGAAAAAAACCTTGATGACGAATATAATCGTCATGCTCAAATGGTTTGCACCGTCCTCATGACAAGTATGATCGTCATGCCCAATCAAGTGGTTAAAATGCAGCAATAATGCTCACTGAAAACTTGTAAGATAACAGCAAATGACAGACAGTGCTACTTAAAAGTGCGTGTGATAAGTGCCACATGTAAAGGGGAAGCTCGATCAAATTACTTCATAGCACACATTGATAACACTCACTTTTAATATCTCTTGGTATCACATAAAGGAACATGGCAGATCAGTTCCAGGATGTCATCTGTGACTGCAGGTTGAGAATCTCCAGGTAAGTATACCTGGGATACATGGCCCTGAAACAACAAGAGAAACAAATCAGAAATCTTGCACTGTGTAATTTCTTGCTGGATGATATTCGTAATTCCTTTAGCACATTATGTTGTCCCCAATTTCCTCGTGCTAAATCATTCCACTAATATTCAAAGCTAAAATTTAATTGTAACTGAAGTAATTCTTCAATTTAGAGATTTGTAAAGAAATGGAGAAATTATTTCTCATAAGTTGCTTAACTAAACTTAATACTTAGTATACAATCATCCAACTAGTATTCATTGACTATACAACTTAATATCAACTAAACTGCAACTTATTACATCATAGCTTATAATGCATTTATACTTAGAAAATTAAGTGCTATAATTTATGAAATGTTCCCAAGATATGAAAACGTAAGCTCTAACTCAGAGGAACATAATTTTTACATTTAAAAATCAATAGATTTGAAAAAACTAGTCGCCAAGCTTGAATGAAATCATAAAATTACCGAGGGCGACTATAACGCGACGAATGTATCACAAGTGCGAAACAGCGATGATAGAAATTTACTTAAGCAATGCTTTCGAATTTTAACTTTCACCACAATCTCACACTAACTGATCCATTCGACTACTCGATTTCCACCTTAACTTTCCTAAGTCTACCAAAATACATGTGGTGTGCGGAAATAGACCTGGATCGATCCTAAATAACCGTGTCTCCCATTTACTCCCAAGTTAAGGTTACGACTCGTATAAGACCTTTCAGTAATGAAGTCCTTCGACTTTATAAACGTTAAGAACATCGGATCGGAAAAGTAATTAGAACTTTAGAGGCAAAATTCTACGAACGTCAAATATGTTCTTACGGCAATATTAATGCGTGTCGTTTAACATACCACATCCTACTTGTAAATTATTTGCTCTTTTACCAAATTGGTTAATTATTATAGGGAACATTTCCAATTTTTTACCTACGAGGTATTACCGCAGTACTATATCGGCCTGCACGATAATATCGCAGGTAGATGGATGAGAAAACTAAACGAGGCCAAATTTATTAATGCAATATGTGTCGCTTGCCTCATTGGGACGCGTGAGGGGATGAGGGTTCGGAGAATGGCAGTGTAGTTAGTTACACATTATCTTCCTCAAGTGCCACTCTGTATTGGAAGTAAGTAAGTTAAATGTTCCGATTAAAAATGAAAGCGCTTAAGATAACAATATTCACTCGCTAGGACTAACACAAAAAGTCAGAAGTGAGAATCGGGTTCTTGCACCCTACATCTATATGGAAATAATAATGATACTAAATAATCACCGTATGAATATTTTCTCATTTCACCGGATGCCGTTCAACTCAACCAAATAAAATTATCAATGCTTTGGTATTCTACGATCAATCATGTGAACATTTAACTAGCACAGGAGTTTCCAAAAAGGAAATAATGGCGAAAAAGTAATGGAGAGCAGAACGCTGAAACGTAGCTATTCAGTTTGTCTATTTCTGAATCATCACTAAAAATATCAACTGAATATCCCCTGGCTTCGTAACTCCTCAGCATGTTATTCTACCAATCCACAGCAAAAATAATCTATAATATGAACGGAAAATTACTAAGAAAACGAACATTTTTCTAGATGATAAGCATTACCGTAGATGCAGAGCCGGCTAGGAAAATCGCAGGACCATGTGCAAAGTTACGCATACAAAATTTTGTTAATTTTAATAAATAAAACTTCTCTCATTATGAGTGTTCGATATTATTTTCGATTTTTAAAATGGTCGCACAAATATATTTTTAGGGAGCGCGAGTCCCGGTGCAGTCCCACCGTTGGCATTGCCATCAAGCTGGCTCTGCGAAGACGTTGTTAAAACATAATAATAATGTTTATTTGTCCAGAAAGACATTACAAAATAATGCATAGGACAAGTCATTCAGTACACGATAATCTTTAGCTAAACAACGTTAATTTACACCAAATGATGGCTTACCTCAAATAACGACCCAAGAGATGATTTTTTATTAAAGTCAAAGTGGAGCAATGAGAGGATAGTATCTTGAAATGTGCCTATCATCAAGCAGTTTTCGACCAAATGACACCTTACACTCGAACGAATGCGGCGGCGTAAAATTCATCGACAATTGACGTACGATTTATGTGTCATTAGTGGCGAAGAAAATCGAGATGCATAGAATGGATAAATATTTCTGTGAAATTATCGTATATAACTTCACAGAGAAAATAACTAAAAATTTTCACATTCGTTAAAGTGATGTATTATTATCTGAGATCCTTACGAATACAAAAATTTTATTTATTCAAGTTTCATGGGGTGGAATCAACAGCCATAAAAATAAAGTATTTTTATCGCTGTACTAACGTTGAATAAAATGCTACTATATGTTTTAATATTTCAAAATAAACACAAAACCTTCACTGAGGAATGTCCACCAAAGAAGAGCTTACTTTATTTTGTATTCCTTTATGGAGTTTCATATAATACAATTTTCAGGAATTACTATTTTAACAAAAAATGTGTGAGACCTCCAATAATATTTAACCTTGCTTTATCTTTCCCATATTGCAATTGGTTTATTTACTATAGCATATAGTTACTGAAGTTATTTTATCAATCAGATTCCAGCCAAAAGTTAAGCTTTATGGTTCAGTTTAGTGGAGTGATTGTTTTGTAACTCAAGTTTTTTATGCTAACATAATTGTTACACAATTTTGTTTAAATCATATCTATATAAAACCATATAGTAGTGTGATATATTAACTAGCATGTTTGAATGCAGCACTGGTCATCCATATCTATTTCTGAAGAAAATTTGTGTTTGCTTAGAATTAATAGGAAATATAGAAATATTTAATGACATTTGATATATATATATATATATATATATATATATATATATATATATATATATATATATACACATCTTGGCTCCAAGTAATGAATTTGTTTAAAAAATGAACAACAGGTGTATGTGAGATAAAATTTAATCATACACATTTTGAGAAACATAAAGAATTGATCTCAACAAAAAGTTAAAAGCTACAGTCGTTTCATACACTTTTTCACACATATTTGCTTTCAGTGGTTCATAAATAATTAATGTCTTCGAAGATAGTCTCACTAAAACATCCATACATTCTTTCATATCGTTTTCGTTATTTCAAATTCATCAGGGAGTTAAGAGGGAATGTCCTAACTGTCTAAACACGAATTCCAAATATTTCCGGAAGGCAGGTGGAGCATTCCTTCATAACAGAGAATTAGAGAATTCATCTAGCACTGTATCACTTGCAATCATCTCTTTGATTGACTTTGCTCTGTCCGAAAGCTTGGACTACGCTCCCCATCTTCTCCATTCTTTCCCCCAATGGGGGTTTGAGGAGCAGATGCGTACTGCGTGGGGCTGCCACCACCTGGAGAAGACCCTCCACTTGGAGAGAGCAATACAGAGGGATCTACTGATAGCTGCCTCATGTTGGGTTGCGAGCGTGCATGGCCTCCGCTGGCATCTCCGGGACTGAGATAATCCTGTGTCGTCTGAGGCCCTGGAGTTGGGCTTCTCCTTCTGCTGGTCCAACCTCTTGAACGGCCTCCACTTCGTCCGCCTGTTAAAGGAATAAGTTAGTAGTATTTATCCAGCTAAAGTGAGAATAAGTGATACAAGTGGCATTCAAGTTTAGATTTACCCAGCAAATTTTTAAATTGCTTGAAATGTTTATCATGTATATTAGTTGTACTTCCAAAGACATTTTTAAATTATAGATTTTCATGATTTTCTTTTAAAAAGTTTTGTGTTTAATGTTAGGATGTTTTGTTGATAGGTATTTTCATGTAAGTGAGACAGCTTTAATTTTATTCACATTTAAAATTACTTCAGCCATTTTTAGCAGGGGTGATTTGAAAAATCATGTGCTTTTTTGATAAAACAATGCAATTAAGATAAACAGAGAAATTTGAGATATGCATTATATCCTCTAATTAAAATTCACTCAAAAAATCTACAGTATAATAAAAGATTGTTTTATTGAAAAAATCTGCAAGCCCATAATTCATAAGAAATGTCTCCTAAAAATTGACAATGAATGAAAACATAAACTGTGAAATTTAATATATTTTCCTATATGAATATATTGCATTGTTTTTAAGTTGATGGCATTCACTCACCACCTGTTGTGCTGCTCCCACTGCTTATTCTCATACTGCTGAAATTCCTCAGTCGATTGTGATGGCCAGATTGTGATAACTGGTTTGAACTTGTGGGAGGACTTCCAGCGGCTCCCATTGTGTCATTTTCGGGTGACACTTTTCTCGGCAATCTGGTCCTTGAAGTTGCTGTACCACCTCCTCCAATTCCGGCACTTCCTCCGCTGCTGCTTCCTCCTCCTAATCCTGATGAGCTGCTGCCTCCCCCACTTCCACTGCCTATTAAAATCAAATTAATAGAAGCATGTCAAAATTAATGTACACTATATTAACGACAATCTCAGTTTTATAAAAAGACACTGGAAAAGTATGGGGAATATACTCAGAAAAATTGAAAGATGCATTATTAACAGATAATTGATAATTAATTGGAATAAATAACTACATTAATTATTTTTTCACAAAACATTATTTCACTATGGTATCTAGAAATATGTGTTGGTAAGATTCCAGTTTAAAGCAAACTCCATATAATAATGTATCATTGGCACTTTTGACTTGAGAAACAAGCAATAAGATATCATCTATTGGTGCTAATAAGGTATAACAGTAAATTTGCTTTATTTTTAAATTAATTTTGTTTTAAATTTCTAAACCTGTATCAGAAAGTAAATTTATGGTACAGCATCCTTCAGCCATGTACTGATTAACATATTATAACTTTGTTTCTAAGAGGTTTTAATATTCATATTATGAAATTTTATGGAGCAAGTTAGTGTTATAAAAATTTTGACACTGCATTAGCAAAGAAATAATCTTAACTGGACATATTTTGAGTTTTTTACACTTAAAACCTTAAAAATTCAGAATTATCTTATTAAATACATAAAAATCATAAAAACAATAATATTTAAATGGGTGTTTCCTTCATCTAATATAATAACCACTGTAACAATTATTAGAATAATTCAGTCAAGATACATCACCTTTTTTGATAGTTTGCCTCCTGCGAGCCTGAACCATCCCATAAACAACTGCAGCAAGGCTGTTGTATGTTGATGGCATCCGTGAAAATCCAGGAGTCCTGCTAGCCTTCCTTCCTATCACATAATATGTTTCCATGTCTCCTTTTCCTTTTACTGCAACAACGCCACGAAACTGCACCTGATAGCCTCTCGCCTCCAGTATCTGTTAAAAGAGAAACATAACAAGTGAGGGAAGAATTGCAGAGCAAATTACATGAGGTGCTTTTCTTCCTTGCTTTAGTATTATGACATCATAAGATTACATCTTTGGTTGAGATCTACGGCCTCATAATATAGTCCATAAATTCCCTTTAAAACATTATATCAACGCTATGTAATGATATTTTTGCCATTTAAAAGCAGTAGACTCATTGCCATAGCAGTTGATATTTTTCATTTTTAAAAACTAGAAAATTTTCCCTCTTTTACTTTCTCCATATACGAAGTATAGAGAAAGTATTGTTTTTATGAAAAAAATCGAATTCGAGATTTCAACGGAAATACATGTTTTAAGGTCTCCTGAACACATTTTGTCTATTTTCTCGATGATGTCTGTCTGTCTGTCTGTATGTGATAGATTTTTGTGGGCGCTCTAACTCAAAAACTATTAATCAGACCAATGCAAAATGCTATATTTAACATTTTTATAAAAGTTAGAAGATCTGATTAGTTTTTGGTAAAAATTGGTCGACCGGAAGTGGGTGTTTACCCTTGTCACATCCGTTATTTTGAAATATTTGCTTTAATATTTGATATATGTAAAAATGTACTGGAGCAAAAGTTGTGGAATATTTAATTTTCTACAACCTTAGTTTGAAATAATTGATAGTAGCTCAATAACTTTGGCCAAAACTAACAAAAGTGGAATACTCCTTTAGCCAAAACAACTAGAGGGCTGCAAAACCAAATGCATTTCGCCCACAAGGTGGGCATCGTCAGGGGTAGAACCTGTTTCAACAGTGACTGGAAGCCAACTGGCAATTATTCCCAACCCACTCACCCCTCCTCTCCATTCCCTTCGCAAAACTGTAATCGTCATTTCCCCTCAACCGAGTTACCAAACAATCACCTAGCAGTCATGCCCATACATTGTCTTTCCTCCCTCCCTCACTCTTCTACCTCCCACTCCATCTTTCTCTCCTACATATACCCTTTTGGTTTTCTCTGTATCACCTGATGATGATGCTAAGCGTCGAAACCTAGGTCGTGTCCTAATAAAATAGTGGAAAATTACAAGATTTTTATTTAATAATCAATATGGAGTTATTCCACCACATCATGCCTTCAATGGTTGAATTAATTTGTTTGAAATATTTTTCCAGATAATGCATTGTTTAAGAGATATCTTATATTTTTAGCTGCCACCACCACGCCACCTACCGAAGACTATTGTAAACAATTGACGCTTAGTTACATCTTAGTAACGCTCCTTTTTCTTTTCTTAATTGTCAACCGGAAGTAAATACTGACGATGATCCCAGAGCTAACAACACGTAATTTGCCATATAAATATGGAGAAAGTCATGTGTTGCCCGCATCAGTTTATTTTGTATTAAAAACAATTGTTTTCTCCCATTTGACCTAGATTTGATTTGTTTAAAAAAAATATAAATCTCAGTATTTTAGCTATAGAGATGTTCATGTTCTGAGCTCCTATTTTAATTTGAACTAATTTAGAAATGCAAATACATAATGCCCTGTGCAGATTTCATGCTCTTCTTATGGGGATAGAAATGATACTGAGGGGTTGGAAAGAGACATCAATTACTCCTTTGCAGCTTATCCTAGATCCACAAACTTAACGACATGTGTAGTCCTCTTATAGACTAATCTAACCTGAAAATTTTTCTTCTCCAAGTTGCAGGGTTTCAGAGCTATTGCCCAAAGAAACAGGCAGATGGGCAGAATAACCAAATACATAAGTAATTAAAACAGCTCTAAAAATATCAAAAAATATGTTTACCTAAAAATGTTTCTAGTCTTTTACTTGAAATTGGTGTAATCAAGTGATTTAATGATAAATTTATTTCTATCTTCTAATGTAAATCAACAGAGCAAGCTGCATTTGAAACTATTCTGAATTGAAAAGTCAATTCAACTTTTTAATAATAATTTCTTTTGTTCCTCATACATTAATGTATTGCCTAAGTTAAAATGCAAGGATAAGTTTGTTCAAACAAAATTACTTTGAAACAAACCTGATTTGGTATTTTGCCTAACAAATGGAATTTACATGTCAGATTTTGAAACATTTCATATCAGAAATGCTTGAATGCTGGGCATTCAAGATGTTCAATATTCATAAAATTAGGATAATATGAAAATCTTGACTTACAATAGCTGTCTCCTTGGGGACTTGAATGTGATTCATTGTGCCCGTTGAATCCATGCGAGATGCTTCATTCACTGTATTTCCCCAAATGTCAAAAACAGGTTTCCTAGCTCCAATAACTCCTCCAACCAGTGGACCACAACTTATACCTGAATGTAATAACAGGATCATGCTATTAATGAGTATCATTGTGTTGAGATGGAAAAGTATCTCATTTAAGACTGAATTCATCAAAGATGGAGGCCAAAAATATGTGCAATAAAGCTGCCTTTTATGATGTATAAAAAGTTCTAATTCTCCCAGAAGGAAAATTCATGTCAAATGAAATGCACTCACCAACTCTCAGGCGAAAGGAATTGAAGGAGTGTTTATTTACATCATCCAGACGTTGTTTCATGGCAATGGCAAAATCTACTAAAGCAGTCAAATGCTCAAGTTCATCTTCATCTGCCCCCTGTAAAATTGAGATGAGGATGTCATCAAGTTTTATTTCTTTATTTTATTTTTAAATAGCACGTAAATGGCACTTAATAGTATTTTAAAATGAGTATATCGACAATAACAATGATGACCACATATGACCATTCTCTCAGCAGTATTTAAACCCATGATCCCAATATTGGAAGCCAGACATACCCCTCTACCAAGACTAACAAAAATGGAGACTGTAGCCAGGTTTAGTATGAGAAAAATCGTTTGTTTTATAAAGTAATATATTATTCTATTGAATTTATTTTATAAATTCCTCATTCTATTAATATTGCATTTCGTCAACTATAATAATAGTTCTTTCTCTGATAATCTTTCTGGTGGCTCCCCTGTCTGCAAGACCATCATACAAATGCAACATTGCATGTGGCACAATGCAGTACTGATTCTGAGTAACAATCTTGAATGAGAACCATCTTATTGTGAAAATCAGTACATGGTTCCCTCAAGTAAGAAGCTGAGCTTGTTTTTTCAATTTTGAACCAAAACAGCTGCAATGCTTCACTACCAGCACATAAAATAAGTTTCTGGTTTATGGGGCATTGTCATTAGCATTCTGTGACAAGGACTAAAAGTAAAGATGAAATTTTTGTTTGCATAAGGCGTAATTTGCATGATTTAAGGGAATACAAAAGCACAGCACTCAATCTGAAGAGACCAAACGTATATTCTAAAATGAATACTCTTTTTGTTTTTGTTAATTACATTTAATCTTTACATCTTTAACCTTAACAGCTATTGTCTATGACTGAAAATTGTAATACCAAGATAACTCAAAAAGGAATAAAAGCTCACTTGATATTATACCATCAAATATTAAGAGGATTTACTCATGTACTGCATGCACCTTTTTTCCCAAAATGTCAGTAAGAAAAAAGGGAGAATTTCTGAGCAGGCTACATAAATTGTATCAATAGTAAATTCACTGCAACATGCTTGTGTCTACATTTATACTTGCTGAAGACAAAAAATTCTACGAAGTATACATGCGAATTATTTTAACGATTGCGATGACTTAATATTTTTATTATATTAAAGCTGCACCTATTAAATGAGTTTTAAGTTTATTATTGTTACTCAAAATAAGCAGTTCTGTCATTAAAAGTTAAGATCAATTTCTACCTATACCAGTGGCAGCTCATGTATAGGCACTGCGGAACTGCAGCACCCCCTATTTCCACTTGATATTATCGATAACATTTAATATAATGAGTCCTTTTTTCTTTAATTCTTTCTTTATTTTTGTAGTACAATATATATTCCTTAAGCTTAATGTCAGTACTTCAGTAGCCATCCCCCAGTTTATGAAAAAGATACAAAAATCTTTGTATGGAACTGTGCGCTTCACAGTGCCAGCGACGTGGTGTTTGACTGTTGTGCGCATGCGCACATAGGAGGGAGGGTGGGGAGGAAGGCGGGACTGCCAGGTAGAGAGAGCACTGTTGCTCTCGCAGTGCCGGCTCTGGTGTGATGGTGGAAGGAAGTTTTTTTTTAATCAGCATATGCTGTGCTTAAAAACCGTGTACCATATTCTTGAATGTGATAAAGTGTAGAAGAGTGTAGAATTAGATTATTATTCTGCTTCCAGCTATTCTATTTGATTCATTTTTTTTCGGTTCTTTTATGGATTTCATTTTTAAATGAATAGATCAAGCTTGAACTGTAACAATTTAAGTTAAAGTAAGTAAAAAATGTTTGTTTTTTTTTTGTTAAGATTTTATCAAGTTCCTGAATAAATTTTCTTTTTATACATGTTTTTTTCCTTTTACACAATTTTAAAACAAAGGCTAAAAATTTTCTGGAGCAGCACCCACACTAATTTTAGCTACGAGCTGCCACTGACCTATACTTTTGCCAGAATAAGTTGGCATATGTTTGCTGAACTCATCGTGAGCCCTTGATGCTCCTTTAACGTAAGAGGGATGACTACGGAGGAGATTTCTGCTAGCATTGGCATAAAGAGACCCAATAAAATGTGTCACACAGGAAGGAGGGAAAAGATGCTCAACTTGGGTGGACCTTAATTCAGGTGAAGAGACTGACTATTTTAAAAAATCCTAAATGTCAACTGATTCCTGCACGAATTTATTTTTTCCCTCTGAACTGACCCAAAAATAGGGGCATGCGTGGTACACAAGGGCGCATGTTACACAAGTAAATATGGTATTGTTATTTTGTGGCTGTTAAATTCAAGTAAAATTCATTTAAACTAACCTTATGTCCAGGGTTGAGGCCTGATGCTGCCATGTATGTGGCTCCAACAGTCTTGACTTTTTCAATTGTTTGAAATCTGGGTTCATCCAAAATTTCATCAAAGTCAGCTGTGAAAAGAATATCCAAATAAATCTCTCCTCAAATCTAAGAAAACATTTTTTAATAAACGTTATAAAACTGATAAGAATATTTTTCAAATTTAAACGATATACCGAGTTAAAATTTTAACAAAATAAACTTGTCTTTTCTCAACTCATTTTATCAGAATTGTTCATCTATGGTATGTGCTTGTTTTTACTTTCTAGTATAGGGGAAAGTATTGTTTTCATGAACAAAATCAATTTCAAGATTTCAACAGAAATACACATTTTGAGGTCCCCTGAAAACTTTTTGAACATTTTTCTCGATGATGTCTATGTGATAGGAATATTGTGGGCATTCTAACTAAAAAACTATTAATCAGATCAATGCAAAATTTTATATTTAATATTTTTATTACAGGAACAGGAGTTGATTAGTTTTTAGTAAAAATCAGTCCACCAAAAGTGGGTGTTTACTCTTGTCACTTATTAGTTTTTTCAATATTTGCTTTAATATTTAATAAATGTAAAATACTACTGAAATAAAAGTTGTAGAAAATTTAATTTTCTACAACTTTTGTTCATAATATTTTCCCATATAATTCATTGTTTAAGAGATATTTTGATAACTATATTTTTTAACTGCCACTACCACCTGGAGGAAACTTTTGTAAACACATTATGCTTAATTGTCTTGGAAAAGCTCCATTTTATTTTATTAACTGTTGGAGCTTCAAGGCTATATCTAATATCAGAAGGCTATGATATAAGTTTATTTCTGTTCTTTGTAAACTGAATTTTTTTCGGTTTTTTAAAATATTTATTATCATTTAATTTGGAATTTAAAAAAATATTATAGGTATGAAGAAAGTCATCTGGTGGCCACATCAGGTTTTTTTTATAAGTGAGGCTTAAACTTTTTGAATATTTTACTATCCAATTATCCATTTCTTTGATAAATAAATAATTGATATGAGTTTGATATATGTATTTGAATCTATGAACATTCTAAATTTATTATATATATTTTATTGATATAACTATGCATTTAAAGTATTTGAAAAAACCTAGTTTGATTCATTGTTAGATATCTCCATCAAATGCAAACACTTTCCTTTGCTCCAGCATGAACATGTTTATGACAGTTCAGAGCTCTGCTAAATCTTTAAACCATATAAAGTTTAGGACTGAATTAAGAGATACTATTTGGACTGCTCTACAGCTTCATCATAAATGAATAATTTGGTATCATTGCGGCAATGTTTGATGGAATTAGGCATTTGATCACAATAACTAACCAAGAAAGATATGTATTCAAAATGAAGCTGTGATAAAATTAAGTAAAAATGAGAAGATTTATAGAACTTCATAATCATGTCTGCTCTTCTTAGATTTCTATTCCTATTTTCATTCATACATCTATAAATGGAACCATGATAGAAAATTTATAATGGACACTTTGAATTTTTTAGACAAACATTTTTTATCATACTCACTTATAATTTCATTTAGTAGTCTTATACATTCCACACCTTTGTTGATATCTTCTGAATAGAACTCTGTAAAATTTGGGACACTGGCAAACATCACTCCAACTTTGTCCCTTGACTGGGAGTATAGTTCCTGAACAAAATCAAGGTATAATTTGATCAAGATAAATAAGTCAGAATGTATTTCATCAAACAATTGTATACTTAAAATGAAACTACATAAAATAGGTACTTCAAAAACTTACGGCACACATTTGTGTATTTCTTATTAATTTATTAAAGATAAGGCCAGAAAATTGAATGCAACTACTGAGAAAAGACTTATGTTAATTGATTTTATCTATTTAACCACAACTTGAATGAATGATTGAAAAATACTTCAAGTCAGCTATTGCAAGAAAAATGCAATTTTTGTATCATTGTCCAAAATTCACACCTCTGGCCTGTGATCTTGTGTCAAGAAATGTTGTGCCACGTGGTCTGGAAGAATGTTTTTCAAAAGCTGAGCATTGTTCTGACGGGTCTCCATCATATCGGCCAACTCTTGACGTGCTTGCTGTTTCCATAAAAAATCAAGTCTTGAGGTGACTTCCACCAACCGAGCATGGTAAGAAACCACTTGCAAGAATAGCAGCAGCAGAATGAGCATTTGGTATGACAATGGCAGGTCCATGCTGGAATAATTTCAATAAAACACTGTGTTGTTTTTCTTAAAGATATATAAATATACTGGAATAAGAAAGTTATATTTTTCAAAATTTTAGGTTTTCCTTTACTTAACTTTCATTGTGTTGTTAGTTTTAATGTGATTTTAAGATTACACAGTCATAGTCATACTACCATAGAAATTAAATATTATCTATTAATGCCTAGAATGCTTCATGAATTGATGTAGAATGTTACTTTTGATTTCAAGCTAATGTTGAAAGCTATTTTCTATGGGTTAAGTATTATCCACAAATGTAGGCAATAGGAACAAAGTTGATAATTTAACAAAAATTTAGCATAAATGTGCAGGATAAAAAGTTTTATTGCATACCTATTTTAGCTTTGGAATAGTTTGGCATATGGTTTTTACATTAAAAAATAATTGCAATTTAAAAGTTTCCTACAACCTATTGAGATTTAAAAGTTCAGCCACTAAATTGCCAGTGCAACTTACCATAAAGACCCGCATATAGGACACACTTTTTTTTCCAAATTTTCGAAGCTAAAAAGTTGGGTGCATTTTGTACTGGGTATGTAATATATCATGTTTTTCTCTCTACGAAATGTTCAATGAAAAATGAAAAATAAACAGCTGCAAACTAATATTTATTAACCATCAAAGTGTTTTAATTAAAATAAAACTTTTTAATATGAAAAAAGATTGCACTTTTACAAACAATAATTGTAAATACAAGATATTTCGGCTTCATTAGCCACTCATACATGGATATTAAACATTTTTCGTTCTTTCTGTACGGAGTCTTCAGTTAAAATGGAATATCTTATAACAAAATTAAAAAATCAAGCATATGGTCATTGAAAAAAATCTTCAATCAAGAAAACAAATCAAACTTTTTAAGCAATTTCCCTAAAATCCTAGAAATTCGCCATCATCATTGGTAATATGGAACTTGTCGTGAGCTTAATTTATTTCTGAAGTTTCAGATTCATCTGATTCTAATTTTGCAGTCGTTGTGCCATTGTTGTCATCATCTTCCCATAATATGTCATCTTCACTTCCATCTAAAGCATTACTTATGCAACATTTTTTGAATCCCTTAATTATCATTTATGAGGGGAGGTCATTCCATGCTTCCATGATCCACTGACAGATTGTTTTTATATCTACTTTATGAATGAGTCCACCTTTGGTGAATGTGTGTGTGCCATTCACCATCCAATTGGCCCACTTCTTCTTCAGTGCCGATTTAAACGGCTTGTTTACAGCAACATCTATAGGCTGCAGGATTGATGTCATTCTCCCTGGGATAATCACCAAATTTGTCTTCATTTCAAGGAGATTCTTTTTTACTTCAGGACGTGTGGGGCATCGGAATGCATCTAAGACCAAGAGAGATCTTTGACGCATTCCACCAGACCTTTTCCAAACAGTCTCAATCCAGTCACTGGTGATGTTTTCATCAAACCAACCTTGCTGTTGCACTTGGACTATGATGCCACAGGGAAATTCGCATTTCAGCATTGTTTTTCTTTTAAAAACTACATACAGAGGCAGTTTCATCCCATCAGCCATACAGGCAAGTATGACAGTGAAACGATTTTTTTCATTTCCCGTTCCTCCCATCATTTTTAATGTTTTTGACGTGTTCTATGCATTATTTTGTAATGTCTTTATGAACAAATAAACTTATCTATCTTATCTTATCATGACGGTTCTTGCACCTATCTCATTTACTGTTGTATCAGATGGCATATCAAATGTTAATGGTGTTTGGTCAGCATTGCCTATTTGACTAAGTGGAAAATTGAATTTCTTTCTTAATTGTATTATATAGGACTGGTATGCAATTAATTTCTCCTCGTGATCTTCGGGTAAACGTTGACTTATCGTAGTACGTCGGCGGATCGATGAATTGTGTCTTTTGTAAAAATGACGACACCAATGCATAGATGCTTTGAAGTCTTTAATGGTTAATTCTTTGGATAACCTCAAAGCTTGCGCATGAACAGCTGATGTGCTAACACCCAAGCAGTCCCTTCTTGTATCTTTTATCCATTTCAGCAAGCATTTTTCCATTTCAGGATGGTTTGCTTTACTACTACAGTTTGCCTTTTTGGTCTTCCCTATATTTTTTATCATTTTTTCAGCCTTTCTTCATTTTCTTATAAGACATTCACTGGATCCAAATTCATGTTCAGCCGCTCTATTACCATGTTCTTTAACATACTGACACACTCTTAATTTATAATTAGCATCATAACTTTGTCTCTTGACTTTCATTTTTTCTATTAGTAAGTGATTAATAATTCGTGCTGTCATTTGTAAATCAGGAATGTAAGTTTGTTTTACATAAGTAGTAATACTTGAAGAAATTTACCTGTGACTTAGCTGGGTGTTGCAAAAGTAGTATCAATGTAATTTTTAATCTTCAAAACATCAAATAGGTAATTGCAGGAACTCAACAGAGGAATAACCATACCTGCCTACAGTTCAACATTTTGTTTCTAGTTGGCTCTCAACCTTCTATTTCACCTGAAGCGTCGTTTGGAAGCACTATGAAAATTATAGTCAATATTAAGGGATGGAACTTTGAAGAAATCTTTATCAATAATTGAAATAAATAACTTTTTAAAAATCAAGATATTTCATTTTTACTGCAAGTTTCACAGACGATCGCAGAAATTTCTTTATTTCAATTGGGTAGGGGTCACGAAAATCTGCAACATTTTATCTTTTACATTGCTTTCCAAAGTGTTTTACTATATCCTGTAATAAGTAGTTTTGACATAGGTAAATCTCATAATACAAATACTTCAGTAAATTCACTTTTCAGATCATACTTTGCAGAAAGTATATTCGATGGAAATCATCTAATAGAATGGATATGGGTCTTTTATTGCGAGTTATTGTTTATTCCTAGAATTTTAAGAGAAAACCTTCTTGCGTCCTATACACTGGAACATAGAAATTTCTCAGAATTTGAGCCGAAAACCTCCCTGCATTCTATACACTGGTGCGTCCTATATGCAGGTCTTTATGGTATTCAGATAAGATATTTAAGATTTAAAGAATGTTGAAGTTAATAGACATATGCATTAGTAATAAATATTAATATATACCATAAATACTCGTGTATAACGCACTTCCGTGTATAATGTGCAACCTTACTTTTTGCTAAAAATCCCAACTTTTTCATAATCCCTGTGTATAACGCACACCTTAGACTTTGAGGAGTATAAGAACAAAATTATAGAATTATATTGTCACATTAGGTATTAACTAGAGTACCATAAATAAATAAATGCAGACCCTTCCCAGGTCACGCAAGACTCAATTTATGCAAATCCGACTTTACATGAAAACCACTGAAAATTAACTTTTAAAATCTGAAAATTCTGAGTTACAGAAATTTGCTTACAAGGCAAACCATTTCAGGCTTTAAGGCTAAATGTTGAATGAAGTTTAAACACATCAGTTTATTTTGAATTTATCAAACTATACATAATGCTTATTTACAGAAAATTAAATGGCTAGAGATATTTAATGACCATATTTAATACGAAATCTTAAATTCTATTTGCGTATCGCGGTCGTCTTCCTCACATAGTTATTTGGTCCTGAAGATGAAGAGGAAGATGGATTTTAAATTATTTACATTGTTTATCATATATAATATATTCATTTAACTAAAAAAATATTTCAATTTGCGTATACATACTATGATTTTGTTTTCAATTCGTGTTTTTGTGGGAGATTACAGCGATCAGCTGATTAGCTAGTGAAATATGGAATATTTGGGGGGATGAAAATACAATTGTAAGGAAGTAATTAGGTGTTTGGTACATTTAATTAATATGTGTAAATGCCAGATTATCGATAATTAGCATGGTTTTTCCCCTCAATTCACCCAAAAAGCGAGAATCTGGTGCGAGGTAGGTACACTTCAATTTTTTTAATTTTAACCACACAGAAGTGTTACCCATGTATAATGTGCATCCCAACTTTATGATGTAAAAATGTGGTCTTCAAACTGCACATTATAAACAAGTATATATGGTATATATTTAATATATATTCATTAGAGATGTATATTTATTTAAATTATTAGGAAAATTGTCTTTTAGTTAAACATAATTTTCCTTACTTTTTCAGATTTATGCTTTTAAGAAATAAGAACCATGTTAAGCTACCAAATTGTGAAAATTATATTTGACTATATGAGTAGTAAAATGCCACTCATTATCAGTGTGGCTGGTATACAACAATTATTAATTGATAAACCTGTTATGTTTTTCAATTTAAATGCATATCAAAATATTTGGATCAATTATTGTACTATATTCCTATTAAAACAAATTTTATATATGCTGCACATGTAGATTAATTAAAGTAGAAAAAAATGTGAATCAAGTGTATGTGATTTGAGTATAAAGCCTAATTTATAAATTCCAACATTTAATAGAATTTAATGGAATTATGAAGCAAAGGTGAATGGCACTCTATTATGTCAAGAAATGACATAGCAATTCAACTCACTTGCCAGTAAGAGCTGCATTTTCAAACACCCCTGGGTATGCAACCACGATGAGCAATGCATACACTGCCACCATAACCACTCCCAGAAGTGTTTTAACGAGATAATGTAATCGCAGACACGTCGCAAGTGCCACCAGACACAGCACCCATGTGAACACCACGTACTCTGGATGATCGCACTGCCTGACTCTTGGTTGCGGGATGCTTTCAGCTTCAGTTGTAAAATCGAAACTTCCAATAGATGGTGAAACATCCTCCTCTGATTTGACTACTTCTGTAGTAGACTGAACGAATGCTTTTGGATCCTCGCTGGCTATCGACATACTAGTCTCAATCTGTCCGCTTTCAGACTTTCCTTGGGAATAACTCCTGGAAGATCTGGACTTGTAAGGTTGCTGGGTGAGTGAATCAGGAGGAAGCTCATTGGCTGAAGGAAGAGGATGAATTAGCTTAATGGCAATTCCACAGTTTTCTCCCCTTGTGCAGTTTGAGGCATCAATAGATCTCTTGGAAGTGCTCGAGTTCCTCTTGGATAATGTTTGGAAGTATGTCTGAGAAAGGGAGAGGGGTGAGGGGAGTGATGGAAGACCTTGGTGGAAGTTAGAGGCTCTAAGCAAGGAGGTGGAGCTCAACGAGGCAGTTAGGGAGGAAGACGACATGGAACGAGGGGACGACGAGTTCGACGTTAAGGAGAAAGTCGCTGCCATCGATGAGTCTGAGTTGGAAGAGGAGGCGGATATTAGGGTGGGAGCAAATAGAAGTGAGAGGATCGCTTGGCTGAGGGAACGTGATGGAGGAGGGGGAAGGGCTGGTACTGCCTGGTCTGTCACCATCATGACGGTCTGATTAATAGAAGTGTATACTTTGGTCTCATTTGCCGGGTGGTTTGGACACATCACCTGAAACATGATAAGCAACAATGTACAGTGGCACAATCACTTTCAGAGAGAAAAATGTAATGATGTATACATGTTAACTGATAGATAAATTGGAGGTTTGTGTGCTTGAAAGAATGCAATGTTAAATAAACACCTAATTGCTATGACTCACAAGGCTGACAGAAGATGCTGTTGACATGAGGGCAATGACAAAACAGATGAACATGGTGCGCCTGCTGCGATCATGTGCCAGCCTTGAAGAAGCCTTCTGCAGACTTAAAGGGAGAGCTTTTGGAAACTCTTCGGCCATCACCAAGATGAGGGAGAGTCCCATTCCAACACTTGCTCCACTTAAGGCTCCGATAAGCAGGGTTGACCTAGAAAAAGGCATTTTTAACCATTAATCAATCAATCAATCAGTCATTTATTTAACACAAACAGATTTCTCCAAATTATATGCGTTATAATAGATAAACAACAAGCACATATGGCCATGCCCTCGGTGGGATTTGAACCCACGACCCTAGCATTGGGAGCTAGACATGCTAACCACCCCTCTGCCAAGGCCAGCTTACTTGGATGATACTGTAGGCAATTTAGTAGCATACAAATTATGGGCTCTTATCAAAATTTTATTTCATTGATATATAACATTAAAGCTTAGTCATTTCTAAATATATATTCTTGGAAGTATAACTTGAATATCTGTTTGAAGTCATAAAGGTGTTGCCTTTAGCTAACATTTAATTTGAACTACCTATGAAATACTTAATTTACTCCATTCAAGTTCAGTGTTTTATAAATTAGAATTTTTGGGATCATAGCTTTTAAATGTATTTAAAAGCACTACAAAAATTCAATCATGTGAACTGCATGGGAAAGAGGAATTATGGCTCACCTTGGTAGAATGATTGCTTGACAAGCAACTACAACCAGCCAGAGAATGATGCAACAAACCATGTTTGATTTAAACATATCCTCTCTTATCTGGCAAAACTAAAATAAGAATTTTAGAGGTGATTAATGATATCCATGATAATGTAGCATTCTTTATAAAAGTTAAAGTTTTCAAAATAAAACTTTTGTGACGGAATAAGAACTTCACATTTTAAAGGATGATGAAAGACACTTTATAGAAACAGTTTGTACAGATATTATTTTTGGCACAATAATGGAATGAACACATGAGAAAATGTTATTCATTTGAAAAGTTGAGTAGAATATTGCTAGTAAGAGAAAAGCTTCTACTTTAGAGATTATTTATGTACCATTTATGTCAATATCTTCCTAATATAATTGTTATGTTCAAATTAGTAATCATAAGAGAATTTGCACTAGATATAAAACTCATTAAAATTGGCTATGGACCCACCTTTGTCTCCATATCAACTTCATTGAACTGCAAAGTCCATGGATTAACATTAGCATTACGCATTCGTTTATTTGAGTCAATCTCAATATAGTGGTCAATGATCTCATCCACCTCCTCAGCCATGGTAAGTGGTCCACCTGTTTCTCCTCCATCTGCCCTGCACTGCCTCTCCCTTTCCCTATTTCTTCCCTTAGGACGGGAGAGTTTGGGATTGTCCCCATCTCTTTCCTGTTCTTCACCATCCTCATCTTCTTCCTCTTCCTCCTCCTCTGTTTCAAATGGGTCATCATCCAAATCCAAGGCTGATGAGTTTAGCTGAAAGTGAAAAAATGTTTGATTTCAAGTGGTTATCATCATACCTAATTAAATTAATAATTTATTAAAGCACCACCAGAGTATTTCCTAATCAATGCAAAACAAAATTGCAAAAAAGTGAAAATAATTGACAATGGTGCTTAGAATTTAGCAAGTTTGATAGTTTACATTTCATCTGGAGATATCTTTTTCATGCCTAGTTGTTACATTACTTATTACAAAATTGTTTATAATGAGATCTCTAGCTGAGGTTTCTTACGATAATAAAGACATGTGAAAAGAAGCTAATCAATGATAGTACAAGTAACTCTAAATTTAACTGTATGAAGAGTGGGTGTTGCTGTGGACAATAATTTATGAGTGGGCATTTACCACAACAATAATAAAAAACCGAATCTTCGAAAAGAGAACTGATATGATGGCATCTTAAATTTACAGAAAACAGAGGGTATTGGGCAATGTTCCCTCTAATTAAAACATGTGTGCGGAAGAAATTTGCCATGTGCAACTTTTTCAAAAATTTCAGATTATTGCATACTCCATTTTTTTTCTCGACAGTCAAAAATGGTAAATAAATGCATCTGGGTATATTAAAATTACGAATTAGGATGGGGTGGGGCAGAGTCATCATACAGCGAGATTTTATGATGTCTGCAACGTTGCACAGTAGCATGCACTTTATTATTTCACAATGAACTATCTATAATTCCACAAATAATTGTGTGGACAAATTTTGCTCATGTGCACTGGCCTTACAAACCATGTGCATATTCATACACACACTGCTTAGAGAGAACATTGGTATTGAGCCCTTAAAAAAAGCATAGGATTTTGAGAATGTTTGTGAATGGTTATCGGCTGTCAGAGCCAGTGCATAAAGCTATTTCTCCTCAAAGGTTTAAGGGAAGTGTTAAGTAGATTGAAATTAATTTTTAGAACACTGGATGGTAAAATTTGAAACATTTTTGTCATTAATATTTTTATCACTAAAAGGTTAACTAATATAGTAATAAGCCAGAAAACTTTTAGTGTTCATATCAGAGTAAAATAAATGGAAGCTCTAAGGTATATGTAGGATTATATTCAATGAAGAATAAATAAATCCTAAAAACTAAAAAATTTTGATTTCACATGCAATAGCAATAGCATAAGATAGACAGCAAGAGGTTACTAAGAACCATAATTCATACATAGAATCGACTGACATTTTCGAAAGGGATCTCAGGAGTCCATTCTGTGTTTGTCTCTTCTTCAAAACCACTTCCTACTCCACTGCTGTGGCTTGGGTTACTTTGTCCATGAGTTATATGGATCTGCACTTGTGGAGGCAAGATGGGGGCATGCGACTGGTTATTTGAATCCACACTATTTGAGCCTTTTATCACAACTGTATGCCCTCCAGCAGTTCGCTCATCTTCTGACCAAAGTCGTGGTCTTGAGTAGCGAGAGCCATTCCCTCCAGGAGGCCTTCTGGGGCGAGGATGCAAAGGCTCAACTTGTCGCACCAGGAATGTTTCTACACCATGATCCTAAATGTACCAAACATCATGATATTAAGAATCATTGTTCATATGGAAATACAAATTAAAATTTTTCTTTTTATGTAAATTAAATTAATTATGGATTTGATCCTCTTTATGCCAAATACCAAATGTTGGTATGCTTATTTCTATCATATTTTTTGTTATCTTAATCAATTTCCATTGAGGACTACTTTCCAAAGAATTTTTTGTAATTAATCATACTATTGTAATACAAATTTATAATTATCTAGTGTAAAAGAACTTTCAATAAGGAGAATATTTGAAGAAAGATTTGAGGCTTTCCCAGCGAATAATCATGGTAAACTTTTCTCGGGATTCCAGCTGGGTTATTACAGAGTTCTCATCCGACATTTCGGTGACTATCTCCGTCGCCATCTTCAGGGAACCTGAGTGTCATGGAATTTTCTGGTCTGGTTTATATAGCCAATGAGTGCCAAGCCAATAGGACCACACCACACGACAGTCAATCAACTACCAGCTACCATCCTCCAGCAGGTATATAAACCAGACCAGAAAATTCCACGGCACTCAGGATCCCTGAAGATGGCGACGGAGATAGTCGTCGAAACATTGGATGAGAACTCTGTAATAACCCAGCTGGAAACCCAAGAAAAGTTCACCGAGAATATTTGAGATTTAAAATCCAAAAAATACAATAACATGGTGTTATGGATAAATGTGGGAAATTGGCAATTATAGAAAAAGGAAGTACCCTCAATATCATGAAAAATGCATCTAAAATCCAAAAACAGAATAATAATTTTAAAACAAAGAAGGATATTTCTTTGCCATTTTAAGATTATGTTATATTGAGGAAAACCTATATAAACCTATATAAAAATATAAAAAGTAATGTGTAAGAAAATTTAAAAATATCCTACCCTGAGATACTGATCTCTTGTTTCACCATGCCCTGGTTCCACTTCATAGGCATTATTTAGGCAGTCTAATGTTGCCTTTGAAATATGAACCCTCCTGCAGAATGATATAAATACAATAAAAATTATTATTTATAGTTAAACATGGATTTAAAATGATTTTTTTGTTTACAGAGAAATCAGTTAGATGGACTTACCCTGGAATTCCTCCTGATTCTAAATGGTTGGCTAATGTGACATCATAAGACCAAACATCAAACTGCCACTTGCGTAAACCAAGCACTCCACAGAGAACAGAGCCAGAGTGAATTCCTATTCTCATATTAAGATCTACCTGTGAAATATACATAAAATTACATGTTTTGAATAAAATGCTTATGTAATTCTCATCATATTAGAGACAATTGAAATGTAGCTATTATATATATAATAATATCAAGTTGACATTTCTAAACAAAATAAAAAAAATTCAAAATCACATTACACAATAACTTTTGTTTCTATCTGCAATCAACTTTCATTCTATAGAAATAAAAAATAAATGGAAATGCAACTTCAAGATGCTAAAAATGTTGATGTTGTATAAACTTGAACAATTGGCCTACAGAAGCCAGACCGAGCCTGCAGCAAAACACAGCCATGTCAGTGACATAGATATGGTCAGTTTTGATGTGACACTTTTTAATAAGTAACCACTGGTTTTCTACTTACTTGTGTCCGATGTCGAACTGCTTGAATGGCTTTTATCATATGTAGTCCCATTTCAACAGCACAATGTGCATGATCTTCCCGTGCCTTTGGAAGTCCAGAAACACAATAATAGCAATCACCTAAAAGTTTGATTCGCAAGCAGTGATTTTCCTGACCAAAAAAGATGATTCGTGATTAGTTTATATAAATCACAGTTTAAATAGTCTGAAGTAGTAGATATTCTACTTATAGTTTGTATTTAAATAAAACCATGAAAATAGTACTCACAGCTGCTAATTTGTCAAATCTGGCAAACAAATCATTTAGTACACGCACCAATTCTTGAGCACTACATTGACTAGCAAGAGCTGAAAAAATTATTTTTCTTTAATTAATTAATAAAATAATTAATGTAACAACCCTAACATAATCATAACTTCACTTAGTGAAATTTTCATCTAATTAAGAGTATTTTTTCATTTATTTTCTGTACCTGTGAATCCTTTGATATCAGCAAAAAGTATACTGACGTTCTCATATCTGTGAATATAAATCTTGTGGAATTGAGATGGTGTGAACTGCCCTTTCTCTTCTTCTTTGGCAATGTCACGTATCATCTCTTTAGCCACAAAATCAGGCAATACTGCAATCATAAGATGTGTAAAAATTCAAATAAAATTATATCAGATGCATATTTTTCATTACAAGACCATCTAAAAATACCGCCTTTACTTGCTAATGAACATAAAAAGAACATAGCTATTTTAAAACATTTAATGGTATATCTCAATTATCATTGATGCTTACCTGAAAGCAAAAGTTTTTCCTGTCTATCATTCTCTTTTTGAGTTCGATAACGGGTTTCTGTGGAGCGATGAGTCTCTAGAAATGCACGTCTCTGACCTCTGTCAGTTAAGTACTTGGTATACATTCCCGCAAAATTCACAGCACCATACAAGAGAGCATTTGCAAAAACTTGACTTAACACACATCCAACATCCTACAAGAAAGAAATTGACATCTATAAAGAAACTATGGAAAACTTCTATCAGCTCTATATGAAATGAAGTGATTGATGTAAGTGATATATTTTAACAGAATTAAGTGTTTAATGAAAACTGAAAGTTTATTTCACAAATGCACAATTATTGTAATGAAATTTTTGGAGCGTTGGCTCTTAGAATATCCTATCAATAACTGTGTGCATAAATACTCTGTATAGAACTCATTTTGTAAGTATAATAAAAATGTTTTAATTAAGCTGTTTTCTTTCAATCTCTTAAGGTCTGATCATCTAAAAATTTACCATATAAATGCATAATTATACATATAGTTTCTGTGATCTATCATCGTAACGCTGACATCATGAATGGCACGTTTTAACGTGTTTTTAACAAACTTCCTGATTAGATGGAAGGTTGAAATTTCGCAGGAACGTTTAATTCTGATATAAAAATTAAATGACGAAAAAATACGAAAAAAGAGCTGGGTTCGACTACAGGGGGCGATTTCCATTTCCCGTAAGATAAAAAGTAAAAAGTGACTTTTTATAGTGCAGGTTTTTATTCTTTTGGAAATTAAAATTAGAAATAATTGATGTACGATCTTCAAATATGAACTATGTTTTAGGAATATTAATGAAGTTTTTTATTATATTCATCTATTTCCACCTACCATTCAAAATCTCTCATATTAAACATTTAAATCACATATTTAGGGAAAATATCAGCTTTTAAACGGGACATTGTCTTGCAGAGCACGTAATTGTTAAACTTTGAGAAACAATTGCTGTCTCAACCTGCATACGTGTAATATATACGAGTGCATAGATTGCCTTAAATAATTGTAGGATTTTTTGCAAAAATACGTAATCCTAACGGGACTGGGATTTAGTTCGAATACTTTTGCTTATCTAAATGACTATATAGATGTAGATTAAGAGAGATGGGGATGTGTGGAGGGAGATAGGAAGGAAGGGATATAAAATGGAATGTACATAGAAAGTAAGGGTGGTATAGAATTAGTCTATTTTTCCAGAGGAGAGAGAAGGGAGAGGGAGGGAGGATGGGAGAGAGAAAGGGAGGAAGAATGGGAAGATCCTTAAATTTAATACTTAATCCATACATACCCATCATATTTTATGGGAAATTATACTAGTAGGTAAATCACAATTATATAATTTTCATAAAATTAAACTTATTTAACAACTTGTCCCAACTTTCCTGCCATCAGGTAAATTAAATGTCACAATAAGGATGGACTACAAAAAAGAAATCCATACCCATTAAGTAAGACATTCAGGTTCTTGGAATATAAATGTAATTGATAAAAAATGCTACGTTGTGTTACTGTATGACAACATATTTTTCTATTATCATTTGAAAATGGTAATACCAAAAACAACACACAAAACTTCCGACTAACTTAAATGTATTGTAAGCTGATTCACAATGCTTATAATGAAGGAAATTTTCAGAAATAATATTTTAATATTTTTTATCTCAAGTGAATATAGATTCATGGTCAAAAGTATCTAGACAGAATTAGATGCATAAATTCATTCTTATTAAACTTTGGATTCATGATACTGTGTCTTGCATTTATTTTTAATTTTATTGATTTCAGAGAGAAATTAGCTTTCTTTTCTAAATGTATAATTTATAAATTAATTCTAAGATAAGCAAATCAAACTAGTTCATACCAGTTCTTCCTGAAACTTGTGCACACAAGTAATGATGAGGTGAGTTGCAGCAGTGGCAGAGCCAGCCATGATGCACCACCGCAGGGGGAGGGGAAGCATCGCAAATGTGACAAACACAATGAAGAGGACATACCACACCAAACTCTCACTATCATTGAAACCAATTCCCTCCCCTATGAATCCTATGGAGAACAAAATTGAGAATAAAAACACTTTATTTTAACTTAATTCACTCTATATGTATGACAAATTAAATACAACAACAGTTATGACAGAAAAAGTAGCATGAGAATATCAGCAGCCTGATGATAGATACAAATATTTTATTTTCTAAATTCATTCAAGTCTAAGAATATGAAGTCTAGAATTGAAGAGGGTTATGAATGAATGAAATCCAAATTAAATAACATAATAAAAATAATTTTAATGCATTTTAATTAATTATGTTGGTTTACAAAATCAAAAATGATGGAAAATGTACTTTGTTTTATTTTTATGGCATAAACCTATGCATCATTTGAAATTCTTTTTAAAATTAAAGAAAATAGTAGCCCGTGACATGCTTGTGAATGTTTAAAAAAAAATAATTGGCTGTTTATGTTTTGTTCACATTGGTTAGTACAGTGTTATTTTAATTTATTGAAAATATTTTTTAAATCAAGGCATCATGTCAAACAAAATTTTAGGTTAATGTTACAGGCAATGTACACTGATCAAACCACTTATGAAACATCTGGATTATCGAACGTTCAAATGCATGGTCGAACATGCTCACTTGGCTTGGTTCAGAAGGTTCAAAATTCGTTCAAAGCTCCATAATATTAAAGTGACAGGCAATGCTGCCAGTGCAGATATTGAGGCAGCCGGTTATTTTGCAAAATAGCTGGCTTATATTATTGAGAAAGGTGGCTACTGTTCTCAACAGGTGTTCAATGTTGACAAAACAGAGCTACTTTGGAAAAAAATGCCTTCTCAAATCTACATTGAGTGGAAGAAAAGAGCATGCCTGGATTTAAAGCTGCAAAGGATAGGCTAATTTTGCTTTTAGGGGGCAATGCAGCTGGAGATTTTAAATTGAAACCCTTACTTGCATATACCAGTGAAAATCTCAGGGCCTTTAAGGGACTAGTAAAGAGTAAATTGCCTGTGATTTGGAAATCGAACACCAAGACTTGGGTCACAGGCCTGCTTTTTCAAGAATGGTTTGTGCAGCATTTTTGCCCTGCTGTGGAAACAATAAGAATAATTTGGATTTCAAGGCATTGCTCCTGCTTGACAATGTCCCAGGTCAGTTACCCATGTTAGCAGACTTGCATGAAAAGTTTAAAATGGTGTTTTTGTCTATGAACACCACCTCCCTATTGCAACCTATGGATCAAACCGTTAATGCAACTTTCAAGTCCTATTATTTCAAGAAGACTATGGCTCAGGCCATAACTGCTACTGACAAAGATGAGACCCTAAGCCTCAAGCTGTTCTGGAAGAATTACAATGTCCTTGATGCAATGAGAAACATTGGCAGATCCTGGAAAGACATAATGGAATCAACCATGCATGGAGGAAACTTTGTCCCCAATTTGTCTCAGACTTCCAGGACTTTGAGAAGTCTCATGAGACAATCATTGAAGAAGTTTTTTCAATGGAAAGGCAGCTGGAGTTGGAAATGAATGCTGATGATGTGAGGGAACTCCTGGATTCTCATAAAAAAGAATTGAGCCAGGAGGAATTGCAACTTCTACAGAAGCAAATGACTGAATGGGAAATCAATAAAGCTAAGAGCACTGCCCCTCCTACTCCTACCAAGACCATGGATACCAAAAGCCTATCAAAGTTGCTGGGAGAGTTTGAAGTGGTTTTGCAGCACATGCAGGATTTGTACCCCAATGTGGAATGCAGTTTTAGAGTTGCATCTGATATCAGAAAGGCCTTAACTTTCTATAGGGAGCTGCATGCCAGCAAGAAGAAGGCAGCATAGCAGACAATCCTATATGCATTCTTTAAGAAGAAAGCAGACCCACCACTAGCACCTGCATCACCTGAAAATTTAGTTGATAGTCATGGACTCCTGTCCATTCTCCCCAGAAGTCTCCATCTACATCTCCTGCCAAATCTCAGAGATCTTCCTCTAAATCTCCTCAGAGATCTACCCCTAAGTCCCCTGCAAAGACCACCATAAGTCCCTCAGCATTCCTTCAATAAACTCCTCTTCCCCATCCTAAAATTTACAGTGTCCTTTAAGAAAGATGCCAAGAATTTGAAGATAAGAAATGTACAGTATCAGTTCACCTTTTTTTAAATATGCTACGTATTTTTTCAAATGTAATAAATACTCTAATATTATTCTGAATGACTTTATTTACATAATAGTTGTTATAGTGCTGTGTTTTTATCGTTTAAATAGCTTAAAACATTTTCTTTGTACATTATTATTGATGCCTGGAAATGCACCCCCCTTTATAACATGTTTTCCTATTGTCCACTTATCGAACAAACACGGATCAAATGCTTCTCAAGGAATGTAAACTGTTTGTTAAGCAGACACTGCCTGTATTGGATAATCAAGTAAAGCAAACCTGATATTTGCAGGGTTATTGACTAAAGAGGCAGCTACATAAATTTTCCCATGTGTAAACACATGTACCTTCAGATAGACCTATGCTAAATATAGGGTATATCCCCACAAAATATATATAGCTCTCATTTTCCATATAACCCAGCTTCATATGTATATGTAATTTTGCTAATTCTGCAACAATGTGGTAGTTTTTAACAACAAAAAAATTTCACGTCTAAAAATGTAATACAGCAAAATACAGGGAATGTGAATCATTTCATTGTACTGAATTTTCATTCTAATGAATCTTGGTAACATGACTTCACAAGGTCCATTATTTGTTCCAATAAGTTTTGCTGCACTTTTATAACCTACTGTAGTAGTAATTTAATTTATTGCAAATCCTTAATTAGTAATAATAAATAAAACGCCAAAATATTAGTTAATCGCTGATTTATGTATTTATACAAATTAAGCATATGGTTTGGGAGAGAAAGGGGCTGGGTAGACAGGCGGCAGGGTGGGGGCATGGGGGGGAGTGAAGGGGAGCGGAGGGGACAGGGTGAGGTAGGGAGGGGCAAGGAGGAGGCAGGGAGGGAGAAGGGAGTGAACAGGGAGGAGACAGGGAGGTGGCATGCAGATAGTAGAGGTAGAGATGGGGCAGGGAGGGATACTAAGAAAGAAGAGAGGCAGATATTAAATATATAACCTTTGCTTTGGTGTTTTGCCAGTCTTTTTTGCCGATCGTGTTTTAAAGAGAATGTCATGTGCTGCTACTTTTAAATCAACGAATTTCTCGCGATTCTTTTTTTTCTATTATAGATCGTTTCTAAGTTTCCCATTGAATTGTAATGGGCATTTACTCTAGATATTTAGTCAACAATGACGTTCTTAATGCAGGAATCTTTGGTCGTGAAATTTGAAAAATTGAACAAATAATGTCACCTTTAATGAAGTTTTCTAAATATTTCTGCCATTTATATTAATATTTAGAAAACAATACCCATTTTTTCAGTGTCCGATTTAATATTTTTCAGTGGTTATAGGCCTCATGGGGATGGTTCTATGTAAAAAATACCTAACGCACCATGTAGTTTAACACTTTGGGTGGTGTGGAAACAATTTCAATTATTTATTGTAATATTACACTGTTTTATAGCTATACTGTTCTTTTAAATGTGCTTTCTTTTAAACATGCTAGTTTTATATTACATACAAGTATAATAATGCTGTGACGATAATAATGAGCAATTTTTGTGCACCACAGGCAGCTGGTAGTTAATTAATTACCTTGGGTGTTGAAGAGAATCCAGGTGAAGAGTGCTCCCCAGTGGAGATAATTGTTAGCAAAACACTTCCACCATCCCAGGCCACAGACTACAATGTTTGCTGCCATTGAACATGCTGTCCATGCAATCCCTTTAGGAGCAACATCTACCCAACTTTTCCTACCATCAGTAAAGATAAATGCCACAATAAGGGCGATCTATAAAAAAAAGCAATGAATAATGAATAAGTAAAATATTGAGGTACTCGGAATATAAATCTAATTGATAAAAAAGTCACTATGTATTTTTACTGGGTGACTGTATTTTTCTCTATGATGGTTTGAAACTGGTAACAACAGAAATATCACACAAAAACTGAAATCTTTAATGAATTATACTGATTCACAATTTTTCTACTGTTGAAAATAGAAAACAATCAGAAATAATAAAAAAATATTTTTATTTAAATTGAATACATATAGATGAACAAATAATGAACCAAAACTAATGGGAATTTCTTATTTTGAGGGATGCAAAGATTTAATTCAAAATCAGTTATTACTAAGTCTATTGCAAAAGTAATATAGAAGCTCCATGAAATAAATAACACAGACAAGCAAACTTCACCTTAAGTAAAAGATCCACCAAATTTACTATAATGAGGGATTTTTGGCGCTGCCTGTAAGAATATCGTTGGTAAGCCATTTCCAGTCTCCTCTCTCTGAATGAGTTGGTGAGTGAAGGAAAATATATTCCTCTATAAACCATTCCCCTCTTGAACACAAGACTCGACTCAAAACCTCCTTCATCATCAATCTCCTCCAAATCCTTTCCCTCCACCTTGCTTTCTTCTGCTGGAGCACTTCTACCATTCGTCTTGGCATTTTCAACTCCTTCTGTGGTTGCCTCTCCATCTCCTGAAATGGTAAGGTATTTAATAAAATAACAAACTGAAACGGCTTTTTGAATATTAATAAATCTTAATTTGTTTTTATATCCACTAAAGCATTAATTTAATTTTACAAAAATCAATTGGGGAACATTTTTTCTGGCCCTTGAATGGTCCTCACAATTCCATTCTTTATCTGTACCTAATTGTAATTCAATTCAATTCAGAACTTATAAAAATAAATACTCGAATTATATATCACAAGAAATAGTGATATAATGACCAGTAACGCAAAATTAATTTGATCAGTTCATAGTGTCTTTTAAAATTATTTTATCATAATTTGTCTTGAAAAGAAGAATGTATGCATAGAATAGAAATAATTGTATTTCATTCATAAAGAAGAGAATTATTATCATTCAAAATGAATATTTTTTAGGTTAATTAATAATGAATCACCAATAAAGATAAAATGATAGTAAATTTATTTTAAAGGAAATTTCGAATTGTTGTGATATGAGCTATCCTTAGCTATACATAATAATATGCAAGAAAATTCTTACACAAATATTTATTAGACTTAATAATATTATTCCTATTAATCAATTTATGTTTGTACTATATGAAAAATAAATGAATTACAGACAAATTGTCATCTAATACACCCAACTAAGAAAATGCTTTTAGTTGCTGTCACATATACTTAATGAAAAACTGTATTAAAATAATTGCGTTTCTTACCACTTGGATGAGATACGTGATTCTTATCTTCGGACTTTTTAACGTTGGCGCCATTTCCCGTGGGATCGACGGTGGCGCTCGTGAGAAATGTGCGTAGTGCAATTTCGCCTGTTCCGTGGGGTGTATGGCTCTCTGGTGGATAAATGCGGAACTCGGGAGACTGTAATAAAATGAGATTCACACTATTTCTTATTCGAAACTTGGGAAATAATGATCACATTACAGCTTCGACCTACGCATGAATAATTACGCAAAATGACAAATTAAATTAAATTATTGAGGTATATCATAAAAATTAAACTGCAGATAGACTCGTAATAGCTGGCAGAAAACGGAGGTTGGAAATAAATAAATAAGAAATAATCCAAGTTTATGTTAACATTGAGAAAAAGGAAAACTTGAACATTGGTGATTGATGGAAAGCCATTAGAAGCCATTAGCACAAGTTTCATGCTGTAAATATCTAGGTAGCATCATTACAAGAGATACAAAATTCACCAATGAAATAAGGACCAGAAGAGCGAAAGTACAAGTCAGAGGCAAGAAACTTATACTACCGGGAAAAATAAAGTAAGGTGCAAGAAATTGATAAAATGCTAAATATGGTGTATTTGTATGAAGATGAAACATGGGCACTCAGAAAAATGACATTTTATTGGTACCTACTGTATATCCTGACCAGTGAGTGAGGATAAAATAATGGAAAAAATTTTTTTAATTCAATATAAAACAAAAACGAATTGATCAAAACAAGGAGTTATTAATTTCGCAGCTCTATACGAGGATTAACGAGATTGGAAAATGTGAACTCCATACCAGAGTACTCAGTTTCCAAATGCGTTCTTTGAGATTTCACAATGTTCTCAATATTTTTCGTGAAGATGAGTATTTAACGAGAAGCTAGCGAGGTGCGTTGTAAAATACGTGTAGGTCTTCATGTAAAGCAGTCGTAATTATTGTCCGATTTTAACCAAAATTGGAATCAATCGACCCATTTTAGCAAAATTCCCCAATGCCAAATTTCATCAAAATACGTCAAGTGGTTCCCGAGTTGAAACAGGAACATTGAAAACTACATGTAGGTCTTCATGTAAAGTGGTCGTAATTTTTGCTCGATTTCAACCAAAATTGGAATCGGTCAACAAATTTTACTAAAACTCTCTAATACCAAATTTCATCAAATTACGTCAAATGATTCCCAAGTTGAAACAAAGGAACATTGTAGGTCTTCATGTAAAGGGGTTGTCATTTTTGTCCGATTTTATCCAAAATTGGCATCGGTAGACCAGTTTTAGCAAAACTCCCCAATACCAAATTTCATTAAAGTACGTCTAGCGGTTCCCAAGTTTTAACATGCGGAAGGACGAACGGAAACGCGCAAAGAACGCATAAAAAGCATATGGTTAAACATTGAACGAAAGATTCATAGGTGCATGAAGTTACTTTTCGAGGTAGCTTGAGATGTATCGATGGGTTAACCAAGCTTTAGAATAGTACGTAAAACAGCGTGTTGATCGAGCTCATGTTTATTTGCGTCCCGAATAGAGTTTTGGAACCGGGATTTTCCGTTCCCGGTTCCCGGGAATTTATTCGATATATCTTTTCTCGATTCCCGGGAAAATTTTTAATGATTCCCGGGAATTGCTCGTTTGAATTTTTTGCCGAGTCATGCTTTTCTAGAATTGCCTTCATAGCTGTTTTTTTTAGATATTCATCCGAATTTCAGCCCCAAATGTGAAACTATCAAATTAGTTTTGATTTTTTTGATGCTATGCATATTGTACTAATAGAATTTCCGATGAATACTAAATATTTTTTCGGTGAATGCTATTTAGTAACTGAGTTATAAGGAGTTTGAGATTAAGGATCAGGTTGCATTTCTCGCTATTAACTCAATTTTAATGGAACGCTAATAGTGTCAAAATGGCTTCTTCTCGCGCGCGTGAATGTCGTTAGTAAAAAAAGGTTTAAAGGTAATGGTTGCATGAATCTGAAACTAGGCGCTGAAGTGAACTACCTTCTCCACCTATTCTTCTTCCTTGCCCCCTCCCTCTGCCCCTAATTGACCAAATTAGCTACTCTGACCAAGTGAATTATATATAAATTAGGGAGATGCCCGTTGAAATTCAACAGGAAAGTTTTTTATGAAATTTCATGAAAAGATGCAACGCGAAGCTATCATCCAAATCAATGGTACTCAATTACACGAAACAAATCACTAAGAATGCGTCAAATTCTCGCATTATAAACTGATCTGTTGATCGATTCGACGCGTATTCAAAAAACAAACAAACTTTTGTTCTTTTAGGCGTTTGTTGTTTCAAGTCTCGAACTCCTACGATGATTCTAAGTGATTTTAATGTGTGAATGATTAATGCTCTACATTAAAATGTATTCCTTCTCGCATACAACGCAACGAATGTTGTTTACATTGGTTGCTATGAAAATCATTTCCTTCTCTCTCTCTCTCTCTTGTATTAAAAGCATTCACAGCACGCTTTCAACCATCTGGAATTAAATGACAATAGAATTTCGAGGTTTAACAATGTAATTGGTTGGCAAGGCAACATCCCATTAAAATGGCAAGATTTCCGTAAAATATGCAAATTAAACGTTTAACATGAGGAATTTCGAACTGTAGTCGGAAAAAGATGAACAGAATAAGAAATATTATAATCTTATTCTTTAAAATGTTTTAAATCGAAGATCGTAGGTTAATTCTTTCTAACTTAAATCTCAAAAAGAATAAAAGCCTGCGCGTGGAAAAGTCGATGTTAACGTGTTATTTTATGGGAACTGGAAATGCCTTCGTTGGAGTCGAACCCAGGAATTTTTCGAGTTTTTACGTCATCACCTTAAAATATGTAAATCGAGCATTCATGCCAAATTAAAAAAATGTATATTTATCCTTTATCGAGTTATTTACAATTTTATAGCATGGCAGAGGGAGTCACATACGGACAGATAAAGGCTGTTGTAGGTTTTAGATCGTTTTAAACCCCTTTCATACATTTTTTACCCTCAATTTTAATTTTGAGGGAATTGCAATACAGGATACATTAGTAGCGGGTCTCTTGTTATCTCCACATCGTCAACATCAAGGATAGATCGGTTGCGCAAGTGAACGTGCGTCGGAATATTGAATCTGCTAACAATTTGTCGCAAATAATGTGTCACATGTCATTGGGATTTATTAAAGACATGTATTTGCGTAGTATCAATAATAGATATCATGTTTAAATAAAAAATGGCGTATTAAATACTTAAAATGCAGATCATTCTTATTCCCAGGTTCCCGAGATTCCCGGGATATTTGAATATCTAATTCCCGTTTCCCGGGAAAAAAATATCGTCGGGAAGATTGTTGGAGTAGAAGAGAATGTACACCAATCGCTAATTTTCCGGCGCGCGTTTGCGCTTTGTATATAACATTCAGCACCGGAAAATCTATAGAAGATGTTGAAGTGCAAGCTTAATAAAAAATAGCTTAAATTAGTAACTATTTCATTCTGCAAGTCTACGCATCTGAAACAATTAGGTGAAAAGTTTTACGCATCTAAACTTTTTCATGTCTTGACTGGAAATTTTTAAGTAAATGTAGAATTATTGATTTATTAAAAAATGATTTATTTATAATATAAACGTTCTAATTATACAGTCATCATTCCTAGTCATTACAGAAGTCACATAGAAGAAATGGTTACATTTCGTTCATTGGAAAGGGAGATATGACGTTGAATACATCAGAAATGAATTTAGATACAAAACACGGAAAACTTTAGCTTATAGGTCCTTCCCAAATATTTTCAGAAAATTTACACATGCGTAATGGGATTCAGCAAGAAATGCCTTATAGCTCAGTAAACACTTCTAGTAATCTATTGTGTAAATACATGGAAGGCTCTTCGTGATTTTTGCTGACGTGTCCTCTTCTTGCCTACTCGCTTCATCGCTGCGTTGGCCCTACTAGCACAACAGCGAAGCACTTATCTGAAGAGGAAAACAGACCTCATCTTCTTTCAAATGTCAAAGAAAAGGAAGCCAATTTGGTGGGTTCCCTTTCCTCAGGTATTTATGGATCAACTTTAGAAACCGAAAATCCCTAGGTCCGTGGTAAAAACTAAAATTCTATCACAAAACTAAAAAGCGTATATTATATGTAAACAAATACTTACAAATAGATATACTCAATTCCTTGCAATTTCTGTCCGAGAATAACAAGGGCTCCTTCTCAACTAACTTGCATTGGGGACGCTCTCCTATGAAGCGATGAACGAAGGATCGCGCGGTAATGGAAGGGAATGTTTACAGAAATGTTTTTACTCAACCTAATTCCATTCTTCATGAATTGCATTGTAAAAATTTGTAATAAGCTGGGCAAAGACAGACATAAGATGTTTTTCCTTTCTTTCTTTACATACCGACGAAGACCTTTGTCGCATGATATATAGCTCCACCAGGAAAAAAGAGGAGAAAAAACGTGCTCTCCTTTGAAATGATACACAGTTCCTACATTGTGTTTCAAACAACAAGGAAAGGTTCCTTGCTGCATTGAAAAGCGATTTTTATACGGAGAAATACCGTCATATCATAGCAAAATTGAAAATTCTATCGCAAAATTCGACGTTGGTTATATATTTTTAAAACAGAAAAAATACAGGACAAACATAGATAGAAAGTCCAAAGCTTCCTATTTCAAAATATATATATATATATGTTAATTAGATTTTAAGAAGTCTCTAGCGTCAAAAGATAAAATAAATTAGGGATGACGCAGGACGTAATAGTACGTCTGACGGTCGATTGGACAGTTTTTGCAGGACGTAATAGTACGTCTGATGGCGTTTACGGGTTAAATGATTGATTTATAAGAAAATTTTATTTCTCACAAATCTATAATTTAAAAAATCAAATTATTTTTTTCTCAAGCCACGCATCATTTTAACACCAATGAAATTTAACCGAAAAATATCATTTAAAAATATAAAGAGATCATTCAACGTATATATTAACAATTTTTAAGTGGTACCATTATTGCGTATTCTTAAAATCCTTCAGTTTAGTGAAAATTGATATTTTCTCGGAAAATATTAAAATTATATTGCCACTTCCTATCTGTTGCTATAATGCACAGCCACACCTTAAAATTTAGATTTCACTCGAAATGATCCAAATCATTTAATCAAATTGAAAACTTATTGCTATGGTGTAAACAAGTCAAAATCTAATTGGATAATACGAAACAAAATATTTTTTGTGGCATTACATAGAAATGGGTGGGATAAACGCTCCCTCAGGGGAGTAATTACTTACCCACGCCAAGTTTTGTATAATTATGAAAAGTATTTAACGCTTATAGACATTACAATTAAATTTGTTATATGAGTAATAGCAAAGCATCTATTTATAAAAGGTATTTTTGTTACCAATTCGATGTAATCGCTGAGGTGCTCCTTAAAAGAGACTTTTTCTACTAGACGCATGATTAAAGATGTATCAGAAGGAACACTTGAAGGAAAATGAGAAAGAGTGGAAGGAAGGGGTTTCAGCTGATATATGACTTCATAGGGAAAGAAAGCTACCAAAAATGAAGAATATGACGGACAGCAGGAGTATTTGAAGAACCACGTTTAACCAAGATTAATCATGGACCTGTCTATGAATAGATTATGAATGATGATGATTTCTTTGGGCTTAATTACATTTTTGAAAAGTTTCTGCCAACACTCAAGAGATCGGTGAAGGAAAAGGAATGCCAAGTGGCAAGTTTAATTTTAAAATACGGTACAAAGTCCAAAAACTGTCTGTCCAAAAAGAGGACTCTTGGAAAACCGAACATTTAAAAAATATTCATTATAAATCTCTGCGAATTGCGGCAAACAAACACATTTGAATTTGTTGCCGGACTTATTCTCTGACTAACCGCTTTTTCTTTCTCATAACAACGCAGTTTAATTTTACTTGAGATTCGAATGTTTGGGCTTGCATTTCGTTATATGCTGCATTGTAAACTTTTTGAATTTTTTCTTTGTATCGATATTTAACATGCCGAAAAGGGCAATAAATAGCCGTATGAGTAATGTTGCAAAGAAAAAAGCAGCATTTCCTTTCTACTACGGAGAATTTCTGTGAATTACTCAAAAATTTGGGAAAAGACACTTCTTTTCGAAATAGCACGATGAGTATGGTGTTAGTAACTCAATCGTTTATGATCTCAAGAAGCAGGAGAAAGATATATTGATATTTTTCTTGAGTGAGACACCAATGCCAATGCTATTATAAAATTTATTTACTGCCATCTAAATACTCTCCTTCTGCCGTAATGCACTATTCTATTTATTTTCCATTTATCAAGGGTGTTAAAACCACTGTTTGATAGTTTATTGAATTTACCAGTTACAGCATATTGTTTATCTTATTATTGGACTCAAACCGTTGACCTCTCGATTCCTTTATAACTCAAATAAGAGAAAAAATCGCAGGGTAATAAGTTCTGGTAAATATTGTGGATTATTCATCATCTTGAGGCCTAATTCTTTGATGGTATGATGGCAAACCTAAGAGTGATATGCAGGTGCGTTGTCGTTGCGAAAGATTCAACCATCTTACTTACAGATATTACTTGGGATGCATAAGTTGCAGAGGCATTGGGTGGCAAAAATCCCATGAGTTGCAGGTTCACGATTCAAGGACAAAGTCGTATGTATAAGTTGGGTGGTATAAGATCAGAATTTGTTGAAGGTTAGGTGGCATTAAATCAGTAGCATTTGGTGCATGTTTGATGGTATACGTAGTTGGGACAGCCAAATGTAAGTTGGCTGGCATAAAACCAGGAGAAATCAGTTGTATATTGGTGGTATAAAACTTAGGGGCGATGTTAAATTGGGTGGTATAATATCAAGGGTAAATATGTGTGTTCGGCGGTAAACGTTGCAGGGGCAACCAAATGTAAATTTGAGGGAGATTTACTGTAATTTGGTGGCGTAAGAAAAAGGGGCATTTGGTATAAATTAGGTGGCATAAGATACAGGAGCATACGGTGTCAGTTAGGCAGCATAAGATCAAGGGGAATTCTGGGTAAGTTGGGGGCATAAGATCCAGGAGCATTTAGTGTAAGTTGGAAGGCATAAGATCCAGGGGCGTTTGGTGTAAGTTAGGTAGCATAAAATCCAGGAGCATTCGGCGCAAGTTAGGTGGCATAATATCCAGGGGTATTCTGTGTAAGTTGGGTGGCATAAGATCCAGGAGCATTCTGTGTAAGTTGGGAGGCAATATCGTAATCCGCCGGCAACAAATTTGTCAAAGTACGAAATTTCGTTGGACCACTCTGTATGAGAGTTACTGCAGTTTAATTGCAATGATTTTCTCAATTCCATTACCTTTGTTATATTTTATATTCCAAGCTTAATTTAAAAATATGTTGTTATTTAGTTAAAATAATACATGATAATATAAATGATCAAATTCACTATAAGCATAAATTATACGAACCTTTAGGGCAAGTGCTGCAGAAATCGTCTGAGTTTCTAGCAGTTTTTGTAGTTTCAGAGCAAATCAAGTCAAGTAAATAGGTGAAAACTAAATAACTTGGATTTTTAAGTTATAAGTTATAATTACGGGAGCTCAATGGCTCATTATTTATACTCGGACAGAATTGAATTAAAGTTTTATACGCTCTACTTAGCATGAAACTCTCGGGAATCTATTTTTTCATGAGTTTTACGTATACTTTTACATGATTGAGTTCATCTGAGTTCAGTCGATTCACCCCATTCCTACGCACAATGGGTATCTTAGAGGTAGTGCAATGAATATCCAGGAAGGGATGAGAGAAACCGGGTGCCGGAGTTTAGCATACTCTTAACCAGGGGGGCCAACAGCTTAACGTCCCTTCCGAAGGACGGAGTGTTGATTTGAGCGTGCTCCTCATTTTCTCGTGTTCTCTTTTCTCATTGGCTTAGTCCTTGTCACCTTAGTTCCATTACGCGTCCTCGAAAAAATCCTCATAAGGATTTCAATCGGGTGTCGCTTCAGCAGATCAAGGTGGGGCCAACACTCTAACTACTACAACACAGGCTCTCCTTGTTTTCGAGTCATTTATCATTTACCATGTATATAGGCGCCTCTGCCAATTTCTTGTCAAATCCCTTCACTCAGACTATCCCCACTTTTCGTCGGCTCTGACCTTCAAAGCGAAACCTCTTAAGTGATACCTGCAATAAATCTCAAGTGTTTTCCTCTCGTCAAACGAATAGAAGTCGAATACTTTTTATTAAGCGAAGCGTTCCACATCGTACACATACGGCGATTAAGAATGAAGAAATAAATGTAAATCTAATAGAGTTAAGGAACTATGTCGAAATTTGATACAACATTCACATTTTCATTCTGAAATACGTGATGGGGTGTTATTGCAATATAAATAAAATCTAATAAAATTTTCGTCAGCGTCTTGTATTGTAGTGCACTAGGTCATGTTGAAGAAAACAGCGAGAGACTTATTTTTTTCACTTCATATAATTACAAATTTTTAGCGCGATGTGGATTTCAACAACTATCTGCCACATTTACTGACTACATGAATGGAACATTAGGAAGTTTGAATTTTACATCCGAAACAGTTACGACGTTCTTTGAAAAAAATATGAAAATTGATACATTTTTGATCCGCAAAATGATCATTAGAATCGTAGTGTTAAAATTTATATTCACAGAATCAAATAATTATACCGATTCGGTCTTTTGAATATAAAAGCAAATTGGTAAAATTTTTAAAGTTATAGAGAAGTAAATGTAATTAGGGAAGGCTTAATCTTTTGAAATTGTATCATTATTAGTTATAAACAAGTTAGAAAAGTGTACAGAGTATCACAAATAGGCGCATGGAGTATTTTAAAGTAAATTATATATTACTTTGAACGAACGCACACCATAAAACAGCTATACACCACGACCCGATTGTTTTACTGTCTACTAAAAACTTCTTCTTCCCCTAAGTTGATACATTAATAAACATATTTCTGTAAATACAGTAAAATGACTAAATACTGAAAAACAGCATATCATAAATTATGCCAGGAAAATATTAATTTTTTACAGATTTATTTACTTATCAGTTGTAATTAATCAAACAATAAAAAATTGTATAAAACTTACCTCACTTGAGCTAAGCAGTTGTAATATTTACGTTTGATGTTTTTTGTCGTAGATAATTCTTTCCTTCCGCTTACAAAATTCTACATGCACAATTAACGAAATTAAACGTATTTTTATGCGAATTTTGCTACCAGAATGACCGCCTATTAGCACCGGTCTGTCCACCCGTCTGCATGTTCGTTCTTGGCTTCTACAAAACGGATTTTCGTGAAATTTGATATTTAGAAATTAACGTGAAAGACAATAAGAAAATCACATAAATAAATCAGGTAAACCAATCAGGGGTACCACTTTTCTGGTGACAACAAATGAACTCTCCGTCATATATCGTCAAAATAGTTTTCCAATAAAACTTGTAGAACTAGTAAAGTAGAGTATTTGGAACAGCTTTACTATAGGGCCCCGCGGGTTTTTTCGTAAAAATGAAATCGGATGTCTCATTTTCTGTTGCAAACATAAATAAAATATAATCGTCAAACTATAACAACAGTTTTAAACATAAATTGAACTAGTGAAACATATAAATAAAGGTGATAAATCAAGCAATGAATTACACACCAAAGTCATATGGAAGCCAGGATTATTTATATGAACGTCAGTCATTTGTTGTTTAGGTAACTTAACAAGTTTTCAACTTGTGATGGTGCACGGGAATAGTACGGGCAGAGATTGAAGTCGTGCTGGGCGCCTGCGGTGCCCTGACTAAATGGATGTCACCCTATCGATTCCAGCAAAGATTGGGTGTCCGAAGCAGAGCAAACGCCGTAAAATTAAAGGTCTATGAGATACATATATAGCTCATCCGCTACAATAGTGACACAACTCAAAATTGATCGATTTTGAGTTTTATTGTGCAAAACACGGCAAATGCTGCATATTTTTATCTGTAAGAACGACACATGCGTAACTCAAACAATGGCCACTAGAGAGCAGTTGTGTCATTATTGCATTTTTCCATAAGTGTGAGTAGATTATCATGAATAATCTCATTGGTGTTCTGTTAGTGAGAAATAAAAGACGTATTTCTTTCCGCAATAATGACAGATTTTTGTGTTGTGACGGTTTAATATGTTGAAATTTATAGGAAAGATTGACGTATTTCGAGTTGTGTCCAAAAGGAGAGTGTCAGCTTTTTACTACTCATCTAAAGTGAACGATTTATGAATTAGGGGTGCCGGTGGTGTAGTAATTAGGACGGTGGCTGCTTGAAAAAGGCAGCGGGTACGAATCCTGCGCAAGTAGGATTTTTTCCAAGGTCTCCCGGCCCCCTGTTTGTGTGGTTTGAGGAGACCGCGCAAATTCAGCTGTTCCGTCCTTCGGAAGGGACGTTAAACTGTTGGCCCCCTGTTGTTCTTCGTAAGAGCAGGCGAATGCCGGCACCGGGTTTCCCTCCTCCCTTCCCCGGCTATTCATTGCACTACCTCTGAGATACCCACTGTGCGTAGGACAGGGGCGAATCGGCAGGGCATTCAAATTCAAATTTCTGAATTGAAAAAAAAGGCAGAAAATCGTTTCGTGTGGCACAAAGCAGAAGCGAATCGCGGAGCAAATGAAATTGGAACGTGCGTTTTACTTTGCCTAGAAAAAAGCGAACACTTTACCATCTGACGAACAACTTGAAGTGATATTTTATTCCGATAATTGCTGCGGACAGCAGAAAAATCGTTTTATGATAAGTATGTACATGTATGCTGTTTCAAAGTATAACATTAAATCAATAACTCATACATTTTTAATAAAGGAGCATAGCCAAAATGAAGGGGATTCGGTTCACGCCGTTATTGAAAAAGAAGTATGAAGGTCAATGCGATCAGGACCAATTTATGTTTCCGATCAATTTATAAGCCTGATAAGATCAGTGAAGAAAACAGGCGAACCTTATAAGGTTACCGAACTGTGTCACAGCAATTGCTTTGATTTTAAGAAATTAAGTACGACATTTGGAAATAGTTTTTACAAGAATACAGAAGGCGAGACTGTAAAGATGGGTGACATAAGAATTTTAAAAGTGGAAAAGCAAAACCCGTCAAAATGTTTTTACAAAATACCTTTCAGCCAAAAAGAATTTAAATTTTTATAAAACAAGGCAGGAAAAAATTATCCGAATAAGCTCGTGAAATTGGAACCAGCTTACAATAAAAAACCAAGTATAAGTGAGAAAAAAGCAGACTAATTGCAATTACTCTACAAAAATTATATTCCAAAATACTACAGTGATTTCTATAACAATCTCTAATGTTCTATAAATTGAAATTTTCGTAACAATATGTTATAATGCAATAAATGTATACTTTTTCAACAATTTTTATTCCAAGTAATTTGTTACATCTCAAAAACAGTTTTAAAATTTTACAAAAATAAAGTCATAAGTCAAAATAGACGTTGGAAATGGAATGTTTTAGGTGTTGCTATTCGAATTAAAAGTAAAATGACTATGCGTTAATTAGGTTCAAAGAATGCTGAAACTATGTATAATAATAATTTTTACAATTTTTAATAATTCATCATGTTATTTTTACTTAAAACAATTAAAATTTTCAAATTACTCTCCAGAAAAATTGCATTTTTTGAGTTTTGTCACTATTGTAGCGGATGAGCGATATGTACATTACATAATAAAGCTAAGCCGAGTATTTATTTTTTGATCACACACTAAAGTCATATGGAAGCCATGATTATTTATATGAACGTCAGTCATTTGTTGTTTAGGCAACTTAACAAGTTTTCAACTGGTGATGGTGCACGGGGATAGCACGGGCAGAGATTGAAGTCGTACTGGGCGCCTGAGGCGCCCTGACTAAATGGATGTCACACTATCGATTCCAGCGGAGATTGGGTGTCCGAAGCAGAACAAACGCCGTAAAATTAAAGGTCTATGAGATACATTACATAGTAAAGCTAAGCCGAGTATTTATTTTTTATATATTTGTATCGTAGATGCAGCCATTATTACGACAATCAAACAAGAAAGTCGTAATTTGCTTTGAACTTACAATTAGAAACATTCATGCATAGCTACCTAACTGTTATCAACGTAAACAATCTTATTGGTTACTGAAGTAAATAAGATCTGCTATAATTACACAAATACATTTAATTTTCTTACGCGTGCATGAAACATTTTGTAAGTGGAAGAAAAATATATTATCTATGACGAAGAAAAGAACGTAAACGTAAATTTTACATCAACTGAGCTCAAGTGAAGTATGCTATAAATAATTTTTGACTGTTTGGTTGATTAAAACTGATTTGAAAATAAATCGACAAATAAAAATAGAATATTTCTCTGGCATCATTTCTGTTATATCGTTTTTCAGTGTTCAGTCATTAAAACTACCTAATATGTTTATTAATGCACTGACTCAGGGGGGAAGAAATGTTTAGTAGATAGAGAGATATAATCGGGTCGTGATGTTTTGCTGTTTTATGGTGTGCGTTCGTTCAAATTTTATCGTTTAGTTTCAAATATTCCATCGTATGAAACGCACCTATTTGTGATACGAACGTACTTTTCTAACTTATTTAAATTATAGCAGATCTTATTTGCTTCAATTACAAATAAGATTGTTTTCATTGGCAACAATTATGTATCCACGCATGAATTCGTGTTCAACTGGAATTAAGACTTTATTGTTTGATTTTATTGATAACGGCTACTCCTACGATAAAAATGCATAGAAAAAGAAATACTTCACTTTACTCGTTCAATATGTTTTATTTGAAAAGTATGTATGACCAGTACTTTACGAGATGTAGCGGAAAGTTCTTTTTTGTCACCAGTAAAGTGGTACCCCTGATTCACTTACTTACTTCATTTTTGACTGTAAATCCTTAACATCAAATTTCATGAAAAACCGTTAGGTAGCAGACGAGAACAAACATGCGGACGGACGGACAGACCGATGCTAATAGGCGCTCATAATGGAAGCGTAATGCGTCTAAAAAGAATACGATCTACTCTATATGTAGGGAATATATTTTTTGGGTGTTACCCGATTTTTCCCGTTTTTTACCTCCCGGTTCTATTATTAAAAATTCGGGTTAAACTCGAATAAACCCGAAAATGCTACACTAGTAATAAACCAATTAATATTAAACTAGGAGCTTGGAAATTTAAGACAATTTTAATATGGAAAAGATTTACAATTTCAGTTCAAGTCTACATTTGATATAAATAACCTTCATATATTTGGCTGTAATTCGTTTAAAATCTGGAGTGTACCACTTAATTATGACTTTCGAAATCGCAGGGTTATCGACAGAAATGGAGACGTAATTGATTCATGCGGATATTACAACTGACGGGGAAGAAGACGGACGAAAAGTTTCTTCAAGACCATATCAAAGATATGGAATTTCATTTACGTGCCACACGACACACCACAGCTTACTTCTCTGTTTTTTTATGCTGATTGAATAGCGGCAACAATCAGCAACGCTTTCAGACATTGTTGCTTGTTACCAGTTTACATATGTAACCAATTCAAGCCAAAAATATATAAAGGGCATAATATAACCTGTACTGGCTAAAACTTTTATTTCTGTTATACCTGTTTTAAACTGAATTATTTAAAAATGTAACTGCTTTGCTTTCATTAAAATCCGATTTCACCCGATTGGTTTAAAAATTTTAAAAACTCGATAACTAACCCCCGACTGCGATTTTATTTTTAACTCAAAAAATATATTTCCTATATATAAGTGATTTTAAGATGTTGTTCAGTGATTTATTGGTTTTTGTTCACTTAAGTTTCCCCAATGTCTTTCCTTTTCATTTTCGTAAACTAGGAAATAAATCGTGTTTTGTATACGTAGCTAATACTTATGGAACACACTGACAAATTTTCTATTTTTGCTGCTCAGGAGATGTTATGTTGTGACATATTTAGGAGGAAGAGAAGAGAAATATTTTGAGGCGTGGTAGTTGAACTGGATATCTTAGAAACTTAAAAGTCGAGATTAATCTTCTGAAAATTGAAGGACCTTTGTATTCTACGTCCTAAATTTATATTAACGATCAAAAAGTATTTAAACTAATTCCAAGTTTTCGATTGCGATACCGTGTATAAAAAAATCTTGGTTCAAATAATGATTACTTTGATTAAAAAAAAACTACGTAATTAACAAATTAGATAATTTATAATGACATTTTAGCAAAAATAACCTATACATAACGCATTTATTTCAATAAATAATGAATCAAATCGCAAATTTCTGTTTAATTAAATATTTAGTCTCATGAAACGAGATTTGCTATGGGGATGCCTTTAGATCACATACAATCATAACTTTCGAAAGCCGATATAAAATCGAATTATAAACTTTAAGAACAACAAAAGAATATAATAGTTACAAAGAAATAAACTTGAATCTTTCGGATATTTATCACGCAATGAGAATAAGCGAATTAAAAAATAAGTCAATTTTCAGAAAGAATACAAGACATTTTTAAATTTAAATAAACGTTAATTGAGGAATGACCCTAATGTCGATAACGAATTCTTCAACAGACCTAAATTTAGGGGAAAATTTACCGTTGCGACAGAACCGTGGAGAGAAAAGAAGCATTAGTTGAGGTTTCTCTGTTAATAACTTCGGAAGATCTCCGAGTTTGAACTTGTTAGGTCTTGTTAGCGAACTTGGGTGTTATAGAGCATCTACGGAACTCGGCAGCCGAAGGGGAACCCGAGTAATCTCTGTTCTTACTTCAGGTAAGACACGCCCAACTTCTTGGTGGCCCAAGGGCGAATTCCAGAAAGACATCTGCGCCCAAACGGCCCTATAGGAAGAGCCTAAGCAACTTGTTTCATGACCAGTAAGATACATGTTTTAATCGTTTTCACTATCTACAACTAAAAAAATTATCCCTTTCTATAATTTTTATGCCGTCATTTATTTGACTATTACTTTACTTACATTAAATAAAGCCAAGGTTTCAACTGGCTCACAAAAACGTTTTAATTATGATGATCGTAAATGGTTTTTGTGCCTTTGTTTTTAAATTATTATTTTTTATATTTTGTGCACGTCGACCTTACATTAAATAAGTTGTTTGCTTTGAATTGGCCATAATAATAGGATGAAAAATTAAATCACAATATAATCAAAGGCGTCATATAAGTCAATATCCGGTGCCGGGGTTTAATTTTCATATTAAATTCCTTACGGGCATCAGAAACAAAAAATCACATTTCACTTTAAGCGATTATTAATCGGATAGCTTCGACTGAGATAGATAAATATAAAAAAATTCAGAAAATTCATAAAATTTTCGATTAACATCCCGAAAACTTTTATAGGCACATTTCCACCAACTATTAAGGATTAAACCGCAGCGGAAGTCGCGTAAATTGAGTTTAACTTAGTTTTAAGCAGAATAAAAACATTAAGTACATAAAAGCAAACCGTATTTCTCTTTTATAACTTTTATTGATCTTCGGCACGCTACAAAAACGTTGAATCTTTTTTGCAAAGGTAACTTGAGTAATAATAGTAGTTTTAGCTCAAAACCCTATAAACCTTTTCGTGCACAAGATGTGGAAAGTTTCTGTTCAGCTCTTGGATCATCCTGTTTATACTCGAGGCTTCCACTTGAAAGGAAAATTTTTCCAAAAGATGTAGAACTCTTTTTCATTCTCATAATCACGTCCGCAGAACCTCTAGTCGTCAGCCAATTGCCAAATGCAGAATATCTTAACTTTTATTCCTATTGATCGACGAAAGCGGTTTTGCCGTGGGAAACGGCTCGAGATTCATTCCCTCCAGCCATGCAATGGCTGAATAAGCTCTCAGATGTGCCACCAACAATTTATACGTCGGAAAGTGGAATTTAGCCGCGACTGCTCCGATGAATACATTTAACCAACAGCCTTTTTATTGTAAAATATCGAGCTGGATGTCCGTCCCGCTAAGTCTGCATGAACTTATTATTACTTATTATACATTGCTTATTACTTATACATTTACGTAATTTTCAGCATCTAAATAAACTAAAAGATAATAAATAAAATATAATTTTGAGCAAGCAAAATTAAATTGTCAATGACACATTTATTTTCTAGTTAATAGCAAGGGTCCCAAAATTACGGCCCAAGGGCTATTACCGCATGGATATCTCGTCCGGCCCGCTCTTCAAACTTGCTTGAAACACGAATGCTGCCAAAAAATTTAGGTTCAAATTTTATAAAAAATAAATCCGAAATTATAATTACTGTAGGTGGATCTTATAGGCTTCACTTATTTCATTTACAGGAAATAACGCATTTCACAACAAAACAGTTTTCTAAGCAATGCAGATAATGCAATCACCTTAATTAGCGATGTAGCCCGTTCTACATTTTGGAATGCGGCCTTTAAACAAAAGGGCCGGAGGCAACCGGCTTATAGGATTTAAGTGAATAACACGAAAGTTGAATCAACTAAAACGAAATTACCATGTTACTTACTTTTTACGAGGGAAAGCTTTGCAAACTGCTGCAAGAAAAGCAAAATAGGCAAAATTTTAAGAAGCAATATTAAATATGATAAAAGATAAGGAGAATTTTTATTCGGGCGTTTATTCCACGATTACACGTCCGCGCTTTAATAGGATATATAATGTTTACTTAAGATTAAAAAGGTCAATTCTTGGAATATCACTTGTTACCTAATTCTTTGCATCAGAGCCAAACAAACGAGAATGCGTTCCCTTATCTTCCATTGTACCGCATTCTTTTTATTTCCATTTTGCGTTCCTCCATCTCATTTTCCCCTCCTCGAGCGAAAGAATTCTTTCGCCAACATAAAAAAATGCGCCTCCATTCGTGTAAAAGTAACTGTTCTATACTTAATCTCTTCTGGAGAACTAAATAAAAATGCCGGGAAAATGGAATAAAAGTGGTTTTCCTCTTTCTCCTCCTCTGTCTCTCTCTCTTTTTTGTAAATGAGCTGTTCAATTGGCCTTTGTCGAGCCTCGGGTGCTCCTCACCGTATGTGCTATAGTCGTTTCTCCGTAGCGGGTGATAAACGTATTTGAAAGCGACTTAGTGTCTTTGTAGAGGAGGATAAGAGAGCTAAGAAAGGAATTCCGCTGGAGAAGTAAAAGATTGATAAAGAGCGAGAAGGTAGATGAGAAGAAATATCATGAGAGGTAGCAAAAGAGGCGAAGAGAGAAAACGAGAAGATTCGAGGGCGGAAATGATCGGTTTTTGAGAGAATCGGTTAAGAAAAATAGCTGGGCAGAGGCAATAAAAATAGTTGAGAAGGAAGTTTTACAGGTTAGAAAAAAAAGAGAGAGGGATTTAAGTGGACGAAACGGGCGAAACAGTAGTGGAATGGAAGAAAAGAAGGAGAAGGAAATTAAGGTAACGAAAGGTAAATTAAGGAAGGAAATGAGAGGAATCAGACGGAAATAGGAGAGAACGGGAGGAAACGAAAAAAAAAACGAATAAGAAAGTGAAGTGATGACATTTAAACAAGAAGAGGCGGTAAGAGAACGAAAAAGTGAAGAAAGTGGAACTGAATGTGAGAGAAAAGGAACGAGGAGTGATGAAATGAGTACAAGAAGGAACGGAAAGAGAATGAAACCCAATTAAAGTGGGACGAAAAAGGAACGAAAAGGAACGGAAATGAAAAAATACACCAGAAAGCAATCGGAACTTAAGAAATAGAAAGAAAGAGGACAGGTGGAATTGAGAGAACGACGCCGAGAGGAAGGAAAAAGGATTTCGCACGAAGGAAACAAATCGCAGAGGTCGGATTATATTGTGTAGCGTTTCATCAGCGCTGTTAGAAGATTAATGACAGAGGAACCACGTCTTACAGTTATGATCAGTATCAAATAAAGGATTCATTATGATGAAAATAAAATAAAAACAATAAAGAAGGATTAAACATCTCATACAGAAAAATGTAGAAGAATGAAATTAAGCAGTAGAGTAATTAAGGCGTTTCTATATTACTTTTCGAAAGAGAAAATAACGAGATTTGGGGAATATTTAATTGCCGCGCTTAATTAAACGTTTGCTTTATATATTTCCGACTTTCAATGGGCAGAGATATCATTATTGGAAGAATGAAAATAGAAAGGCAAGGAATAAAATCTGAACCAATGCCCGAGGCCATCGCCTTTAAGCAATCGTTTAGCGGCTCCGTCCTTTCAGTTTTCAACGGGAAGCTATCATTGGGGTTGGCCATAATCGAAATTGATCTCTAATAACAGTCTTACGTAATAACTTCTTCGTATACGAATTCTTATATTTCTTTAAGTTTATGCCGAAGTTGCATTATGATTATTTTAATCCAATTTCGCCCAAAGTGATTTAAAGATTGTATTAACGCTTTTTATACCCTAGAATTCGTAAAACCTTCATGAAAATTATTGGACGGAAAAAATAAATCCTTTTTTGACTCTAATAACGCCACAATATTTAATGAATATTAAAAACATAACAATCAAAGAAAACTTTTTAAGAATTTTACCTTTGAATATTCATAGCCAAACCCAAGCTACAAAATCCTAGAGCCCAATAAAGATATAGAATATTATCTCATTATAGCGTTAGCGCTAATAAAATAGCAACTTCTTTCTCGAAGCAAGTGTTAAGGTAACAAACTTCAGATCGATCACTTGCTGCATACTTTTAAGAATAAAATTTGACAACTCAACGCCGAGTAAGCTCTTAGAGCTCGGGGAGAAAATTTTACCGAAATTTCTTTGGAATTTTAATTAACTATTTCAAACAACCTTGAGAACATACGCACCGGGGTTTAAATAACGACGGCTTAAAAAACCTGTGGAATCAACTCGGAAATTCAGTAAGGTAGCAAACGTTTTGAGGTGGATTATGGAAGATCTGCAAATTAAAAGAAGACATTCAGCCATAAAACATTAGCCGGAAAAACAGCAGCTGTCTTTGCTATGCGAGACTTTCGAGTAGTCGATTGTGTCTGAGAGTATAAATAGAGTAGATTAAAGATGTGTACATTAAAGTTGAATGATGTGGAAGTTAAATTCAGAAAATAGAAAAGAGGTAGTGGGATAAAGGGCAGAATAAGAAGCAGTTAATCTTGAAATAGGACTAGGCATATGAGAAATTTTTATTTATATAATAAGGAAACTATTAATATTAAGAAATATACTCTTCCATCTACCTTTCACATTATATTAGGATAGAATGAGAGGAAGGATGCACGTGGAGACAACCATATTCTTAAAAAGTTAATTTAAAATCACGGCAGATTTATAGAATTCAGGAAGTCAATAAACTATGATTCTTGAATTTTCATTTTATTTTCAAATCCGAAATCTTACGTTTTCCTAATGTATTTAACTGAATGATATGCTATCTTTAAATGTGAATGCATTTCTCACAAAATTTCCAAATAGGCGCGCGAAAAACATTAAAAAAGCTATTAATTTATGATATGCTGTTTTTTATTATAAATAAAATATTGCAGAGAAACTTTCAAAGAATGAGTGTGGATCTGAGAAACACAATGTATTCGGTATCTTTTAAAAATATCGAAAAAGGGGAATTCTAGAGATTAGAGAATACGGTGTAAAGGAAAACATAAATAAGAATAAAATAAAAATACAGGAAAACAAGGACAATAAGAGTAGGAGGGAGGAAATAGGGAAGACATTGGAGTTGTTACTAGATACACTCGCTTCTTCCTTTTCTCTTCCCTTTTGTCAAAACTCAAATTCTCTCTTTTTCCTTTCCTACTTTTCTCACAGGCTAACATGTGGCCGCCTATGATGACATGATTTGCCATTATGATGCTTCAGAATTAACAATAAAGCACTCCTTGGCTACTCTGAGCGCGATTTTACACTCAATTTTCTCGATTCAAAGGCCAGGGACTTTTTTCGCGTAAGGTCATGAAAAAGTCATCTGGATTATGACTTTTCGCACGCGTCGGCGGGTAATCAATCTAGCGAATTTCCCAAATCCCTCTCTTTCTTCAGAGCTTGCTCGCGTCATGCTTCGGGTTTTTTATTACATCCACTGGTTTTGAGGAGCAAGTACGTAAGCGGCGTAGCAATCTCCGTCTCAGAGCGCGAGAATCATGGAGTAGGGGTGAATAGGGAGGAGTCGTTCCTACCGTGAAAGGAATAGCGTGTTCTTAAGTCATTACTGTCACATGCTGTAATCTTTGGAAGTCAGGCTCAGGGAAATTCATTCGCTATGTCGCTTTTTAACTTGCAATCACGGTCATTTCAGGTTCAACCTCGACGGAGGTAATTTTCCTTGCATTTTCTTTCGTAGTTTCATGTTTTTTTACATACCATTCATTAATGGAATCACTGCGCTATGCGTTTGAGTGATCTTACACAAGGAACGCAAGCTTTGAGTAGAATACTGTTTGCGGAACAGCGCAGAAACATGTCGTTTCTGATTATTTTTAAATAATATTACTCGCCAGAAAATACGACCAGTTTTTCTAGCAATAAGCCTGCCATTACGAACAACACATAAAAAGTGTTATAGAAATAATCGTTTCTCGATTTATTTAATCTTATTTTCTATTGTTTAAATTAACGTTTGTAGATGAATTTGTCTTTGGCAATTATGAATTCGCTATAAAGTGACCCCTTGGAGGCGTATGTAAATTTAACGATAAAAAACTGCATAAACTTACCATCTGGGTTGCCGTTAAAATTTCACAACGATGAAAAATTTATGATAAATATTTCGCAGTATGATATGATAGTTTTCATCACCCTTTATTCTAGTGAATCAAATTACTGGCCTCTGGCACCTTGACAAATTCAACTGAATCCGGTATTAGATTAGCAAAACTATGAACAAAATGACAAAATGCAAAACCTCACACCCAAACCCAAACACACAAATTTTTATCATATCCACAAATTTGAATCGATCTTAGATTATGCCAAATCATAATTTAGAAACAAATCATCGTCCTAGTTTTTTACTTAAATCCAACAGACGACCAACGCTAATTTCTACAGCTACGAGTAGCTTGACAAAGATAAGAGATAAGCATTTCGGTTATGAAATAGCAGTTCTATGTGACGACCATTGCTTTTTCTCGGGTGGAAGAGTTTCCATAAAACAATCACACTTGGATGTATTTTCGCACCAGATACGCAAGAAAAGCATCTCTTTCCCCATATTTTATAAAGGACGTTGAGGAAAAAGTAGAGCTATAAGGAACAGATCGCGGCAAGGAGATCACATACATATCGTATATGTGATTCTTCTCATTGGCCCGTTAATGGAGGAGAATAAATTCCAAAAAGTTGAGTCTGAGACGAAAGAATATACATACAATGCCGAAACAAAACTTTTCATAGAAAATAATACTTTTTCTCTGAAAAAGAAATACTTTCTCTATCCTAACAATATTATGATTCAATTCGTTTCGTTTCATTATCAGGAACTAAAAAATCTTTCTAGAGATATATTAGCTCCGATTAAATCGCGAAAACGCTTTCCGATAACATCAAGAAAAGTAATAATTTTTTGGATAGTTTCCATTGCTTCCATACGAATCCCGTGATTTGCAAGAAAGACGAATCTGGTGGGATGGGTACGGTTTGGCGAGGAAAGAAGGGGGCGGGGTCGAAAGGACCGTGGCTTCTGAAGTGAGAATGATGCGGAGATAGGCGCGACTGTTGGAAAAGACTTCACTTTAACAAGGTTGTCGACCGCAGAGCGTAAAAGGGGTCCGTTTGCTAATTTTATCAAATGTTCGTTTTACATCGTTATCAGCTGAGGCAGATAGTGAATTTTAGAGTTGCTGAGCTAATTTCCTCTGGTTTATCGATCTATCTATAAGAATAGGAGTCCTAACTGGATCGATCCAGACCACTCTAAAACATCTGGGTTTCACTCAACCCACCAAAGCTTTATTGAAGAAGAGATTCACAAAAACCTGTACGTATTAGATTACGGCTTTTAATTTTTTACTTCGAAAATGATAATATTAAAATTAATAACGAGAAGAAAACTTGTAAGGTTAAAATTGAACACATGTAACTGAATAACAATAGAGTATTTAATATATTCCTATATATAGAATATACATTCATAAATTAATCATTGAATGTTGCACAAAATGGGCATTCCTCGAAAGTTTTAAACGAAGTAAACTGGTCACTCAACGAATAGCCAGGCAGGAACAGAATTTTAAAGAGAAGATTAAGTATACAATCAAGAAATATTAGGGTTCTCAACTAGCTAAATCGACGACGGCTAGAAAATATATATTTACAGGATTTTGCGTTTCAGTCGAAATAGTCTGAAGCTATTCACCAAAACCATTGAAATATTTTTTGTTTCCCGCTAAATTATTTTACGTAACTAATTATAGGGATATTGATGGAACAAAGCGATATAAAGATCCTATGCAGACAGGCATAAGTTGTAATGTTGGGAATAATTTTGAAACGAAAAAAAGTCTGCTATGACCGGGAATCGAACCCGGGTCTTCCACTTGCCTTCTACCACTGAAATATCTTAGCAGATCAATTTTCTCGTTTCTTAACGCGGATGTTTTCTTGGTAGAATATCCGCCCGGTAAGTGGAAGACCCGGGTTCAATTCCCGGTCATAGCAGACTTTTTTCTCGTTTCAAAATTATTCCTAATTATAGAGAGATGAAAAGTAATTGAACGTTTGAAGAGAACAAAAAATGAAAAAATAACCGCCAATAAAAAAGAATGACGAAAGAAGTGACGAATGGCTGGAAATAAGAGGGAGGTTATAGGTGAAAGCAAGTGAAGGACGAGAGAAGAGAAATGGGAAGAACGACAAGTATGAGGAGATATTGTCGACAGACACGCTGTATAGCGCAGAAGGAATGGAAAATGACGTTGATGAATAGTACACTCGCTATACATAATTCATCGGCGTGCACGGCCCTGCATCTGAAGAGCATTCACTCAATAATGGAGTCTGATAGATTTGACGGGAGAAATGCTGGAAATTGATCATGCGGCATTTTCAGGCTGCGCTTCTTTGCCTAGTTTGCGATTCGGTTGTGTATCTTGGGCGGAAAAATTCTTGCCCTCGTGATGGAAGTCGGAGGAAGATTGATCGATAGGAATGGAGACATAGAAAAGGGGACAGTCGCCTGATTGATGCAAGCGAGAATTTATGGTATTTGAATTGCTCAAATTTGCCGAATGATTGACAGTTTTATGCAGAATTAGACTTAATTTCGATTTTTTTATTTTTTGTGAATTTAAGAACGGATCAGTATATTCATTTAAAACATCAAAAATGACGTTTCATTTTCCTATTACCTAAATTCGTCATGGCTAGAGAAATCACCTTTACCATTTAACACTGATAGATGCTATTAAATAAATCAATTAACTATTGATAAACGAATTGCACTCTTTTAATCATAAGACATTTTCTTGAATTTAAAAAGTAATTCATACTATATGGAACACATACAGTAAAATATATTTAAAGTGCCTCGGAGGTAGAAATTTCATACCTCTTTTGAGAATGTAAACACTCAAAATTATTTCAGAAATTAATTACATTATAATGTTGTCCAGGACGTTCCTGGCAATTTGAAAGAATCATAATTAAATTAATTAATTCAGTGCTGCAGCTCAGATATTTCGAAATGTGAGGAAAAGCATAATGTTTTAACAAAATTATTATATACAAACAAATGCAATACGAAATAAATGGTAAATGTAATATGCACGCACACATAATTTCCACGATAGGTCTTTCTTATTTCGACAAAGTTTCCATATAATAACATAAACATAAAATGATTAGGACATTATTGTAATTAATTGCCAACAGCTGAAGTCATAGACAAGTGTCGGGGTCGCCTCCTCGTCCATCTAATACTGTCTTTCGATCTCGTCGAAGGGTGCACTTAATTACGTCGGATACTCTATTCAAGGGGAGATTGTTTGTGTGTTAATGGCTGGATTAGAGATGCGACCCCAATGACGAATATGGCCGTGCGGTTTAACTGCCTTGAGCCGACGCAATTTGGTGGCGGAGAGAACGCGGGTTCGGAAAGGAGGGAGAGTTAGAGGAGTGGAAGAGAAAAGAGGAGAAAGGGGAACGCGAGGGAGGGGCGAATTCGTAAAGGAAGAATGGCGCGTGGAGAAATAGGGGACAGATGAATTAGGGCGGATGGGAGAGATCCGTAACTTTCCTGAAATCTCTATTATATGTCTCGAACAATGTTGACAGATTGATGAGGGCAATATTTCTGGACACTAGTGAGCCCCCTACCAAATCCAACCGTAATTTAAATACATGGAAAATAAGCGGATATTATTTAACTCTCTGAATTAATTAAAAATGTTTATTGGGTGCTAAACGAACACTTGCGATGCCAATGATATTGCTGTGGGGCAGCGGTTCCCAACCTTTTTCACTTCGCGAACCCCTTGAGCTAACCTATTTCTCGTCGCAAACCCTTGGATTAACCTTTTCTCTTCGCAAACCCCTTGAGTTGCAACAGTTTTGGCGGCGAAACCCCTTATAATGGAGAGAAAATTTTGCAAAAACATCTTTTTGAGCGCGTTTAACTCATGAAAAATTAAAAGTTAATATAGCGCTTAGTATCTAAAAGTTCAAAATAAAATTAGAATCTCTGATATTGTCATGCTTCTAATTTGTACCCTATAAAATTCAAATACAATTCTTGAAGCATAAGAAAAAATTAAAAATAAATCCATGCAACTAATTTGAACGAAATTAAAATATTGATGAGAATTGCAGGGCCAAGAAAGTGAAAAAGACGCCATTACCAAATTTTTCTCGCGAACCCCTCAAATTTATTTCGCGAACCCCTAGGGGTACCCGAACCACCGGTTGGAAAACGCTGCTGTAGGGAATGATTCGACGACCTATGGCCCACGATAGCGTTTTATGTGACCCGCGAAGCTGAGATGAAAAACAATCCATAAAAATCACAACAGAAAATTTCACATTTTAAAATTAACTCATGGTAACTAAACTCTGGCATTAAAATAGTTTAGGTTTTATTTTCACTTAAACAGAGGGGATCTCAAGGTAACGTCTTATGTAAACACTTTAACGTCCATTGCGGCTCGCCAAAGAACCTGCAACTACGAATGCGATCCGCCAAGGACACAAGATGGCCGATCGCTGTAATAGGCCATTAAGAACTGTCTTCAAATAAAATTAACTACTTATTTTTTAAAATTTGATATGAGAATAAAAATAATGCAAGTTCATAGTTTTGGAATGGATGAATTCAATAGATGGTGTCATAGGAACTAAATTGTTTGACATATTTATAAGTGATCAGTACCGGAGCTAGAGCGGTGCGACCATCTCGGGCGCAAAGCACCAATATGCGTGTCGCGAGCCGATATTTTGTTACAAATATTTAGAGAGATATTATTCTAGAATTTTAATTTATGTACCAATGATATGCTTATGCACCAGAGAATGAGTCACGCATCGTTGCGGAATATTAACCCAAACGCATCGTATTTATACGGCCACATTCTACTCCAGAATTCCGATTTCAATGCCTAAATTAAGTTTAAAAGCTCAATTTTATTATAAATTAATTCTAATGCTTAACTACTGGGCATTTAACTTTAAAAATGATAATCTTGTTAAGTGTTATAAAGTAAGTACTCACCTGCTCGTAGTTTATAAAAAGTTGTTTTGGTGTGATAGACATCGAAACACTCCTGTAAATTAAGAGAAGCCACATATTCCCCATCATATAGACGATATCACTACTTTCTGTAATCGATCTCGACACTAAAAATGTCACTTTCAGAATTAATGGCTAAAACACTTTCTAGTAACGCATTTACTCTCTTTGCGCCCGATCCACATCTTTTACGGTAGATCATAATGTCAACAAACTACCCAAAGAAAACTTTTTGGGCAGTAAAAACTCAATCAAACTGGGAAATTTCATGCGTAGGCAAAATATAAACCAGCGGGAGACCCTCCCATTCTTCGGCAAACAATGAATGCTGACGTAGTGCCTCTTCAAGCATTTGGATGAAAAAATGCAGACCAGATTGTTGACGCGTGGTGAATGCAGCTCGTCATCCGACTTTAAGGTCAAGAAAGATCGTACGACCACAATTCGTCAAACGAGGCGATTGAAATGAAGCTGCTCTCTCAGCGCGTCGCATACGTGTGTGGGCGTGCGCTCTAATCCGCTGCGTTGAGAGCGTTTTTGTGTCACCGAATCTTGCAACTTATTCCTTCGATTGTGTTGCCTAAGAGACAGGGAGTGATACAGAATTATGCTCTTAGCAAAGTTTCAAAAAGCGGAAACCTGATTATTACATCACCTTGTCTAGGTCGTTATGATTCGATTTTTTTGCTTTTCCTATAAAATTTATCATTATTTTTTTATCAAACAGGTCTCGCAAAAATTATCAATGCTCGTGTGGAAAAGGTCATTGGTATCTCATAAATTTAAGGGAATAGAAGCAGTGTTTTGAATAATTAAAGCCGGATATGGCATTTTTACGAAACTCTTGATGATCTAAGACTATACTTGACTAGGGCCGTAAGGTCTTTACAGTTTGATGGCTTTCCTAACTTCCATCAAATACAAGTGAAAAAATTGGTATTCTGTGGTCATTAAATCTTTCTTAGGAGTTACTTCTATTACGTTTTTTTACAGAATATTATAATTATCGAACCTATAAGAATTATTTAGATGGTTCATGTTAGAATATCTCCAACCCTGACAAGGCCGGTTTTTGGTGGACTCGATCAGTGCGGCGGTGCTTGGTCACGTCGGAAGACGTCGCGCTCTTTCATTTCGTATTTTTGTATTAAAATTACTTCGCTCAAATAGATAAAACAAAATCATAATTTTCGCTTGCTACATAGAACATGTGAAACGATCAGCGATAAATGTTTTATATTAAATTTATAAAGCGACGACTAATGTTAATTATATGCACTACAAATAAGCTGATTAGTTTTAACAGATCCTGACTTATAAATAGGGCTTGGATTTTTCTGGTTAAAGAAAATTCATTCGGAGGGTAAATATCGGGTTTTATTATTTTCCTTTTCATTCGGGTTAAAATCAGGTATAAATAAGTTACAGAGTATTTGAGGCGTTAAAAAAAGTTCAATGTCGGGTAATTTTTGGGTTTTATTATTTTGCAATTCAGATAAAATGATTTTTAAATAAAAATCTTGTTTAAAAATTTAAAAGTTTGATCAATAATCAAAACTTTTTACTATACTTTAAGTATGGTTGAGAGTGTGATATCTTGTGTTAAACGCCTCCAGGTGGAGAAGAACACCTTGCAGGCTGCGCAAATATCCTGCTTCCCGTTCAACTTCTTTTGAAAACACAACAGATATTAGTGAAATTATTTTTCTTTCGTAGTGTTTTCAACCAACAGACACTTGGGCTCTTTTTTCTTATCCTATCAAAGATGTAACAGCGATTATAATAACTAAGGTGCGCCCTTGACTATTAGTGACGCGAGCAAACCAAGGAGATTAAGATTGTGTTACAAAGTAAGCTTACGAATAAATTGTTTGCAAAGAGAATAAACAGACTGATCACGAACATCTCGGACTGCACTCAAGGGCTGAGATGCCTACAAGCGCCAGAATAGAAATTCTGTGATAAATCTAAAAAAAAGTGTTTAAAGAAAACTAATAACTTCGGGTTTTACCCGAAATTTAAAAAAGGCAATCGTAGGGTAAAACTCTGGTAAAAATCGGGCAAACCCGAAAAATCCATACCCTACTTATAAACTATTAAACGAGTGCGTGAATACAAGTTAAATGCAAGAAAAATCTTCCGATGTGACCTACTGGTTTGACGGTCTGAAAGTAAAGAATGGAGTGACGAAATTCCCTCCAGAACTTTATTGCGTATTTTATCTCCCAAATGCCAACGAAAAAAGTCACGATGTTGCCCAGTTTTGCAGGATATATTTTGTGGTAATTTTTTGGCTTTGCTTAGCTCAGTTTCAATTGAGACGTGATAGTTTTCGGCAGCGCCGTAACTAGGGCGGGGCAAGCGGGGCATCTGCCCCGGGCGTAGCTATAGAGGGGGCGCAAAAATAGTTAAAGGTGAGTTGTGCGTGTCACAAGGACAGGGGAGATTTCATACTTGTTTCAGACATTACGCATAGCAGAAACTATAAATTTCGATGATGCTATTGATGAGTTTTCTGCATTAAAATCACATAGAATAACTCTTTAATATTAAAATATTTATACTTTCTGTATTTAAATTATGTATGTGTGTTATTATGTATTTAATTATATTTATAATTATGCATTTAAATAATGCACATTTATAGTAAGAAATTATATCATTTATAGTTTATTTTTATTTATTAATTGTTCACCCTAAATTCATGTAGATATTATGGAATTTTTGATGGAGGGGACGCATATTTTGTAGTTTGCCCCGGGTGCTAAAATAGCTAATTACAGAGCTGGTGTTCGGAGGTGCCGGAGAAAATTGTCGTCAAGCGAGTCCTTTTTCGAAGAAAAGGCAATGCAGTCGTCCCTCAAGATAGTGTTTCCTGCAGCAGCGGTAAATAATAATATAACTATCGGTGAGTTTCGTTTCTTTATTCCTTTTCTAATATCAACTTTACCATTTATTTTCTTCGTGAACCCCTTTTCAAGGTCAATCTTGCATGCCCCTGTGAAGTTAAATGTTAATTTTGCGATTACGTGCTGTGTGCGTTTGAGAGTTTCAAGAGGAATTTCTCTCATTGCGGTAGGATGGTGATATCTCCTTCCACCTTTTTTGGACTTTCGGATGAATGTGGTTAAGTTTGTTGCAGGCATACGTATCCCATTCAAACAGCCAGAATCTTTTATTAGAAAAGGACTAAAATAAAGGTAGGATGAATGAAATCAAAGCAAATTAGCCTTTAAGAAATAGATGAGTTTAAAAATACATGCGTATAAATCATTTATATCCTCGAATTTCTTGAAATAAATCCACTCTTACATCTGCCCAATTAGCTACACTAAACACATATATCTAAGATTAGTATAGTTTGATGCATGATGGTTAACAACGTTATCCACCTTGTTCTATCGACTACAGATGAAAAAAGCGTATAGAGTTTGTATCATTATATAATTATAATAATATTTGTGTAATATTTAGTTCAGTGGTAGAACATCCACCGACAAGTTCAATTCCCGGTCCTAGCGGAATTTCTTCCCGTTTCGAAATTATTCCTTAATATTTATATGACAATAAAAATTTAATTTAAAATAAAAAAATATGAGCCGGAAAGTTTACGCAGCCTCTTCCGAAAGCGCCTTCTAACAACGCTGTTCGCTGAGGACACCTATAATCCAATATTATTACTATTATTACCGAGGTCTTTAGCATATAAAAATTTTTAATCGGACATTCTGATGGAGAATTCAAAACAGGGGAAAAATCTGCCATGACCGAGAATCAAACCAGGGTGTTCCACTTACCGCTGAACTATCGTGGCAGACTAATTCTCTCGTTTCAGAATGCGGATATTTTCTTTGTTGGAGCCGGGCTAGCCTAACAAGGCAGCGAATTCAAGAGCATTAGAAGACCAGGGAGTCAAAATGCAGCAATAATTTAAACTCTCGCAATATTCCTGAATTTCAGTAGATTAATGATTTAATAAAGCTTGTTACATGAAAAAATTGAAACTGTTGTAGGAGATTTTGAAAGTGTATATTAATCATTTTTAAAGTTCAACTTAATGCTTCTAATATTTATTACTTTTAATTATAAATGCGTCAAATATGCTAAGAAATCATCAAATAAATTTTTACCGCCGGACGAATATGAGAAAAATGGCTGGAGTGGAAAATTACTCTTAACTTTCCGGGTAATACAGTGATTTTCTACTTTCTCGTTATACTCGTGATGAGATCGTGCCCAAATCATAACTCAAAGATTAAACGACGACTTCGATTATGTTATGAGTTGAGTTGTTAACGTGTCCTCCGTTAAAAACCTCGCTTTTGTTATTTATATATTTTCTAAAAAACTGCTTAATAATTCATTTATCCCCTAGACGGCTTCATTTTAAATGCATTGAAAAGTTACTCAAACAGAGGCAAGTCGACCGGAAGGTGACCCGCGGATAAGAAACCGCCCATCGAAGTGAGCAACATGGCGACGGAGTGCGAGAGCTTTTCCGCAACTTTCATTTCCATGGTATAATAGGATAAATATAGAGAAAAACTCCCCATTGGCACTTCTACCAGTCCTCCATTAATTTCCCCTCCAGAATCCACCTTCGCTAAATGAAGAGTAAAATAAGACTCTTTCAGATGTTACTTTGTAGAAATCCATAATTCAAAAATAAAGTAAGCGTCGAAATCCAGATCCAGTCCCCTTAATAAAGTATTGTAAAAATTTTACCAAGTTACTCTATTTTTGATTATTCATTATTTAATACTCAAATCCCACTTTAATCTTTTGATTTTTTCTAGGAATAAAAAAATATTTTATAATATTTGATGATTTATCAATAGTGCGTCACTGAAAGGGAGTTGTAAAGGACAGATCAAATCACAACGCTTCTAAAAAATATAATATTTAAAAAGTTGACTCTCAAATAAAGGAATCGCAAGCGTTCAATTCAAAGTTCTCATTTTTTCATGTGAAATATACCATGGAAAAAGTAATATGTGTATTTCCACTATCTGTGTATTTACTTAACAGGGCTATACGCATTCATATGTTACTCTTTCCTTAGCAAAAATTTCACAATTAGGCTGGCAGGTAACTCATCACTCACTGCGCAATCCTAGATTTGAACCGTATTTTTTGATCCCTTCGATGAAATAAAAATAAACTCTTATCATCAGCGATTCATTAAATACTCACGGATTAAGTAAGCGAGATTTTTATACATTTTTGCAAGAATTTAATGAACCGCAATGATACTTGCGAAAAAAGGGGTTTCAGAATAAGGATAAGCCGGATTAAACTCGCATTAATTATAAAAGAGATCTAGTTACTCTACAGATTTACTAATTCCATACAACAATTCAATATCACGAAGACGTATAGATAAAATGGAAGCAGAACTAAATATAACATATTTCTTATAAATCCTGAAATAAATGTACATCTTCAATTTTTATTATTGAAAAATGCTTTATTTGCCCTAGCACGCTACAAAAACGGAAGGTATTCGAGAAAAACTGAAAAAATGCACTGGTTGAATCAAATACAAACTCTATTCTCTATTGAAATGTTTTGTATTCGATGCAAATCGATTAATCATTTAGTATCGGCGATAATGTTTCAAGTAGGAGAGACGAAAAAACTGGTAGAGTATATAGAAAAATGGATTAGACACATTATGTGACCCAATGATTTTGCCAGAAGGGTTGCGAAAGGAACGACTGAGGTGAAAGAATCCAGAGGAAGGCCGATATTAAAATATGTTGACCAGATTAACCTTCGCTACCTCCCTGTGGTCTTTTGACCCCAGGTGCAAGAGAACTCTAATAACTTTTTTCTTGAAATATTTCTTCAATATTTTATTAATGCCCAAAGAAAACTTTGTTGCGTATACACCCATACTTTTATTGTAGCCCTCGTACGGGTAACTTGATAAAATCTTTATTTATATGCCTGCGGTCAGATATTATCCCAGGTGAGATCTATGAATACTCATACGTTTCTTTTTTGCTACAACAGAAACTAGTAACTGCTAATCTCTGATTGTCTCTGGTTTCCTATAGCGTTTGGTATACAACGCAAACTTTGCCATTTCAACTTCGTAATAATATTTGTTTACATGATAAATTTCTCGAAGTTGACCCCGTACGTAACCAAATATCATACTACCATCCAAAACCCGTGAAGTTAAAACTTCTAATTTTGTTTACGCTAATAATACACTTGTGGCCTCCTGCGTTCCAAGGAAAGGAAGATCAGTTGCTTTATTGTATACATAGCATGAAAACTTTTAAGTTTCTGACGCCCAATCCAAAATAACCGGAAGTATATTATATTACAATGGAGTGGACACCATGGATCAAATGGTTCGGCAGTATTCCATCAAAAGAATTACTAGAAGGTGGCTGGCCTGTGGCAATATTTTTTGATATACTAGCGGATTTTTTCCGGAATAAATGCATACCAAATATATATAAGAGCATATCATTATTCTCATGAAAAATCGGCAAGACGATGGTTCTCATTGGAGTTAGCCAAAGAGTTGATAAAATCTGATTTGAACGTTGCATGCAGAATAAGCAGTAGACTAAAAAGATTCAGAAATATATTAAAAGCGCAGGGTTTGGTGAATGTTTTCCTAAAATTGCAAAGGAAAGCCAACCGAGAAATAACCGAGGAAGATGCTCAATATGTCAGCGTCAAGTTGATTAAAATAAAAACAATTTGTCGTGTGACAAATGCAATCAATTTGTATGCAAAGTCCATGTTGAAAAAAAAAATTGAGCTTAAAATCTGAAGATAAATAAATTTTTATTTTTAATGGTAATATTTAATGAAAAAGTATTTTTGATCATTGTATAACCATAATTCACTTATAGTAATAATAAATTTGCAATAGAAAATGTTTATATCTATTGAAAAAGTTTTGTAAGCTGGGGTAATAAATGATCACATGGAGGTAAAAAAACATATTTTTAAAGGCAGGTGGCGAGGGTTAACAAAAGAACAGGACCCAGGCGATAACGGGAAACGAAAAGGATAGTGGAAAAAAGAGGAATGAAGACGTCTGCACTGACAAGGAGAAGATTCCTTCCATTTAATTTTGAAAGTAGTATCGACCATCCTAAACAATAAGCGATCAATTACTTGACTTAATAGATAACTTCAAGATAGTTAAATCGTATATTAATTAGATACTAACTTGGTAAATTTAACCAAACTCTAAACCTTTGAATGTTTTCCTTGCTTCTTAGTTTCAGTGCTAACATTATTATTGTGTTAACATTGTTGTTTCATTAGCACTATTGGAGTGCATAGTCATTAAAGCTCTCGCCGTAAGGCCAGTGCTCTTCGCAGCAAATTGATTGCTTAAATTTCCTTCGCAAATATCGACTCTGTTGCCTCATTGTACGGGAATGATGCATTAAGTGATCGATGCCATTCCTCACGCAATGGTCTTTCAAATGTATTATTTTCTTTTAACGGCTTTCCGTCCAATATAAATGAATTCAGTTCTCGACCCTGAAACTTCCTCTGCCGACATTCGTCTTTTAATTTACACAATAGAAATCGATAGCCGCGTTTCAAGGATTTCGTTTTCGACTCTGAACATTCCTGTACAGATATCGAGGTTGTCGTTTACAGAATAGAAATCGCCATAATACGCTAGTATAATGAGTGAATAGTACCAGTTGCACATAAAGAATAGATCGTGTTTGTGACGGTCTTATCTTACTGACGCTTAACTATGCAACTACTTTTGTCCTAATATAAGAAGAAAGATGGCTTCCGAACGTACATGCACTTTTAATGTACGATATCCCCTTTATGATAGGTCTTTTTCACCCTCTGCCTCTTCTGGAGATGGTGCCAAGTCATCCCCATAAAAATCTACCCCACGAAATTTTCCCTTCTTTCGGTTTTTCGGTCTGATGCCAAATCGTATTCCTTCGCCTCGCTCCTAGTCCTTGGTGTCCCATAATCCCTCTCTCTCTCTCTCTCTCTCTCCTTCGCCAACTCCTTTCTCCTCTTTCGCCAACAGGAAAAAACTTTCGAGAGTGGTTTTCTCCCGCGTTTTTTTCCGGAAAGCGGTCTTGAAAGAGGATGAGGGAGAGATGGAGCGATCCTTTACATTTTTCTCTTTCCTTAGTAAACCATATTTTCCCTTTCACTGCGCCTAACCGCGGTTTTAAAAGGAGATATGCCGAGTCACGGTAGTCCAAACCGTGGGGTATTATTTTTTTATTGCTTCCATTTCCCGTTCTTATAGCATTTTTAATTTAGTGCAAAGCAAATAATATTTTGGTTCGATATTCGTTGGCACTGGTCCTAACTTCTAGTCCCAACAAAGCAGTTGTGAAGCGATGCGCGGGATATGTAATAAATAAGGATAGAGCTGCTGCAGAAGTCAGTAAATGACGGGTTTCAAATAAGTGTAGGCGGACATATTGAATCGATTGGCAAAAACACGAAGTCTCTATCTGCTTCCGTTTAGAAGGAATGAGCGCATCAAACAGACGGTAAAACCGACACACAAGTGGATTTTTTTGAAAAACCAATCAAAAAAGAAAAAAGGTCGAAGGGATTTTTTTTTCAGCAGTTTACTCGAATCGCTCATTTTTTTGGCGAAACTTTTCTGAATGATAAGCTGATTCTTATCGTCGCAAGGTAACGAGAAATACGATAACGGATAACGATACGAAATTGTAAAAATCAAGCGTCAAAGCTCATATTTAGTCATTAAAACAACTATAGAATACGTCTTCTGCAGCCTAAAAGGTTGTAAAATTTATTTCCCCTGTTTTTATGGCTAGGATATACGCTAAATAATAATTGAATACAATTTCTTTTAATGCAACTGACGAAGAAAAGGGATATGCTCGCAAGAGTTATTGCTTCTTCCGAGGTTAAAGGACAGTTTATGAGCTAATGTGCTAAATAAGGTACACATCTAATTCCGCTCTTTCAAAGAAGAGGAAAGGATTAAGCCGCATAAATGCCGTCGGTGCGGATAAATCATTAACGGTCAAGGCCAAGTTCACGGGTTCATTCGCTGGAGTATGTGGGTCAGGGGAGATCGCGTGATCAAGGCTATCCGAGACGCGGCCACCTGCCGGGTAACGTGGAGGAAAAAAAGGACCGCTGAATTAGTCATAACTCGTGGTTTAACTTTCCGGTTGAAGTAGTAAGTCTGGAATAAAAAGGTCTTCTTATCGTTTCGCGTAATATATCTAAATTACTGAAAACTTTTTTATCCGAGTTCAAAATATTAAATGCATAACTCGTGTTGGGTTACTTCGGAAGAAAATTTTCGCGAAGCATCGCATATAGCCAACTTCTCTTTGTAATCTTGTTAAGGAATTCCAATAAGGGTTACTTACAGATTCTCCAAGAATTAGGATATGAATTATTGCTTGCACCTGGTTGCTGACTTTCTAAAAATACTTTTAACTATTTTTTTCTTATTTATTAGATTAAGCAACATACTTTGCTCAACACAAATTATTACGCAGAGAACGATTAAGCTTCTCGGCATTAGTTTAATTTAATATTCTTCTTGCGTTTTACCTTAGGATTTTTATGCTTACGAAAAATAATATTTTGATCCCAGTTTTGTATTTTATTTCTGCATCTGTAAAAGGTAATTAGGTTAAGCGTGATCAGGAAACAGAAAAAAATATACTTATTTTGCTGATATCGCATAAGAGGATTTATGGTGCCTATTAAAATTTAATGCAAATAAAGCTGTTTCAAACCTAATGCCTTCATTCTGTTGTGTCGAAAACGATACATCCTACGACTCCTGTCCTTATGGCTGGTGAAATATCCTCAGCAAAAATATTAAATAACAACGCCCCTACCACATTTTAAAATTCACTTTATAGCAAAAAATTCATCATTTGGACTCTTTACTACGAGATTTTAACGCAACGCCATACAAGCGCTCGTATATAAGTTTTAAAACTCACTTTGGTTGTGATAGATGGTATTTCTTCCGACGTGGGCGTTATGGGTGGCAATGGCGACAACGGTGGCGAAACGAAGCTTCCCTCCAACTGTCTCTGCTCCCTTGAAGCTGCCGTTATCTTTCTAACCGCTCGTATCCACGCCTGGCGCCTACTGGATTGCTGGCTGCCAACTGATCCTCCGCTGAGCGGCCTGTGGCGATAAGAAAAATGGAGTTGCTAAACATGTCTCCAAGCAATGAAATTATGTGTCGTGTCGTGAGAGGTATTTAGTGGTGCATGGTTGAATCCTTACCAATGTTTTCAGCAGTTTTAAAAAATATTTCACTATGAAATGTAAATTTCGCGCTAAATAAAGTAACCACTGAAATTCGTCATTTGACTTTTTGACACAATATATCATCTAAAGTTTTATAAATTATGAAATGAATAAATAATCAAACAGCAAAGTGTCTTCAGGCAAAGATAGTTTCATAAAATGAATAGAATATAAAAATAAAGATGATTAAAACGATATGATCAAATATTATATAAATGAATGCTGTAGTTAAAGATAAAAAACTGGTTAAAATAATATTTAGCTAATACGAAGATAATTTCAGTGCAATATTCAGGATAAATAAATAACATGATAAGATCTTTCTAAAGGTTAGTTCTATGAAATAATTTATTCAAAACAAGAAGAATTAAAAGGGTCAGATTTATTTATTATGAAAATGGCAAATTAGATTCATTTATGGATTACATCAACACGCTAAACTTTAAAACAGCCGCATATCCATCACCACGTTTGTGCCTGGATTGATGAACATGCTACAAATGTTTTTCGCAAAGATCAGCAGTAGAGGAAATAAAATAATTTTCTAATTATCGCGGTTACGCCCACATAAAAAAGTGACTGATGGTTTACTCTATAGTTATATTTATCAATTTTAATAAAAATAACAAAATTGGAAAGGTGCACTCCATGTCGAAGTACACAGAGTTTCCAAATGCGTTCTTTGAGATTTTAAAATGTTCTCAATATTTTTCGCTCAGACGAGTATTTAACGAGAAGCTAGCGAGGTACATTGTAAAATACATGTAGGTCTTTATGTAAAGTAGTCGTAATTATTGTCCGATTTTAACCAAAATTGGAATCGATCGACCAATTGTAGCAAAACTCCCTAATACCAAATTTCATCAAAATAAGTTCAGCGGTTCCCGAGTTTTAACATGCGGACAGACGGACGGACGGAAAGGACCTCCCCTATATGCGTTCACTTCGTGCAAAGAACGCATAAAAATTGAAATTTCCACATACTACTACTACTACAGGCATGTGAAACTGGTGGCCATCGGGCCGCATGCATTCCTTTATGTTACTTACTGCGAACCAAATGCTAATTTTTGTCTTAACTAAATCGTTCGAGATTTTATTTATATACTGTATTTTATTAAAAAGATACAAGATTTTTCATAATTATTGATGCACAGAAGAAGGTGTTCTAAAAAATTAAATTTTATTACATTAATTATTATTAATGGCAAAACAGAATTCCATACCTCTAGATATAGTCTATTTTTCCAACTATGACCCTCATTAAACGACTGTAATCCTATTGCGGCCTTTCTATAACACCATTTCTTCAAAGAGGCCATTTATAGCACCCACTGCTTAAATGTGACCTTGGTACCTCTTCAAGTTTGATATGCCTGGCTTACAACATTCAAAGCAAATAAATTGCCGTTCACAAGAACTCAAAACTGAAAAAGAAGCAGTGTTTATGTTATGTTAAAAAAATCGATGAAAAATTTCCATTGCACGAACATGTTTGGTAATGAATCTTTCTTGACGAACGGGTACCATCCTGAGTTAATTTTCTACCCTTCCTATGCGGCCCATAAATATTATGCCTCGCGTATCCTTAAATTCACTCTTTCCGCATCGCTAAAGCGCCTGCCCTGCTGCATAATCAACAGGCTGCGATGACACCGCGTGACTACTAAAATGATTAACTTTCCGCCTGAGCAAAGCTTCTTGGAAATTAAGGCGTTTTGCATGAAATTCGTAACTTTATTTCGTTGGCGCGAGGTTTCACATTCTACGGCACCGCTCTGCAAATTTTAGGTCCTCACGTCCAGATAGAATACATTTTATACTTCTCCGCAGGGCGATTTATTGAGTTCGCTCGTTCGGGATATTATCACGTCAAGAAACGATCCTAAAATATTTCCAGCAGGCAATGGTTGATAAGTTATCTGTATAATTGCGAACGGAGAATAATAAAACTCGTACAATAACGACAACATATTGAAACGAGATCACTCATCTCGCGGAGGTCGATCGATACATCGATAAGAATGGCAGAATAAGGCAAAGAAAGAAACGATAATGGTTAACTAAAGAGACAGATGGAGATAAACAAACAAACCTTTATTTGGGTCAGGTCGATGATAATGATAACCCTCTCCCACAAAAATCGAAAATTATATGGGGAATAAATAGCTACATAGCAACGAACGATATTCGCAGAAGCTAGACTGAAACGGACATATAGCATAATGCTTCATACAACATCTTCTAATATTATTTTTAAGAAGGTGTACTTGGTGCTGCATAATGATTGTGGTATCAGTTATTGTTATGGCGAACCAACGTAATCACGCCTAACTAATATAGGACATTAGCTCACTGGAGGGTTATCGAGGTCTTCTTATGACTGAAAATGAATTCCAAAATGGGCACGTGAATATCAATAATTGAAAAATAAAGTCTTAGGCGTCTAGAAGCCACTTTTGGTGAATCACCACCAAAGATGGCTAATATGTAGCCAAAACTCGCATCTGTTTTTAACAACTCTGCTATTGGAGGAATCTAAGACAAGTACTTGATTTTTAAATGTTGTCACACTTAGGTGCTTATTCTGGAATAGGGCATTAGCCACCAAAAATTCGATGATCAGTGGATTTATCGATGATGAGGGGATTCGGACTTAAATCCAGGTAGTATGGCATTAATGAAATCGGCATGCGCTAAAAATAGTATTCTCTTTGCCCAGTATCGCAAATCAAAGGAATTCGAAGGCCTATTTTGTACTTCTGCAACTTTCGGTTGCACTTTAAGAGATTTTTATTTAAATCTTTGCTTAGTATCCATCGATTTGAACATTATCCAGATCTCTGCGAAAAATATTGAACTTAAGCCAGGAAGTGTTCACGATATAAGCAATTACATAAATATGTGTGCGAAAATTGTGTTTCAAGGACGTACACCGAAGAACACATCAACATTAATGATTGGATTATTAACAGCTAAAATATTTTTGCAGTAATGAGTTTACAGGCAAAGGTGTTCAAATTCTCCCAACGGTATCTAAGCGATTGGAACGAAGCTATAAAGATTTTTAACGGAATAAAAAATATCACGGTTTATTAGACTTATTCCTCTATTTGAACCATATCGATCGATACTCTTATCTATATAATATCCTTTGCAGCAGCAGAAGAGTAATATTCTGGAGCTATCTAATCAATAGGAAGGACGGGGGCTCTCGTTGCTTCCTTCAACCTATATCCCAAGGAAACTGTTATCGAGGTCAGGTGATGTCATTCTGTCGTCTCGACACTATCGGCTTCAAACGTATCGCTTATTTACTTGAAACGATTAAACGTGTCTTGGCAGAGATGATGCAGATTCACGCATCCAGCATCTTTGAACGCTAATGTCCTCCGTTTTACGATATCACCCCATAATCCTCTTACGTGGCTCTTAAAGGCTAAAGGTGCCTCTGCCATTTATCATACTGGAATGCCTTATGGCCATTCGTAGCGAAATTGATCTCTCCGTTACTGTTAATAGCTATTATCCGTGAGAAGGTGTTTTACTTCATCGTCACCTCTTCCATCCACATAAATAAGTAAATGCATATATATATATATATATATATATATATATATATATATATATGAATAAATAAATCGAGGAAGAGGAAATTAAAAAAGGAAATATGGGTATATTATATATATATATATATATATATATATATATATATATATATAGGATGTTTTATAAACACCTGTTTATGTCTCTAATACTAATTTAAAAGTAGTAACAATTAAAAAGCCATTTTTAGTGGGCACATATATAAAATTTTATTCCAACTACAATTAACAAGGATTCCATGTGTGCACCTTTGGTAACAAGGAAAATATCCAGCCTTAACACAAACTCCTCCCAGGTCCTACGTAGCTTGTCTACATTCACTGATGTGATGGTTTTACGAATACGTTCCTTCAGTTTATTAAGTTTTTTTGGTAGTGGTAGAGTGTACACACGTTTTTTCACATACCACCAGAAGAAGAAGTATAGTGGGGTAAGATCGGGAGACATAGGAGGTCAAGAAATTGGTCCCGCTCGTCCGATCCAACGTCCTGGTAGCTTGTCATCAAGAAACTGTCACTGATTCCTGGTCGCCCCGGTCCACCCTTCTTACATAGGCAACCGTCCTTGGAAAGCTTTTGATACCACTTCATAATAGAGTTCTTAGATGGTGGGTTCTATCCAAACTGTGTTCTATACCGCCTTTGCAGGATTTTCACAGATTTGGTAGCATTGTACCAGAAACAACACTGCACCTTTTCTGGAGGAGTAGCCATTTTGTTTAACTCGCGAATGCAGCACTATTCTGCGGCTTTGTAGGAGAACTGCTGCTTCAGCAGGAAACTTGAAACTTCCCTCTATCGTACGAAGTTTCATTTGTAATTACTTTTAAATTAGTACTATCAGTTGCCTGTCGATAAATCGACTGGTTCGTTAGATTAAATATTGTCTTGGTAGTTAGCCTTCTGTCACATTACCATGAAAGTCAACGACTGCAAGGTTTATTTCCTTCTACTAATGCCCGCTAGGAGCGCCACGTTATATTCTACAGCAGGGGTTCCCAACCTTTATGTTGAATGGGCGCCTTAGACTTAAAAAGCGAAAGCGGCGTGCGCCGCCGATATTTTACCCCCCTCCACCTCCCGCTCCACACTTACAGCTCAGCTCGTAGCTATATGTTTATTTACAATTAGGTTTGGTAGGATTCGATTTAAATCGATAAATGTCGGTAAAAATCGAATTCGTAAAAATTTCAAAATCGACGAAAATGAATTGTCGTCGATTTTTCACTACTAAATTTTCTATGAAATTATCAGGATTATTAAATTTGCATTGTAACACCTAAATTTGATATATTTTAACGCCAAGCGCCTAAAACAAAAGAGAAAATCAACACTTTTCAAACCAAACAGCCACACTTCATTCGGCATTCCAAACTCTTTCTAAGATCCCTTACGTCTTAAGGGTCCATACTGAGCTGACACGGGTACGGGACAAAACAATATGATCAGTTTATTGCACTCTGTCTTTAATCTCGTCTATACCTGATAATCCCTACGCCCCTAAGTCATGAAGTCTTTTTAGATTAGTACTTTCTAGATTATGTGGACGCTCATCATTATACGTCAAAAGAGGTAAATTTTTTAGGGAGGATACCTGAGCAAACCTCGGCAGGCGCCACAGCGTACCTTTGTGGGCGCCATGGCGCCCGCGGGCACTGCGTTGGGAACCTCTGTTCTACAGCGTCTAATGTCCGCTAGCAGCGCCACCTTAACATCAACAATTACAACTACGTCGAGCAGAGCTTAGTCGGTCACAATAAACCTCAATATCTCGCCAACACTTTGACCGATTTCAATTATATAAATTTCCTGCAAATTTGCAGGTCAAGACGTTTAATTTGATGTATCACACGATAAGATGGCTTTTATTTTTGCTTTAAAAACCTCATTTTTTGCGCTATTAATATATACATTATAGATATTAGCATTTGTAATCGGTCAGGTGTTTATAAAACACCCTGTATATATATATATATTTATATATATATACATATATATATATATATAATGTGTTTATCAAAAGTCCGTTCTCATAGGAAAATAAGATAAAACAGAATTAGATGAGAAAGAATTTCTTATTTTCTGGTCGTGATGGGTCTTCATGCCACCAGATTTAAAGTCTTAAGTGCTTTCATTATGGGACAATGCCACAAACGATCCATCAGTCAAAAGACAAATTACATATCAGTGTAAAACATCATCGTGAAAACATTACAAAACGTAACCGACAGCGAATAGTATAAATGTGTCAATGGCTCCGTGGAATGTAATTTGCGCATGTAATGTGCTAATTGATTATTTGATTGTATTGATTTGGATGATGTTCCAACACCATTTTGTCGTTTAATTCTGTCATATCTTATTTCTCCATGAGAACAGATTTTGTTACACCCTGTATATATATATATATATATATATATATATATATATATATATATATATTCATATATATACATATATATATATATATATATGTATGTATATATACACACAGATATATAGTTTACATTCGGGCACCCATTCCGTCATAGTTCATAAACAGATTTGGCCCTCTTGGTTTGAAGTTAATAAACCGGCATAATGAGAGCGTAAGGATGAGGAGAGGGAAGGAAGAGAAGAGAGGAGGAAAGTAAAGGGAGGAAAAGAGAGATAGAGGGCGATGGGGAAAGCAGGAGAAGTGAAAGGCAGCTTGTAACCGTTGAGAGGTTTGAAGGGAGGGAGGGAGTGAGGCGAGAGACGGGGTGAAGGGGCAAGGAAGGAGTTCTCAAGGGACAAGAGGGAGGGACATGAAGGAAAAGATTCCGAGGGAGGAAGTGGGAGGAGAAAAGAGGATACTGCTGGATGATAGAGGAGGTGGGGAAGTAGCACTAATGGCAAGAGGAGAAAGGAGCGCAATTTATTGGGGTGAGGAAAAAAAATATGGGCGGAAAAAAACAAGCATCGGTTAATGATGGCGAAGGAGAGAATGCTAAACAGTTGAATGGCGATAAGAGGGACGAGACTGATGAATAGGACGTTTGTTTAAAAAGACTCGGAGGGATGAAGATGGAATCCCGAAAAAAAGAATTGAAACGGGAATGAGAATTTTTGGGTATTTCGCCTTTGATAAAAAGTGAGTGTAAATAAATTCGAGACGGGACAAAAAAATTAAAGAACGCCATTGGAAACGTTCAAATGGAATATATGAATGTTATTACACGTCAGCGTCAGTGGAAATAAAATTGCTCGAAACCTACTTTTGATAACATTTTTAGCTCCATAGTGTTGACTTTAAAAAAAAACTACTCGTTAAAATCCTTTAAAATCTCATTCCTCCAAGCATTTTTTTAAAAGGTAAAACATGCTGTATTTGGAAAGTGAATTTTTTAATATAAGTAAGAATGCTTTAGGCCTGTAACATACGGTACCAATTAACAGAGTCATCGACGCTTGCACCGCATTTAAGTTTTTTTCCGACTACGAATAGATTTTAATCATTTTATGATAAAAGATAAGGTTTATTCGTAATAGGCTACGATTAAGAAATTAAATTTTGTTTTTAAAAATACACACGTACCACCAGAAGCGTAACTGGGAGATTTGGCACCTGTGGCAAAATTTTACGAAACATCTTAGTTTTGTAGAATATTATTTATTTTTATAAAAATAATAGCGTTTTTAGTAAAAATAACTTAAATATCCGAGTATTAAATTAATGCTTATTTATAGAAATATAGACTTTTGGCATTTGTGCGGTAACTCTTGGCGCTTTTTGCAAGCGGCGCCTATGGAAAATGCCATCTTCGCCATACCCTAGTTTAGGGTGGGCCCGAAAAATGTTTTTTTCGAAAAGCATCGGTGCTCATGGCTCATATGATGCCATTTCCGGAGAAAATAAGGTGTGCAAAATTTCAAGTCGATTGCTCAAATTCTAGCGGTCGCTCAGGAGCTTCAAAGTTCCCATATCTTAAACGCGCGCGCCATACGACCACCTGGGCAGGGAATGCCCTCCAGCGCTACGTGCATGTGTGGTTGTTTATCGTATTAGCTCAACGTGCTGTGACAGGCAGTGGCGTGCATGCTCGCCAGTGACGTGAAAAGCGCAGTTTGTTTCGTCTCCGTGTGATGCTCCATCAGCATTATGTACACCAGCAAGATATTGGTCACAGTGCAAACATTACGGCTGAGAAAGCAGAATCTTTTTGGAAAAAGCAAACATTCCTCACCGAGACAGGATGAATGCTGTGCAAAAGTGTAAAGCACTGTTCCAATCGTATACAGCACTCAAGAAGAATGCCACTCGTAAGTCTACGACGCAGATCACCAAAGAGTTGGAATTTGAAGGAATTCTGAAAGAGATGTTCGACATGGCCGCTAAAGACGCGCTGGAGAAAATGACGATAGAAGGAGATAAGGAATTTTTACGCATGCAGAGAGAAAGGGGCGGAAAGGTTGTACGGAGAGACTTGACATGACATTTGGGAAAAAGGAGGCGCGAAAACGGAAACGAGCAGAAGAAGAGTGGAATTGGAAACGGAAAAAAAATGCAGCTGGCGAGAAAGTTGCTTCGGAATCGTTAGAGACTTCTGTGTCTAGTACCTCATCCGACAGTGAATCTGACGGAACATTCAAGATACCCTCGCCGAAGAAAAAACAAAATATCCTTTGAACCCTGAACTTGTCAAGGCACTCGACAGGACAGGAACGTCATCAGCAAGTGCTACATATATACTGCAGACTGCAACTGGGAATACTGATGATCTCGCCATTAATCTGTCTAGCCTGAAGAGGCATCGAGCAGAAATGCGAGGGGAATTGGCCCAGAACGAAAAACAGGAAGTGAAGGCAAAGCTAGGTGCGCAATTGTCAGTTACCGCATTTATTTTGCGTCGATTTCCAGGCGAAAAAGATGGAGCGGCAGTACTTTTGGAACAACAACTGCATAAGAAAATTATTCATCTTCCTTGCCAGCACCACATCCTTGAGATCATACTTTCTAATGTTTTCAAGGAGTCCATCGTTCCCTCTAAGAGCCCTACAATTGAATTATTCCAGAAATTCATCGACGCTTGGCCGACCTTGAACAAACCTACATTTGAGACGTGCGAAACAAGTGAAAGCCTTTGCAGGAAACTGAGCAAGGATCTCAACATTATGAAATATTTTGCCCTTGAGTATCTTGAGATAAGGGCATCCTTACTGATTCAAATACATGGTAACGTTGTGGAAATGCCAAAAAAATTTAGGTTATCCTTTTATTATTTCAGAAAGTGCAAAGCAAGTTAATAACATTCTTACCACCAAGGAAGAACAAAAGCAGGCATTAGTTCAGACAGTTCAGGCCCACATCAAGGAGTACCCTAGACCAAAAAAGATAAGGAAAGAGTAATAGTCACCACCCTGTTGCTTTATAAATATATCTCACAGTATTTGTCACGCAGTAAAATACTGTAAATATATGTGAAAATGACCAATCGCACTCATTTTGTGTCAATCGTTATATGCCCCTGCCACTTTTACTGCACAACACAACTCGCGTGGTCGATGCAGTATTTTTAGCTCACGTTGGACAAAGCTCCTGAGCGACCGCTAGAATTTGAGCAATCGATTTGAAATTTTGCACACCTTATTCTCTCCGGAAAAGGCATCATATGAACCATGAGCACCGATGCTTTTCGAAAAAAACCTTTTTCGGGCCAACACTGCCCTAGTTACGGCACTGCGTACCACTAATAAGGATTTTCGTATAAGCAGAAGTACTTATAAGGATAACGAAGTACAATCACAAACTTATGTTACTAAACCAAATAATAGAAATCATTTAAATGCTATTTTTGTCAATTTTTTTCCAAAATTAATTTTTCGAAGTGTTTTAGTTCGTGAGACGATTGAAATTTTGTCATAGATTTTAACAGTTTTAAACGCAATTCCCAGGTGAGTCATTTTCTGCTGCTGAAACTTTGACCCATAAAGTTTATATGACTGTATAAGAAATGGTCAGGATTAGAACCAGATAAATATATGTCGATTATTGTTCTTAAGAGTTATATGAAATTCGATAAAAATAAGAGCTAACTCTCGAGAAAAATGAAGTCTTTGCGAAAATTTTATGAGAAGATAGTCTCAGTTTTTAATAGTAAGGGACTTGAATGGAGTGTTTTCCTGTATCGACGAAAAATTGTATAAAACAAACCTTAGAAACACACTCGTAAGCCATGACGAGCAAACACACGCGTCATCAAATTCGGAAATTATCAGGTTGAGTGAATTTTACGGCATGCCAACACTCGCGCTGAGGAAACGAGCAAAGCCATATTGCGGTTTAACATAACTAACAGATTGAGATAAAATAGACTTATGCGTTTCGGGAAGCCGATGGTGAAAAGAGCGAACATATTAGAAAAATTCCAAGTAATATGGCAAAAGTTGCGTATTTGGCTTATATTTGGTGATACTTAAAATTATATAAATACATACACATATTATAGAAAAAATAGCAATCGATCCCAGATAAAGGATTCAAATTATCTCCGATGGAGAGAGGATCTGATGAATGGAGGCGATTTCGTACATAATAGGAGGTTATAGGCAATTCTGGGATTGTATAAGTTTGGTTTTGGTCGAGACTCGTTTTAAGGTTACGTCGCTGTGAAGGTGGATTTCTAAAGGTCACAAGATTGTCGCCTAGTAAAAATTCAAAAGTCAACTGCGAAGTTTCCCCGCTAAAATTGACAATGAACATCTTCGCTAAAAATTGTAGATGTAGATCTCCGAAAATATATCTAACAATCGAGAAATCTTAATCTGTTTATTCGAAAAATTTCTAACCCTTTTCCGAGTTTAGCAAAAAGTATCATCAACTTAATCGAAAATGTTTTTGAAATAATGTCTCAAATTCAATTCAGCTGGAAAGTCCATCAAGTATATCCTCTTTAAGTTTTATTTTCGTCATCTCATCGGATAATTTAATAAAGATGACATGTTGGATAAACAGAGGTACATAAATATGCTGTTTCTTAGATCTTTCATACGGAGGTCTCAATTTTTGGATCAATATATAAAACTTCACATCAGTATCCTTTCACCCGTTCATCAATTGCAGCTTTGAAATTCTATCCTGATTCCACAACTTCCCTTTCTGTGAATTTGGTCATGACCTTCCCTTACCTACTCTTCAACCGATTTCTGAGCCAGTGGAAAGAAAAATAGATTCTTTTGAGCAAAGATAACCTGAGTAAGAAAAATATAACCACGATAACGTATCTAAAATGCAACAGGTCAATCAAAATCAACCGCTAAAAATTAATAAAATGAATGGCAAAAAGTGAACGTTTTTACTGTGGAATTAATCGCCATTTGTAATTTCTTATCACGCGCATAACGGAACTATATCCTTTCAAACCCGCTAAAAAATTGCTTGTTTAATGCAGTTGTAGCTTTGCTGAAGTTTAACTGTCCTTAACTTGAATGATGATGGTAGTTTTACAGATAATGCATGAACGTATGGATGCCACATTTTGGGCTGTAGATGAGGGTTACTTTCCCACTGATTAAATTTACAAACCTTTTATAAGAAAACTGGAATTCATTAAGCTATATTTTAAAACGCAGTATGTGGATAGCCGTTATTTATAAAGAGCCATAGAAACGATACAATTCGACAATATGTCCAAATTGTTTTCCTCTCGAATCTCTCGATTCCAAATCATGCCCTTTTTTTATAATTATTAGCAACCAGACGATAATTATTATCGCGAAATTTCATATGCAGATGCGTGGGCTTGTCCCAAATAAGTGAATGTTTCAAAATACCGAATATATTTATCTTTTTAGATATTCCTTCTGTAAGTTATACTGAGTACCAAAAAATGAGAATGTCCGAGAAAATGAAGGCGTTCGGTCGCTTGACGTAAACGATTCAATTTTTCAAAGGCATAAAGCGATCGTCAACATGTCAAACTTCCATCCAAGCGTATAAAATACGCTTTCAGAAAAATGGGACGAAAACGATGCAGGCAACTCTATATAAAAAATTAAAAGTCTCAACATTCAGGAGGTAAGAGGGAATGCTGTAATCGGCAGTCATCTATCAGAACAGAGGTTTTAATCTCGGATGTACATGCAAATATGCTATAAATACAATTCCTTCGATTGGGTTTTTGTCATGCTTTTCATCAAACTTCCTTAAAAATTATAACATGATTAAGCTATTAATTTGGTTTAATGATGGCCTATCCTACCTTTAAATAAACTGAATTTAGTTTATTTAAAAGATTTAGCCGAATTAATTTAGCTAAAATTAATGTAAAAAGTAAAATACTGAGTTCTTATTTGGATTTGTATATTCACCACAATAGAAGGCTGACGCCAATTATAGAAGATGCATACTTTATAAAAATGAGTATTTCTCATTTTCGTGATCATATAAAAAGTACACACAATTAATTTGGATATTATTTTAATGTTTAATTCTGCTCATCAAAATATAAAAATTGTCATACTTTATTTTAGGATTAAATTTAGAATACATTGAATAGTGTGAAACATTTAAAAGACAAAAATTTGCAATTTTTAATGTTTGCGCATGCTTATATAATTAAAGAAAATAATGCAGGGGCGGCATTGAAGAACGACGAGGGGTTAAAAGGAAAAGGATCGAACCAGCGGACACTTAAGTAGGGGTGTGAGCACGCGAGCACAGAGACTGAGAAAGTAAGATGGAGGAAGAACAAACAAGAGAAAGAAAGCAACGAATTGAAGAGAAAGTAAAAGGAACTTAAATAATTGGGGAGGCGACACGAAAGCAAGGAAGACTAAAGGAAGAGAGAGCGAGAGAAAGAGATGGGGAGGGTAAGAAACTTGGTCTTCTGGCGCATCCTATCACCTTTAGCTACTCTTACTTTTACTTTGAGAGAGAATGGAGGTTGAGAAAAATGAAGGTGGAAGAAAAAGGTTAAAAGAAAGCGACAGAAAGATAAAAAGAGAGAAATGAAGATAGGAAAAAATAGAGAGGGATGGGATGGACAGATTGGTTAAAGAAAGAGAAAGAAAAAAAGAAATTGAGAAGAAATAGGGAGAGGTAGAGAAAGGGATAGAGAAAATAAAGGTGGATAAAGGAAGAGAAAGAGAAGGACGGAGAGGGGGAGAGTGAGCGAGACGTAGAGAGAGAGAGAGAGATGGAGAGAGCGAGAGAGAGTAAGGGAGAGGTCGATAGAAGAAGAGAGAGAATTAGAGGCAGTAAGAGTGATAGAAAGGGATATGGGGAAAGAGACGTTTTATAGAGAAAGTTGGAGGGAGCAAGAGAGTAAGAGAAGAGAAAGAGGAGGGAGAGAATGAGATGGAGGAAGAGAAAGTGTGGAAGAGAACGAGAGGAAGAGAACGTGAGGATAAAATAGTGAGGGTAGAAGAGAAAGTGGGGATGGAAGAGAAAGAGAGGGAGAAATAAAAGGAGAGAAAGGAAAGGAAGAAGAGTAAGAGAGGGAGGAAGAGAAAGAGGAGGGAGATAGGGGGAGAGAGAGAAGGATCCGTGACGAGACCACCGAGCGTCCGCAGTGCCACTCCAATTGAAGTGAGAGTGAGAGAGAGAGAAGGGGGAGTGGCGGGAAACAGAACTGGAGGTGGAGGGAGTGAATAGGGAGTTATTAAAGGAATAAACCGCCGCTGCAACGGAACAAGAGGATTCCACGAGAGTGAAGTGGATAGGGGATGAGTTGGGCTGATGTGGTTGCGCGGAGAGTAGACGTTTGGAGGGTACGCTGAGGAGTGGAAGGGATGGAGGACCGGGGGGTTGGAAAAGCAGGTAAATATAAGAGCAGCGGAAATCGACACGGCTCTCCATCTCTCCATGACACGGAGTAAGAGGTAAGGATTTAGGAAGGATGAGAAGAAGAGACAGAAAGGGAGTGGTAAAGAGAGATGCGAGGATAGGTAGGGAAAGAGAGGTAGAAATAATTAGAGTGAGAGAGTTATTCTGAGAAAATGAAGAGTATAGAGAAGAAATGTTATTCATATTAAATACACAGTACTTTTCCACAATTATTTTATTTCTTTGACCAGTTTTGCACGTGGCCAGATGATGCTGTATCACGTGCGAAACCGGCCGAAAAAAAAATAAAAAATTGTGGAAAAGTACTAAGTTTGTATTTAACATGAATAACATTACCTACTTCCACAAAGTCACGCCTGACTCGATTAATTATATAGAGAAGAAAGTTACGTATTCATATTCACTGGAAGCTATTGATTAATTACCTAATTTACTCTATTTTTAAAGAAATTAACCTATATCATGTTTTAGGCACATTCTGCATTATTTTTGTTAGTCCTTGATGATACCTAATTATCTCTTCTCTGAAGTCCTATTATATTTCTATCTCTAGTAACGAAGTTTCTGATAACGAGGAAATGTCACAGAACGCATCTACCTCGTTCATCGAGGTATTACTGTATTTACAGCGTGTAGTTTAATTTAAGGATGACTATACTCAAGTATGCCCATGCAGTCAGTATCGTAGCTAGGGCAGGGCAAGCGGGGCATCTGACCAGGGTGCAACTAAGTAAGGGGCGCAAAAATCCAAATAGTAACTAAATAAACTAGAGATGGTAACTTTTTGAAGGAGGGGAGTACATACATATATTTAGTAGTTTTCCCCGGGGGCTAACATAGCAAGTTACGGCGCTGCATGCAGAGCCATAATTCGAGCTAATGAAGAGAAACAAACGAAAAAATGGAACGCGAGAGAGCCGTCGAGAGAGAATTAGAGAACTAGAGCATAGATAAAGGTAAGAAAGAATGAATCAGGGAAAGAGGAAGAAGGTCAAAAAGGGGACGAGTAAGGGGCTGAGAAAAAACACGAAGGAAGGCTTTGAGGGGCATGGACGAACGACATTATCGGAGCTTTACCGGTGAATAGAAATAAAAATTATGCGAATGCGAACGAAAATGGGAAGAACGGGTCGGTTCTTTAAGTCCACGGTTATTAAATTATGGAAATGGAGAGATTAACGGGGCCGTCATGCGGGGATATGGCAGGTGGAGACGAATGAATAAATACAAAGGGAGAGGGATGAGAGAAAGAGGGATGAGAGAGAGAGGTATGAGAGAGAGGTATGAGAGAGAGAGAGGGGGATATGAGAGAGAGGGATGAGAGAAAGAGATGTGAAAAAGAGCGAGATGAAGTTTGTTTTTCGTAGAATAGCAATGGTCGCTGAGGGAATAAGCGAAAGTTTGCTTGAAAATGGCTAGAGAAAAGGAGAGAGAAGGAAGAGAGAAGGGAAAGAGAGAAAAAGGTAGAGAGAGGGAAAGAAACACGAAATTTTCTCATCTTCTTAGAGCCAAAAATTAGGGATTTGGGTTAGGGAAATGGTACTGAATGTGAGATGAGTTGAAAATTTGGAGAATTAATAAGTTGTGTCGTGTACCTCCGTCCCTTTTGTTTAACTTGAAGATTCAGTATAACTCAAACCTTGGAATTACATAATATGACCCGTAACATCGTCTACCGTAAAGCTTCCCGAGGAACTTGGTGCTATCTATAATTATGTACTGCAACCTGCGAAGAGTGTACACTTACAGTCATAACTGCCACAGCAATTCAAGATATTATCATAAAATTGAATATATTTCAATAGAATTTTATGCTTTCTTATGATACTAGTGTAGCTTTAGCGCATTAAAACGAATTAGGGTTGAATTTACAAAAAAAATTGCCGCTTATTGTTTTATAAATGCTCGTTAGAACAAAATTTCATTTAATGTATGCTTGTCAATGATAATAGCTGTCTTAAGTATTTAGGGTAATAATATTTTAGTTTACAATTGGGGAAATGAACATGTAACTAAATAGTTGTCCTATTAAAGATTCAAGGGAAATTTTTCAGAAAATTGTATGCACGTTTTATACATATATTAATGTATATGCGAGCCCAAAAACACGCCAATACTTAGGATGATTAATAATTTATAACATCTTGACTTATAATTGACCATATGTTAGTTACGTATTTTTCCTTTAAAGTCAGTGTTGACCAAAAAAGGAAGAAGTACGTATCCTTTCTTTGACTTAAAATATTCTCAATTAAAATACTTTTTTATCGAACACCAACAGAAGATTTTGAATAAAAACTTTATAATGGGGAGAGCGAACACTGTTCTGAATTTTGCGCTATCTCTGATAAATTACATTTCCTCAAGTAACGTTTGTATATATATTTCAAGCGAGAATTTTCAGCGGAGAAAATATAAAGAGGTTCAGAAAATATCTCCCAATGTTCCCTCCTTCGATGAGATGTTTCTTCTTCAATTTATTTTCCTCCAAATTATGCCTAGCAGAATGGAAATTCGTTAGCCAGCGATGTGGTGGGATTGAAGGGATTTAAATAAATAAATGACAAGAATAGACGCCCTTTCTGCAACGCAGCTGAGGCGTCGAGAAAGCGGGTGGATCAAAGTTAATAGGGTGAGAGTGAGAAAAGCGAGCGAAGAAGCAAACATGGAGAGAGACTGAACGTTCCCGAACAAAAGCGAATCGCTGGATGAATAATCGAGGGAAGTCGTTCTCGAACGGAAGCGCGTAAGCAAGTGTATCGGTATTACGCGAGAGCAATGGAAAAGTCGAGGAGACGGAAAGGCGATGGTTCTTAAGGGAAGACGATGAGCAAGGGCATTGAATAACGGAGGAAAACGGGGATTGAAGGGGAATGAAAGGGAAAAACCTCATTCAGCGAAATGTCGGCTGATGCGTTCACGCATCAATGCGTTCTTCCACTCGTGGAATATTTCGGTCCAACTTCGATACGCTCCTAAACCACAGGATTTTTAATACCCCATTTGTTCATTCCCAAATCTTTACTCTGTTAAGAATCTAATCGTCTCTAGAATATATTAAAGATATCGCGGGTAATATTAATAAATGAATAATTTCATAAATTTAAGTTGCGTTTTATGTGTTTAATTTCGATTATTAAGTTTATAGAAGAATTGCCAAATTAAAAAAATCTTTTATTTGTTATAAAACCAGCTTAACGTAACTCGGTCACTTTACGTGAATGCAAATAAAGTACGCACTCGATTAATTTACTCTAGGATTCTCCTTCGTCGATTTCTTCTCTTTCTATTCCTTTGTGATCTTGCATAAATAATCGAGTCTTCAAGAAAGAAGCAGCGGTTGGTCCTGTTGTTTCGGACGACAGCTGATTAGCCGAACATTTCACTGTCGAATTCATCCGCAATTTTACGAATCGCATACTTGGTTATCCTCGCCTTACGAAAGAATATTCTGATATGAAAACGAAGAATGTTGCCCTGTGTTTATCGGCCATTTATTTGCTCGATTGACAGTGATGGATGATACTTCACCACGCCCCCTGTTGCGGAATATACTGTGCCCTATGGTTAAAGTGAACTGCACATTTGAAAACACCGAAACTTACCATAACCGAAGGAGTTGAAAGCGGAAATACAGAATTTTCGAGAATAAGTGGAGGTGTCACATTAGCTAATCACATGATGTCAGCTGCGTAGTTATATAGCGCAAAAATAATATCAAGTTAAAAGTTATTCTCGTAAATATTTAAAATTCTAGAAAATGGAATTATTTTAGCGAAATTGTTAATTCTTCTATTTAGCATAATATTAACACAAATATGATAAAATAAAAATAAGCAAGGTCTATTATCTTAGATTCAAACGAACTCCTATTAAGGAGAAAACACAGAAAATTTTAAATTTAAATACTATTACAAATATGTACTTACGTTGTTTTTCAGTTCTGCTTTAGAAATATTAATTTTTAGCTTTTCATTACATGAACCAGCTATTAAAAATTAGATATAAAGTACTCCTTTAGCCAAACAATTAGAGGGGATTAAAGTTTGGCTAAAGGAGAACTTTATATCTAATAATCTGAGTCAAAGTTATTGTGAGCTATCAACGATACAGCTATTAAAAGATGAACAATATATCTCCTCTAGTCATATTCAACCGTTTGATTCCTACAGGAATTAACAACTTGTTACTTCCACTGGTTAAAAAAAATAAGAAGAGGGCTAGGGATCATTCTTATTTCAAACTTTAAAATTAAGACAAATATAAGATGAACGCACAAAGTTTTGATTTCACAGCACTGTATATCTGTGTTTGTATTCCTTTTTTAAAGTAATGTATACTTATCTTTCATCTTTTATTGATTCCTGTCCTTCCTTATATTTTTCACGTGCATTTGTGCTGTATAAACCTTTATATTAAAAATGATTTCAATTCCTCTCCAATGCTGTGCACTATCCCAATCATAAAAGTATAAGAAGTTTAAACTGGCGGCCTGAGGAAGATTTGGAGAATGTGTAATTCTTGAAGGTGTTGACGCACCAAATAAATTAAGAGCCTAAAGTTATGGTTTGCTTAATATCTTCCTAAAAAATATTCTTCTTAATGCCAATTTTTACTCCTATTACTTAGCACGAAGTGTTTTAATGTGGAAAAACATTGTTTTTAGTAATTATGAAAAAAAATAATAAAAACAATCTTTTACTAATATTATATTTTAGTAATACTGGTGCTTATAGACGTCATTGTGTAATTAATATTAAAAATAATTTTCATCTATTACATTTTTAGTATCATTTAGATTGGAGTAGGGCGCCAAACTGCCTTGCGCCGGCCCTGGCTATCAAATCAATTTTTTATATTTAAATTTATTAAATTCAACCACAAAGAACATACACAGATAGAGAGGGAGCGAATCGTGTCATAATATCTTTCCCAACAGTTTTTCACCCTCGTAACAATCTTTGACGCCTCTTTACAGCCATTTATCTTCCTGGGCATCAGCGAGAGTTGGGATATCTTTCTTTGATGGCAACTGCGCAAACCATGTGACTCCCCGCCAACTACGCCGTAGCTATGGACAGATTGAGATCAAGGTGCGGAGGGAGAGTGGGCAAGAAAAGAGGAAAAATTGCTGGACTGAGTAGCGTATAGAGGACTAGGGAGACTGTTAAAGTACAAGGGAAACCTGTCCGAGGGATCGATCTCGTTAAGGGAAGACTTGATGGCGTAGGCATCCGTCTTGGTCATCACACCTTGTAAGTGGTCAAGCCGAGAGGGGACTAAGGGGGTTAAAATATTTCAGATCATTGACATCAGAGATGTCATCTAATAATGTATAAACGTGTCAAGCTCAATGGAACTCCAATGTAAGATTCATCAACTTAATTGATAATTTGCTTATAAGCTATCCGAACCTTCATAACTAAAGTAAATATCACTAAAATAAATTATTAGCATTTAGACGGCCATAGGTTAACAACATGAATGTAGAACAAAATAATTAGTTTGACGGAAAGATTGTAAAGTGCAATGAATAGTTAGAAGTCATTAGATGAAATTTATTTAAATTAGAGATTAAAGTCGTAAGTTATAAGATAAGAATAAAAAAATTGCGCTTTCACTGAGTTAGCCGTATTTGGCAAGCTAGTCATATTAAAAATGAAATAAAACAAAATTAAAGCATCATATCAGAACGAATTTGGTTCTGCCATCTAGCAGCTTCACCAAGAAGCAACAGGCCCATAGTTGAATTCGACAGCCCTTCACTCGAGCAAACCATTGTTTATTATTAATTACTCGATAAATAAAAATATAACTAAAGTATCACTACAATAATCACGATATATATTTATCTATAACCTATTCAGTATTATAGTACTTGAAGCAAATTTTCATGAGCATGAAGAGAAAGTAATGTCTTAAACGCGAGAAATAGAAGTGAGTTCCTTTGTGTTTTCCTGTGCTCAGTATTATCGGCATTCCTTGAGAATCTTATTATAAAAGAATTTGAATTTTCGGTTACCTAAAACCTAAAGTTCAGCCGCATTTCATGTTACCTCTATTGGTAATGATGCAAAACGACATTGAGAACGAGATAAGAGGTTATTGTTAAATATTAAGCGCATAACTTCAATAAAAACATGTTCACAACGATAGAACGAGATGCCTGAGCAGACGGCTGCAGTGGTTAGTGAAAACTCGAAGGAAGAGCAGGAAATGAGTGAGGATTGTTCCAATTCGCGTGAAATCCAATTTATTCAGTAATTACGAATTACAAAAAGTGATCTCTTAAAGTGACTTACAAAAATATGAACGAATATGTAAAGAAATATGGCAAGACAGAGAGAAAAAGCAAAAATAAAGATGTTTTCAACAAAAAAACGTAAAATACAAATCAAAACAATAATAATCCCGCTTTCAGAAGTTGAAAATAGGTAGCGTAGATTCAACGAAAATTTATACTTAAAATATTTCGCACCACCGTAACTATCGCCAACTATAAACTGACATCTGATGTTGAATCACGTTTTTTCCAGTAGTACTAGCATACACCATTATTCTCCAGATGACAGACGATTCCCGTCTTTTAAACAGAACAGAAAAAAACAATCAATAGTGTTACTGCTTCTTTGAGAAAACACTCGTTTTTTTCGGATAATCGAACGAAACGAAGAAGGCACTGCGCCATTTTACGAAACGAACCAAAAACACATTTCGCAATTCGTTGCGCGAAGGTTAAGAGAATACTGGCACATGGTTTGTCGCTCTGCGATAACAGATAATCGAGGAAGGCGAGTGGGCGGGCGGAAGAGAAGAGGATGTCAGAGAGAGAGAGAGGGCTTTCACAAGCGAAGCTCGTTCCCGTAGCGAAGGGAGTGACTTACGTAACAGCTCTTTGTTCACCCGGTAACGGGAGAAGGGCGCATCCGAGGCACAAAGGCTTAAGAAAAGGTTTGTGTAGAGAGACGGGGAGTAAATGGCGTCTATAAGGCTCAGAAGGGGCGCGAAAATACAGAGAAAAGAGGACGGAGAGGCGTTTAGCTGTTAACATCCGCCGTGAAACTCTATGAGAAATGTTGCGAGATTCTTTCGAGATTGCTTACGGAGAGGGGAAGAAGAAAATGGGTTGAAGATATAGAGTGGGGGGAGGGAGAGAGGTTGGGAGAGGAGGGGGAGAGGAGAGGAGGGAGAGAGAGATGAGGAGAGAGGAGGGGAGAAAGGGGGAAGGGAGGGAGGAGGGGATGGAGAGAGGATGGCAGGGAGATAGGAGGGGAGGGAAAGAAGAGGGGAGAGAGAGGAGGGGGAGAGAGAGGAGGGTAGGGAGAGAGGAGGGGAGGGAGAGAGGAGGGGGGGGAGAAGAGGGGTAGGAGAGAAGAGTGAAACAGAAGAGAGAAAGAGGTTGGAGTTAGGAGAGAGGAGGGAGAGGAAATAGAGAGAGGAGCTAGACTAGAGAGGAATGAGATAGGAGATAGAGGAAAGAGAGGAAAGAACTAGGAGAAGAGGAATAACAAGAGAGATGGGCTGAAATGTGGTGGGAAAGAGGAAAAAGTAAGGAGGAGAGAGAGAGGAAGGAGAGAGATGGGGAAATGCTGGAAAGAATGGAGAGATAAGGGAGAAAGGAAAAAGAGGGAGAAATTAAGAGGAGGGAGGGAGTAGAGTTAGAGGAGAGCGAGAAAAGAGATAGAGGAAAGAGGGGAGGGAGGATAGAATTATGAGAAAAGAGAGTATATAAAGAGTTAGGGAGAGAGAGAGGGAGGAAACATAGGGATGAGAAAGGAAAGATAGAATATAAAGGAGGGAGATGGATAAAAGTGGGACAAGATGGTGATAAAAAGGGCAGACAGAAAAGTGAGAGGGGGATTGAAACAATCTTTTCGAGGGAATGGGGAAGGATTTAGAGGGAGAGACAGACTGAGAATGCCTTGTAGAACGGAGGAAGTGGGATTGGGAGAGAAAGAAGGAATTGGGAGGGATAGGAAGGATTAGAACGAGGATGAGAAGATTGGACGTAAAGTGAGGAGAGGAAGGGGATGATGGAAGAGTAAGAATGGATTTAGGAATTGAAGGAGAGGTAAACGACAAAGAGATGAAGAGAAGCATTAAGATTAGAGAGTGGATCGGGAGACAAAGAAGTAGCTAGGAGGGGAAAAATCGAGGAAAGTAAGTCTAATAAAAGTAAATTTGAAATGAAGGAAAATGCAAACCAAATGTCTCCGATAGGAGAAAATGAAGTTTTTTTTGTGTTAAATATTTCATATCCTGGAGGACACGGACGGCAATAAGACGAAAAGGTAGTTCAAAAGGAAATTATCGAGCTCGTCTTAAAAAAAACTTCTCAGATGTCTCTAATAGCCACACCAAGGCCACAGAGTTGGTAATGATCAAGACTGACCGTAAAATTTCGAGGCCAGACCTATTTTAATTTACTCTCAAATCGGCTTTAAGACACGCATGCGCAAAGACGTTTCCTAAATTTATTAAGCGCTTCCTGTTTTTAAATAGATAATTACGTGTTGATGAGCCAAAATAAAAATAAATTAGGCTGTCTTTTGCAAAGCCAGCTTTCAGTTCAGGAATGATCTGTTATTATGTTGAATGGGAATAAATCATCTCGATCGAGCGAGAGCCGCATTTGACAACGAAAGGTACGAAAATGAAGGTTAAAATAGTTTTTCACAATTTCGGACGGATCCAACTTGCACTCCGGGAGACCGCGAATAAAATTACCCGCCGGGATGCCCTGGAGTTCAATACTGTTGTGTATCGATTCATGTCGTGTCGCGAACGGGAACATGAGGAAAAAACAGTGGTAAGGATCTGACGCGACAGCGTTACAAACAAATTTCAATCCATTTGGAAAGTAAAAATTCATTCCATTGTGTAAATCAGAATCATGCAACCTTTTTACATAATAGGCCGCATTCGTAAATTCGAGCGTTTTGGCAGAATAAGAGTAGGGGAGAGGGGGGGGGAGCACATTTGAACATATTTTCAAACCTCTTGTATTATGAATGGACTAAAAGGGCCAGTGGTTTGAAAATGAAGATACATAGACCATGTCTTTTGCTGTATTTCTAAAATGGGCCAAATACTCAACCTAACTTATTATAAAATTAAAACCATTTTTAGATACCTAAAAATTCTGTTCAAAGGTGCCCCACTGCGGGGCACCTTTGAACGTGTAGAATTTTTAACAGAAATTTCAATAAATTTTCATGATAAACTACGTATTAGTGTTAAAAAGAATTATTTCAGTAAGAAAACGTGTCAGAAAATGGGAATAACTTTGAAACAGAAAACATTCTGCTATGACCGGGAATCGAACCCGGGTCTTCCACTTGCCGGGCGGATATTCTACCACTGAATTGAACTGAAGATCCGGGTTTGAGTCCCGGTCATAGCAGAATTTTTTGTTTCAAAGTTATTCCCAAATTACAGCTTATGCCATTCTGCATAGTTTCATATTATTCCACCAATTTGTGTCAGAAAATGTTTGATAAAATTATGCAGAAAATACAGAAATAATCGTAAGAAAATAAAAATCATGAATTATTTGACAATTCATCTCTAAAAGTCAAATGAAGTTTTAAATGCAAGTTAACAAAGATCAGCCTTAATTAATATTGCAACTTGACAGATTGATCCTTTAATCACTGGCTGTGGTAGCTTCAAAACTATCTCATCAGGATCTGTCATTAAAACGTCTTCCATCTCCGGAAAATAAAACTACCAACATGTGGATCGCTTCCTAATAAAATTAATTCCATAATCATGAGTCCCCAATTCTTTGATTTGACCCACATAATGTTTCACTGTCTTTTTTGCGGCAAATTTAACTAGCACAAAATCATTTGGCTAAAATGGCTGGATGAGATACTTCATATCAGGTTCAGATCCATCTTCATCTACCAAAAAGTCAGATTCATCATGGACAGAAAAATCGGAATCAGAGCTCTCGGAGTCTGTTTCATATAGTTTCTTGCCTAAGGTCTTGGCTTTCATTCTGATTGTGAAAATAATGGTCTTCTTTGGTCTTCTCTTAGCTGCAAGAGCCTAAATGCGATTCTTCTCAGGTGTCATAGTCAAAATTCGTGATTTCCCCTTAGTCCGTCCACCTCTTATTTGTGCTGGGTCCAGCCTTAGGATAAGGGCGAACTAACTCTAGAGTCATTTTCTTTGTCGATGAAGAGCTATCCAATTGTTTAGGCATAACTGTAAAGTCATTATTTTGAGAGGCTTTAGCTGCCGATGCAAAGTTTAGTGGTTTTCTACGGGTGCAGCAATTGGTGATGTCAAGCCCATTGACTCTGGTACAGGAACAAAAGGTTCATTACTTCTGTCATATACTACAGAGGTTGCTTCAAAATCTTCGTTAGTAAAAGCATTGCTTGAGAATGGCCAAATGCCAGGTTTTTCAAATCCTGCTAAAATATTCTTCATGGTAAACGAAACTGAATATGCAGAAGTAACGATACCTGTAAGATCATGGATTGTGATGGTACATCCGGGATTAGTCACCATCCAATCGTTTTGAGCAATGGCATATTTAGTCTTAAAAGGTCCCATGACAGCAACATCTAAATGTTGTAGCCTATGGGTACAGTGCGGCGAAAAAGTGACCATGACATTCCCATGTTTTCTTGCAAACAAGACTGCATCCAATGAGCAATGACTCTCATGATTGCCCAAGAGTAGCAATATAGGGCCTTCTTTTGTACAACGTAGTACGTTTCTGTACATGCTCTAGCGTTTTTAAAAAATGCGGTGACGTCATCCACCCGCTCTTTGGATCATTCAAAACCAGACTTCCTGGAGGTGCTCCGTTCATTAGTGAGTCGTGCATACGAGCTCTTGGAAATATAAACACCGGCGGTATAGTGTTACCTGATGCACTCGCAATAGCGCACATCGTGATCAGTGTACCACGTTCTGCGGACTCTGCTTGTCCTACTTGATTCACTCCGGTTTCCGCAACAACATTCGGTGACTGAGCAACAGTGGACACTCCTGTTTCATCCAGGTTGAAAATGCGATCAAGTGAGAAATTGGCAATATTTTCTTTGTTAAAGTCTGTGCAATGATTCATACTTGAGTTTTCAGGCTTTCTGAGGGAAAGGTTTCTGTGTCGGTTCATAAAACCCTTCATTTAGTCGATACCGGCCATTTCCTGATTTTCCCAATTTGGTGACACAACCCTTTCTACTTTCTTGACATAGTTGAATGACAATTTTCTAATTTGTTTGTAAGAGAGTCCGTAATTCATTTTCAAGCAAGTGATGATATACTTGCATAACATATCCTCCTCTTCAGAGCTGAATATCTGGCGGAAAGTATACTTAGAAGAAAAGTTTGGCTCAGGTGCTATATTTTCATCCTCTTGTTTCTTCTTTGACTTTTAGATTCGATAGAACAGAGAAGACGGATTTAAATGAAATAAAGCAGCAAGCAGCTTCTCTAAGATTCATTTCCGATCTCAGCACTGCTTTTACTGCCTTCTCCAAATCTTCCTCCACAACCTCATGTTTACTTCGTTTTTTTTACCTATTTCCTGAACATCTTGCATTATCTGAAACAAAATTCAAAACAAACAATACAATCTTGCGTTACCTAAAACATGATATAATTGTTTTAATTATTCAAAATCTGGAACAGTCTGTAATTTTATACTGAAAAACTAGTGCAACAGAAAATACTTAGGCAGAAAGAGGCTTGATACTCTTTCGCATAAAATGTTACGGTTTATATAACATGTGACTGTCCATTCTCTATATTTTTGATTTTGTATTCACACATCCGGTGTGAATAGATTTCTTTATTTCAATCTCTATTCCTTTTTTAGAGAAACAATAAATATGAACATGAAACTAATGTGGAGCAGCATTTATCAAAGAAGGGTTACCTTTGAACAGTGTTCAAACGTGCCCCATACTCTTCCTTCATAGGTGCCCGAGAGAAAATGACATAACATTTAGAGTTCACAGGTGATGATTATAGCATGGTTAATTGTGTGAATGGTAGTTTAAAAACTTACCTCTTCAACTCTGTAAGAAACGTTTTTGTAGAAGGTTTTAATAAAATATTTGCAGGCTTACACGTGACTGCTAAAAAAACTAATATTTTGACATCAAAATCAAAAATTAAGGTATCACATCCAAACAAATGACAACACTGAATTGAAGTCCTTGTGACATGAAAGGTTGATAGTGCTGCCATATCACATCAGTGGCAGTTTTTCAAAATGTTTCAAAATAGCCGCAATATTTAAATCGCTCAAACGTCCCCTACATTGGAACTTAGTGAAATGGAAGTCGTAGGTGGACAATTTTCTGCATTAAACCTACACCATAGAAGGTTTTATGATCATAATTTAAATAAAAAAATAATATTACTTGAATTGAATATGACATATTATTGCTATTTCATCAACATTTCGCTGGCTGCAAATATTCTCGGGAGTTGTATGTTGCAAGCGTCTGGTCTAACTCTTATAAGTAACGAGAGATTTTCAAACCTTTTTTAAATAATTTAACATTTACCTATATTACAGACCCGAGTCATTACAAATTGATACCATGAAAAACTAGCGTCAATATATCGGTCTTGTACATCAAAGAAGGTATTCCACACGTCTCGTATAATTTTAGCACAAATATTTACTAACTTTTCGAAAAGTATATTTAAAGGTAATTGATTGGACGCAGCTTATGTACAAAATGTGTAATTCCGGTAGTCATTACTTTATGATTGTAAGAGATACAAGTTACCTAACTTTAATTGCTATTAATTTAAGGCTGTATGAGTTACCTAAATACATATATCATAAGAAATACCCGTAGGCAATAAATAAGATATGTAGGCGTAGAACAAACTTAATGAAGTTGAAATTTAATTAATAATTGTGGGTAGATTTAAAAATTGTTTTTCTATAAGCAATATACAAGTCTTTTTACGTAAAAAACATCTCAAATGTAACTTTAATGAAATCTGTTAAAATATGGACATGACCGGGATGAAAACAATTCCTAACTTCTTGATTACTGCAATTGTTTTCCTCGCCTAAATATAAAAAACTCGGTAAAAATATTATGGAGAATTATAAAGGAATAAACAATAAAAAATACAAATACCTGCATCCGTTTCCGCAGTATGATTCGAAACAAAGACTTCAATATTGAAAGTTGATGAGATGGAGGAATAAAAAAAGGAAACGTCCCAAACTCTTTAATCTCCGGCTGTATAAAAAAATACTAAGCAGAACGTACCGCGCAGTCTAAATTTGACAGGCACATGACGCGGGATATGAAATCCAATATTACCGAAGCAAGATGAAAATATTATGTGTACAAGCTTAACACGTCGCAATAAGCGCCGAATTGAAATTCGAGAGGATATGACGAGCGATGCCCGTAAGGAAATTGAAAGAGAATAATGAAACAAAGCAAATGAAACCAAGTACCCGGAAGCGCGCTCCAAATACAAGGCGAAATTAGGATTTAACTGGGAAATGGAAGGAGAGAACTATAACCAACGAGGAAGGCGATGAAGAACCATTTTCTCTGCCAACGTAATACTTATCACCTCACAGGATGGAATATAAGTAAATAGAGCCAATTATGCATGAACGCATAACACAAATTTCAACTTAGAGAAGGAAAAAATTCTGAACACTTGACCGGGAATCGAACACGGGTTCCTCACTTTCCAGGTAGGGGCATAACCCAACTAAGCTACAAAGCCGGCATAATTCTCCACTCTCGAATCGGGTTATTTACGCCAAGGGAGAGCTAAGTAGAAAGCAATACACGTCCTCAAAGAGACAGCAGAAATACCGTCTCTCCTCATTCTAAACAGTCTTGCTAACCCCTTACACACGCCTTGCGGGCTGCAGGGTATAAATTGTAAGATTTCAAAAAAATCCTCATTCATTTTTGTCCTCCAACATCCAATACCACACACTCCCACCGATCCTCTATCCTCAACGCTCTCTCCCGGAAAATCCCACCCGTTCCCTATCCCTAACCCCTCCCTTATAGCTTCCTCCATCGTGCGTTCTGCCGCTCCTATACTCTGAAGACCGATCGCATCCGCTCTCTTCCATATCCACCATTTTACCGACCGCTTCCTCCTGCGCCCGAGCTTATCCTTTCCGATCCTAAGCCACTTCCTGTCGCTTCCTCGACCTTTCTCCCTCATTTTTTAGCTTCCTTCCGAACCATTCCTCTCCCCCTCCCTATTTGCACTTCCCCTTCTTTCCCGTTCCCCCAAATATCCCAACTCCGTTTCTTACCATGTGAGACAGCTCTCACTATTTCGCGTATTCTCTCTCTCTCTTTTTCACATCGTAATAACACAAACTTCTCTCGCTCTATCTCCTCTACCATTCTCTATTTCTTTCTTAAATTACTCTCCTCATTTCTTGTGCTTCCCTTCCTTATCCATTTCCACCCCAATCCTCCACTCTCTCACTCCCAAATCCCTCCTTTGAGTATCCGCTCCTGTCCTTCTATCTCCGTTCCATTCGCTTTCTCTCTCCCTCCTCGCATATTTTATCCGATGACTTCCTCCCTCTTTTGAATAAAACCCATAAAAAACCTTAGCGAGATTAACGAGGAAAGACTTCCTGGGAGTCCAAAGGATTATTAAATTTGTAACAGTTCACTTACTCCCCTGCCATCTAAAGAGGTAAATGGCGAAGGGTAAGGGGGAGAATTGGCAGAGGATAGAGGGTAGAGGAGATGAGTGGGTAGACGTATGGAGAGGCGGAAGCATGCAGTTGAGAGGAGTGTATAACATTATCATTATCATGTGTGAGGTGAGTAGGAAAAGAGGGAGAACGGGGAAGGAACAAGGAAGGAACGTGGGAGGAACAAAGAAGAAACGGGGGAGGAAAGGGGAAGGAGAAAGGAAAGGACTGTAGTGGAACGGGGAATAACGGGAGAAGAGTGGGACATTAACTTAGGAGAAGAAGAACATAAAGGGTAATGCATGAAAAACTGCACATTGGGATGGGAAGATGCTGAGAAAAAAGGACAGAGAAAGCGATCGACTCGTACGTAATCTGGACACTTTGCTGCCATCCAAAACAATGGGATTTCCAAATAGGCAAGAAGAATAAAATGTCTCTGCGAGTCGCCAGCTGATGCACTTCGAAACCTTGAGCTAAAATGGATTTTTTTTCAGATTCGCGATGCGCTCATTTTAAGTTGCCACTCTTTGTTTTTTCTCGCTCACAAGCAAAAAACACAATGCATTGCAATATTTTTCATTGTTTCCGGGCGATGGAAGTTTTAAAAAATAGGTTCCGTTGGCTGAGTTTATTTTACTGCCAATTTACGTTTCATTCCGTTTGCTTTGCGAATGTCCCAATCGCGAACACTTTTCGCCACATGAAAAAAGTAAAGAAGAGCTTCCGATATTCTCTATGATTGTACGTATAACCAATATTTTCAGTTTCATGAATGCTTGTCAAAAAATACCACGTTAATATTGGTTAAATAAAGAATTATCGGGCTGACTTTGTCGCTAAAATCAAATCGACGCAATATGGACCGCCAGCAATGTTTGATGAGGGCTACTTTGTAGTCAGAATGTGCATATGATTTTCCTAATATTGTAATGACTATTGGAGACATATTTTATCAACACCAATAGGAATATATTGCTCACCATACTACTTTTGCCACATGATTATTAATTAGGTAGTTTTATTGGAACGAATATTTTGGTAACATCATGTCTTTTAATCCATATCCTTAATTACTCAATATCGTAAAAGCATAAATACACGTAATTACGCAAGTATTTCGGGAGGAATGACAACGTCCATACATTAATAATTATTCGCGAAATTTATTCATAATCACTTACATTCAGGGTATGCTGCATAAAGTAGACAAGATAATGTACAGTTATCCAAAAAATTTTACTTTCCGCGATCGCATCTACATAAAAATGCAATTGAATAACTGGTTAGAATTTCATTAGTAGAGAATATTGGGGACTCGGCGGAGATGTTAATTTCATTTGTGTCCAATATGATGGACCGCAACTCGCAGCTGAAAATGACACTCCAGAAATATATACAGAATTTAAATATTTGATTACGGCTTGCTGGATTACGTAGTGTAGGCATTTTTGAAAAATCAATTTTTTTAAGCGTTAGGGAAACCCGGTAAAGGAGTGACGCAGCAGTTTTAAAAAAAATACCAGGAGTAGGATTTTTTTCGAGACGGTGGATCAGGAAAACAAAACCTTAAGCCGGAGGGTGAAAAGAGAGGGAAAGAGGAAAAAGAGAAGATTTAAGATTGACATGATGGGGTCCCTGTCTCCTGATTCCGATGGAGTGTGGCTGGACGGGTAACGGCCGCTTGAATGAGTCTGGAGTGTGGTTGAGAAGCAATTTTGGACTGGAGAGAAAGGGCGGGAGAGGTGGCGGAGGAGAGAGGTGGGGGGGGGAGAATTAGGAGGGGGAGAGGAGGGATGGGGTAGAGGGAGAGAGGGAGAAGCTAAAAGAATTAGTGGGGAGGGAGAAAATACCACGTGAAAATCGGGACTGAGGGAAGTGAAAACGGCCTGAGGCGAACAAAAATGAAGAGGAAAGCAACGAAAAGTTTTTAGCCATTAATATTTTTAAAAGTTATCTTTCCAGCTACTAAATATATCAAATATACATTAATTGTTTATTTTCCATAATGGACTGTTGAACAGTATGAACACTGATAGCTCAAATAGTTCCCTTTCTTACGCATCGAACGATAATGTAACGTTTATGACTGAATTTTACGGCATTCACACAGTTTAACGTTTAAAAGTGACCCGGATCACACCATTTTTAACTAAAATCTTATTGCGGCAAAGGTGTTCAAATACTAATACGACGTAAAGAAGCCTTATAAAACATTGATAACTCGAATAAAGGCAATGCTGGCTTCTCCTGGTTTAATTACGCTTTTTCACCTGTCACAATGGTATTATTGATTTACGGCTTCACGTTGCTCCAGAAATCAAATTAACATACATTACCAAAAAAGAGCGATGTTTCTTAAAATAATGCAATTTCAGTTTTTAATTAGTTCAGTCAAATATTATTAATAATTTTTGAATTTTAACTTTAAACTTTACTTAGTAGTGTCAAATATAACCTAACTAAATGGTGTAAATTTGCTACCAAGGAATTAATTGAAATTTACGAATGCAGTCGCGTTCGAATTAACACTGCTGATCAGGTTACAAAGGAAATTGTCTAGAATAGGTACTTGATATAGAAAGTTTTAAATTATGTATGATGTTCATAGAACTAAATTTAGAAAAAAACTCGTCCCATAGTTCCGTTTTATAAGATGAAAAGAGGGACAGATGGACAAGAAATCTAATCCGATAACATCGCCCTCATTGTATAAACAATACTCTTACAAGAGAGATATACGGGAAGATGTCGAGGAATTTGATGTTTAGGGTAGAGAAAAAAATGAAGATGAAAGCAGAGAAGAGAGATTAAAGCGAAAAGGTCAGATGAGCCAAGGAAGCAGGAGAGGAGGAATAAGGAGAGCGTGCAATTGACTGTATCATGCGCTCCATGCTTTTGTTTTCCCAAGTATATAGAATTTTTTCGAACCAAAGGGTGGCTTCATTTAGCCCCGACGTGTGACCTTTATGGAGGAAACTTTTAAAAAATTCGGATATTGCTAGACCGGAAGGCGTAAAATTGACCCACTTCTGTAAAAGCACGAATATAGCTGAAGGGGAAATCGGGTTTTATTTTTCTATGCGATGAAAGCGGCGAACACCGCGACGGAATTTCGGAAGTGTCCGAGTTTTAAAAAATCGTGATTTGCATTGATTATTTTTTGCAATATTTTTTCTCAGTTAATCAAAAAAGAAGTTAAGTTACCACCGTGTTGATTAATATATTTTCAGTTTTAATTTTTTGAAATTTCGATTCAAAAGTTTCTCCGTGAATCAGATTTTTTAATATTTCACACCTTTTGGGAAAACCTGAAGTGATATTTTGACGAAGTTTTTAATGCTATAAAGCTGGTTTTTGTGGCTGACAAAATATAACAAGCTTTCGCAAAATAAAGAGGCGCGTGTTTTAATTTCAAACATGGATTAACACGAGTGAACCATTCATCAAGATCAAACCAAGTTAATGAGAAAAATGAAGATGACATTTTATAAGAAACTGTACTCCAACCTATAGCTTTTCTAAGTAAAATATAGTTGTTAACGATTAAAACTAGTCCTCATACGAATCTCTAAATAATTTATCAGCCTACATTTCTTTTAAACTATTTCAATTTGCGTTATGTATTGTATAAAAGCTTGCCATGCGGTCACCTTCCTAACTGGTCTTATTATCGATAATGTTCATTCATACGGAGTTAACCGTAAGTCGTATTTTTACCTGACACATATGTATTTCAAATTCATTCTCGAGTTATATACTTAAAGGCTAATAATCTTTTCTTCTTTGGAATATGTCGCAACTACTTATTTTATATTATCTATTGCACAAAATATTGACCACCAATCTCCTTTTTCCATATTAAACTCATAAAAAAATCTAAGTATTAAAACTCTTTCATATCTCCATAGGAATACTTATGCCCATCCATTAGTGCTAAAGATGGAAAAATTATCGTCGATATTATTGGAACGCATAGGAATCATCATCGCAGCTCAGAGAGTGAAAGACTGGACGAGAAATGCGAAGGAATAAAGTAATCCGAAAAAAGAGAGGGAAAACTCGGGGAGGGAGAAACAAAATGAGAGACGAAAGAAGGTGGAGAGGGAAAATGTTACGGGATAGATAATGACGTCAGAGCGGACGAATAAGAAAGGGGAAGGATGAAAAGGATGAAGTAGGATCTCCGATGGATGAACAACGAGTGTTTTTACAGGAATAAATAAACCCGGCGCTGAGGGATAAGGAGAAAGCGAAGAGGAAGGAAGGGAGATGAAAGAATAATATGTATATATAAATATATAGGAGAGAAAATACAAGAGAAGAGTTAAAGCATTGGAAATGAAGTAAGATAAAAAAGAAATAGTTGTGCCTTTCTCTCTCTGGTTGTTTAGAAGTTGAAATTGTTATTTTTATTTACAGGAAGGTGGCAGCACTAATAATACGATACGTTTCAAATACGCTGTAGCCTGGTTGAATTTTGTAAAAAAGTTCTCAATGTCAACTTTAAATAAGTTCTGGAATGGGGTATCTATAAGGGTTGAAACTTCACGTATCATTTGTAGGAACTTATTTTAAGCAATACACCTAAAAATGAAGAACAGAGAAAGGGATGAAAGAGAAACAGACAAGAGGATAGAAAAAAGGTGAAGGGATTTCAAAGAAATTCATGAAGTAATCTGCACATTTGAGACAAATTACAATGCAATTCAGCTATAACTACTTTCAAGGGGCTGGAAATCATTCGGGATATAACAGCACGGTGTATTGTTTGGGTAAAATTCACAGATCTCAGAAAATAATTTAAAATACCATAGCCGTGCAAACTGAATTTTACTTTTCCATTAACTGAATACGTAAAAATGGTATAATTCTCACGCTTTCTAATTTTCTTCCAATAACGCCATTACGTCGATCCATGATCGAGGATAAAAATTTATCTAAGTTGAAGACGGGACATTAACTGATGCTGCGTATTGCGCCGAAAAAACGAAAATGGCAAAATGAAACTAAATAAAATTAAAGAAGCGACGTCGACGGAAAGCATAAAAGAATTAAATATTAAGGAAGGGAAAATTCCGAGAGGAGAAGAATAAAATCAGAAATAAGCGAAAGGAGAGTTATGATGGAAAGATGCGGAGGCTGAGTTAAGATATAGCGATATATATTCCGATAATGAGACAGAAGGCGCGCGAGGTTAAGAAATGAATGAAAAAGAGAGGAAACCATGGATATAAGACGAGTTGGGGTTAAAAAGGGGGAAAGAATGAAGGAAGGAAATGACTTGCGTGGGTGTGGAACGAAGGGGAAATGGGGAGAGAGAGAATGGGAGAGGGGGGTAGCAGGTTGGCTTCTAACAAAAGAAGAACGAAAAGGAGAAAGGGAAGAAATCAGGAGGTGGGGAACGGAATCCTCCCGCGGTAATGAAAGTGACTGGAGCCCTCGGAGAGAATTGTATATAGAGCGTGGTGGGGTGAGTATGGCGAGCCGGCAACAAGGGTGATGATAGGGGGCGTGTTTGGGTGAGGGGAAGGGGTGGCAAGGAGGTGAGGGCGTGGCGGGAAGAAGGGTCACTGGACAGGAAGCTATGGCGCGGAAGGAATCGCGTTGGATTTGTGTCTATCTTATTTTTCCTGGTCAACAACGTCTCCCAGTCTGACAACTCACCCTAACTCTTAGCGTATCTTCAGACACAAATCTCTTTCCCTCTTTTTCGCCGAACAAACCCAGATCAAATTGGCCAAAGCATCCAAACCAGGGATCTCCAAAGTACGACCCGCGGGCACGTTTAATCCGGCCCTAGAGGCTGCAGTGTCTTTATCATTTTTATTCAGATTTTTTTCTTACAAAACAAAGCAATCAAGGCGTTCGGGAATTAAAAATGCGACAAATAAAGCACCTACAAATGCGCCAGGTAAGCATTACAGTACGTATTCGTATTTACTTTTACCACAGTTTTGCTCCTAACTTCACAAGATTTCTGCTCTCATCACAGTGTACACACCTGGTCTCTTTTAAACGGTTGTGCACTTTATTACGAGTTTTTACTTCTAGGTAATTTCCATTACAGGAATAAGATTTGTAATATTTTTCATTTCATAAAATAGATAGTTGTATGTACTCCATTTATCTGATTCCTATTCATGTCCAGTGAAAATAATGAAAGTTAGGACATATCCGAAAATTTCAGGGAAACATCGAAATTGACTCAATTCACCATATCAATTTTTATTATGATAATAATAAAATGATAATGTATTTGGATGCCTGTACTATAAAAAAATCGGCCCGCGACCATAGAATTTATTGGCCAAGTGGTCCACTTGTGGAAAAGTTACGAGGCCCTTGATTTAAACAATTAGTGAAGCGTTTCCTTATCTCCCGAATCACCTTATCCGAATTTTATGAGACGGACGGACATTGCCGCCAACTTTCATGAATGGCAGCAGGGATCACTTTGATCAAACGATCTGACCATTTTAGTACTCTTCGAAAAACAAGAAGCCATTTGGGTCCTTCTTCGGAATTTCTTCAACGACATCAAAGTTTGCATTTGTTTAAACCACATCAAAGGGCTCTTTTGAGAAGAATGCGAATACCACAAGCCCACGATTGCATTTGATTCACCCAGACTACAGCGAATGACGAATGGTATTAATGACGGTAAAAGATTTTATGCGATATTAATGCCTTCATAATATCACGATAGGATGGAACTTTATTTTTAGTGAACTTGCAAATCATGTGAAAAGGAGAATATCATCAAAATATTAAGTCAATACAACGACTATCACAAACCCAAGATCCTATTTGATTCAGATAGCCAATGAAGAACGGCGATAGTGCTAATTATGGTAAAGGATTTTTTGTCATATTAAAAACTCCTTGATGGAGAGATGGCGTGAAAGAATTATACCGTGTTCATTTATTTCACTGAAATACTCAGGTAAAAAGAAAAATATTGCCAAAATATCAAAATGTTCATTTAATACATGCTTACACTATTGCTGAACAATTAATACTAAAAAACATCTTAATTTAGAGTTTTTATAACGATCTATGTAAGTCAATTCAGTCTAGACTACTACGTTCTAATGCTTTAAATTCACCTAAACGTATTAAAATAAGGTGCAATGTAACATGTCTTCATCCGATTAGAATTTCTCGATACTACATTCGAAGTCATTCCTGCCATTTGAACGAGTTTTAATTGCACAATCAAAATCAAATAATAGAGTTTCATTTGTAATATCAAAGAATTGTGCCACCATAGGAGTTATTTTATCGCTATTTTAGCACGATGCTATCATATACTTTTAACTCATGCCGAATTTGGTAACACCAAATTGTATAATTCAACATTAAATTCGTTTAAAGATATTCGAGGGTTTATGGCATCAATTTCTCGCCAACTTCTTTTTTTCCGACTATGCCAGCCAACCTGTTTGAATCCTCCGTTTCCATTTTGGCATTCCCAACAAAATTTATTCCCAGAGTTCGAGTTGATTGATGGATAACTAACATGATAAACTGAGATATGTAAAGGCTAACTGGACTCCATCAACTAGGTCTTTACCTTGCACAGGTGCTTATTTGTCCACTACTCAAAGTTTCAATCAAGACTGGCGCCGTAATTGCTTTTTCACGTGTTCAATTAGTTAACACCGAGAAGGAACATGTAGATGTCAAAGTAGAAGGTCGATTTGCTTATAAATGGACATTAAATTTCTGAAGGAAAGACACCGTGTCCCTTTCGTTCTCCTTAAACACTGTCAAGATCTTCAACATGTAAACAACAGAATTTATTTCCTCTTTTGAAACATTTTTTCTCTCGGTAGACTAAAAACAATTTAGAATTACAGCACTTTCGTGAATGCACTCAAAAGGGAAAAATGAATATCGACAAATGAAGCTTTAACTTTGTGGAACTCCATAATAAATGAGAATAAATAGCTATGTAAAAATTCCACTTTATTCAGGAAAAACCAAAAACGACCGGTTTCCACTATAATCTAGTCATCATCGGGTATGGAAGCAAGGAGCAACATATATATATATATATATATATATATATATATATATATATATATATATATATTCCACCAATATCACCTACCCCATCACCTCTAGAAGCAACTGCACCACCCGAAACGTCATTTACCTCCTTACCTGCACTCTTTGTCCCGCGTTTTATGTAGGCCTCCCCAGCAATCCATTAAATATCCGCATGAACGGTCACCGGAATAGCGTCTCTCTCAGACACCCTCTCCCAGTTGCATTACACGCCAATGCCCACAATGTCCCCTTCAATAGTTGCTACATTGTAAGGGTTATTCGCACCTTACCCAATGACACTCCTGCCCCCCTTCTCCGACACTGGGAACTTGCACACATACATCTTCTTGACTCTTTCTCTCCGCCTGGCCTCAACCTCCGCTAACCCTATTAGCCCCCTTACAATGTCTCCTAGTTACTTTGTAACTATTCGCACTCTACCTCATCACACTCCCTCCTTATTGGCTATCCACCCTTCCTACTCCCCGCCTCCTCCGATCATCAACCTCCCCACATCACCCTGTCATTCCCCGCTCAGTGTGTCACTCTCATTTACTCTACTGCTGAAGAAGGGCATAGGCCCGATAAGCATGCGTGTTTTTTGTTTTTGTGTTCGTGTGTTCAACGTGTCTCTTCGACGCCCCCAGCAGCCTGCCAACTTGGTCTCCGACTTGGCAAGTGTCCGCTGGGCTTCCTTCAACACCTTGTTGCCACCCTCATCACTACCTTTTCATTTCCTTAAGTCTACATATATATATATATATATATATATATATATATATATATTAACTAAAGGAAAAGAAAAGGTAGTGATGAGGGTGGAAACAAGGTGTTGAGGGAAGCCCAGCGGACACTTACAAAGCTGGAGACCAAGTTGGCAGGCTGCTGGGGGCGTCGAAGAGACACGTGAAACACACGAACACACAAAAACACAAATAAACACGCAAGCTTATCGGGCCTATGCCCTTCTTCAGCGAAAGAGTAACGTAAAGTGACACACTGGGCGGGGAATGACAGGGTGATGTGGGAAGGTTGATGATTGGAGGAGGTGGGGAGTAGGAGGGGTGGATAGCCAATAAAGAGGGAGTGTGGTAAGGGAAAGTGCGAATAAATAAAATGTAACAAGGAGACATTGTAAGGGGGCTAATAGGGTTAGCGGAGGTTGAGGCCAGGCGGAGAGAAAGAGTCGAGAAGATGGATATGTGCTAGTTCCCAGTGTCGGAGAAGGGGAGCAGGAGTGTCATAGGGTAAAGCGCGAATAATCCTAACATTGTAGCAACTATTGAAGGGGACATTGTGGGTATTGGCGTGTAATGCAACTGGGAGGGGGCGTCTGAGAGAAACGCTATTCCGGTGACCGTTCATTCGGATGTTTAACGGATTGCTGGTGAGGCCTACGTAAAACGCGAGACAAAGGGTGCAGGTAAGGAGGTAAATGACGTTACGGGTGGTGCAGTTTCTTCTGGAGGTAATGGGGTAGGTGATGTTGGTGGAGGGACTCGAGAAAGAAGATGAGGGTAGGTGGATAGGACAAGTGAGGCAGCGAGGTTTTCCGCAGGGGTGGGAGCCTAATGCAAGAAGCGTGGTAGGAGTAGGAAGTTCCTTCCTCCACAAGATATTTACCAAATTTGGGGGCCGGCGGAAGGAGAGGAGCGGAGGATTGGCAAAAAGGTTGATAAAGAGGGACTGATGGGAGGAAGAGGTAAGAATTGGGTGGGCAGCATGAAGGACTGTTTTGAGAGCTTCGTGGATACCAGGAAGGAAAAGTGTCGTAAGAGTGAGTGGAGGGGTAGATGCAGGAATAGTGGGTGTGTGAGGAAGAGATCCATTGTGGGTAGGCGTCATCGCCCTATGGATCTGTTCGCGGACCAAGACTGGAGGGTAACCACGTTTGTGAAGAGCATCCTCGAGGACAGAGTAATACTCTAGAAGGGATGCTCTATCAGAACAAAGCCTCCATCCTCGACAAGCAAGGGCATAGGGGATAGAGGTTTTGGTATGAAGGGGATGGCAGCTATCAAAGTGGAGGTATTGGAGGCTGTTGGTGGGTTTGATGTGAACACAGGTGCGGATTTGGCTGTCTTGAAGGTAAAGATCGACATCCAGGAATGTGATGTGGGAGGTAGAGGATTGGCGGGTGAAGGACAGTGAAGGATGGGAGGAGAGACGCGAGAGAAAGGAAAGGAGAGAGTCAGGTCCATGCGTCCAAATGAGGAAGACATCGTCGATGTATCTCAGCCACAAAAGTGGTCTGAGTGGAACGTTGAGGAAGAGTCTTTCCCATTCTCCAAGGTAGCAATTGGCGTATGAAGGCACCATTCGGGTGCCCGTCGCAGTGCCTTTAATTTGAAGGTAGTGACGACCATCGAAAGAGAAGTTGTTCAATTTGAGCACCATTGCTGCCAAGTCTAATAAGAAATGAGAGGAAGGTCTTGCGTCGTGTGGTCTTGAGTCCAGGAGTTTACTAAGGGCAGAGAGTCCATCATCGTGGAGGATGTTTGTGTAGAGGGAACAGGCATCGATAGTGGCCAAAATGGTATTGGGTGGGAGAGGAAAGGGGAGGTGTTTGAGACGTTTGAGAAAGTGGTTAGTGTCTTGGATGAAGGAAGGGAATTGACGAATGAGAGGTTGTAGGTGGGAGTCAACAAAGGCGGAGATGCGTTCTGTAGGGGAATTAAAGCTGGCAACAATGGGGCGGCCGGGGATGTTGGGTTTATGGATTTTAGGGAGAAGGTAGAATGTGGGTGTGCGGGGTTTGTTGGGGATCATTAGAGCAATGGCGGAATCGGAAATGCCTTCCTGTTTTCCTGAGTAATGAAGATAGGACGAAATTTGGTAGGAGTGGTGGTCTGTGGGGTTGGAAGTAAGGTGATGGTAAAAGGTTTCGTCAGAAAGTTGGCGCTCGGGTTCCTCGTTATATTTGGCGCGATCCATCACAACCGTGGTGGTGCCCTTGTCGGCAGGGAGGATGATGATATGGTCAAGAAGTTTGAGTGTAGAAATGGCATGCCTTTCACGTCTGGTAAGATTATCTGTATGGTCGATGAGATCGGAAAAGTTAGGTTGGGAGATTCTGGAAAGGATATAATTGAGGTATTGTTCGACCGGGTGTAGGGAAGGAAGGGTGGGTGGAATGTATTGGGAAGGAGGTTTGAAGATGGAAAAGGTAGGTGGGAGGCCGGGAGGGAGTTTTGGGTTGGCAGAGGTGAGAGAGTCTTCTTTGGGAGGGTTAGTTTTTAGACGTAGTGTGCGGGCAAAGGACTGGACGTCGGCAAGGAGGCGAAAATGGTCAAATTTGGTGGTGGGACGAAAGGAAAGGCCGCGTGAAAGGAGTTCATTCTCGGCAGGGGTAAGTACGTGGGAGGAAAGGTTCAAGACTTCAACAGGTTGGCAAGATGAAGAGGTGGTGGCAGGAGTGTGCGAAAAATAGGAGCGCTTCAAAGGTTTGCGGGTTAGGAAAGTGTGGGTCTTTTTCAGGATATAGAGTGATGGTGGCGTTGGGAATCCCAGGAGGTCCGCAAGACAGGGAGTTTGACCGATGAGTGGCGGGGAAGGAGGTGGTTTGTTGACCTCGCCAACTGTAATGAACGGAAGGGGAAGACCAAGTTTGAGGTGCCGGACGCAAAGCAGAGAGAGTTTACGGAGAAGTCTGTTGCGATGGGCGGTGATATCATTAGCCGCTTGAAGGAAAGCGGCACGAAGGTCGGATATGGATTGCGAAGAATGACGAAGATAAAGAACGAGAGATTTACAATTAGCGAAGTGGGTGTTATAGAGGGTGGTATGATGGTGTATGGTGGAACGGATAATATGGATAGAGGCGAGGTGATACGTGAGGGCTAGGGAAGCGCGGATAGGGGGAGGAAGGCCTGAAAGAGGAATTCTGATGGTGAGGCATTTGGGGGTGAGTCCAAGTGCAAGGCAGGAGTGGAGGAATTCAATCTGGCAGTTGAGGGTAATGTGTCTACGGAGATGATAACGGAGACGGGTCAGTTCCATGGTGGCAGAGAAAGATAAGAGGAAAAGACGACAGGAAAGAAACGTAAAGATATAGACAAAAAAGGAGAAAAAAGGGACGGTATATATATTAACTAAAGGAAAAGAAAAGGTAGTGATGAGGGTGGCAACAAGGTGTTGAGGGAAGCCCAGCGGACACTTACCAAGCTGGAGACCAAGTTGTCAGGTTGCTGGGGGCGTCGAAGAGACACGTGAAACACACGAACACACAAAAACACAAATAAACATTATATATATATATATATATATATATATATATAAGAAGAGAAGTGGAGGAGGGAAAGTACAAAAGGGGCCAATGAATGGACAGGGCAAGGGGGAGGGAAATGATTATTCGAGGGGGAGGGGGGGCTGGTGATTCGAAAGAAACAAAGTAGAGCAGAGGAGAATGAGTGTGGGAAATAAGTTCGTCGACGAGGTGAAGTGTAAAATAATTGCTATGTAAAAAATTTCCTAACTGTTCGAAAAGATTTAGTCTGGGTCCTTTGCTATCAAGATGAATGTCATCCGGGTTAAAGTTTGAGGAATGGTTATCTTCGAGCATGTCTTCGGTTAAGTGCGATTTAAACGAGCATTGTAGAAAAGATTTTGTTTGTGTTCCGTAGCTCTAGTATGGAAATTTCTCCCTGTTTGCCCTACGTATATGGCGTGAAGTTCGTTGAAAGTTGGGTTTTCCTTAATAAAGTGCAATTTTTACATAGTTATTCTCTCCTCATTTAACAAATGAATAGATTTTCGTCGCAGAAAGAAGTTTTAAGCTGGATGGTGTATATGTATGACTTGTGGCAAAAATACTGGTATTCTCTGTTACCTCCCCTACAAAGAAGGCAGTTTTTGACTGCATACCTTTGGAATCGAAAGACGAACCTTTCCCTAAGCGCTTTGTGGCAATTTTTCAAAAGTGGCTCCCTGATATAACGATCCTATCATCATCTTCTTTTACAATATCAATTCCTGGAATCCCATTTCCTCATACGCAATTTTGTCTCTTTCATGTCCCCATACTCGAAATCCTCTGCTAATTCAACGTTGCCCTCTGTTTCCTTGAATTCTGAGGAAAACTCGTTTAGCCGCTGTCTTTGGAGGTCAACGAAAGAATTTTGCAACCGCCCGCCTCCAAAGTCATTACGGTGTCTTTATAATCTCTATTTTATTCTTTTTTTCTTCATTTGATTTGGTATAAGCAATTACAATTTATTGAGCTGTGATGCTTATCTCAAGATTAGATATGATTCCATCGCTCACTACGTGACGCAATGAAAATCCTTAAAAGAAAATCTTAGAGTTGTCGTTATTCAACTCTTAATAAAAAGGCTGCACAAGCAATATAATTCCAGAAATAGGTTGATTCTATCAGTAAATATTTAGATATAATTTTTTTGGAAAATACATGACAAAATATTGAAAACATCAAGAAAATGATATGTATAATCGAATAAAATGTAAAATTGTGATGACCAGAATAGTAATCAAAAGTGAGATAAAATAAAATCCATGTATCGAAAGTATTTTTTAACGAAAAAAATGTTGGCTATTTAAAAAATAATATTCGTACACATTTTTAATCCAATAAATAAGCCTAAATTTAGAGAACCCGTCACTATTTTGTTAATTTTACACGCCTCGATTCGTTGAGGCAAATAATCCCCAGAGCAATGAAATAACGAAGAATTTTAAAAAGAGAAGAGTTTTATTAAGCTCGTGATATCGATACGGTTCGGAGATCAACGTTGATCGGACCAAAGTTAAACAACTAAAACCCCTCCACGAGTTAAATTATCGCACACGCGCGCACGCACACATTGGATCGAAAATGGCTGACGATGATTAATTCCGTGACGAAGTTCGTGCGCTCGAAACAAGCCGTCAATTATACCTTCCTCCTGGACCGTCCTGTTTGTCCAATGCCTACTCTCTCTCTCTCGTGGTATACCAAAGGTGTATGGAATTAGAGAGAGAGAGAGAACATTTCCAACGGAGAATTTTCCATCGCGACTACATTCTTTGCACCACGAAATACAAGTGTCACACATTCCCCCGAATTATTTTTTTTACAAATAAAACCTTCCATCTCAACAATTTTCCGACACAAGACTTAGCGGGCACTTTTTTTTATTTTCGCGGTATTTTGATCGAATTGTCCATTTCCAGCGTGTATGTCGCACTCCCCCCTCACATCATCCCCCCCTACCCACCGGCGTCTGACAATACCCTCGAATCAGGTGATCCCAGATGCATTCCTCTTCCCCCTCCCACCATCTACCACCATCACCCTCCTCCCCACACCAAGGCCATAACATCCGGAGTCTCTCCAGCCAATCCAATCCATCCTCCTCTTCCCCACTCCATCTGGTAATCCCATTCTTCCAACAGCAAGCGACTCAGAATCAGTCCCCAGCCTCCTAATACTCCAACATCCCTTCCCCTTTCACTCCCTAATCCCAAAGAACCCCTATTGCCTCTCTCTTTTGGCCAATATCTCCTCCTCATCCTCCTCCTCCCCTTTACCAGACCGTCTTCCTACGGGGATTGCAATTCAATCCGCCCTTTTGCCCAAGGGCCACCCCTGTACTAGATAACCTACCCTCCCTCTCAACTTCCTCTTTCTCATGGCTCTCTACCTCTAACCTTCTATATCTCTCTTCCTCCTCTCTATAACCCACATCCTCCTCTCACTCTCCCTCTCTCCTCCGCTTCCTCCTATTTCTCCCTCGGCCGTTCTTCCCCTTTATTCCGTTATGCGTCCCGACTAATATCAACATTCTTTACGTTTCCATTATCCCTTCCTTCCCCCTCTTGCCTTCGTTTCTCCATTTTTTCCTCTCTCATCTCCTTCGCTATTCGACTTTTGCGACCGTCTTCCTCTGTATTTTATATATTTTTTTCTTTTCACTTTCACGAATGTCGGAGGTTTTTTATGCGGCAGATATTGATATGATTTTGGTCCATGTAGGCAAACTTTCCCGAAGCTTATTCAAACATATAAAAAGTGGTCATAGTTATTTACAGCATATAAAAGTATGTAAGGTACGAGAGACGATATATTTGTCGTAATTCTATAGAAACGATCCGTAAGTTAATAAAAAATACGCTTTATGGTTAAATAAAATTACTCAATTAAAAAACATTCCTTATGGCTAAAATCCAATTGTTAAAATAAGGTCCCGATAGCAGCAAAAACCTTGATGAAATCAGATTCACATTTCATAACATATCAGTCGTCTTCAATGTTGATTCAATGAGAGTAGATTATAAAAAGAAACAAATTGAATCTATTGTCATTAATCAATTTGATGACGACTGCTTTGTAGCCAAAATACGCACCTAATTTTCTTACCGTTTTGTGGCCAATGGAATTGATAATGCATTGCGATGATTGGGCAAAACTGTGTGTTAAACGCTATTTAAAGAAAAGGTTTCATTTGAGTTTTTAAATAAACCCTTACATTTTTTTGAGATTTTAAGTTGTTTGGGATGAAACTTAACAGACTACTTTTATTTGATTTTTTTGCCCTGTTTTAAAATTCTCCTTAATATAATTAACGCAGATGGAGAAGCGACGATAATGGTCAAACAATTAAAAGAGAAGCTAGAGAGAAGTGCATATAATTGTGAAAAATGCCCATTCACGTAGATCACTTTTAAACCAATTAAAAAAATAAACATTTCAATGCCTTCGGATAAGTAGCACAATTTTTGAAAAATGTATAAAGAATTTGGGTAAGGAGAGAGAAGTTGAAAGACAATGTGGTGAAAAAGTCACGAGTGCTTTTAATGGATTTTTGCTAATACTGTGAGCTCAAAATTGTCCAAAAAAACTAGAAATTAGCCAGTATTTTGATTCATTTTGTTGGAGATAACTTTGAAAGAGGTTTCTCTAGCGAGTTTTATCCAAAGATGAAATCTTAAAAATTTCCCTTTGGGATGACAGAGCTTTCTCTCGGTTAATTTCATTTATTCCGTTCACTTCGCTTCTTCCTTCATCCTTCACAATAAGACATTGCAAGAAACAAGGAGAAAACAGGGCTTCGAGAATTTCCCGAATTTTCAGAGTAATGCGGGAGAAAAATAATTCGTTCCTTGAATACTACATATTGGACGAGCTTCGCATTTAATAGGGGTAATATTATAGGATTTGTAAGGGATATCTCACCCCTTACGACATGAATTACTTCAATTACCTTTTTTGACGAATACATACCCTTACTGATGGTAATAGCTCCGGTCATTTTTGGAAAGCTTTGGGGCAGAAATTCCTACGTTCTAAGGGAAACAAGCAATAAAGGAGTTCCTTTTATGGCTTTTTTGCGGCAAGGATATCGGATATAGGATGTCACGCTAGATTAGTTCCGTCGGAATGCTGGTTGAGCATGAGTTATAGAGTAGATTATCCCTTTAAGCATTTCAGGAAAAATAATTTGTCTTAAATTTGATAGATCGTTAATGCATTGAATTATTATGGATATTGACATGTATGATTGGGCGCATATGCAAGGAAAGGGGCTAAAATACCTAGCATAACAAAAATTTCTCTTTAACGGGAAAATGCGCTTAATGAATTTTCGGTGAATAAAGCAGCAGTAGAACATTAGTTAGTTATGATATCTCTGTCGGCAAATTGCTATTTATTTTTCGAAAGATAAAAGTCCTCACTTTTATCCTTTTCTTGTTAAAATTAATGACAACAGAACACGTAGGCAGATCTGGTATATAATATTTTGCAATGAACTGAACATATGCACGGGCTCACACACACGCAAATATTTATCGATTTCTTATTTAACGATATATCAAATCTGCCATTCAAATTTTCCCAATGAAGCAAATTAATACATAATTCACCCTATTGAATTACCAAAGACGCATTTTTGTCGCTTAAAAATGTTGATCTAACTGCAAATGTTTTAAGTTAGATTTGATTAGCGAATGATTAATCTGACTCAATTTTTTCTACCTGAAAACATGAACTCCGCGATGCCTTGAAAATTGCGTTTAAGCATATAAGAAGAAATCTGCGAAGCGTTTCCTTTTAAAGATGGCTTCAATGAAATCTTCGTCTTAAAGAATCGACTACTTCCTCATCCTCTTCTTCTGTTATTTTCTCAACGCCTGTGACGACGATTGTGATTAATAATTGTATTCCTATAATGGTAAATGAATAGATTTCAAATCAATTTTTATGAAAATTTGCGGGTCAAATGATAAATACTATCCTAGCTATTTTATTTAAAATAAATAATTTCTCTTTATTTTTCTTTATTTTATTAATACCTAATCCGCCATATATCGGTTTTTACTCACTGAATGTTTTTCAAGATGTTAATTACTCATATTCCAACAAGCTGTTACGAATATTACTTTTTGATTTTCCTTATAAGGTACGATACCGATAGTACTCTGGATATTTACATATATACAACCTTTATCGTGTATTTATAAGAAAATCGGGGTGTCGGTGGTGTAGTGATTAGGACGCTGGCTGTTACTCGTCTGCTGCTTGAAAAGGAAGCGGGCACGAATCCTGCGCAAGTAGGATTTTTTCCAAGGTCGCCCGACCCCCTGTTTGTGTGGTTTGAGGAGACGGGGCAAATTCAGCTGTTCCGTCCTTCGGAAGGGACGTTAAGCCGTTGGCTCCCCTGGTGTTCTTCGTAAGAGCAGGCAAATGCCGGCACAGGGTTTCCCTCCTCCCTCCCCGGTTATTCATTGCACTACCTCTGAGATACCTATTTGTGCGTAAGAGAGGCGAATCAGCTGGGCACAGAAACAAACAAATAAGGAAATAGTCATTCCTCTCCTTGACGGATGTAGTAGCTGAGATTCTAGATTCTAATAAATTTAACATTTTTAGGTGTTCTTTACCACGTCGCCTCCGTCCGTCCGCATGTTACAAAACTACTGGGCGGATTTTAATACCAAATATTCTTATTAAAGTTTATCTGCAAATTCTGATTTTCCCATGCATCCGTCAATTGGAACTTTCACTTTATATAAGCACATAAATAAGCGTATACTCGTATCCCGGTAAATGGCTTCCGTCAAGCAACATTTAAATACCATATTTTTCTCTCCCTAGCTCTTACATGATCTGTACGGTATCAATTTAAAAATGTATTCGGATAGAGGACATCGGTTACCACAAAAACGTCCGCGAGACCACATCATTACGACTTATAGTTTCGGAGGTAAAAATTCGAGAATCTTCCAAGTATGATGTCAGATAATTTATTTACATCGATCGCTGCGACAATTCTATTGGCGAATAACAATTAAAAATCCATATTTTCTCTTCAATGCTCTTACATTATCTGTGAGGTATACCTTAAAAATCATTATTCACGCTTTAAAAACATTATTCGGATAGAGGAGAACATTCACCACCAAAAAGTTCGCGGGGTCATATAATTACGACTTATAGTTTCGGAGATAAAATTCACCAACCGCCCAATATTTCCATACCGTATTATACGCATTTCCCATAAAGAACGCCTTTGAAATATCTACTTTCTACTTGTTAAATTTCAAATGATTGAAATTTATTTCTAAGCGGAGGTGTTTTTTCAACCGAACTGTCTCACTCGTTTAATCAATAAAATGCTTAATTATAATTCCTCAACGCTTGCAAAAAAACTCGCTTGTTCCATTTATAAAACCAGTTTTTGATCATGTAATGAATTTACCTGGTTATTGATCGCCTCCCTCTGATTTAAGCAAGAAAAACCTTTCAAATCTTTCGGTTTTTAGCCTTCCTTTACAATGCCAGATTTTTTCCCACAATTGTCAAACATTTTCTTTCCTGGATTGAAAGCAAAATTCGCCGTTTCATTCCCATCGCTTTTGATGCAGATCCTTGATTGTTGCCCATATGATCGAGCTCTTTTCAGTCTGTAATGATAAATAATCATACTTCTGAAACATCTTTAGACGCTTTCATTATAAAGCAAGTGTATTTTTGCGAGAGAGACCTGTGCGGGATAGAATAAGACTTCTATATAAGATATATTATGAGCGTTTACTGTGTTCACTAAAGGAATGCGGAGTGCCTCATAGCGGGGGATCTTAACCTGCCAAATGTGAAGCGGGGAGGAGACTCGCCGGGTGGTGGAAAGGCCCAGGAGCTTGTAGAAGGGCTGATTCATGGAGGGGGTTTTAAGCAAGTGGCTCAAGATGCAACGAGGGGAGAAAATTTGCTAGATATTTTTCTTCTTAGACCTCAAAACATATTTACGAGTTTCGAAGTTTTTACTGGAATTAGTGACCACAAATCAGTGGGGCTGGAATTGAAATGGGAGTATCAGGAAATAGGGAAATCACTTCAAAATAAAGTAATTTGGCAATGTAAGAAAGGGAATAGGACTGGTTTTCGTGAATTCTTAAGAACAAATTTTTCACGCTGGGCTAGCACAGGAGAAAATATAAATGAGATTTGGGAGAATTTCAAGAGCCTGATAAATGAGGGAATGGAAAAATTTGTTCCTAAAAAGTTATTAAATAAAAATCCAGATCCTGAAATTTTCGATAGGCAGGTGAAACTGATGAAGAAGAAAGTAAGGATGGGGCATAGAAAAGGAACGACGGGGAAATGTATGAATATAAGTATAAAACTTTGCGGCGGGAACTGGAAAATATAAAATTAAAAGCTCATGATAGGCATCTCATAAATATACTAGGCACGGGAAATTCGAGACAATTTTTTAAATATTTAAGGAGGCGCAAAGAAAATAATGAAAAAATTATAACTATAAAAAGACAGGATGGCGAAGTAATTTTTGATGACGAAGTGAAAGAAAACGAGTTTAATTCCTGGTTTTCAGTTTTCAGGAGTATATGGGGAAATAGAGTACTCATCTACAACAGAAATCGGATATAAATGTTGATTTTATTGCAAATCCACTCCATATACGAGGAAGAGATATATTACACAAAATCTTCAAGTTGGGTTCACACAAATCAAGAGGGCCAGACAATATCCCATTTGAAATCTTGAAACTCGGGTTTGAGGCTATTGTACCGTACATTAGAGTAATATTTAATGTTTCATTAAATAATCAGGATGTACCTCATGATTGGAAATTAGCTACTGTTGTACCGATCTATAAGAATGGAAATAAAACAAATGTAGAGAAATATAGACCGGTAAGCTTAACTTCAGTTGTTTACAAAATATTAGAAAAATCATTGTGGATCATATTCGAGAATATTGGAGGATTAATAATTGGTTGGTGAAAAATCAACATGGATTTAGGATTGGGTACTCGTGTGAGTCACAGCTTTTATCTTTATGCCAAGATGTGGCGGAAGTGTTGGATAAAGGAGATGTAGTTGATGCAATAGTGCTGGATTTCGAAAAAGCTTTTGACACGGCTCCTCACGACAAAAATAATGGAAAAATTGGGGAAAATGAACTTCGACAAGCAAATAATTTATTGGATAAACGCCTTCCTTCTAGACAGGAAACAGAGAGTTAAAGTGGGAGATAAATTATCGAAAGAGGGCGCTGTTACTTCTGGCGTTCCCCAAGGAAGTGTTATCGGCCCGACACTTTTCCTACTGTTTTTTAATGATTTACCTTTAAATGTTAAATCCGAGATTAGATTATTTGCAGACGACTGCATTATTTACAGAAAAATAAAGAGCGAGGTTGATCAAAAATACTTACAAAATGATTTGGAGGTGTTGGTTGACTGGATGAAAAGAAATAAAATGAAAATGAATGTAAATGTAAATATCTATCATTCACAAAGAAGTCAAATCGCCAGCATAGAGAGTATTATATTCAAGGAAAATTAGTGTCTCGCACTGATCACTGCAAATATTTAGGAGTTACTCTGACTGTTTAGGCTGGTGAAAACATATAGATAAAGCAGTAGCTAAGGCGTACAGTAACTTCCACTTTGTAATGAGGAGCTTAAAGAAGAGTACGAGTACGGATAAAGAACTTGCTTACGACCCCTTTTGGAGTATGCCACAAATGTATGGGATCCATTCGAATTAGGACAAATAAAAAACATAGATCGAGTACAAATAAAAGCCGCTCGCTTCGTATTGGGTAGATATGACAGAAATGAGAGTGTATCCGAAATGATTCAAATTTTGGGGTTGGAATCGTTAAGTAAAAGAAGAAAGGCAAATAGATTAGTCAGTATTTACAGGGCATATACCGAAGATCGGGCTTGGGAAGATCTTGGCAAGAGGATGGAAAAACCATATTTTGTAGGAAAAAATGATCATATGCACAAATTATGTAGTAGGAAGCAAAGGACTGATACGGGGAAGTATTCGTTCATAAATAGGGGTATAGTTGAATGGAATGCCCTTCCTGAAGAATTCTTAAATCCTTTGCCGAAAAATGTAAAGTCGTTTCAAAAATATCTTAAGAAATTTAAAGAAAAGGACAGTAGTAATGTAAAATGACTGCATTGAACTGCATATTCGTCTTCTCCGAAATTTTTAATTCTTATTAGCATTGTATTAATTTTGTGTTTTCCTTGCCACCTGGCTTAGCCTAATCGCAAGATGCTTTGTAAATAAATAAATAAAAGTGAATTAAAAAAAATAAATCGGAAATTAAATATTGGGTAAGCATTATGGCTTGAACTCAATACATGATCAATGTGACTTCTACAGCCATGATACTGTTGGCTATAAAAGTTAATATCTAAGCAATATCAATAATTAATGAGCGTGGATCAAGTTGAAGAACCTCCCAAACATAAATATAATTTGAAGAATAAGCGGTGATTCATGTTCAAAAAAAGAACCCATGAACTGAAGACAACTTCAATCGAGAAGCACAGCTGTTTTTTTCATGACATTTTTATGACTGCTGGAGATACCTTAGATAAGTAATTTTTTTTTCAATTTATGACTCTTAAGCGCTAATTATTGAATTTGTCTTCAACCATAACACGAGCTGAGTAATTTTCTAGCGCATAAATGAAATTATCCTTGATTTCTTTACTTACCCCGCCACAATCACACACTCGTGCGAGAAGACGCTCAGGAGGCGCATTAACATCAAGAAGGAATAGCTTTTCTCGCCACTTAGGGCCGCCGCGCCGTGTTTAGCACTCAATCCTTCCAAAAATGCGTTATTATGTCCTGTTCATAACAAAAGTCTCCCTCTTCATTTCTCTTGAACTCTCCCCTCTTATTCGTTCTTGCTGAAATCTCTCTCTTACAATAAACACAACCTTTATCCACACTTATTTCCAGCCCCTTCTTTCATATCTTTTTTACCTCTACGACGCGCCGCCTATCTTCTACAATCCTTACTTCGTTTACCTCTCTTTTTCTTTTAACGTTTACTTCTTTCCATCCATTTCCCTCTGTCTCTTCACTTTTTTTTAACCCTCCTATCGCCCTCATAAGGGATAAACGTCTCTCCATTTTGATCAAATCCCTTGAGTCTTTCCCTATAATAAGTCTCCAAAAAAAGATTAAATAAAGAAAGATTTTCAACTGTCGGAAGAGGTCTCTTTTGGACTTTTTTATTCCGCTTCATCAACCATCATTCCTAAAAGCTCTTCGATTTCCCTCCACACTCTTTTTCTCTTTGTCTGTCTCTCTCTCTCTGTCTCTTTCTCTCTTCCTCAATTTTTTATTCTTTGGCATTATCCGCGTTGCATCTCCCATATGCAACGAGTATTCTCGTCTTCTCTTCCCGCTTCTAAGATAATCTCGCTATCCCATTCCCGCAGAATGACACTCTCTCTTTTGATGCGTATCCGGGATCTCCTCTTCTCTCACAGCGTCTTCTCGCTCCCTCACGTTCCGATCCGACTTCGCCTTCGTGTCGAGGATTTGGGGAATTTCTTTTGCCGGAGCGTGCCGGCTGGAAAATGGACCTCTCTCGAGTGTTAATGTGCATCGTACGAGAGACGAAAAGTCAAAGTATTTCTTCTTTTATGAAAGATTTGTTAATTTATTTCGCGGTTGATTCAAATCTTAAAAATCTGACAAATATTTTTCTCATCTTCATGCTGGTCTAGTTTGAAAGAATGATAAATAATAAAAGTATAGTTATTAAAATTGAAATTAAGTAAAAATTTGAAACGTTAAGGTGTAAAAATGTATAATAAAAATAGTTATAAAAATTGGTGTTTAATTTTATATCCTATTGTTCAAAGTCATTTTTAACTTTACATGTTGGTATAAGCTTACTTTGGTAATTTTATCACAAGAACTATAATTAATGACGTTCGACAGCCAGTAAAAGATATTTTTCCAACCGTTTTTCTCATTTTGGATGTAACAAGTAACTATAAACTACAGCGCTTTTTTATTGCCATTTCATTACAATTTAAATTTTTTCGATCGACAATTAGGGTTGTTTATAAGAGATTTAGCCTCTGATGGAAATTAAATATTAAAACGTGAAGAAGAGCAAGAAAAAGAACAACACATCACCAATTGGTTCCTTTAGTCTACTACAAAACATTTGGTGACACATCTTTGGGAAAAAAGTCGCAACTGCTAGGGATGTGGAGCGTATCAATATGCCTGCGGATTATGACCTAAAATTAAGTGCATTTGAAGTTGAGTCGTAAAAGCATCCTTAAAAGAAAAAGGTAAGAGGTGGAGGGGGAGGGACAGCCTAAAATTATCAATAGCGGATCAATTAAGAAAAGGTCACATTAGAAGACGAGGAAAAGAGCATAGTAAGATAAAGAGGAAGGAAGCGAGGGAGTCATTGTGACGGGAAATGATAGGAAGCAAACTGTATGAGGAAGTAATAGTATGCAAATGGAAGTACAATAAAGGATTGGATTGAATAGGTAAAGGGGATGTAGAGGTGAAGAAAGTGAGGACAGGGCGAAAGAGGATTAGAAAAACTGACAGGAGGGCAAGAGAACCGCACGGGAGTATTTTTAGTTCGCTCTAGTCGGCGCTGGAATCGCGTAACTTATTGTTTTTTTTTTAACCTCCGTATTATCCTTCTCCTACGCCCCCCATCCAACACTTCCAGACCAATTTAACCCTCCCACAATCTACCACCCTCATACGTAACCTCCCTCTCCCCAAATACCATTTTCCTTCTTGGATGCGACGGAGGTGGGCGAGAGAGACAGAAAGGCTTCGCGAAGAAGGGGAAAGTGTCGTAATGATGTCTCAGACCTCTTCGGCGGAAAAGGGCACCTTCATCCTAAAGGAAACAGGCTGCAGAGAGAAGGAGAGAAAGATAGTGAGAAGGGTGTGAATATAGTGGAGTGGGTCTTGAGAGGATTTTGGGAGGTAGATGACACGGTTGGGAGGGCGAAATGGAATGGCCTTAAGGTTATATGGATGGCCGCCGATTTGGGAAGAATGCCGCGTGGGAAGAGGGTGAGGTGGAGCGGGATGGCGCGGAGTGGATGGCGGGGGCGGAAGAAGCGGGGGCATGAGGAGTCTGGAATGAAAGACAAGAGGGCGACAGCTAGGGCGGTGGAGATGATGAGAGGAAAGGAAGACAGACGGGGTATTTTTGGCAAGAAGACGGGAATTATGACGCAGGAAGGCGATAAAGCTAGCAGTACCAAAAAGCATTTCACGTTTTCATGATATATTAATAGAAAATTGACATCTATCGACGCTCGCACATGAAAATGCTTCTGTAGTATATTTTTACAACCGAATATATTTTAGAGCGCTTAAATGATCCAGATTTAAGATTTTCTTAATATTTTCCAAGTTGATTTTTTTCTTTCACCTTGACATTGTTATTTGGCTGCATGTCGTGTGGCAATAAGCGATGAATCTCCGGATATGCAGAAATAATCACTGCATACTTCGGGGATTTGTGTTAAATTAGTTTTTTACTATCACTCCAACTGATATTTTTTGTTAAATTCTATATCTTGCCTGTGGAAACAATTCCGCTCTTTAAAATTTGAGTAAACATTAATTTAAGTTAACTTAATTCTAATTTTGATATACTCAGCATTTATTATCTTATAACGCAAGCGTGAGTAAAAATGTAGACTTTTATTTGACGAGTAACAAATACATATAGAGATTTATGTTTTAACCTCCAAAGGTTTGTACAGTTAAACGTAAAATAAGGTTTTTATGATCAACATCCAAAATCTTCAATATGCCCACTGCATCATATATGCATAAGAGAGAGAAGAGAGATGAAATTATTTCACGCAAAAAATGATTAAAATCGCTTCCTTGGGACAAAATGAAAGTCCCTGATTTATTCCTCAAACATCCGGGTGGTAAAACTGAACGCTTCCAGTCAGGAAACTTCCCCGTTCCAGAAGTTAAAAAGTCATATAGAACTTGGGCTTAGGGCGATGATTATCCTGCTACAGGTGCAATATTAAAATATCTAATGCATCACAGCAAAGCAAAATAATCCGAAATAACCGAGCATCGTTTCCGCATACCTTTCTGATAAACTCCGAGAAAAGTCGATTAGCGGTTTTCCTCAAAGACTTCTACACATAATTGCAGTAAACCGTTAGGTAAAATGAGCGGTGACAATAGGCATAAATAACCAATCGTATATCCAATCGAACTTTTATACTACCTTCGCGAAAATCTGAAAAATTCACCTGCGGTATAATTCTGGATATGGGATTCCGAATTCGTTGAACTGGCAGTGTTGAGGTCAGCTCAGTTGGCGCAGGAGTTTCACGCCATTAACTTTGGCCCGCTTTATCATCGCTCAGGGTAACCAACCTTCCCGTATCTCGACGCCCACGCACACAAACACGCGCGTGCGGCGAGCGATCGCGCGGAATCTTTGCCATTGGCGCGGAGCCAGTTCCGCGATCGTTGGAGCGAGTATAATGCGTGCGGAGGCCTGGAGGGTTGGGGAACCTAAACGAGATAGTGCATAGGTTGGCAAGCCTGAGTATGGTGGATTGGGCTGTTCGCGCGGTGTGCCTTCTTTTTAACTCCCGGCGAGTAGAAAAAATAAAGGGGGAGACGACAAGCGCGCGCGTAACAATGGTGCTGTTGATAGATGGAGTCCCTATCGGAGGCTCGGTTGTTGTCCCTATTCCCGCGGCGCGATTAGCTTCGAACGTTCGTGTAATTCAAATTCAATCGGCTTACGCATCGCACGTCCCTACGCGAGTACGAACGATTTCGTTTTATCCGTAATCTGCTCCAATACCAAACACGATGCTTTCTATGTAAGCACCAGTCGTATATGAAGATTAAAAAACGCACGGAAAGCATAAACAAGTGAGGGAAGAATTGCAGAGCAGCTTTTTTCCTTGTTTTAGAATTATGATGACATCGTGAGATTACGTCCTTAGTTGAGATCCACGACCTCATAATCCTCGTATAATAATTCTCAAGTGTCCGTCTGTCTGTCACGGTACTTTTGGACATTTCGCAATGGAATTAAGAGCTGAAACTTTTATGATCGTTAAACCCCCATGAGGTGGCCCCTAAAAAAAATCAAACATCCCGGAAAATGTCCCGGATTCGACTCCGGGGAACGATAATATATTTCCCATAAGTTTACACGGGATTTTCGATTTTTCAAAGTGCAAGGTTTTTTCTTTCATTTATCAAAATGCGTAAATGTGGACCAATTTTCTCCGTTTTTGCTGTATTTGTTGACTAAAACTATAATATACCTTATTCTTTCAATGTTTTGACGTTACACGAAGAATCTGTCAGAAATACGCATTTATTTTCGACATTTTATGTATTTTTCGTACTCTTTCCGGGTGTTACCAGGGCGACCCGCATTGTTGCCTCCAATTCAATCAGCGCCTATTAAGCCTTCAAATAGACGAAAGAATTGCGTTACTTTAAATGGACGAAAGAATTGCATTATTCGCTTCGCGATTTTTATGAAGCATCGAAATTGTTGTTGTAGCAACGTCAAACGTTATTTTGAACGATTGACTAAAAGAAAAAATCTTTTCTTTATTTCAATACTGGAATATTACCTTTATCGTATGTAAAATCATTATATTATACATATTTAATGTTTATTAACGCAAATAGGCCTACGCATTAGTTTGCAATTTGATGACAAGGAGAATATGAGCTATTATTAATAAATGAAAAATAACACATAGTGAATCGCAAAAAAATTGTTGGTAACAATTCATGAATAAAGTGTACAACGATAATCACTGGAACTAAAATGAGGTACATTTTAAAAATTACCCCCTTTGAATATACCGAGATATAAGACTAACATCGAATAACTGTGATATTGTGACGCGGCATTATTCAAATACATTGCTGTAAAATCGCAGAAAATTAAAAAAGGTCAAGGGGTAGACTATGTATCATTATTTTCCTCTTTCAGATATTTTTTTAACGTGCAGGCTTTTGACTAACTTAACAAAATTTTGCGCGGGTACCGTTAGAATGATGTGGTAAGATTAATACAAATTAATTGCAAGCGTAGCTGCAACGGGCTGCTAATGCAGTCTATAAATTGCATATAAAAGCATTATATCAATGCTATGTAATAATATATACTCTTTTTCATGGCAACTGATATTATCCTTAGGTTTCAACCGGAAAATATTCCCTTTATTTGGATTAAAAACAACCGTTAGCTCTCATTCGAAAAGGATTTTCAATTCTGTTTAAAAAAATATAACTCTCAGTTTTTCAACTATAGAACTATTTAGGTTTTTAAAAAAATTTATTAATTTATAAAAGCAAATTTATAATGTCCAGCAACAGTATCTTGCTTTTCTTATGGGTGGGGAAATTGGAACAAAGGGGTTGGAAAAAGACTGATTTCTCCCCAGTATGTAATTTTAGATCCACAAATTTTGAATCATGCTTAGCCCATTCTAAAATTTTGGCTCCTTTAAGTTGCAGGATTCCAGAGATATTCATACGGATAAATGGACGAACAGAAGGGCGGGCGGACAGACAAACCAAATACATAGCGATTTTTTTTAGAAAAAAAGCGCTATAAAGCCAAAGCAACACAAATGAATAAATGTTTATTGAAAATTTCAGACAATAAAAATGCTAAAACATTAATTAAAATAGAAGGCCGAATAAAAAATTAATATCAGTAATGTTTGGCTTTCATATGAACCTTTTATGGTTACTATTTCTCATTTTTATAATACAGAAATTATTTTTAACTACCTAATAAGAATCAAATCATCCTCATCTTAAAAGTAGAGGAAGTTCTTTTGTCCGATACCCAAATAATCAATTTTTAGATTACGATTATAAAAATCTCCTCAACTTGTTCGTGTTGATTAATTTAAGAAAAGGAAAAACTCTGCGATAAAATCTTGGTTTCGCAGAAATTTGAAGGAAATTTCAGATTGTCCACGCGCGAACAAATTTTGAGCCCTTGATTGCATCTAAAATTGCCTTTTATGTTAAGCACATTGTAGAAGTTTATAGCAAAAATGTTTGATTAATTTTACTACAGGTTCTATCGTCGGAATTAATGCTTCTTTTTACGGACATTCTTCATTTACTTTACTCTTCTAGACGTTTAATTTATCGCAGCAAAATAACTTTCACGGAGACGGTTTTTATCTGTTTCGTGTATCCCTTAAAAGATGTACCCTCTCCGTAAATTCCAACTTCATTCGCATTGGCTTGCAATTCAAATATATGTAAAGTTATACATGCCGACATTATGCTAACTGTTCTTTCGTGCAACAAAACGCGACGGAGGCTATTTGGACGAGCATTTAAAAGGAGACAATATATTGGAAGAGGAAAAAAGGAGTGGCACCATAAAAATCGAAAGAGAAAATAAAAAAGCAACAGAAAACTAAGAGAAAAAGGGATAAAAATGTTTAAATAATTGCCATCGCCCGGGAGTAATTCTACTCTTCTACTCGGAGCGCAGTTAAGTAAGATGAAAAGTTACATGCACTTTAAGCTTCATGAATTAATTATGAATGCCACGGGTATTAACTGTGACAAGAAATAGATAATTGCCAAATTTTCTTCTTTTTGGACGTGCAATTTTTGCTAATGTACCAATGTTCTGTTTTGGGTAAACGAGGCAAAGTTCATATTGGGAAAAAATGAATCGCTCCAAGCGTGCGGAAGAGAGATTGGCTCGCTCTCGGCGAGACGAATATTTCTGCAGACGGTTTCGTTACGCGGTTCAATGTACTACTCGGTTTTTCGATAACGGCGATCATTCTTTTTTTCCTGGGTAAATATTGAACAGCGTGAAATGCTGTCAAAGACCTTTAAGTGCTTTGCACTGCCAAGATATTTTTCGCCGATTTCGAGCCCGATCAAACATGCTCCTGATGATAGGAGGCTTTAAATCCTTCGGAAAACTAATTGCGTTCATGTCCGTGTTCTTTGAGCAGACCGGTGCGATGGACCGTCAGAGTCACTGAAAACAATGTTTTAGTGAAAAATGCTGTCAAAAGGAATTTTTTTGTCAATGTGGGGTTGAAATTCTAGAAATCAAGCGGTGCGAGGAAAATGAAAAACAAACATCATTGTGTATCTGCGAAGGATTAGGAATTTTTCGTCACACGTTTCCCTTTGTCAAAACCTTCATGAAGCTCTACTTAATGAAACCGTATCGAATGTAACTTTGAACTTGCCTATAAGTTGTTTAAAACTTAGAAAACACTTTATATTCCTTCTAAATATATAAAGATAATTCTATCATAAGAGTATGTACTTAATTAAAATGTAAAACATTGTGTGTATTCAAAACAATATATCCAATATTTTTGTTGCTGCTATGTTTACACCAAAAGGTGTATAAAGGTCTTTTACAGACCCTAATAAAAGAGAGTAAACATATCCGCGTTAAAATTTGACAAAAATATTTAAAAATCACCCAACACAATTCACTACGCGGCACAAAATTCCATTATGAACACGGTTTTGGCTTGTTATATAGTTAAGAATAAGACATTATCACAATGTGACTCTATCTTTGAGTCAAAAACTGAAATGAAAATTTTAGTTGCTAAACTTTTTCATCGTAATTACAAAAATAATAATAACATAAAGCTGTTTTTGCGATATTCTGCATTAAAGATTATTTGTCATGTTGAATTTTATTTTTTCCGGGATTCTTCAAGTAAATTGAAGAAAATCGGTACTATCACGAAAAAATGCACCTTATTTCTCATTATTAAAAAAAGAAGATTTCACCATATTACGGTGCAGGATTGCAACATTTAATCTGTTATTACGTGACCTGACTACATTGTGTTGAATAACGTTTCAAGGATAGGTCCCCATCGTAATATTACGTTTGAGGAGTAATTCGCCGCGGAACAATTAACTCCTAAGCTGATTACAGGAACCAGGAAACGGCTTGAGTGAGAGAACTAAGAGACGGAAACCGGAGAGGAAAAGTGGCGTGAATGATGCAAAGAGCGGCTGAAAACGGGTTAAAAGGCTTAAAGAATGGAAAGGCGAAAGAGATGGAATTGAAAACAAGTTTTTGCGGACAGATAGTAAATGGGATACAGAGAAATTAAGGCAATGAGAAGCGAATGCGCAAAAGAAAAAGAACCCGTTCAGAAAGGAAGAATGGGAGAATGGGAGCGGAAGGTGGAAAAGTGTTGGATAGAGAAAAAGGAGGAGAAGAGTTAGCGAGAGAGAGATTGAAGAAGAAGGCGCTGGAAAAATAGGAGAATATGAAAGAAACGCATAGGAAATTGGAATTAGGGAAGGAGAGTGGTAGCAATCGAAGGAGAAGAGAGGAAACATGAAATAAGTCGACAAAGAATTGCAGAGGAGGAAGGGAGAGAAGGAAATACGAAAAAAGGTACACGGCGAAATACAATATTTAAAGATTTCCCGCATTTAAAGATTTGCCCCATTTAGCGTTCGTGGGCTGAAATCCAAGAAAAGCTCTCTGAAAATGAAGTATAATTTTCGTCGATTGAAAACTTCTCGTTTAACCCTTCAGTTGTAACGTGAAATTTAATCCTGACAGTGGTCACGTTGGGTCCAAGGGACCCAGGCAACAAAATGACTTGTAAAAAATGAAGCGTTAGAGAATACAGCATGAAATTTGCTCTTTGTTATACTTCAATACATATATATCTAATATAAAAGTTTCTTTAAAAAACTAAAAAATTGCCTTCAAAACAGATCTTATTTAAAAATTCCATAGATTTGCAATATGAATTATTAAAAAATCGCACAGAAATTTAATTGATATCAATGCAATCACTGCACATCATTGATGCATGTTTAAGGCAGATATACTTCAAACATTTTGGAAGTAATACTTTGATTTAGAGTCTTTACAATAAATGCATCTTCCTCTCTTATTTGGCTACATTGGTGGATGTTGCTGAACTTGGTAGCCTGAATACTTTTGAGCAAGCAGCCTCACATCTTTAGATAAATGCATGTTTGTCAATATATTCTTTAAGTATTCTTCAATTAAACGTTTTCCTGAAAAAATTCTACTTAATGCCTTGAGACACATACCTTAACCACCGGAAATATCAACTGAAAAAATAAAAATGAGTTCTTACCAAGATTTTTTATAAAAATTCTTCGCTCTACAACTGAAATGTTGTTTGCTTTGAAGATTATGTGTGTGCTGATGACACTAATATTAAAAAAAGTGAAGAATATAATCAAAGGCCACCATTTTGAATTTCTTGACACATTGTAGTCAGCGCTCATGGCATCCACCACATCTACGCTTCCTTTGGTAGCATTGTAGAATGTGATAATCACCGGTTTTTTGTTGTCTCCCGTTTCTGTGTATAATTTTGCATAGTGTTGCATACTTGAAAACAGGTTAACAACATTATTCTTTTTTGGAATTTAGGAAACTAGTGTCATGTCCTCTTGAAACCCAAAAAACTTGTGCAAATATTACGAGTTTTAGGATTTGTGAATTCAGTAGGCAACAAACGCTTCAAATAATTGTCGTATATGTGCCAGATTGTCCAGTCTACTTCTCTCATTTCTTCCTTTTTACTCAGACCAAGGAATTTCTTGGAAGACGTAGAAGCCATCACACGAAAAAACTTACACGAGTGGTAACGTACGGTCTATCAGACCCAAATAACATTCCACCCTTTGACAACTGTTGATAAACTAAAAGCTGGGGCAGGTGCCGTCCCATGACCGTCTCATGAGCATTTTATAGGAAGGTACTCTAATGGAGGATGTGGTAACTCAAACCAATCTAGTTCAAAAATATAAAAACAGACTGCGTTGGGTCTGTCAAACCCAACGTTACCACTGCAGGGTTAAGTGATTGAACTGCATTCTGGGCATGAAACTTCAGGTTTCAAATGAAATTAGCGTGTCCGTTAAGTATTTTCTAGGAATTATTTCATGCCATAAACAAAGGCGACAGTTGAAGATTTGGATCGCAGTACCACGGAAAATAAAAAATAAAAAATGCGTTTACCTTTCTTCCTAAAATTTTTAAACTGACCAGCTATTCATTGCGCTACCTCTTAGATACCATTGCGCGTAGACAAGAGGGAATCATCAGGTCGTGAAAAAATAAGCGTATTATTGTTCACCAATTGGAATGCTCACTGAATTGAAAATATTCCGCATTATCATAACAATATAGAACCCGTATTGTTCTCGATTTGAAGTACAAAAATTGAAGAAAAAAATAAAAAGTTAGAGACGCGCCAAAACGGGGTTTCATTGTATTAGAGGGGTATGGGGAGCGGAGGAAGCGTGAAAAAAAGGAATGGTGCAAAGGGAGAGCTAGAAGGAGGGGCGAGGTAGGAAAGGAGGGAGGGAAGTCCAGGGTTGCGGAGTTGGAGAGTGCAATAATGGATAGACGGCTGGCTGGGCAGGGTATTCGTGTCGACAGAGGAGCGTAGAAAGGGAACGGTGAGAGAGAAAGAGAGTGTGTGTGAGAGAGAGAGAGAGAGAAAGGGCACTCGGGCGTAAAAGCGAGTATGGCAAATTGCAAGGATTCGCACGGCGAGAAAATGAACCGCCGAAATAATGGATGGAAATTTCAAAAAAGCGACTCGCGGCGCAAAATTCGCTCGAGTCGAAAATTCCGTGTAAAGACTGCAGGCTGAATTCATTTCAAACCGTTCACGATCGTTTGGCACAGATAAAAGGCCGATGAAATCTATATTAAATATTTTCCCTTCCCGAAAACTTTTAACGTGTGCTCAAGAAAGCGCATCGTTGATTCAAAACCGGCTGGGTACAATCTTTTTTTAAAAACATGAATTGATTCTCAAATAGTTCATCTTTTAGAATGAAAACTTTCGTTTCCGGCTTTGATTGATAATTTTTTATCATCAATATAGATAGTATAACCGCAGCTAACAGATTCTATGATTATGTTAGATTTCCTCTATCCCTTGCGCCTTCTTGCAACGACTCTTCATAATATCTCGAGATCCATTCGACTGGTTCGAAGGTCGTCTTGATAAACCGTGTCGGCCCAATAGCCATAAAAATGGCTGGATGCTTTGTGGCCAAACACATTCATCGGGCCGCCACTGATGGCGGGTGTTTTGCAGCCGAGATGCGCATCGTTTCTTTCCCCAAACTTTTTGGCCATCAATTGGATAAGACTATCTCAATCTTTCTCTCTTGGACTGGTATTCATCTTTGGTAAATCGTTCAACCAGAAATTCATATTATTAGATAATTGCGGATACCTTTTCTTGGCAACGTAAACGATGAATTAGTATTCTGTTTTAATAAAAGCTCGATCAATTACCAAGGGTTCGGGAAAGATTACAACAACGGATAACGAGAATCTACACAACTCAGCTGAACATTGAAGTCGGATCTCGTGACCAATGTGCTGCACGATGAATCACACTCTCCTTCTAACCACTATTATCTGCACGAGTAAGTTACTTCTATCTCTGTCTCACATCTATGGGGAATCTCAATCGGATCGCGCGCATTCTGGGTTAATGAGTTTTTGAAAAAAACGTAAAATAATTTACACTAGAAAAAATAAACTACATATTTATTTACTCATTTATTTATTTAGTCATTAACATTTCACTAACAGCATACAAAGGGCCAATTTACAGTGAAATCTATAATTCAACAAACAACAAACATCTATGCCATAGGCGGGATTCGAACCCGCGACCTTAGTATTCGTTGGCAAATACTCTAAGGGGTCGGCAACCTACGGCCCGCGGGCCACGTGCGGCCCTCAAAAACGCTTTATGCGGCCCGCAAAGCTGTAATGAAAAAGTGATCAGGAAAATTTATCATGGGCAATTTCATATTTTTTGAATAAAATTATGGTCTCAAAGCCTTTTCGGGTGAAGTTTAAACTTGAAGATTAAACTTGATTTAGTTCATATGAAATCACGGAATCTCTAGAAAACTTCTGATCTTTTCGCTCATCCGGCCCGCCGAGGCTTTCTTGACTCCTAATGCGGCCCTCCGAAGCATTCACAACTGCAAATGTGGCCCGCCATGCAGAAAAGGTTGCCGACCCCTGCTATAACCAATGCCGGCAATATATATTTAATAATGGTGTAATCGAAGGAAATGCTTTATCTCAGAAATCATTTTTTGCTATAATAGGACACAATTGGTTATGCATGATGTGAGGATAGACATAAAATACGGATATTGCCAGAACTTTGCTAACGGCGTTATCTTACCCGTAATTACTTTGGAAAAAACATCACAAGAGAACACTTATTCCTTTAGGTGGTCAGAACATAAGAGAGATTTGAAATGAATCTTTACAAAGCGGGAGTCACAATCGATCCATTTGCGTTACTCAAAAATTTTGATATGGATAGGGAAACGTTAAGTCACAAATAGTACCTATTAAGTGCGCATCGATTGTATAAGAGAATGACGAGCAACCGACGGACCGCGGGCCTTATGCGGCCCTCGAGAGCATTTTTTGCGGCTCGTGAATCTATGATTATAAATATCTAACACAAGTTCATATCATATATGCTCATTCAATTTACGTCAATAAAACACTTGTTATTTAAACGTTAACCCTAAAAACCTAATTTAGACCTGATTTTCACTGATATGATATCGAAATGAAAAGGAGAGAAACACTTATTGTTAAAAAAATAATTCCACTTTAATTAATAGAACCAACTCGACCGGATTTGACTGAGATCCAGTCATCATCAGGTATGGAAGCAAGGATCAACACAAATATAAATGGAAAAGGATGGAAGTGGGGGAGGGATCACATAATCTCTAGTTTACGTCCGATTTAAAGTGTTATTTGACCCGCCAAAGCATTAGCAACTTGCAATGCGGCCCGCCGAGAAATTTGCAACCACCAATGCGGCCTGCCACGTAGAAGCCTTTGCCCGCCACTGGTCTAAGAAATCTCTTGAATATATGGCAAGCATAAGACTAAAAGCAAATAATGACTTCGTTAGTCAAAAATTTGTTTGGAACAACAAATGAACGCTAAATTGAAGGTTCTGCAGAGGAGTATGTTGGAGGATTTAGTTGAGAAGGCTTTATTAATAACTTAACTCCCACTTAAACCGGAAAACACGACCACGACGGTGAAATTTACGATTGCAGGACTGAGCTATGCTTCGTTTTCTGCAATGCGGTAAGAAGCCAAAATAGTAAATTCGAACCTAGAAGTAAGATTAATTAGTGAATTTTTAGTGAATTACACTGTACCACCCACCAGTCAGGTAAATTTCAGGGTAACTTGTAGATGTAGGAGTAGAGACGAAATGCAGATGACGCGATCATCCTAAAAAAAATGAACTAATTCAGCCTGCGTACTCTTGACCGTCACGAATACGGTACGTGGGACGAAAGCGCGTCGAGAATTCCAACTGGGGAATGAGTACAGAAACACGAATTCTGTACGTGATTCGATGGAGTCGAATAAATTAGAATTTTTACACGCTGTGGCAGATGACAGCAAAATTATTTAGAGGGCGAGCCATTCAAAATGGCATCGGATCGCCCGTTACGGACGGGAATGTACGTGAAAATATTTCATCTCAACAGGTATGCCGGTTAATCGGCGACTCGCGTACGCGTGGAGACCTCTGCGAAAATTACGCGAACTACTTCATCTAGTCGTCGTGGACTTCTGCAAAACAATGGGCATTCATCCGAACTCGTGGTTTGTTCCACCTCTGGGGTTTTTTTTAGTGCCCTCGCGCACGGAATACCTCTCCAAAAAAATTCCATTTTTGGAATTGGAGCGTTGCGATATAGGTTGAGCGTAAATGTCGGAGTCTGAATTGGAGGAATACAAATTATGAGAGAAAAAAGGCGCGCGACCACGCCCAGTCAAATGGAAGAGTGAGCAAAATTTAGGAGAACGTGAAAAACTGCGTCTTTGTTCGCCGGCGAGGGAACTCGGTACGATGTGATTGTTTTTCTCGGAGAGGCGGATTGTAAATTTTGAGAGCCCCCGACCGAATTTAATTCATTTCTTATAATAAAAAATACTGGAAAGTAAGGCCATATAAGATTCAGACAGCACAAGGAGATCAAATAAAAACAGCTGAAGAATAATTGAAAATTTAAAAAAATATATTTTATCTAAAGTTAAAGCTTGATTCAGTGTTTCTGACGTTATTACGTTAAGCTTAGGAACCGGAACTCATTAAATCCGGCCTCCCTCTCAAGATGGGAGAATCTGAGCTCAAGCCCATACTGCTCACAGATAAATCCGCCACCCTTTCACGATTATGTTTTCGGGAGAGGCTCTCAAGATTTTAACATTTTTACTCGATATCAACTTCTTAAATGGCTAATTCGAATAACTTAAAATTTGTCGTTTTCAATCGTTTTTCAATTTAGTTTTAGAAATAAATTTGGGTCGAATGTTTATTTTTCGTGTTGATTTTACGCATATCTTTAGCAATGAACCTCTGATCTCACGTTCTCCTTATATCAATACTACTTTAATAGAATTCAAGAATAATCACTTTAAAATACTTGTCTCAGGTATTTAAAATAGTCACAAGAAGGTTATAAAAAACTAAATGCGCATTTTGGCAACAAAGCAGCCGTCTTCAGTGGTAATTCACCAAATATTGAATTTAAAGATAGATTAGGAGTGCAGCCTTCTGGATCTCTTCGTTATCGGCGATCGATTTAATAGAGTATGTACAGAGAAAAATTGTTCGTAGCAACCCTTGCGATAACGTTCCTTATTATTTTGCCGTAAAAGGGTCTATGGAAGAGTTACGTAAAATCCAATTACTACGTTCCGGAGAGGTAACGAAATATACCAGCAGAATTTGGAATGATGGATCGGAAACACTCAAGTTTTTTCAAAAAAATAACATCCAAGGATTTTCTGAGTGCGTGCAGAGTGATAGTAACGAGGATAGGTTTTGCTTGGGAAAAAAATAAGAGGGAGGATGTGCAGAAAAAGAAATATCGAAGGAGGGATGGGAGGTGAAATGGAGAGAGGGCTGTAAAGTGGCGGTAATCGAGTTCGGTGGGTAAAGGGTTAACGGGGAAATGAGAAAAGATCGGCGGTCGAGACGGAAAGAGAGCATTGCAAAATATTGGAAGAGAGAGAGAGAAAAAGAAAGATTCGTAAGTAATGGATAACGGTTCAGATGTTAGGAGGATGGGAGAGAAAGAGAGAACGGAGTTTGGCGGAGCGTTGAAGGTGGTTGAGTGGAAGGAGATATCGCGGCGAAGGCAGATTTTTTGGCGGGAAAGGATGGAGAAGGCCGGGATGAGATGGTTGAGTGGTTCTAGGAGGTTTGGTGAATATCAGTCGGTGGGAGGGGGCGGAATGCTCGGGGGCGGCGGATTAAATAGGGATAGAATTTCGCGGTGGATGATGGGGGAGGAGAAAAGGGGAGAAGGAGAGGAAAGGGATCTTCCTCCGGGCTGCGTGAATCCAGAGGCAGATTGTTGGCGTTGGTGGGTGAGAATAAGGATGGAATTTGGGTCGCAAGGGGTTCCATCCGGCTCGATAGTGGCGCATCCTAGAGGAGGATGTATGTGTGTGTAGCGGAGAAAGATTAAGAGCGAGAGAGAGAGTTGTGGAGAAGAGAAAGAGAGGGTTTCCCTCTCCGTGTTATGGAAACCAAATGGTTGGGAAGTAGAGAATGGGATGAGATAAGATCTCTCTCACTCCGTGGAATCTTATCCTTTCTGCGTTTCTCCTTTAATGGTGGACTAAGTCGCGACATGCGGAAGCCTCCCCCGAGGCTGTAGGTCGCCGATTCGATTCCTTCTCTCCCGTTCGCCCTCGTTTATTTTTCTCCTCCACCTTTTTTTTTCGCATCGATCGCGTGGTGGTGGGTGGAGTCGGAAGGGCGAAACTTACGTGACAAGCGGATGCGCTTAGCGTGACTCTCCTGTGCCGTGTCATCCTCGGATTTGGAGGTATGGCGGTGATGCTTGTTTGTTTTTTTATTTGGAAACCACGCCACGGAGAGGAATGGATAAAAAAGGAATACAGAGCGCCCGGAGGCGTGTCACTTCCACAGAAAAGGTACTCCAAGGATTTAAGATTTACGGTGTGGAGAGTGGATCAGTTTTTGTTGTGTTTTTGTATCATTTCTCTAGTGCTTTTGTACTTCGGTGTAAAGGAAAAATTTTGCGAAGAAATATTAGATGCCCCCATCTTGGTAAGAAAACTTTACAGGTCTAACTAAGAGAAACTGCATCTTTATGGCAACACTGCATTCACGGCATTTACTATCACTTTTGTTGAAAAAAATTGAAGTTCATAAATCTGTATATATACTTGTTTTATATATACTTCATTACAAATACCGACCTTCGGAAGGGACGTTAAGTCGTTTATGCTCTTCGTTAAGCTAAAATCCGGCACCAGGTTTCTCTTCTCCCTTGCTATCCGGCTATTCATTGCACTACCTGTTAGATACTCATTGCGTGTAAAGAGGTGAATCGCCAGGGCGTAAAACACAACATTACAATGTATCTTATTTTTAAGTAATTACCAGACCCAATTACCAAGTATAAAAAGGAGTTAATTGTAAACGGCCTCATTCAAAATTGAAAATTCTCGTAATAATGCTAAGGTTTGTGGCGAATAAAAGATCAATTTGAGAAAGATATATCTATCTCGCCTTAGAGTTGGACTCCAATTGATGAACTAGACAGCTCCAATAACCCGTTTTTGGCCATAAAATTGACTAATGTATCCTCGAAAATTATTTTTTTTCTTGTTATTGCTCTCTTAAAGGGGATATATGGTTTGAGCGTGCGAGTGTAAAGCATATGCAAAAATGGAATCCAGACTATCTTGAAATCCCTCTCATTCCATTTCCTTCTTTATTTTATATTTTTCATCCTCATATCTTTATACCTTTTGCTCTCTATCGACCAGATCCTTGAGTCACACCTTGCACGGTTCTCTTTCTGTCACCGTACCTTCCCGCCGGCGGTTCGAATTTTCGAATGCCGTTCACGTAGACCCTTCTCAAACCAATTTTTATTTTTCGGATGAACTAATACTGATGGATAGACTTAATGGAATGAAATTTAAAAATAGATCCCGTTTCCAAACGTCATCAAAAACGGTTTCCTTCAAGACTATTTTTTTAAGACGACGGGAGCCGAACAAAATAGGAGGTGTATTATTTCTACGCTCACTAATCTTTCACGATCACTTAATTAATATTATGGTCCGAGGAAAGTCTGCTGCAAAGAAAGGCTGTGGAGGAGGTGTGAGGGGGGAGAAAGCGTTCCTGGCTCTACCTGGAAGTAGTTAGCCGCCGGCGATAATTAACCTGTGTCACAAGAATGGCCATTAGTTGGTCTCTTCGCCTCCTTCATTGGGGAAGCCAAGCTAACGCCATTGATTCCTTCCATTTGTTCTCCTCACTTTCCCCAAACCTTCTTCCCCTACCCCATTCTCTCCCTCTAGCTCCTAACTCACCGACTTTATGGAAGAATGGAAGGGGTGGGGGAGGGACTAAAGGTGGAGTGGTCCCTTTTCGTGGACTCTCAGCTCCGCGACGCAAAATAAGGAAAAGTGCTTAATTGACTTCCCACCTACAACTCTTCTCCGTCAGTCTCCTCTCTCAACTCTTCCTCTCCTCCTCCTTTGTTTGTTTGACTACTCTTCTCCTTCCTGGCTCGCCCAGAGGTGTGGCAGAGCGAAAAGCGACCATTCCCTCTCTTCTCGCCCATATTTTCCCTCCCATCTATCTCTCTCCCTCTCTCGCGGGAGATGGGATGGAAGGGAGGGCGAGAGTGGGACAGCCCCACGGCGGAATCACATTAACGGCACGATGGAGAGTGGCGCGGAGAAAGTGGAAGACCGTGGGAAAGAAGTGGAGCGAATCGTGATGAAGAGGAATTGGAGGAGGAAAAAGGGTACGGGAGATGAATTAATGTGCGAGGAAAGAGACGAAAAGTGGGAAGGATGAGAAAAATAAAGATAGGTAATATGGATCGAGAGAATAAATCTGGTAAAGAGGAAGAAGAAGTTTCGTGGCACTAAAAGTTTCGTCAAAATAACGCTTCATAGTTTCGAATTTTCGAACCATTAGCAACTCTCCGAGAAAATAACGAACAGCAAAAACTCTATTAAGTGAAAATTAAAAACTTTTTCGAGATCTTTGCATCAAAAAATGTTTTGAAAAATACATAGAAACAAAAAAAATTAATGGCAACACATATACCGACAGGTAAAGTTATGCCGTATACGCTTTAACTTAAAAAAGGATAAGATTATAAATTCTAAGATAAAAAGAAAATAGAAAGCAGTAGGGTGTTTTCTAAAGAGCAGCTACGCTCATTAGAGGAGCGGATAGTTACGAACTCTGATTTATGGTGCATTTGAAATCAAATTTGATAGGCTTCCTTCACTGTTACAAAAACACTTCGCAGCATGCAGAAAAAAATCGCGCTCTACATTTTATTCGAGACCATCCTTTTAAGTATTACTTTTCCCATAATATGTCGTATATAAAATTTAATATAACTACGGAGCAAGTGCAAAACAATTTGCTTCCGGCAAGGATCTTGGACCTTTGAAAATCTGTGGTTAGTTAGGGTTTTTCTTAAATATGCACTGGAAAGCAGTTAGAAGGACAGAAAAAGAAGGCTAAGACAACGCGAGTGAGAAATGAACGTTTAAAGGAAGTAAGGTGAATATAAGTGAACTGTAAAAATGCCTTATTTTAATGGATATGAAGAATTCGAAAATAAATTAAGATATAATCCATCTCTGGTCCGTTTTGGAATGAGAAAATTTGTTTCATTTTATCCATAAATTCCGCCCACAGCAATGAATTTATCGGGAATTGAGCGTTCGAGTTAATATCAGTGCTGAATAGGAAAAATAAAGTTGAGGTCAACAAAAGCTCGTTCCTGAAATCGATTGCTGCGGGAAAGCCTAGAGAAGTGCAATCTCATAAAAAACCAGTACAAAAATAACCTGGTAACACACAATAGGCTGTAAAATAAAACTAATTATATATTTGCATTAGAACGGTGCCAATCGTGCCTTGAGGGCAACACTTTGGTCCTCTCTCCTCTTTCACTTCACTTTTCAAATTCCCTCCGTTCTCTTCATTCCTTCTCTTCCATCCGCTCTCTCCTTTCCTTCCAACTCCCTTCACTTCACTCTGGCCGATAAAAAAACCAAGAACTTTCATATCCTTTATCTTATCCGTCCCAATCAACAGATTTAATCCAACTCTGGAAGCCATAAAAAGGTTGAATGAACTGGATGCGGGTTGGAGTTATGCCATAAGGTTAACTCGATAAACTATTTTCGAATTCTTCATTTTGAATCAATCAATAGGTATCCAGTGCTTCCATGCACAAATTAACAGCACACATAATCCTTATATAATTACTCTCCAGTGTCCGTATGTCTGTCACCATATAATCACCACCGGCGGCAGTAGATATAGGAGCCTATTCCTTCGCTATAACAGAGAGAGAAAGGAAGGCAGAGGGATAGAGAAAGGGAGAATGGGAGTGAGAGAGGGAAAAGAATGGGATAGAGGGAGAGAAAGAGTGAGGGAGAATGGAAAGTTTTAATTTAATTCTTAAGTCATCCCTATCCGCCATTTTTAAAGAGTAGTTCCACCAGTTACCTAATGAAATTCAGACTTAAAATAATTATGAGAAAAATACGAAAGATAACCAAGATGTTTAACACAATCACATTGAAATCCATACAGGCGCGAACATAAGTAAACCAAAAAGTGACGAAACGAAATTCGTCCCGGAGAGAATGAGAAATGAAAAAAAAATGCGATAAAATTGGAACATGGAGGAAAAAGAGAAAATAAGACGAAAAAACGATAGAATTTTAGGTGGAGAGAACGGGGAAAGAGAGAGGAAAAGGGGGTCAGAAAAAGCTACAAGCGCCGCATCGATGAAACGAACGAGGCAGAGACCCAGATATCCCCCTCCAGTTATATCATATCACAGCACACCCTACCTCACAAATATCTTGAGCATCCTTCGCGTCGGAACCAGACCCTAACCCGTTTTGGAAGTTTGCACATAGAAATAAATTCGCGAAAACGGTTTGAGAGGAAACCCTCGGGATCTTGAAGATACGCGGCGATAGATCAGAAGGCTTTCCTTACTTTCAGATCGTCGCCATGGAGAATTGGAGTTAGGCGCGATGCAGGGAGATATGCGATTGGAAAACCTGCATTCACAAAAATTAAACATTGTGGATCGTTTAAGCGAACTATAAAATAATCACACACATCATGACAAAAACAATAGCATAAAAGGAAGTAGAATGTTTTTTCCATACTTTTACGGGACAGCATATTGTATTATTATATTTTGACAATTAGAATTTTTAAGTAAAATAATTTTCTAAAATAGCTTTAAATGTGCTAATATATCATACACAGAATAATTTAAGTTTCATCTTGTTATGTATAGGCGGTGCTTCTAACGCAAAGAGAATTCAAGTTCTAATATTTTATTAATCAATACGATAACCTTAATCATTAATTTGAAACAAAAATATCCTCACCATACGGTAGTAAGCAATAAAATATTTTTTACTACATGTTTTAATCATATAACAGTCTTATTTAAACGATAAACCGAGATGGATATTTATAATTTTAAAGCATAAATACTCTTAAACGATATAAATGTTCAGGTAAAAGTTTTAAAAAGTATTTATGAATCATTATTCACATTTATTAATGAGAATAATTTCTACATGCAGAATATTTTTGGAAATATAAATGACTAAATCGACCAGATGATTTAAGCTTTTTCATTGTCATAAGATATAAGTATATGCAATTGTATATTTGATTATTTCTAAAAACGAATGTTTAAATTCAGACGAGATATTAATCGAATCCTCGACGAACTGCTAACCGAGCCTTCGACTAATTCCGCTTATTTTCGACGTAACAAGGTTGACCTTTGTAGAGTCTCTAGAAGAAATTAGATCAAAAGGGGTAAAGAGGTCAGCTTGGGGGAATAAGAGTTGAACGTGCCTTAAGTATTTACACAGGAATACAAAAGAGATGCAAAAGCGATTCATAGGATGAGAGAAAGAGAAAAAAGAAAAATTAAGAGGAAAAGTGTCAATTAGTGATAATAAGAATAGAGTAGGATGAAAGAAGATGGTAGGGTGGAATACAGAGAAGATATGGAAAAGCGATAGATGAATAAGAAAGAGAGAAAGATGGAAAGAGAAAGCAAGCAGTGGACAAATACATTGAGATCAAGTTATATGAATGATCAGCGCCGTAACTAGCTACCAAATATGAGCCCCTCCACAAAAAATTCTCTAATAACTATATTTTTTACTATATGGATTTTTGGTGAACAATTAATAAATAAAAATAAAATATAAATGATGTAATTTCTCACTATAAATATACATAATTTAAATATATAATTATGAATATAAATACATACATAATTGCATATATAATTAAAATAGAGAAAGTATAAATATTTTTATACTAATTAATATTACCTGATTTTAATACAGAAAACTCATAAATAACAATCGAAATTTATAGTTTCTGCTGTGTGTAATGTCTGGAACAAGTATAGCAGTGAAATCGCCCCTATCTTTGTGCCATGCAACATCGCACAACTTGACATTAACATTTTTTCGCCCCTTCTTTAGTTGCGCCCGGGGCAGATGACCCGCTTGCCCCGCCCTCTAGTTACGGCACTGTGAATGATACCATAAATGATATTAAGAGGAAAAGAAAAGGAAAGAGAAATAGCGATAGGAGAGGGATAGGGAGTATTAGGAGGCAGTCAGAGCTTTATAGGGAAAATAAGAAAGAAAGTAGAAAGAGAGCGATAAAATGGCGGAGAAGTAAAGAAATGTAAAAGGATCGTAACGAAAGGAAGAAGCAGAGGGAAGAAATATCAGTAATGAGGTGCTACGATCGTAGTGAAACCGGTCGTTTTTAAATTAAAAATTTGTGGAAGTAACAAAGTTCTTTTTTGATTCAAAGAGAAGAGGATTGGGAATTGGGCGAGAGAGAGAGAGAAGAGAGATTGAGAGAGAAGAAAGGAAATTCAAGATAAAAGCTAAAATAAAATTGATGCAAGAAGATATTCTCTCGAAGACCATTTTACAGCTCCGTAGCAAACCTCATTAAGTTCATCCAATACGCGAGTAACTTATCCTACCAATTTTTGTACGCTTTGTTTTGTTTTATCCGCATTTTCGGTGGACAAGCGAGGATTTTAGCAGTTCGGCCTTTTATCATCTCCTCTCCCGCCTCCCCTGGTATTCTTCGTTAAGAGTAAGCTAATGCCGGCACCGGATTTCCCTCCTCCCTCCTGTGTGTGCTCGGTGTGAAAGGATTTATTATTATTTCTTTTATTCCATACTTTTGCAATAATTAATGCAGCAATAATAAATTTAATACATAAATGAATATAGGTACCCCTAAGAAAACCTGTGTTGGGGTTACCATCACAAACATATTGCGCATCTTTGTCGGCAGGTACAAGAAATTATAATTACAATATTGAAAAATCATATTAGGATAAAAATTGACAAATGTGTGTACATTAAAGAAAGAAATTATCATATACATACTACATTCCTTGATGTAGACTTTAATTAAATTACTATTTTAATAATATTAACATATGAATTTACAAATGTTTAATTGTTTTTAATAATATACATACTACATGCATTACTATACACTTTAACTACCTTACTATTTTAATAGGGGGTCAAATAACATTTACCAAAAAAGATTCATTATTTAGGTTTGTAAACAGCCAAGCTTTCAGGCCTTTTAAGAATTTATTTTCCGCATCTCTTATAAGTAACTCCTTCGGCAACATAGCAAACAATTTTGGGGCAATTTATAGGAAATATTTTCTGAAGGGTTCAACGTTGGGCTTCGGTATTGCGATACTAGGTTTTCCTTTTAATTTACTTACATAAACATTAGGTCTTACAATTTTGTGGAATCCTCGAGTATAGAATATTTTTATAGAATTCTATAGATAAATAAATGTCTTAGAGGAAGTATGCCTAGTCTCTTGAATAGAGGAAAGGATGATTCTGTTCTTGAGGTACGTAATATGACCCTTACAATCTTGTTCTGTGCAGTTAAAAGAGGCTTTATATTTGAATAATAGCCTATAATAATCAAAGAGGTTGATTTAACCAGAAATACAAACTCATAAACCATCCTCTTCCGCCCAATCGCAGACAGTAGAAAATTTGCGCCCTGCAAGAAGTCTCAGTCGACTTCGTGACCTTGTCCACCGTTTGAGGTCATACTCCATCTCCTCTTCCTTCCGTCTCCTCTTTTCCTTTCCTACCTCCATACCTTCTGACTCCATCTTCGTTAATCCGACCTTCCTCACCCTCTTTCCCCTTTTATTGCCCTTTCCGCGAGTGCAAAAGCTAAGTTCTCTTATTAAGGTCGCGCAGAGGGTAAGTCCACGTTGAGACAGCTATGTTAAGGTAGATTTCTTTTTTGTTAAGGATTGAACTTGGTGCGGCCGGGGATAAGTAGGTAATGAGGCGTCGAGAATCGTATTCTCATTCCGCAAGTTTTTCTTTCGTTAAGCTGGATTGGTATTGGAAAAGATTAAGAGGAAAGTATGGAAATGGTAGCTTCAGGAAGATTAACCCTTCAAGAGAATCGGGAAGTTTTGGAAACGCCTTTGGTTTTCGTGGTAGTATAGAGCAGAGGTTTCCAACCTATGGGTCGCAGACTTTATAAGTAAACCCGAAATAATTAATGTTTTTAATATTTTTAAGACTATTAATTCTAGCTATTTTATGTACCTCTTAAGGTGATTTCGGATTCAGAGGTCGCAAATATAATGGAAACAGCTGGATCATGAGTAGAACGACGAAACTTGCATAGAAGGTGAGAAAATCGCTCTGCATTGGTGTCAAATTCAAGATAAATATTGGACACTCGTGGGAGACCGCTATGGTTGCTTAATAAGATGAGTATGTTTGAATTATCAGCTTATTGCCTCAGTTCCGATTCACTCACAAGGAAAACATCCGCGGATTCGTTATTTTTCCATTTGAATATTAAAGTAAGTTATTAGGAATCTCCATTTTTAGGCGATCTTTACCAGCAAAGCGGTAATAGCGAAACGCCTTATGGGCACGTCTGGTCCGTCCGTCCGTCCGTCGTAACTTTCCTCTCCTAAACCGCTGGACGGATTTTAATTAAATTAAGTATGAGTGATTGCTATTAAAATATATCGCATAATAGTGATTTTCAACTGAATCCGTCAATTAGATCTTCAACTTTACATAATTATTTTAATAAAGTTATACTCCTATTTCGTTAGATGGCAACCGACAAGCAACAATGAAATACCAAACTTTTCTCTCCCTAGCTCTTATATGATCTGTAAGGTATAAATTAAAAAATGTAATCGGATAGAGAATAACATTTACTAGAACAAATTTCACGAGACCACATACTCGTACTTACGAATTATAGTTTCGGAGATAGAAATTCTAGAAAATCCCGCGAAAAACATCGCAAATTTTGTTTACATCGATCTCTAAGTTGGTTCTCTCGGCAAACGACAATTAAAATTTATGTTTTTCTATCTCACGCTCTTATGACCTGTGGGGTACAGATTAAAAAATTTACTCGGATAGAGTACAACATTTACTACATGGTAGTCCCCGAGAGCATATACATAATTACGAGTTATAGTTTTGGAGATAAAAATAAGTATTTCGATACTGTTTCATACGTATTTCTCACAAAGAACGCCTTTCACACCTCTGTGCATTCTATTTATGGAGTATACTTTTCCATCTTGTTACTTCATACGTAGTATAAAGAAAAGTAAATAGGTATTGTTTTCATAAAAAAATCGATTTCGAGATGTCAACGGAAATACACGTTTTGAGGTCCCCTGAACACGTTTTTGACCATTTTCTCGATGGTATCTGTGTGTGAAAGGGAGATATTGTGTGCGCGTGTGTGTGATAGGAATTTTGTGGGTGCTATTACTAACTGTTACTCAAATCAACGCGAAATTTTATATTTGATAATTGTGTTAAAGGCACAAGAACCAATTAGTGTTTGGTAAAAATCGGTCAACCGAAAGTGGGTGTTTACTCTGGTCACAACCATTATTTTTTATATTTGCTTTAATATTTGATGAAAGTAAAAAGTTAGGAATAAACTTTTTAGGAAATTTAATTTTCTACAATGTTTGTTCAAAACATTTTCCCACATAACGCATTGTTAAAAAGATATTTTTAAAATTAAAATTTTTAGCTGCCACTATCACACCACCTACCGGCGACTATTGTAAACATTTTACGCTTAGTTATGTCTTAAAATTAGTAACGTTCCTTTTTATTTTCTTATTAGTTGTTGGAGCTTTCTGGCTATATCCAATATCATAAAGCTACGGTTTGAGTTTATTTCTGTTCTTTGTAAAGTCTGAATTTTTCTCGCAGTTCCTTAAAATCTAATATTAATAGTGTAATGAAGTGAGGTTTTTAAAGCGAAGGTAACAGCCACGTGTGATGCATCAAATTAAACGTATCGACCTGCAGGTTTGCAGAAAAATAATACAATTGAAATCGGTCATACTGTTTGCGAGATATTGAGGTTTTTCTTGACCGGCTAAGCTCTGCTCGACATAGTTGGTAAGGTTGGTGTTAAGATGGTGCTGTAGGAAATAACGTGGCCTCTAGCGGACAATAGTAGAAGTTGCTGAGTTTTTTGGTAATGTGTTTATTTCAAGTTTAACCCTCCTAGCACCCAGTGATTTTTAAAACGTCTAGTACCGAGTGGGGTCTGATCTAACCCCATTTTTTAAAGCTATTGTTTTAATAACGGAGTCATATACACCAAATTGATAGAATGAAAAATGGTGTCAATGATAAAATTGAAAAATAAGAAAATGAGATTCTGCACATCAATTTTTTGAAAAAATCACTTTTATTTAATTATTTAAATCACTTTTGACAATCTTTGCAAATTGATTGGCAACGGGCGGGCAGGTATACTTTTTAGAAGTTTTACAGATGGAGCGAACTCTTTTGTCCATCTTTCTGGGGCATACCTGGCAGCGTCCTTTTTTGATGAATGAAAATATCTTCATCTTCAACATCAACCTCATCGCTTTCTTCAAGCATTTCCTCCACATTGTCTTCCACCTCTGAACTGCTTTCACACAAATCCTCAGTTGACCCTCCTAATTCCTCGGACACGTCCTCGAACTCTTCATCTAAATAAGGTGGGGGGAAGAGTATATCAGAGTTTTTTGGAAAGAAGATGTGCTATGATGGCAACAATCATAATATTCATAAATATGTATTTACCTGAATGATGCGCTGCACGAGCCATTTCAATCAATTTCACAGTCCGTGACAAAAATCGTTGTGCCATCTTGAGAGACGTGCTTTGCATGAAACACAAATAACGATGGTCTCAACAGAATGATAGGCTTTTCAAAAGGAAGGGGAAAATGGGGACTCACCAACAAGAGATACCTCGCTGGGAAAGAAGCCACTTACAACGTAATTTCTTACTTAGCCACTACTATGTCACGTAGAGATATACTGACAGTGTCCGATATCTCACAGACAATGTTAGAGTTGTGTTGGTTACATTTCGTTCACTAACATGGATCTGATAAAAAAGTATATACATACACCAAGCACCGGGTGGGGTCCGTTCGAACCCAACGTACGTCTTTCAATGTAGTATCTAATTTTAAAAAAAAGGCTACAATTTTTAAAAACATATCAGTCTTACATCATTTAATGACAGATAGTATAAAGGAAAAGTCATAGATCATGGTTGGTATAAGTCACGTCATTATAGAAATATCGAAAAATATTCGACACCTGGGGTCCGGCCGGACCCCACCCGGTGCTAGAAGGGTTAAACAAAAAGGTCTACTACTATCAAGATTTATGTCAAGATAAAACTGACATTAACTTGTTATAAATTTTTTTAAATTGAAATATTCGGGACATAGTAAGTATGATAATGACTTATAACTGTTTTTAATGCACATGTCACATTTATATTTCCTTTTTATTTTGTTCCAAGTGTAAACAATATATTTCCTTTTTATTTTGTTTCCAAAAATATTTTTTCGCTATGAACATTTTCAATTTGAAATTATCGGGACATAGTAAGTATGATAATGAATTATACTGTTTTTAATGCACATGTCACATTTACTTTTTATTTTGTTCCAAGAGTAAACAATACAGGTATACTTCGCGATACGCTTTCTTCGGTTTTAGGCTCATTACTCTTTCTGACTACCTCTCGATACGCTCGCTTGATTCGGACATACGCTCTTACAAAACCCGGAGAACGAAGAGGCTTTCTCTGCTCATTAAAAAAGTCTCGACGCGAGCAATGAAAAACAACTTTGTTTCATTATATACGAACTACTTTTATAAATTGTTTTCATATTCATTTCATGTGTGCACAATATTGCACCGGAGATATAATGTAATCGACGAGTTTCTTTTTATGTCCAAGGTAGTGTTTTGGTGGACTACAGTCAGTTTTCAATCCAAGATCGTGGTGCTGACACATTGAATTTGTGCTCGAGTTTTTACCCTTATAAGTTTGAAATGTCGCAAGCAAAAAAATTAAAGCGATCCTATCATTGACACGTTTTTCAGTGGGATTTTTGCATTTGTCTAGCACGATTTTTCGCAACAAGACCCTTTTTAGGAACATACCTGCCGTGCTTACTCGTGATTTTAATCCATTTAGGAACTTACCTCTTTTTTTATAGAATTGCTCTTATGCAAAAATATGTTTCGCAATACGCTGATTTGCGATACGCTGTGGTTTTTTGGAACGCAATCCGAGCGTATTGGGAGATATGCCTGTATATTTCCTTTTTATTTTGTTACCATACTGACATTTTTTCGTTATAAACATTTTCAAATTCAAATGATCGGGATAAAGTAAGTATGATAATGAATTATATCTATATATTAATAGCGAAAGTAACAGCCACCTTAACGTCTGATGCATCAAATTAAACGTCTCGACCTGTAGATTTGCAGGAAAATGATAAAATTGAAATAGCTCAAACCGTTGGCGAGATATTGAGGTTTTTTGACCGGCTAAGCTCTGCTCGACGTAATTGTAGTGGTTGATGTTAAGGTGGCACTGCTATCGGACATTAGACGCTGTAGGAAATAATGTGGCACTCTAAGCGTACATTAGTAAAAGGAAAAAAAAACCTTGCAGTCGCTGACCTTCATGGTAATGTGGCAGAAGGCGAACTACAAAGACAATATTTAATCTAACCAACCAGTAGATTTATCGACGGGCAACTGCTAGTATTTTTATTATTTAACTTAGTTGGAATTTTTAGAAATATTACAGGTATGGAGAAAGTCATGTCTGCAAAAAGAAACTCTCGGTCGATGGAATAGTCGTTTCTAACCTTTACTCGATGAACAAAATGCTGACTATTCGAATTTGCATTTCTCACGTCAGGACTATTAATAGCCCGCCTTCTCTTATAAACTTTCATATCGTTCAAAACTCTTTAATGGAATAAAATACATTCCTCTATGTACAGCATTAGTATATTCATGTTGGTCACTACCTTTAAATCCATAAATATTTTATTAATTGTGGTACAAATGGGCTGAGATGAGTTGGTAATGCAATTGTATTTAAAGTGTCGGCTGTTAGATTTATATTAAAAGAACGATACGAAACTGAACCGCATAATATATTTATTTTCTATTCTTTTTAATCGAGGAATACATTTATGGATAAATGTTGCTTTACTCGATGTTGACATTTTTATTAAATGATGTAGTAGGAACATATATTGCCATCTTTTTGACTCTTTGGAACTATAACATCTTTCGAACCTCATTTTTGCGGAAATTAACTTTTTAAATAAAAATGACGAAATTTTTAATCACATTTCGTGAATAAAACTCCAAATAAGACAAGGAAACACTGCGACAAAGTTGAAACTATGATTTCGGTGCAATAATTGCCTGGCATGGTGCGTAATAAAGAAGTGATAACAAAATTTGTCCAACAAAATCTGTCATCAGTATTAATTCGAAAAATATTTAAAGGTATCTTTCTATACCATTGAAAAATTATTTGTGCAAATATACCAGCATAACATTATTATCTAATATTAAAACTGATCTGAGTAAGTGGTATAAGTGAATCGATAAGATGATTAACTAAAATATTAACGTAATTAGAATAGAAGGTGTTGCTAATTCATCCATCATCGGTTCAGACTACAATTGCGTTCAAAAGGCCCATTCCTGCATCACCATAGAGGATAATCTTTGCTGTTAAATTTTAAGATATTACGCGGTTCAGGAACCTCAAAGAAAAACAAATTTTCATCGTTTTACTGTTTGTTCGTTAACTCCCACTTCATTTTCATGTAGCGCCATCTTAATAGGTAGAAATGTTTCAATGGTTGAGTTTAGCACTTTCGAAAGATTAGTTTCAATCAGAAATTAACTCGGTGGCTACAGATATTAATCGTTTGTCATTAGCAGTCTTCTACGTTGGCTATGTGAATCTGCGTCTCCAAAATTATCTCCAACATGCTTTCATGATATTTATTGTACAAACTTCACTTACCTTTCCCTCCGATAATATTAAAGTCCGTATTCTCTTAACCTAACAGATAACACAAAAAGGTTATTCGAATTTTTATGATTATCCTTGGCTTTGATTTCAAGTCGAATAGAAAAAATCATTAACTTAATCGGAGCAACGTTTTAGTCGGTTTTTACGACCGTAATAATTTTTAACGCCAGAATTCGCCGAGTTGTAATATTAAAACGTCGATTGAGACCTTTTCTGTTCAAGCAAAACAAAAAAATGCCCTGAAGGCCTCTCTGCGCATTCGAAAGCCTTGTTAAACAAACGCGTTCGCCTCTCGCAAATTTTTCCCGAGTTCGGAACCTCTCTTCCTCTCTCCCCCTCTCTCTCTTTAGTCGAGTGTACTTGAAAACGCCGTCCTCGGGCTAGTTTTCTCTTGCGCGTCGAGGCCATATTGCCGCGCCCGCAACCTTGCGACTCATTTACCGAGCCATTCTGAGAGGATTTCCGCAGAATGCTATTCCCGGGGAAATGGTGGCCGTAATCCTGAAGCCAATCGCTTTACCAAGGTATTCCGAAAGGTCGTAATGCCGCTCTGGGCGATTGTTACCCTGACTTGCAAATATATGTGGTTATGTGGACCTTATTTTAGACGTAGACTAAAAAAAAACGCATCGATTCCAACGAAATGGGTACGTTGAGAGGTATCGTAAAAACCGACCTCGCGATTTTTTTTACATGGCTATTTAGTGAATTGAAAGGCGAAAAAAGAAAATCCCTTTCGATGATTGGACGGACATCTTGAACATTTTTGTTAGGGTGCCTGATTATTTTCCAGGGCATTCTCTGATATTTTCTGCGTTTCTTAGAGCGCAAATACGGTTCGAAAATCGCCGCTCTCATTATTTCCGAAACAAAAGGTCGCCCTTCTCCTTAAAATAAAATGCCGAATAAAAAAATCGCGCACGTGCGGAAAATGTCATCTGAACACGAACTTTAATGGAAAAACCATGCGTAGGTTTTTAGGCTTTCCTTCGCGTAACAAAGAAAGTAGTTTAATTTAGAGTAATGAGCTGCGAAGAGGAATTCACGACAGAACTCGGAATAAAATTCTACGCATTAACCCTAGAACTACCAAGTGATTTTCACTACCGTGGCCTACCAAAGGAAGGGTCCTCAGAGGCCCACCATCTAAAATACAATAGAAAGCCATAGTAATATTTTGAACCTGTCGTTATATATTTAAAAATGACACAGGAATATAACTATACAATTTTAGTAATTTATTTGAAATTATATGTACATTATACACTATAAAGGCAAAAATATTGACATTAAAAGAATTTTTTACATTTTTCATCATGTTTTCAAGATCAGATTAATATTGCAGTAAGATTGTTATCACAAAAATAATAAGAAATTGATTAGGAAAGCGATTTAATGTTTCATTTGAAACAAAAGTTTAAACAAATAGCGCGCTTCACACTATGCTTTCCACGCGCATGGTGCCCTATAAGTTAGGCCACCCGCGTGCCAAGGCATGCAGCCAATCCCGAAATAATTTGCAGAAAATGGAAATATGCATACATTGATGAGAAACTTTGAGTTATTATTTTACATAAGTTTCTGCACAATGTAATAAATTATTCAGACTTTTCCTTTGTTTTTAAAAGAGAAACACGAAAAAATAAGTCGTGGGCCTCAGAGCCCCGCCCCCACGGTAGTTCTAGGGATAATGCAAACTACAATCCATAGAAAAACCTTTGTCTTTTTAAGAAAGTGGCAGTGGAGCTAAAACTACGGCCCTCGGGCCAGATCCGGCTCACCAAGTGTTTTCATTCGGCACTTAAGGAATTTAAAATTTACAGTTAAAATGCACATTGCAACGCAAGATAGAAATGAAAAGTTAAAAATATATTATATTGCCTTTTCCTTTATTAAAATAATAGATAAATGAATTTGAAACAAGTCAAGTAAGACTGATTCCAAACAATCACTTAATTTCGTTAACCTCCTACTACCAAATTATTAACTTGAATTAATACAGAATTTTTGTGCTATATGATCAAGTTTCCCTTAGCATATCCATACATATTAAATATTTATGCTTTTGCACAACATTCTCTCAATGTCAATTTATAAGGAATAATGAATGATATTTTTATAACCTTAAGGTAATAATTTTTTAAATAGCGCGGAGCGAATTTAATGTAGTTTTCAAAAATGAAATAATTTTGGAAGTAAAAGGTTAAATTATTCCTCAACTGTGTTTTGATCTGCATGTGGTCCGCGATGATTGCGGAAGTGAGCTATGTGTCCCTCGAGCCGAAAAGATATGGCTCTTCTGAAATATGGAATAAAATACTGCCGCGAGTTGATAAAATGCAAATAATTTAAACTCAGCCCATGCGCATGAATTTTGTAAATGAAAAGTAATTATTGAGAAAATCCTGAAATTGAGAAGAGGAAAGAGAAATATATAGAGAGAGAGAGAGAGTATTACCTCACAGACAGGAGAAAAAACCAATAAAGACATAGTGACAATCGGTTTTAGTTCTGAATGATCGCATTGACCAAGTCCCATTTCTATCAAATCTAGCCAAATTCTTCCGGGATTAAGATAGTATTCGAGGACCCAGTATTTATTTTAAATTGAGCGAGAGGCAACTAAACCTTATTTACACAGAATCTTGATGGAGATTTATCCCTCTCCTAAACCATCCACCATTGTGAAAAAAACATTCCCACCGCCTTCCCAACCCATACCCTCCCTCCTCCCAATTCCACCCTCCCCTCTCATCCACTCCTCCCCATCCCCTCCTCCCGCAGAACACCACAACCACGAAAGGACCTCCGACTTTCCCAACTAACGAACTCCGACCAATAAAAAAATACGACGGGAGAGGACGAATATCTAAAAGAGGAGAGAGTGAGAAAGAGAGGGAGAGAGAGGTCATTTAATAAAACATCCACACAGACACACACGCACCTTCCCTCGTGATCGTCAAAACGGGCAGCAACACTTCCCATTTCAATCAACTCGGACACGTCGACAAGCAAAAAATGACGAACGAACACAAAAAAAGGAAAATCGGAGAAATGATGGAGAAAACGCGTCCGCGGGCTGGTCTTCGTTCTTTTCAAAGGCTGAACGGACGAATGAGTGAGTGTGAGAAAAAGAGAGTTCAATCACGTTTTGAACGCAATTTTTCTCTCGTATTTTCTCTCTCTGTTCTTCTCTTTAACTCGGTGTCGGTCAAATTTTGCCTCTCGGAACGGAAAAGGAAACCACTTGACAATTGCTGAGGTGAAGGAATCCCAAAGCGAAAACTCTCGGAATTTGGAACGCGTTTTCTCAGCACGCACGAGGAGAAATGCTAGATACGAAGAATGATGCGTTAGGAAGAGAATGAAGCAGAAAACGAAAGTGAAAAATGAAGTGGAAACGGAGGAAGTTTGAAAATACGCACGATGAATGAATGATAATGAGTATGAAGTGAGAAGGGATAAGGAATGACAGTGAATTCAGTCGCCGAAAAGAAGGGATAGAATAAGACTAAGATAATGGTGTCTACGATAGGTGAAGAAAAGGAAATAACAATTTTATAATAATGGGGGAAGGACATGGTGGCCCAACATTCCTTACAAAATTGAAAGTAGGATCAAATAAACTGATGTGGGCAAAACATGACTTTCTCCACATTTGTATGGCAAATTACATGTTGTTAGCTCTGGGATCGTTGTCAATATTTACTTCCGGCTGACAATTATGAAAAGAAAAAGGAGCGTTACTAAGACGTATCTAAGCGTTAATTGTTAACAATAGTCTTCGGTAGGTGGCGTGGTGGTAGCAGCTAAAAATATAAGATATCTCTTAAACATTGCATTATATGGAAAAATGTATCAAACAAAGGTTGTAGAAAATGTAATTTCCTACAACTTTTATTCCAATATATTTTTACATTTATCAAATATTAAAGCAAATATTTTAAAATAACCGATAAGTGACAAGAGTAAACACCCACTTTCGGTCGACCAATTTTTACCAAAAACTAATCAGATCTTCTAACTTTTATAAAAATGTTAAATATAAAATTTTGCGTTGACCTGATTAATAGTTTTTGAGTTAGAGCGCCCACAAAAATCTATCACATACAGACAGACAAACAGATATTTTTGAGAAAATAGTCAAAACGTGTTCAGGGGACCTTAAAACGTGCATTTCCGTTGAAATCTCGAATTCGATTTTTTTCATGAAAACAATACTTTCTCTATACTTCGTATATGGAGAAAGTAAAAAATAACTGCGTTATATCGCACGGCCCTAATAGTAAGGCCAGCGCCCCCCTCGACATCTAACGATTACAATAAGTCAAACATTTTTAGTTCAAGGATAAAACAACGCACGTGTCTTTTTTAAGCAGAGTTATTTTTCATTTCACGTTCAATTTGTTCGAGGAATTTTCTATCATCTTGTATTTAAAGAGGTAGGAGACAGACAACGTAGGACTGATTGATTTGATCCTTCAATAGCAAGGTTAGACCTTCTTGAGTCTCTATACCATCCAACCTCATATTTCACTTCACTTGTCTATGTAAATAACAAATAAAGCACAAAAATAAAGCTGCGAAATGTCAAAAAATACAAAACACAGGAAGGATTTATCCTAATAGCGTGGAATATAGAGTACGATAAAAGAATTAGGAGGAAGAAATGAGTGGGGAGGAATAGAAGGGAATCAGGAACGTAAGATAAATATGTCGAATCGGAAACGGGATTTCACGGTCGCTCAATTCACCTGACATTTACACATGCAAATATTTTTATAGGAGATTCTTAAAGGATCTTGTCCACCCATCTAACTTTCTACAGCTCTAGAAGGGATAAGGGAAATAAAAAATGTGGAGTTTAATGACGAAAAATATATTTTTAGAAACATTTTCAGCCCGTCTTGGGAGGGTAATGGTTAATGGAGAATCCCTCATTGACGACTTTTTCAGATGAATAGAGAAGTAAGATACCCTTGCTAAAGTTTTCAGGGTTTTGATTTGCCTACCCTCTTGGGAAGGAGAAAACCCGCACCATTAAAATGTACATATTTACTAGATCTTCCCATCCGTGAAAACTTCACTCTTCTGGCTTTAGTAGTTTGGCTACAATAGCATTTCAAACTTTTCAATTTTTCCTAATTTAAAGCCACTCAGCGGGAAATATATGGACGATTTGTAAAAGCCTATCGGGGGAAAATTCATAGATTGATAAGAGCTATCTAATTCAAAAATAATTTTTCAAATATCTCTTAAGGCAAACAGGTTTTTTGTTCACAAACAGAAAGATGGACGGTCAAACTGCATGATCACCTAGCGTAATGTTGGAAATGAACTACGTTAGAGAAACGTAGGCTGCAGGTTAAATTTAAACTGCTGGAAAAATATGCGTTGGAGAGAACAGCGAATGAGATAGTAGGTCTTATCAGAAGTTCGACATATCTCGAGAGCCAGGACAGCGAGGATAAGATTCGCGAGATCGATTGTAAGACGGAGTGATATAGAGGAGCGTCTTTTCCTTGGACGATAAGATAACATAATAGGAAAATATAATGTAGGAAAATTAGAGAGGTTTGATGAACTGCACTCCCTGCCATCCACCAAAATGGTGACTTGCAAGGTATCATGTAGATGCACATAGATCACATGAAAGGGTTTTTTTTAAGAAAACATGCTAAGAAGTCCATAATTTTGTATTTTCCGGTGCTTTAAGAAATAAAGGGTGTATCTTTGGAGAGGGAGTTTATTTTTGGAGTGTTTTCCATAGAATTTGAGGAGTGCATTCCGTTTTCCTGAATAATAGAAGAGAGATGGGATGGGTGGGATATAGAATTCCGTGAATGAAACCTTCGAAACGAATGTAAGAGAGGAAGATGAATGGCGAAAGAGAGAGAGCGAGAGAAAGAGAGAGTGTGCGAGAAGGATACGCGAGCAGGGAAGTGATTGGACCACTCCCGAGTCTCATTTTATCAATTTATTATTCAGCCACGATTCCGCTCCGTTGCAACCGTTCGCGGCATCTCACATTTTCTCCGGCGAAATTCGACGCATTGAATTTTGAAAATAGGCAACATGGCGCATAAAATCGCCTCGGCCTTTTTTTATTTTCCCGTAAACAAACAAACATCCCGCATTCCGGCGATTACTTTTTTAAAAAAGCACGTAAAGTCTGAGTCATCACGAATGCAAAAAGCGTCAAAGGGAAGTGAAAAATAAGCCCTCGCGAGAGTATTACTTGATATTTTTTTTTTGGAGAAACGACTCGAACTTTTTAAATTGCAAATGGCGCCGCATAAATAAACGGATCTGAACTGCGCGGAGTTCGGCAAACTATGCGACGCAGCGACGCGTACGGAGAGGGCGTTAGTCCGAGGAGTCAGTTGGTGAACTGGATATCGAGGAAAATGAAATATTTATTGTGACGAAGAGTGGGGAGAGGATTCCAGGCGAGAATCAGGGAAACGGGGAGGAGTGGGATAAGAGAGATGAGAGGAAGGGAGAGAGAGAGAGGGGGAGGAGAGAGAGGGGGGGAGAAGAAGAGATAGGGGGTTTTAAGAGGAACTCTCCTAGGTACAATTGGGATGGAAAGGAAGGAGGAGGAGATTGAATGATTTGGTGGCAACAGCATTTGGATTCGAGCGGAGAATTGAGTCGCGGCTATACGTTGAATTCATTTTTACGGCAAAATTCGGATTTTGCTCAAAGCCTGATCACGACCGCTCTCTTCTTCTCTAATGCGTGTGCGCATATAAGAGCAATTCGCGTTTTATATTTTCACATAACACTCAAAAGCTTCTATGACAAATTTTATGGTACAAATCTACATCTCATGTAGAATTCGTCAAAATAAATCGCGATTTGAAAAAAATAATTTCCTTGGTAATTAATTCTCAAACTAAATGTTTGAACACTTTTACTATATGGAAATTTCTCATCCTGAAAACTAACATTAGAAATTAAAAATAATTGTCAACATATTTCAGAGCTTAACTATGCATTGTTTTCATGTACTCAATGTTTAGTGAATTAGCCAGGTTAGATGAGAACGACAAAATATAAGGGTATATGGTGGATTTGTAGGTTTAAAAACGTTTCAGTATTTACTTAATGAGTGAAAGACCGCATACCTTAATTTCCGTTCTTTATATATTGCTTTCTACGTGCCAAAACGTACGCTATGTGAGATGACTCCATAATACTACCTAATTTGAATTTCAATTATTCGGTCAAATGTGATATGAATAATAATGCACTAATGATTTTCAAATTTAATGCATAGCATTTTTTTATCAAACGTTCAGCATTGAACCACAATAAATAAAATAAGCACTTTTTATAAACAAGTTAACTCGTGTACAAATAATTAAATAATAAATTTAATCATATAAGTATGACTTTTATTAATATTATCACTCAATGTCACATTGTCTTTTTTTGTATGAATTCGTTTTTTATTTTAAAGGTGTCCATCGCGAGATATATCGATAATATTATAAGACATGATATAAAATATTTTCGAAAAATACTCCGACAATATAATGACTGAGTGTAAGTAAAAAAAATTAAATCGAGCCAACAGGTTAAGCATGCCAAGCTCAAAACCATATTAGATAAATAAAAAATAAAACCGAATAATCAGTTATATATGTCTCAATCCAAGATATAGAATGGTGTTCAAAATAATATAACTAGTACTGAATTTCTTAAGGCCCCTGTCAAAAATAATTTAACTTTAGTTTTGCCATCACATGAAAAGTCGAAATTCACAAATTTTGGGAATGCTTAACCATGCGAGACAGTATTGAAAGGAAAATCAATTATATTTCATAGCAATAACAGAAAGGTTTGTACGTAGCCACTGTTCCCCGGAGGTTTGTCCAATTACGTCTAAACGGGAAATACAGTAATGAATTGGCAATTTGCCCAACGACACAAATCCCTAGGGAGATTTTTGTTACAAGTAAAAATAAAGTATAAAATTCGACCCCTTACATTTATGTCAGCAAATGATGTTTCTCGTTTCGTACCACATTGACGCAAAAAATCCCTTTTCTCCGAAAAATAACTTCCTTTTTTATAAAGGAGCGATACGTACATATACACGGCGACTTTTTTTATTTTCAAACGGCTCGTAAAATTGGCTTTATCTTAAAACACGACACAAGACCATATCCATCCTCTCTCTCCCCCTCCACGATTTCATTTTTTATCCTTATTTATTTTTTAATGGAAATGTAGCGATCTATTTCTCTTAAAAAAAATTCCTCCTCTGCTCATATGACCTCTCCTCGTCCACCTTTGAATTGCCCCCAGCTCTCTCTCTCTCTCTCATCGTTGGCTTGGTAAGTAGTTTTACCACAAATATAGGCCGTCCCTCGTGATAACACCCACGTTCCCGGCCGGTCAGAAAGTGCTCAATTACAATGGGGGTTGTTAATTATATTTACATAATTTTAATACCTTGCGGTTTTTGTGATTTGCTTATAAATTTAAAATTACTATAACTACTAATTAATATAAATACAATACAGTAAACATGAAAAAATAGGAAATATATAAATATGTACATTGGTAAGGACAACATCGATACAGTTAAGTACGTGGAGGCACCTCTTTTTCCGACAGACAGAATGAATGACGCGGATCCCAGCGGTATTGGAGTTAGCGAAAAGAATAACAAAATTCACCGTGAATACCGCCTGATGTTTACCTCGGAAAATGTTTCAGTTTAATATCCGCGTCATGTTCGCCACCTCGCCATTTTCATGGTCGGATTGATGGAGGGGAAAGGAGATAGCAGAGTCGAGACCAAGTATTTTTGTACCCTAGACAAGAAATTGATGGAATGAAGCGATCTGAAGATCCTATGCAGACAGGCACAAGCTGTAATGTTGTGAATAATTTTGTAACGAAAAAAAGTCTGCTATGACCTGCAATCGAACCCCGGTCTTCCACTTGCCGGGAGGATATACTACCACTGAACTATCGTAGCAGATCAATTTTCTCGTTTCTGAACGCGGATGTTTTCATGGTTGGGACGGAACTAGCCAAGCTAGTATCAAACTGCCCCAAAGGATGTCCTCGAAGAGATACACCGAAGAAATCTCACTATTTAGAGGGAAGAGTTTTCTTCGGTGTACTAGATTTTGGAAATTTAACGAAAATAATTAAAATAAAAGACTTTTAAATAATAACATTTTTGAGAAGCACTTTCAAATGCCGAAATTCGTGGCACCGTAAAAATTTGTATTGTTTGTAAACATAAAAAGTGTTATCTTAAGGTAAAATACAAAATATAGACATACTATTTCATATATAAATATAAAATAATTTTCAAAGAATAACTTAATTTTTGAGAAAATATTCTAGAAAAAGATATTCTCCTTAGCATTAATAAGATTTAAAATTATCCTGCAGTAATGCTCACAGGGGCATTTAAGCGTGTATGCTAGACTAATCCCACGATCTGGGAGCGTTACTTAACCAGAAAAAATCTTTATTGAGACCTCCCATCAGCAAACAAAAAAAAATATCGAAGAAAATATCGAACGATTCTCGCCCTAATCTCTTAGGAATTCTTTGAACTACGTCCCTCCGTTTTCCATTAAAACCGATGGATATTGCGATATAAACGAGATTCTCCGGTTTATTCATTGCCCTAAAAGCATTATCGGGAAACTCACGTCCATATTTCCATGTGAGATAGAGTTTTAACACGCTCTCGCATGTAAAGCTGCTCCGTTCCGAAAGGTAATATTTGAAGCATTTTTAAAATAGCTCTCGTGGCGTGGTTTTATCTCCTTCCTAAACATTCACGAAGGAATTACTGTTTTTAATTTTTATCTAACAGCTTCTACGTATTTAGTTTGACTGCATTAATTTTTTCGCGATAGGAAAACAGTTTTTTCAAGGGATATTCACCCAAGAAAATAAAAAACATGGATTTATTAATATGAAAAACGCAAGATAAAACAATTTTTTGATCTTTTCAGCAAATATGTCCTCGCCTTTTTATTTCTTAATTTCGACTTATATGTCAGTTGTAAAATTTCTCAAGTTAGGGGGAACCAATATTCGAACCAATAATCGATGTTTCTCTCACTTGGAGCAATGCAATACATAAAAGTTTCAAGTTACACTACATTTTTAAAATCATTTTTTCGCCATCAAAAGCTTAAAAATGTTGAGTATCAACAGAATAATGAATGTCCGAGAATGATGGTTATGTGAATTGCCTATCCAACAATGGCTGTCGAGAACTCATCCCCAATAGCAATAGGTCACCTGCTTATCACACCCAAATTACATCTCTCTCTTTCACACTCCTGCCAACTACCACCTACCCTCTTTCTCATTCCTTATGTCCTTTTGCCAATAACCCTTCTGCACCACATCCGGCGTTATCTCAATCCAAGTTAAAATTATTCTGACGTGTTGGTTTTTGTGAAAGAATAGATATGGTCTATGGGTGGAGAAACAGAGAGTTCTAATAATTTGATTCGAATATATTTATTACGAGAATACATAGAATTAAAAATTTAAAACAACGGGTAAATATGTTGATGTTGTAAATCAACTCTATCTTACCGTGAATTGGAATGAATAAAAAAATAATCCTCTCCGTTGATAAATAATAATTTATTTAACACAAACAGGTTTCCCTATTTACATTTGTTATAATATATTCATGGCAAGCACGTACGACTATGCCCTCGACAGGATTCGAACTCGTGACCATTGCATTGGGAGATAGACACGCTAACCATTCCTCTACATCGGGACGTAAACATGGCGTGCGGAGTATCGAAGTTTGAAATCGCCTGTACTTGATGAAAAAATAAACAACCTAGAACTCAATGTGTGGAATAAGAATAATATTTTAATTTTGAAAGTTCATTTTGTTTGAGTTGCAGTCATCCGATACAGAATCCACAAAAATCCGCACTCTAGGCACTGATTGTAATTAGTTTGAAATTGTATATTGTTAAACATTTCTTAATATATTTTAATATTTCTAATATAATTTATGAGGGCTTTATTTGTAAAATTGGAATTTTAGAATTATATACTATGTTTTCCTTGCCACCTGGCCGGCTGGCCAAATTGCAATGTTTTTTTTAATAAATAAATAAAGTCCGCAAAGCATTATATTCTATATTTTCATTTCTATATCTTTCTTTATCTTTTTTCCTCTCACATTCTCTCTTCCTTCCTCTCTCCACCTGACTACTGCGTAATGTGCCAAACTGCTCCCTTTTATCTTCTTTGGGTTTCTCGCTATCAATATCCTCCCCTTCCCCATCCGACAGCACAGCGCGCCACCCTTCCTATTCCTTTTTCCCGGAAACACTGCCCAAAACAGACCGCCCTCTATCTAGAACCGGTTGATACCGCCTCTCCTTCCTCCTCCTCCCTCTCTCTCTCACTCTCACTCATTTACCCGTGTTGCACCGATGCAGATTCGCGTGCAGAATTTTGTTTGATTCAAAAGAATGAAAAATCAAAGAGAATGGGTGGTGGGATTACGATCCCAGAAAACGCCGATCGTTTGCAATGACTAACAAAAGAGCCGATTCCCTGAGCATATCGGTTCTGGAAGCGAAACGCGCGCTTTATTATTTTTTTAGAGCGACGCATGTAAATGTGTAGTCTACTATCGGCAAGATGGTTGACTTTATTTTGCTTAAACTTATACAACATTCATTCATTCATCCGCGTTTACTATGATACTATACCGCCAAAAACGGATAAAAAATTCCCTATGTCAAATTTACGTGCAAATGACAAGTTATGCTCCTCCACTTTCAAAGAATTTGTGCAAGCAGATAGGCATTTAGGCTACAAAGCTGCGATTGTCGATGGAGATTCACTGATTGCAAAGCTGAATCAGACAGTGAATTGTAGTTTTACCTTTGAAAAATATTTTAGACAGACAAACGGATAAACCGAGAGAACGTGCAGAATGTGACTGAATACTGAATTGATTGGCTAAAAAACGAATTCTCTCTACTTTCGTTTAGGAGGAATTAGCGCGTCAGGCAGACAAACCGAACGCATAAGCGGATCATTTTGAAAAACCGCTAAAAACACACGAATGACGATATTTATATTGCAAATATAGTTTGACAATTTGATTTCAGCCATGAGGTAAGTTCAATATTTCTTTTTCCAATTAGTTAATTCATTTTTTATTATTAAGAAGAATTTTAAAATATTCAGATCTCTCAAGAAAAAAATAGAATTTTAGAATATATTTTGAAAACGAGAGGTCTAGCTATCCTTCTATAATTTATACTTAACCTTGCTGAAAATTTCCATGCCAACGTATGGTGTTTCATGGGATACTCTCATTCTTAGAGCAATCTAACGATTGATTATTTTCGTTCTCAATTCACTTACAGAGTTTCAAGAAAGCCCTTGGCAATTCTATTTGCGAGCATATTATATTTAACATTTAGTTCACGTGGCATTTATTTACATAATTAACTTCATTAGCACAATGTTTTTCTTCATGTTTCAGAATATCAGAGCAGCAGAATTGAATTAATTAATTAATTATTATTGTGAATTAGTCAAATTGCCAGAGACTTACTGAACACTCTGTAAATAGATAATATTCGAAAGTACGTCATAATAAATTCTCGAAAATTCAATAAAATGTATACTACATGCTTTCGTAAAATTATATGAACGTTTTGTTTTAACTGCGTTTTTAAAGCCTTATACAAAACTTTACTAGTTTCGCTATTTTAGAATTTTAATACGGGAAAACTAAGATGTAAAATTCTCACATACCACTCGCAGTCCACTCGATACGGTTCACTCTTGGTAATCGATTTATTTTACATTTTCAACATCATTTCCCAATCATCCTTTCTCTACCACTTCTTGTCCTCTCATAATATCCCACTAAAAATCTTAGTAGCATATATTTGTTATCTACTTACCTAAAGGTCAAGTTCACACTTCCGCAAGTTTTTAACATGCTTCTCCTGTAATGAATGCTTCCCTACCAGGAGCTTTTCTTTTAAACGGCCACACATGTTCAAACGTAATTTTCTCACATACGTGGCCTACGTGTATAGTAGACGACAAAGGTGCTTATCTACAAAATTCGACAATTTTTTTGAAATGTAAGATAACGGTGAACAAATTGTGAAATGCGCAGGATTTCATATCATTTTCAATATAACCAATTTTTAAGTTATCGTACACTTATGCAATCATGTATCAAGCTAAAAAATGAAAGATTAAAAGAACGCGGTTTTTTTTCTTATTCGACGAGCAAAATTTCCACCCGATCTCCACTAGCATCGCTTTTTCCGTAAACTATCAAAGGAAAATGCATATCTGCTGTGCGTCATATCTTCCGAAAAATAGATAAGAGTGGCGTTCGCAAGTTTTGGCTTTCGGTCGCGCTCGAACAAGTACCGTTATCTTTGATATAATGTTCACGATGCAGTAAAGGTAATTCAGGTCGATGACATGACAAGGAAAGTCTTTTGAATCCTAACGAGCTTTCAAAACTCGCCTAGACGACTAGTTTTTGAAGGGAGATCTCTTTACCTTGTATAAAGATAGCTTCGCGGCAAACGCCTATATAATTTGAATACTTTGTTTCATCGTTCGTTTTTAACCTTGGACCTTTTCCTCGTTACAATATTTTTGTCACCGATTCGGTTTTACATATGAGCGAATATAAAGCGGCCTTTAAAGTGGTTTTTAAATATTTTTCCTATCGTTAAATCTCGCTCCTTTTTCGAAAATATTTCCTTCAAACTTTTCTCCGTCCCTTCTCTCTCTCTCCCTCTCTCCTTTTTACAACTTATTTTTTACGTACGCGAGGCCCATTTTATCCTCCTTTACCGCCATCTGACGATCTTAGCCGAAGCCATTGTCTTCACTTCACTTTCTCTCTCACTCCTCTCTCCCTATCTCCTTCTCGCTCAGCGGCTGAAGAGACAATGACGAGAGGAGAGAGAAAGGCCTCTCTTCGCCCTCTAAATCGCTCCCACTCTCCCTCCTTCCCCTTCTCTCCACTTACTCTCCACTTCACTCACCCTTTCAGACGAGATTCAATCGCCTCCTCGGGTGATCGATCGACAGAAGACATGGAAATAAACACGAACTCTCCCTCTCTCTCGCTCTATCTATATAAACGCTGCCATTAAAGGGTACAACACCTCATTTTTTTCACGCGCCTGACAAGTCCAAAGTTCGATACGTTAAAAAAATACGCGTCGGAGATAAATTTTTATTCGTGCGTCGAAATCAATATCCCGTTCCCTCATTGCTTTTCCTTTGATCACCTTAACTGGGAGAAAATGCATATGATGTTTGACATGCATGTCACATCTAATTTGGGCTTAACATGTGAGTTCTACTTATATGAATCGTTATATTCTAAACCTTCAGGTAGATAAATGAACATAATTTTCCGAAAAGAAAATATTTTGAGGAAAAAACTTTGAAATCGTGAGAAATTCCAAATTAACGTTACTTTACGAAGATCGCTATCAATGTTCGCAGGATATTTTAAAAGTATTGTTTAATCGATAAATGTACACAGAAGGAAAACGTATTGATGATGATGCCATAACGACTTTTGCAGATTCATTAATCATATATATCTAGTTGTCGTTTTTCTAAATATCATGCAAATAAAATGTGTACATTGATTAATTAAAATGGTATATTATTGATCTATCATTTTAACCCTATGTTTTGGGAAATATAGTAAGAGAAACGTTGCAGTTTGAATAAAATAACAACAGAAAGGGTTATAAATGTTTCTTTTACATCAAAATTAACTATTTGCCTTTAACTAAAATATCACCCATATTGACATGGTGATGACGATCATTTGTCAAAATCGGTCATATTTTCCTTTATATAGAAATAGTGCAAGGTTTTTATCTCTGTATTTTTTATTTCATCTAACATACAATAATAGCTTTGTTACCACTGTTAATATCATCATCATTCACTGTTATTCTACATTTCGGTAGGTTTTTGTCTCACCCAAACCAATTTGTACCACCTATTGCTTTTCCCTTCATCTCCTCATCACTGCATACAATATTCCTTTTCTCTTTCTACTACTTTGACTCTTTCCTAGCATACTAATAGTATAAACACAGCTAAAATATTTCTGTGAGGATATCTTATGAATTTTGAATGGTCAGTCAAGTAATTTATATCGATTGAATAAACTATTTTATAACTCCAGCTTATCTATGAGTCATAATTACTTCTTTTCCATTTAGAAATATTTATGTAAATTTATAGGCTGAATAAATAAACATTTTATTATCCATATGTTAGGTTTTAGTAAGGCTACGTGTCTTTATGGTTTCTTTTAGTATGGAATATCTTTCACAATTTCAAAGTTGCAATTAAAATATAATTCGAACCATAATAGTAAATAAATACTAGTCTTTATTCGTTTTGAAAATGTCTTTGGTTTGAATAGGATGAGATAGTGCAGTTTTCAACAAATGCATGTTATCTTTTAAGGACATATAAGTCATCGGAACATTGCATAAATTATGCTCACGTTATTTAATAACAAAAATTCAGCACAATGAGCCCATTAGAACGACACTACTGATGAAATAGTATTTCCAATAATCTTTCATGTGTTATGTTTTCATCTCGTCATTTTTAAAAGACATACCAACGAATCCTTGAACTTAACAACTCGATCTTACATTAAATATTATTTTACGTACGAATTATATAATTACTGTAACTAACTGCATGTGGAATTATTTTCCGCTAGTTTTTCAAATTTTGATTAAATAATCGCGTTAAAACTTCACCGTCACCACTTAGAAAACCAAAACTTAGGCGCTGAAAAGTTTTACTTCTCAATTAGTGAGGTTGGAAAACCCCTTTGAAAAGAGATCAAACAGAAATTTCCTCTTGATATGCGTTGGATGGCGGAGGATAACAATATATCCCAGTTTTCGGCACGCAAAATCAACTTGGGTCGCAATTTTTTCGCTAACTATTTCCTCTTTCAACGCGTGGCTCGACCTCGCGGCTTTATTGTGCCACTGCGGCGCCATAAAACATCTCAGCCGACCTCAACCCAACGGAAGTTTATTTCACGAGGCTCGAAATCTTATGAGTGCTCTGTTAGCGCATATACACCTTCAGCCCTTTCTCCGTTTCCCTTAACATGATTTTGGGCGCACGAAATTCGCTCACAAGAATATTTTCCTCCTTCCTCCGACCATATATACTGCACCATTCAAGCATATTCCGCATCACATGTTCCGTGATTTTCTTTCGGTAGCAGTCAACGAGAATTTTCGCAGTTTTTCAAGCTGAACTACCATTCACCTCTTACCTTAGTGTTATACTGGAGTATTTTCCCCCAAAAAGTGAACTTTTTCAGAGAACGCATGACTCTTAATTTACATGTTCTCTCAAAATTTCACATTTGTGTGATAGAAGATTCCAAAAATCTACATAATTTTATCTGAAGTTCTAACTCATTGTGACTGCGTAATTAATGAGATATTGTTTCGTATAGTACTTAAACATTAACGCCTTTAAGCTAAACAAGTTAATTTTATTTTCCAATATTCCAAACTTTGGAAAAATATTTTTATGTGATTCATATAAGCTATTCATTGAAATTAGATTTTATGTTTTTAAGTGTTTGGTGGCAAATCCTAGTTTCTGAATATATAACAACATCTACCACTAGTTAAAAAGACGGCGGACGACAACAGTAAACAACATTCTTAGTTATAAAAATACATTTAATAAAGTTATGAAACTCATAATGTAGAATATATGCCTAAATTTTCAACCGGATCAGTTCAATTAGAATAAGATAGCTTGGACAACTGTGGTTTAGATACCCTTGATCTATAAAGCAATATGTTTTGAAATATTTTCAGTTGGAAACAGTTTGCCTTTTTATTTTTGTCGCATTTAACTTCAAAGTAATTTGTGAGATCGCGCCTACACATATGGCCTAATGAAAAGTGTTCTCCATACACACACACACACACGCATTTATAAATATTAATATGCTCTAACATCCTCTTACGCTTTGATTGCTCGCCTGTTTCTTTTAAAAAATTTCCGCAAAGCCCCTATAGCAAACTCGACTATTTTCTTTAGTCTGCCAACATGAGGTTTTATCGCATTTAAACTAATTAAAGTGTAGCTCTATCCAAACTCTTCCTATGACAACTTTAATTAACTCTTTTTTATTAAACTTTCGCTGAATTAGGAAAATCCTTAGTTATTTTCTCCAGCTAACTCAACAATAGACCAGTGCGTTCTATTCTTAAAATATTTTATATACTTTGTCATCTACCTGTTTCATTTCCTGCTTTTACACTAAATGTCAAGGAACGATACAATATAAAATTTTAATTAAATTATTAAGGGTAGTATTTTTGCAGCTATGGAAAATATTCAACCGAATATATATTACCTTTGATAACTTTTCTCAGAAACGCTACTATTAATTTTAAATACGAGATTTTATTCCGGAGTTAATTATGTGACGTGCTCTCCTTAGAAACCGAAATCACGACTTCCCAGATTTCCCGCAATCGCAAGCGCCCCAAGTGACCGAGAAAAAGGGAGAAATCGATAATTTCGTCAAAGCTAATCCCAATATCCCCTCATTTATTTCTATTTCACGTTCCGAGACGATGGTGAAGGGAAAGGATCTTCAAGCCAGGGAATTGCGGAAAGAATAAACAAAAGCGACACGCACTCTTTTATTCGAGAGCGGGACTCAGGAAAGGCAATCCATCAGTGCCCACTCTGCCGCAGGATATATGACGGGAAAAGAGAGAGAGAAAGAGAAAGAGAGAAAGAAAGAGGGATGGAAGAGAATGGATGTGATGCGGGAAGAGAAAAAGAGCGAATGCGAAACAAGAGAAAGACTTCGAAAAAGAGGGCAAGAGGAAAAGAGCAGGAGATGAAAAGCGAAAGGAAGGAAGAAAGGAGATGAGGAATGAGTACATCTCTCAGAACATCCTCTAGCAAAGATGAAGAAGAATATCGGACGGAGGGAAAGAAATCTATCAAGGAAGCAAACTTCCCTCGCGATTCATCTTGATGTGAGTTTTCAAGACCTTTGGATGGAACGGATTAAACATTTAGCGTCTTCAAAGGTTTAATAATCCCTCGTAATGTTATGGGAAAACCGAGATTTTAAGGCAAATACATTAAAGACATTCTTGCTATAATTAAGGTTTAACTGAAAGTAAAAGCTAAAAAACGTAAGCTCTTGAAATTAAACGGGAAACGAAAATATCTTGTAGTTGACACGTCCTGCTTTATTAACAATGTAAATAAAAACTTTTCATTTGCTGGCGCATTATAAAAAATGGCGTTTTATTTATTGAGGTTTATTTAGAACTGATTTTTTATAAACTTAATATTATAATTATATGGCATAAAGTAATTTATGTAATAATTAACTGAAAAAGTACATTCATACTCTTACACATATTAGGTTTCTAATCTAATGATTATTGGCTTATTTATTTATTTAATCATTTTTTCACAAATAGCAATACCGCCAATTTAAAGTGAAAATTAAACATTCAAAAATTAACAACATAACAACCAAAATAAAGTACAAATAATATAAAATGAAATACAATATAATATAAGTGTATGCAGGAGCAGTCAATAAAAATTAAGTTGTGCGACAACATGACATTCCGTTTTTAAGAAAAGACTCTTTGGACACTGAAAAAGGATCTACATTAGGGGAAAGTGAGTTTAAAAGGGAGGGGAGACGAAAGAAAAGAGAACGTTTAGCAAGTGAAATTCTGGGGGTGGGGTAGTGAAATAAGAAAGAAGAGCGAGTAGATCTATTAGGAACACGGAAATTAAATTCAGCAAGTAACTCAGGACAGTCAGTAATAGAGTTTAGTATATTGTATATAAAAGAAAGATCAGACTTAGTTCGATGAACAGAGGGATAATCCAAAGAAAGGGAAGATAAGATCTTACTATTAGAGAGTTGGCGAAAGGAGGGCACACGGGATTTAACAATTCTCAGAAAAAAATTAATGACACAATCCAAAGAGGCAAGGTTGGAAACAGAAGACATTGACCAAATAGGAGAACAGTAGTTAACCACAGGTAAAATAAAAGAAGAAAAATACAGTCTAAGAGCCAGTGGATCAGTAATGTCCGTAAAACGATATAATATTCCCAGGAGAGACATTGCTTTATTTTTTATTTTCAAAATATGACCAGAGAAGCCAAGTTTAGTATCAAAGACTACGCCAAGGTCTTTCTGCTTGGACACTCTAACCAATGGAACAACATTTAGTGTACAATTAAAATTTATAACATTTTTAAGAAGAGAGATGGACATTACATTACATTTATTTGAATTTAATTTAAGTTTCCAGAAATCACACCAATTAACTATCAGATTAAGTGCCGATTGGAAAGACACACAATCAGCCATACCGGAAATCACTTTAAAAATTTTGCAATCATCAGCATAAAGCAATATATCTGCTGTGGGAGAAGGGATGAGGGTAGCCAGATCATCGACATATAAGTTAAATAAATAAGGTCCTAAGACACTCCCTTGTGGGACTTCTGAAGTGACAGTCAACCAGTCCTAGACAATTCCAGCTAAGACAATACGTTGTACGCGGTTATTTACAAAACTTTTTAACAAATCAAGAAAATTACCATGGTTATTGTACCGTTGACTAAGTTTATAAGTGAGTAATTTATGATCTAGAGAGTCGAAAGCTTTTGAGAAGTCCAAGTAGACAGTATCTAACTGAGCCCTATTTATTATGGCATCAACAGCATGGTGTTCATAAACTGCTAAATTAGTTAGGCAAGAGCGGCCAGTAAGAAAACCATTAGCTATGATATGAACATATTACATTACTAAAAGATCCCTCCTGACGCTCTCCGATTTCTCCAAAATGGAACTCTCATGACGCTCCCCGATTTTTCAAAAGGATTCCTTCTGCAGCGTAATAGATGGCATTAAGTGTCACAGATGTAGTGAAATTTTAAAACTTTTTATTTATAACCATTTGCTTAGAATCTTATTTTTAAGAATTTGAAGACGCCCCTAACGCCCACCGATTTCTCAAAAATATTTCTTCGAAAGCATAACAAAAAGCATCATAGGTCAAGCACGTCCTGCAAATTTCAGTCTTATAACTCTTACCGTTTACCTGAAATTCTAATTTAATTGATTTCACATACGGACAGTCAGAGCGAAAGCATAAGCGCGTTTATGAAATAAAACGAAGCTAATAAAATACAAAAAAAGGTAAAAATATCAACTTTGAAAACGATGAAATTGATGGAATAAAGCGATCTGGAGATCCTATACAGACAGTCATAAACTGTAATATTTGAAATATTTTTGAAACGAGAAAAAGGGTCTGCTATGACCGGGAATCGAAAACACGCGCAATCAGAAAGGAGAAAATTGATCTGCCACGGTAGTTCAGTGGCAGAATATCCGTCCGGCAATTGAAAACGATACATCGAAACATTACTTTATCAGCCTTACGATAATGAGACGCTGAGAGTTGTCTACGTACGGCGAAGTCTCTGCAGAAATATCACTCTTGGTTCCCCCCTTCCTTTCTTCGCATCGCGCGGCACATCGTCCTCTACTTCTTTCCAACACCTTCCTTTCCTTTCCTAATTGGAGGGCGCTCTCCCGTCCCACTAAACTCCATCCTCCAAAAGAAACGCCCCTTCTCCTCTTCGACCACTTGTTTCATGCCCTCGGCTAGCACACAAAACTCTTCCTCCCCAAGCGAGAACTTTCATCTCCAAAAACTCCATCCACTTTCTCCTCTCTCTCTCTCTCCCCGTCTTTATTGCTCCTTCTCTCTATAGCAATGGGAAGAAGGATATAACTAAACTACATACAAAGTGCTCATTATGTGCGGGTTTCCTAGAAGTTGATGGCCTTCGGAGTTAACACCTGTCGAAAGATCCGATATCGAAACTAAATTATAATTACTTTGAAATACAAAGTATTATATTTCCCAAGATGAGGCAAAGCTACATGATACTCAACGTACTTATATTTTGGACATTAAACTTTTAAAACTTATATTTAGTAAATTTATTCACTAAAATTTATATTGTCAATATGATAATTATAGCGTAAAATATTTACATTTGAAACTATAACAAAATGTTCAGTAAGAACTCTAAAAAGCTACACGTAATATGCTAGAGGCTATAATAAAAGATAACTACTAACTGGGCAATTCTGTGCATGCATAGATTCTTCACATTAGTTAAAGAAAGACGTCTTCAACTCTGCTGTAACGTTTAACTGTCATTATTATTTCGAGGATAATATGAAGCACATATTCAAATTTCATTGCACGTACACACTGCCCAGCATCGTTTCCCGACAAATACCTATTATGTGAAGGGATAAAAATAACACGGCTAAAGTGTAAGAAAACGTGATCACTTTCTCTTTGCAGCTTTCATCTCCCGCCCCGCCTTACCTTTATCTTTTCCTCTTGTCATCCTTTATCATTATATTCCCACATGAAACTAATATTCGTCATAAAAGGTACTCTCTGAGAACAGCTACTTCGTATAAAGGTGGGAAAACTCTCCTCTTGTCTTTCGCATGGGGCACGTACTACAAATAATATGTGTATACGCGTGTGTAGGTATATAACCGAATATAAAAGACGACAGATGTACAAGATTTTATCCTCAGTGCCAATGTGCATTCAATCTAGTCTTCGCTCTTTCAAAGGAGGGAATGAAAGAGGTGGTGCCTCTCCTTGCTTGGATATGAGGAGAGAGAAATCCCTTGATTATTGCTTTTTATATATTGAGAAATTACCAATGGTCACTGCGGAGGTCGGATTGGCTGAGGAAAAGCGGACATTTTCGTCGTCTTTTCAAAAGACTACTGCTTTTTAAAACGCCCTAAAAAAAAGATATTTGATAGCAAACGAAGATAATCTCTCGCCGAATTTTTCATGCTGACATTTTCGCCGTCTTTTCAATAGACTGCTTCGTTTTAAGTCGTCCTAAAAAAATATATCCGATAGCCAACAAAGAGAAAATCTCGCCGTATTTTTCATCCTTAATTAAAAGAGGAGATCTAGAAACAAATTCCCGAGAAACTGAAGAGTTGAAAAAAGAGGCAGGAAAAAATTTGAAAAGGTTAATACGATTAAGTAGGTTTAGACTGAGAGGGAAAGCGAGATAATAAATTAGAAAAGTTGACTCAGAGGAGAATTAAAAATAGTGATCTATAGTGATTTAAGAAACAATTAAAATCAAAATCGCTAAATACATATTTGAGGGCATGAGGATCAAACGCATAATCAAATTAGTATTGGTAACCTTAGCATGTATATTTTTCCAACTTCTCTCCGAGTGATGTGAACAAATGTTATATAATATGTACATCGTTTAAGTAAAATTGGTTTTCATAATTTATCACGTATCCAAGTAAAGAATATAAAAGGAGATGACGACGGCAAATGAGAAAAAGAGAAATGAGGAGCGCGCTTAAATAAACACTTCTTCCTTCGGAAGGGACGTTGAGCCGTTGGCCCCCTTGGTGCTCTTCGTTAAGTGCAGGCTAAAAGCCGGCACCAGGTTTCTCTCCTCCCTTCCTATCCGGCTATTCATTGCACTACCCATTGCGAGTAGGAAGAGGTGAATCGGCTGGGAACATACGATTTAAAGAATTTTAAAATAAACTAGGGGCTCCGCTTCTGGCGCCTATGGCACCCAACTCTGTGCTTTGCTTAGCTATGCGTTTTTGTCCGCTCAACGAGCTACGAGCGTCAATCCCTCCCTCCCTCCGCTCGCCCCTCGCAACTCTCGGCGAAGTCGCTGGAAATGAGAAGTACTTGTGTAATTATTTACAGACTAACAATTCATTTACTAAACCTACTCGCGAACTGTTTTATTTATTTTACTAGGGGCTTTGACCCTAGTGCCTATGGCGCCCAACCCCGTGCCTCGCCTTGCCAGGCCTTTTCAGTCTCTCCACGGGTTACGCGCGTTAACCCTTTCCTCCGCTCGCTCCTGATAACACGGCGCTACGCACCTTGACTTCGGCTCGCAATTCCTGGTAAAGTCGTTGGAAAAGAGAAGTACTGTGTAATTATTTACAGACTAACAATTCATTTAATATGCCTACTAACGAACTACTTTTTATTTATTTTATTCTTTTAAACGGGTCAATTTTTTTCCTACGCCGTCAAAATGACTGCGCGCGACTCTTACATTAAAAAATACAGCGCGACCTGTTAAGGGTTAAAACCAGACGCGGCCCATCGAACCATCTGAGACTTTAAATGCGGCCCATCGATACAACCGCGACTTTAAATGCGGTCCGCTGAGATACTTGGAAATACTAATGCAGCCCGCCAGAAAAAGGTTGCACATCCCTGCCCTGTTTGCGCAAGCTATTCCCCCATCATCAACCATTATATCCACATTAAATGCTCTCTTCCCTCTTATTGTGAAGCGTCTGCCGGTGTAGAGTCTCTGAAACTTTAAAAAATATAGAGAGATAAACAGACTTTTAATATTAACTTCAATATTAAATTTCTTTCCAATATCCAAAAAAAAGGTTGGGAAAATAAGATGTGCATTTTGCAACCAATTCACCCATATTATATTTTTAAAGGATGTGTTCTTTTTAATACAGTGCCGGTGAAACTAAAATGACGACAGCTGCTATATAGCCAAAATGCGCATCTAGTTTACCCAACCATTCTTTTGCTCATTTGCAAAAACATTGTCGATTTGATTTTAGCAATAATTTGAGCTTGGTATTTCTCATTTGAAAGAAAATTTTTATATACGTGCTATAAAATAAATTGAAAAGTCCCGTGATTTAGTTAAAAAAACGCCTGAAGACTTGCTTCTCTTGTAAAATGTCGTAGATTGATCTCTCATTGAGGCCGATTTTGAAGTGACGGCAGTCCAAAAGAAAAACTTACAGAAATAGGAAGTAAGAAAGGCACAAAAACGGAGACGGAGAAACCAAGATGCCAGCATGGAAAGAATGAGGAAAAGAGTAAAGAAATAAACAGAGTTGCGATAAAAATGATATGGAAGAGGGAGAGAGAGAGAGAGAGATCAGTGTACGAGAAAGATAATAGGACTAGGGGTGAAGGCGTAACAAGGGGAAATTTGATCGCAGCTTTTATTAGAGTGCCTTTGTTTTGAGAACGCGTCCCATCTTATTTATGAGCGAGAACGCACATGTTACGATGTCAATTAACTCACCGCTTGTGCGATATGTCTAGTTTCTGATTAATGTCGAGAGTCACGTAGGCAGACGTTCAAATCCTTGACTGAAGCATGGGGGAGAGATGGGAAATTAAGGAGGAGATAGGCAAACAACCTCCTCTTTCTCTCTCCCTCTCTCTTTCCCTCTTTTTCTATCTAACACTCAAGCGTATTGTAAGAGATGTCCCGTCGTAGATGAAATATCGAGCGTTTAAAAAACAATCCGTGATAATTTCCGTATTTTTTTATGGACAACTTCGTTAAAATGCTAATGTGGGAAATTTTTTATCTTGACATTTCATAAATTCCTGCTAGAGAATTGGTTATGTGAGTGATTCCTTTTTACAGTTTTACCGATCTCGCAACTGTATCTCCCTATCCTTCATCTCTCCTACCTTTACGTCCTTTTCTTCCTTCACTTCTCCACTTTCTACCACGAAAGCGCCGCCTCACACATCATTTCCGGCGTATCCTCTTCCTTTTTGGAATTAATCTCGCGGCTAGAATCTGTTGCGTTGACAACGCGAATGAGCCTCGTCAGAGGGTTCGTGATGGAAAGGAAATAGAGCCAAAAAGATGATCAAAACGGAACTTATGATGCCTACTTTCCATTTAGTCATTTATTTAGCACTTATATTGGCTTTAATAGCTTTAAAGTCATCGCGGATATGTAGCTCTTTGTGTTTCCAAATTTCATAATTTAGCGTTATAAAATACTACAAATACATTCGAACGGAATATTAAATTGATCACGCGTATTTGTGCGGCAAAAATAACGCGTGTGCGTATTAGAATACTAGTAGTTGGTGCTTGCATACTGCAAGCATTTCATCTCACCTTGAAAAAACATTAAATTTTCAGACAGACATTTCATCATTACAAATATTCATTTAATTCTAAAGATTTCAACTCCGCAGCGATTTTCGTTTTTACCACATGTAAAAATATTAGTTTAAAAAAATCCCCAAATGTTGCAATTTTAAATATTTTACACTATCCTCATTATGGGGTATTAATGATACACATTTTAGCCAAATTTTAAAGTTGTAGCATTTCTAGAAGTAAAATAATATTTTTCTAATTGTTTAAATTTAAATAATTTTTAACGGCCGACACAACTCATATATGGTAAAATTGAAATGTTTCTTTGTGCAAATTTACTACTCTGTAAATAATTTGAAATTTTCAGCTTCCTAGCTCATCCCGTAGTACCTAAACAGTTATCCATTTGTTTAAACTTTAAGAATTTTTAACCGCCAAACAAATTAAAATATCAAAATTTGTATAATCCCTATTTCGTTTTTTTAGGAATTCTACTTACAAAAAAAATTTCAACTCCGTAGCACATGCGAAAATACATAAACCATGAAAATTTGTTTAAACAATTGTGAATTTTTAGCAGCCGCATTGTTGCACTTTTTGAAGATTTTGGTTTTTTTAGTCGGTTTTGCACAAAATCCTACCTATGAAAAAAAATTCGAATCTCCAGCTCATCTGGAAGTGCCTAAACATTAGTATCCTCCTATATGTTATATCCTCCTCTGTAAGAGTCGTCGATATATAATGATACCGAATCTGAGTCCAACAATAGTTGTTTCTATGGCAACACTGTCGTAATGAGTGATAAAAACTGCAAAATCGGCAGTATTTACGCAACATTCTAAGAAATACAATGGATAAGCAAAATTCTACGATAAAAATTAGAATCTTAATTTTTTTTCTCAAAGAATAGAACGAAACTCGCTCCGATATTACAATTTTAAGATATTTTAATGTGCAAGAGAATATTACCCTGCACGATTGATTTCAGATTTCCCATGTAAATCAAATAGGAAGGATAGTTTCTAGAATCGAACCCGGGACTTCCAATATTCGCAACAAAAACCATCCCCTGGAGCTATTATACCCATGTAGCAAGAGATTTCCACCAAGTTTTATGAAAATCGGTCAATTGGTTTAGAAGTTAATAGACAGACTGACAGACAACGACAAAACTATAAGCCTATTTCCATTCTAGAAAGTAGGCTAAAAACACGTCAAAGAATGCCATACTTTTCGTCTTGCTATTTGCCATACATCAAAATATGCACATGCTTTGAAATACCATTCCTAAGTTAAAGTCATTCATTTCAGATTGTATTGCCATTCTTTTGGCATATGACTAAATATACAGCATAGACAAGAATAGGAGAGGCAAAAAACGAAAGAAATGATAAATACTAAGAAGAGCTGGAGAAGGAAGAAATTTAATGAAAGCAGTCGAAAGAAAGCAGAAAATTTTAGGGAAGTTTTTAAAAGTGGTGGAAAATTTATGTAAGAGCTTAACAATTGAGGTTTTGGATATTAGACTAAGAGGAAAACAATACTCATGCAGTATTTTTTGACGGACTAGAGAAAGTAAGGCAGAAAATACAAAATATTATTTATGAATTATCTTTTTAAAAAATGTCCGAATTAAAGGCGGAGAACTTGATGATGATGGCGATGACTAGATGGTTGAAAAACAAGGATCGTCCTGTTAGGACTTTTAAAACTTAGCATTGATCGCACTGCACACAGATAATAAACAAGGATGGGCGAAAAAAATCAACTCCTCACAAATGAATTACGACTGAAAAATATTCATAAAAGAATAAATTAACCGAGCAGTTTAATAGCAACGTGCCAGAGGCAAACGATATATAAACAGAAAGAGGGCGTGTTTGACCTCCTATTTTTTGACATTTGATAATCCGAATGGCGGCCTGGGATTAATTGCACGTGTCTTCCACTCCCCTTTTCAAAAAATATACGATGCTTGAAACGCTCCTCCCTCATCCTTTCACCGCATTTCAACCAGCATAAAACAAAAGAACTCTGAAATGGACATTTTTGAGGATGGACTGGGGAAAAGGAGATTATTTTTTCCCCGCCCGCGTGGATTTAGCACCCGGTCGGGGGCGCGACAATAAGGCATGACTAAGAGAGAGAGAGAAAGAAAGAATGGGAGAGAGAAAGAGAGAGAGAAAGAGAGAGAGAGACAGAGTGAGCCAGAGAGAGAGAGAGAGCGGAATTTCCGAGGGTAAAATAATACACGCAAAGAAATAAGCGTCACGTGCTCGCGCGCACCCTCGCGCGTATTTTTACGGCCCTGGAAACAAACGAAGAAGTCTGGAGTGCATTAATATGGAACGCCAGTCATAGCGAAAGGGGAGAAGGAAAGGGGCGACGGAGCGTGGCAAAGGCCGGAGATGGCTGAGACAGTTTCTTCTCCAGAATCTGCGCCGAGCGGGCGGAAGAGGAGGAAGAATGAGAGGGAAAACAAGCGAAGGAGGAGAGCGAAAAAAAGAGAGAGAAAAAGCGTGAATGTGGAGATAAAGGGAAGACGTGCAATTGACGAGGAAGGAAAACGGAAGGGAGATGGAGAGAAGGAAGAAAGAAATATAGGAATAAAAGAAAGAGAGATGAAATAGATACATAAAAACGAGACGGAAAGAGAAATGATATGTATGTAAGGCCCTCAATCTAATATATCAGGGGTCGATCGTCGAGCCACTTTCGGTCGATCTCAAGCGAAGTAATATATAATTCGCCCACAATCTGAAAATCTAAAAAGTATATGTAAGTTTTGATAAGAAATATTTAAAAAATATATTGAAGTTAAAAATTAAAGCCTTCCATTGCAAAAACTAGCAATATAAATTCCTAGCCTCGAGGGCCGGCTTGAGACAAGTGCCAAACAAAAAAGGGGCAAAATATGGTTTGACCGCAGTTATCCCTGCGCTTTTAGAGCAGTGCCGCACAATTAATGGACACGCACCCAGCCCCACAAATGCTCAAATCGCTGGATGATCAAAAAATAAATATTTTGTACAAATTACTATGGTATGCCATTTAAAATGCCAATTTCACTTTTTGTTTAATTAACGTTCATCTTGTGTATACCATTTCTTTTTTAATTTGTGGAAAAACAGGTCTCGGCTGGTTAACCGTAAGAAAAGTAGATCTTGACTCGGTAACCATAAGAAAAATAGATGTTATACCCAAAAATAGTAGGCACCCCTGTAATATCTGATTAAAATTCATAGCGATGTTTTTTTAAGTATTGTAATACATTTTAAGATGTCATAGGAATAGGAATTAATATCTCTTAACATTCTATAATGACCGAAATATTCACGAAAGAACCTTTTTTCACATTTATCCTCACTATGTTTGCATGCTCGGATTCATATCATAATTTGAGCGCAAACTACTTTCAATTTTATAGAAACAATGTCAAATTAATAACAGTAACGTTTTACTCCGATTCGTCCGACACATCACGCTTGACACATGCAATTTAACATCAGCCACCAGTTTGTCATAGCACGCGGTCATTGATAAAAATAATTGTACAAACTAGAAATATGTGTAAAATTGTTCAAAAGCTATGCTTTTAACAAGTCTGTGCAAAGTGTAATTTTCTGCCAAATGTATCGCAAATTTTATTACAGAGAAATAGGCAAAAAATAAATTTTTGGGCCTCGGAGGTCCCTCTTGGTACTTTTAAGATTTAAAAGAGAGAAAGCACAATAGTAAGATAATCATAGATAGACCAAGAGAATGTCAAAACGAGTCATATTATTTGAAAAAAGAGTCTGCCAACGTTGCTTTTATATCATGAATTAATATATGCAGGAGATAATCGGATAATTGAGGAGAGCATGGCAACAATGCGATAAGAAATGTATGTGTATTCCAATACATTAAATTTTATAGAAAATGTTTTTGTCTCATCTCCAAATGTTTAAATATAATTTCACGTTGTCATAATTTTGAGAACATTCAAATAATGAAATATTATCTCACTAAACTCATCAAAGGTTATTTTAACTTTATTTATCCTGTGTTGCATAAAATCTCCAAGGATTTGATGTAGCCTGGGTGGATAAAGAAATTATTCTAGTGTAATGTGACTCACACATAACCAGAATTTATAACAGTGAATATAAATATTGCCGTGAGGGATCATACATTTCTACTATGGCAACAGAAATTACATTAAAATGTTTAAAAAATTAGAGCTTACTTGATAACAATGTTCAGACAACGTGTTCTACGAAAATTTAATTTCAAGCGTCTCTATTTTCACTTTATTTCTTTCAATTGCTTCTTCGTGACGCTTGCCTCAAATTTATCAAAATCTCTAAAAATTTTCATCCACAATCGCTGAGTCACAAGTGACAGTGTACTAATTTAATAGGCGGGCCAAGACCTGGCTCAAATGCGTGTCGTAGACATGGGATGGATTATTCATAGTCGGGTTAAGAAAAATCATTTCAAAATTACAGTCAAAATTTGGGGTTTATTCGGAAGCGAAATATACATATGTTAATAAAAACATGAAATGTAACTTATTATTTCAGTTCCAGTGCATGCCTCAAATTTATATGAAAACAACTAAGTAAAGAGCTACTGAAGCTGGCAGTTAATGGCGGTTTTTTAAAAAACTGTTAATGCAGAAAGCGAAAATTTATTAATACTAGTGCGATTTGTCTTAAATAATATTGTAAAAAACAATATAATATAATTAAGAAGTAGAATTTTTAAAACGAAACTTTTATCAAAAAAAGAAAATTTAAATTAAATTTTTTTACCCAGATTCTGCTGACCACTAGAACCTCTACAAGAATACGCGCACAATGAGACAGAATACTGCATTTATTGGCGGAAAAAACGAAGTCTCTGTCTCTCTATCTACTTTCGTTTAGGAGTAGTTAGCACGTCAGGCAGTCTGACGGACAAACCGAACACATAAACGGATTTCAAAAACGCTACATAAGCTTGTGAAAACACACCCATATTACGTGTGTACATATGTATATATATATATATATATATACCTTGGAAGCATCATAACAAGAGAAGCAAAATGTACGGATGACATCAGGACTAGAATAGGAAAAGCAAAAGCGGCTTTCAGAAGAAAGAAACACCTACTTACGGGGAATATAATGGAAGATATCCACAAGAATGTCATAAAATGCTATGTATGGAGTATAGCTTTGTACGGGGCAGAAACATGGACGCTAAGGAAAAGTGACATCAAAAACTTGGAAATATTTGAAATGTGAACTTGGAAGAAAGTTCTGAAGAAAAAATGGACAGATAGGATGAAAAACGATGAAGTGCTACGAAGCGTAGGAGATAAGCAAATGCTTATACAGACTATTAGAAATAGGAAGGCAAAGTGGGGTGGACATTACCTGAGGAGAGAAAGTATGATTAAAGACGTGTTAGACGGAAAAATAGATGGAAAAAGGGAAAGAGGTAGGAAAAGGTTTAAGCTGATAGACGATTTGAAAGGGAAAGAGAGTTATCAAGATATGAAGAGGGCAGCGGAAAATAGGAGTATTTGGAGAACCAGGTTTAAGCATGAATAATTACGGACAGACTACCTGTGATGATATATATAATTAGGCGTTCTTTACCAGCGAAAGGAAAGCGGTAATAGCGGAACGCCTTATGGACACGTCTGGCCCGTCCGTCCGTCCGTCGTAACTTTCATCTCCAAAAACCGCAGAACGGATTTAAATTTAATTACGTATGAGTGATCTTTATTAAACATTATCACCCAATAGTGATTTTCAACTGAAATTTGTCAATTAGAACTTCCACTTTACATGATTACTTCAATAAACTTATACTCGTTTCTCGTTAAATGACATCCGTCGAGCAACAATCAAAGATCAAACTTTTATCTCCCTAGCTCTTATATGATCTGTAAGGTAGAGATTAAAATATTTATTCGGATAGAGAACATTTACTACAAGGAAGTCCACGAGACCACATATTTACGAGTTATAGTTTCGGAGATAAAAAATCGAGAAAATACCGAGCAAAAAATCTCACATTTCGTTTACATCGATCGCTAAGACGGTTCTCTCAGCAAACAACAATTAAAAATCCATTTATTTTTCTCCCATTCTCTTATATGATCTGCAAGGTACAGATTAAAAAATTTATTCGGATAGAGAACAACAATTACTAAAAGATGGTCCAGAGACCATATAATTTCGACTTATAGTTTCTGAGTTAAAATTCGAGAAAATCACGAGAAAAACGTCACATAATTTGTTTACATCGATCGCTAAGGTGGTTCTCTCAGCAAAAAAAATTAAAAATCTATATATTTCTCTCCCACTCTCTTATATTATCTATGAGGTATAGATTAAAAACTTTATTTACATAGAGATCAACATTTACTATTAGATAGTCCCCGAGACTATAGTTTCGGGGATAAAAATTCGAGAATCACCTAATATTTCGATACTGTTCCATACCTATTTCCAATTAAAAACGACTTTGAAATCACTGTGTATTCCATTTATGGAGTGTACTTTTCCATCTTTTTATTATTATCATCAAAGATAATTCTGCCCATAGACAGGTCCGTATTTATTATTGGTTAAAACTTGTTCTCCACATGTGCATGTGTGTGTCTATATATATGCTCATAGTGTGTTATTGGTAATGGTTAATCTTTCGTGGAAGAAGATAAACTCGAAGATTATAAGAATGAGGGAAGTGTGAAGTACATCGGCATAGAGGTGTTAAAATTAATACAGAGATTTAAAAAAGACAATGACACAGGTCAACTAAAAACTAATTGAAATGATAAGCAATAAAAATGAAGAAAACCAGCTTTTTTGGGGATTAGAAAAGGAGATGAGCCATTGAGATTAACATAAAGAAAAAAACTCGTTATGAAAAAGAGAAATAGCAATAGAGAGAGAGAGAGATTAATACATACATAAGTGCGGAAAGATGATAAGGGTAAAACGGTGAAAAGAGAAGAGTAAGGAAAGAGGGAACAGCGAGGGAATGAGTGGCTAAAGAAGTGGATAAAGGAAATATCATGGATCCAGAGCACGAATAAATAACATGGATTTCGAGAGTGGTCGTAATTCAGGAATCTTTATTCGTCTCAACTATTGTGCGAGAGTGAAAAACCCATGAATATCAAAAATATGATAAGAGTTATTATATGGAGGAGAAAACGAAAATAATATTTTTAATGGACAAAGTTATATGCAACATTGAATACGCAACCGCACTGAACTATTAAAACTGTTAATAGATTAAACTATGACAGCAAACGATAAAATATGAAATATTTTTTAAATATAGGAATATTCAACAGAGAAACATGGCATGTCTAATAAAAAGAAATTAAATATTCTAAATGATGGTGGTACCAATCAAATTCAACCAGCGTAAAATATTGCGGAAAAGCGATCAGTGGGGAGGAAACGGCAGAATAAAACAACCGAAGCTCTAACTTCAAAATTGGTCGAATATGGAGGCGACAAGAAAATATAAACTGGTCGCGTTCGCGAGCAAAAAATCTCCGGAACTGTCCCCGCAGAACGCATCGCTTTTGTTCCATTTTTCCGACTCGCAGCTTCTTAAGCAGAGCGGGTTTTCTTGTGAGGCGCATAAATTACCAACGGCAGCGTCAGCTTACCGTAAAGATTGAGGTGGAATATAATCATTAGGAATTCAGTCCGCTTTTCTCGCTCGCAAGGGCATCTCTTTAGGAAGATCGCCGCAACTTTAAAAAAGGTGTGAGGGAGGCTTGCAAGCAGTAGAGGAGGAAACATTTTTCGAGATTTTGGCTCGCAGAGGGAGGAGAGAGTAGTCGGGGGAGAGTTTGAAATGAGAGGGAGCTGGAGAGAGAGAGAAGCAAAGACACTGGTAGAGAAGTAGAAGAAAGTGAAGTAAGGTTAAATGTTATTTACTTAGAATTTCCATAGAGAATTTTATTCTGTAATCTCGTAATACAATTTAATTCCATAAATGCAATACTGAGATCAATCCATCCCTGTAATTCAATCATTAAGGACGGATGCTTTCCACATGAAATCTAAATTTTCCAATTCCAACAATTATGAGGTTACTGAAATTATATTTATTACAAGCATTATTATCAGCAAAATAAATTTACCCGTCGCTGTATGCGTTAACATGAACGTTTGCCATTGACAACAAATTAATTAAATAGAAACTGAATTGCATTAATACAATAATAATAATGATAATATATAATAAATAAATATATAAAAATACATGTGAAATTAAAATGATGTGGTTATCGCGTTTAGAAAGAGATAAAATGAAAAATGGGGGAAAATGTGAATGTGTATTTAAACATACATAAAGCTGAATTATTTACAATTTCCACGATTTTTTTGAGATAACCAAAAATGAAATAAGTAAGTTAAACTTCATTTACAAAGAAATTCCACTCTTGGTGCAGATAAAGCCATATCAAAACATTTCTAGTGTTATTATCATAAGAATGAGAGTTGGAACTTGCACTTAATTTTTTGTCCTTTATCCTGAAAGAAGTTGAATAAGAGGGTTTAAAAGAAAAGCGGAAAGGTGAGTGGACGAGTGATTAAAAACCATATAAGATGAAGAATTGTAAGAGTCTGGGACAAAGAAAGATGTAGCAGTCAGATTAAGGAGCGTGTAGAGAGAAAAGAAATATAATATTGGGCTTTCTGGAAAATAATTTATAAAAACCGCTCGTGCAATTCCGACCATCTTATTCTGTCTTTTGATTATCAATGTTAACGACTACATGTAACTCTAAGAAGAGACGGCATGAATTTTGTTTGCTTCCTCTGATATAGAGAATATGGAAATGGCCACATCTTAGTTAAATAAACCTTTAAATTATTTTCTACGAGGCAGGGATAGCCTATCTTAATGGTTAACAAAAAATTCTAGATATTAAAAGTATTACGAAATTAGTTCCCTTAAACTTGTTCTAATGAAAGTTTTATTTGCATTGATCATGTTTTACAAAACGCCATTTATTACCACATTTTTTATAAGCGTCTTCGTGAAAAAAATTTCCTAGTTCATCTTATAATAAGGCCATGTGTGGCGTACCGTTTCATAAGATATCGCGAAGAATAAGCTCATGCCAAGTAAGTCCATTTCCTGAATGGTCTCCATAAGAAATAGGGTGATTGTAGTTTTAATTTCTCTAATAGGCCTAGTTATATATTTCTTATTTTAGGAAGTGAATATGTAAATGAAATGTTTTATTTATAGAAATTGCGTTCTTTCATCTCTCGTCTACTTGGTATTTTTCAGCATATATCAGCACCCATACACACAAACGTTATGCCAGTGGTTCCCAAACGTTTTGTTGGCGCGGCACCCTTTCACGGATAAACAGAATTTCGCGGCACGTCAGCTTTGAAACAAGGTTTTTATATTTTTACACACGGGTATTACAACCTTTGGATGCATCCATTTGTTGGTACCACGCCATAATACTTATATTAGAGGTAAATCATTGCCCTAATTACCTATGAACACATCCAAATCGTTGAATCCTTCACGAAGCAATGTTTTTCGCGGCATTCCAGTGTGCCATGGCGCAAACTTTGGGAACCACTGCGTTATACCAGTAACATGAACAAGTTTCATTTTTTCCTTTTTAGTACGAGTTGGAACCACATCCGGTAACAAGCCACAAGTTCAACAAATTTAATCATGAATACAAGCATTTACACGGTCGGGTGAAGGAAGGAAAACACGACGCCTGCGTTAGCGCAAACTAAATAAACATCAGTACATATAAGAACTCTTTCAAATGACAGAAATTGGGGATTTCACGAATCAGTCTCGGGAAAATGAGGAAAGTTGAATCAAACAGGATTAAAGAAACCAATTCGTCTAACATCGAATCTGATTCAGCGTACAAGGCAATCTCATTGCCGTTCCTTTAACTGCAGGGTTCAGGAGCAGGATTTTATAGCCATTTTAGCCTATTTTCCAGATAGAAAATAGGCTTATAGTTTCGTCTTTGTGTCTGTCTGTCCCTCTTATTAACTTGTGAACCAAAGGACCAATTTTCATGACATCTGGTGAGAATATCTTGCTACTGAAGCCAAGACACAGAGGATAATTTTTGTAGCAAAGATTGAAAGTCTCGTGTTTGATTCCATAAACTATTCTTCCCATTTGATTCGGAATGGGACAGTTCGGCGCGACCGATTCGGCAACGGTACAATTCTGCGCCTAGAGGTAAAAGCAACGACATTTAGTTGGGTTGAGTGGTTGGGGGTTGGAGTCGTTCTATTTCCTGCTATCGGGTTAGGTTGAGAAATTAGGATTGGATTCTTTCTATTTCCTCCCTCCGGGTTGAGTTTAGTGTTTGGGGATTGGATTCGCTCTATTCACTCCCCCCAGGTTTGGTTGATAGGTTGGGGATTGGATTATTTATATTTCGTCCCCCTGAGTTGGGTTGAGAGGTTTGTGGTCCGAATCGTTCTATTCTTCCCCCCGGGTTGGGGATTGGATTATTTCTATTTCCTTCCCCAGGGTTGGGTTGAGAAGTCGATGGCTGGATTCGTCTTGCTGGCGCCGAACTGTCCCGTCCCCGAATTGTCCCGCTGCCGAATTGTCCCCTCGCCGAATTGTCCCGTCGCCGAATCGGTCGCGCCGAACTGTCCTGTACCCCATTTGATTTACATGGAAAATCTGAAATCCATCTTGTAGGAAAATTTTCTTTTGAACATTAACATATCTTAAAATTGTAATATCGGAGCGAGATTTGTACTATTTTCTGAGGAAAGGAATATATATTCTAATTTTATCCTATAATTTAGCTTATTGATCGTGTTTCTTCGAATTTTGCGTAAATACTTGCGTTTATGCAGTTTTTATCACTCATTATGAAAGTGTTGCCATTGCAACGACTATTGTTTGAGTTGAATTCGGTATAGTCGAGTACATACACGCGTTATTTTTGTCACGCGAATACGTGTAATATTTTATAACGTTAATTACAAAATTTAGGAACAAAAAGTGCAACTCATCCGCGGTGATTTTAAAGCTATTAAAGCCAAAAATCCAATATAAGTAATTGATGCAATACATTGGAAAGTATGCATCATAAGTTCCGTTTTGACCATCTTGTTTTTAAATACCAATGGAGGTAAATATTTTTAGCATCGAATATGAGTGCAGTTATTTTAACCTCCTCCTGCTTTCTAATCAGCTGATGACCCAGTCTTATACGCTGGCAAGATGCATTGTCTCTGCGTTTTAATTAAGCATTGCTTCTTACTTGGCTAAGCATAGAAGGTCACGCAACAACCGTATCTATTTTTGTTTCGAATAAATTAAGCTCTCTCATTCCGAATCATCAACACTTCCTTTCACTCTTCCTCTCTCTCTCTGCTCCCACTTTGAACAGAAATCAGAATTTTTAATACATAGGACTCATATTCACTTTCTCTATTTTTAAGCAACGTGAATAATAACTCCGCTGTAAATTTAAGTCCACAAATATCTGAAAGGCTTTAAAATATATATTTTTTTCTCTACCTGAGGCACTGTAATTGTTATAGTATCATGGTGTCACACGTAACACACCAGGTAAGGTAAACATTAATCTACATATTTATACACTTTTACCTATTTTAATAATAAAGAGCCCACAAATATATTAGCTTCATAGCCTAAGGATTACTTCGTTTTAAAGCCTGGCCTTTGATTAAAGAAACATTCCTGGCGCAAAAGATGAAGGTGAGCGATTTGTTTTCCCAGCAGAGACGGCGTAATTTCAGAGAGAAATAAAGATCGGAAGAGAGGTGAATGAAAGTCATAAAAAGGACGCAATTTCGGAGGAAGCTTTGGAAAGAGAAATAAAAAAAGCCGAATTAACCGGGAAGATGGCGATTCAAGCAAAGAAACGGCGCGTTTTCAGAATAGATTAAGAGATAAAAATTATTAAGGAAAGAGTTAAAAGAAGATACGAGCAAAAACATACAGAACAGAGAAAGAAAGGCTATGGGAAATTGAGGGAAAGAGAGAGAGAGAGAGATGATATACAGAAGAGACCGGGATGACAAATAAAAAAAGAACAGCCTCATGCATGAAAACATAACGGACGCGCAAGCCCCCGGAATCCATATATAAAAAAACGTTTCATGAAACATAAATAACACCGAGAAAAAAATACGAAGCGATAGGAAAAAAGGGGCGCATTCCACGGCGACACCAGAAATTAGAGGATAAAACAAGTGAAGGAGAGCGTCTAGAGGAAGCGTAAGCGAATGAGAAATGATTGCGCTTTAGGGAAGGAACGGAATGAAAAACTCCGGGATGCGAAAAATGCCAAAAAGATGGAGCGATGAAAAAATAAGTAAAATATAAAACCTGACAAAAAAGCGCTACATATTTTTAATATGAGCACTAAAGATTTAGTCTCCTTTATGACGGAAAAAGAGATTGAAATATGACTCACACGCACTTGCATGGCCGCGAACAGAAAAACATGCCCGTACTTACTCGAAGTCGGCGAGTATATCGCTAACGGTGCGGCGAACACGATGTTTGGTCTCAGAATAGAAGTTAAATCCATAAAAAATTCGTGTTGATATGCACACTTGCCAGAAATGATTATAGCCATGACAACCGAGTAGTGAAAGCGTGTTTTTATTCTGTCAATAAAATTACATTTCATCGTTAGTTCGATAATCTCACTGCATTACACGAAATTCCTTCCCTTTATCTTTCGTTAATTATCGTCTTCTTTTAAACATTCTGTAATCAATAGTAACCCACCCTTTCTTTACCTCTCTTACTATAAAATATTTATTTAAAAAACAACAGTTACCTCCCGCCAGAAATGTATTAAAGACATTAACTGCATAAAAAATCGAGTGCTTATATTCTCCTCTGTAACTATCTTTATCGTCTCAATATGTGCATATATACTGCCATGAATAAGATATTTTTCCCAACGCGCTTCAAAAAAGTTTATCATGTATCCAATGTTCTAATAATAATAAGTTATAATGTAAAGGATAAAATGGTAAAAACATGTAAAGGCACATCCTAATAGCTATTTAATGTCTGGTGAGAAGCTTGTAAGCTTTTCCGCTTGGTCTGTTTTGCGTCATATAAAAATATAATTAATATTTAAAGATTATATGTATTTTTTATTGCATGGTATATAGTAAAAAATTATAGGTTCATGTACTACTTAACAAGGTGTTATTGTTTTCATAATAATGAATTAAGCATTACTCGCTTAATCTAACGGTGGAATGACCGAAAGTAGTGACGTCGAGGGTGCATTTCTTTAAAAATTGCTGATTCTTACTTGAAACTAAATTTTGATTTATTGTTTTCAGAACGCTCTTGCATAGGACTTGCTGATGTATAATGCAATGGAGAAAGACTACTTGAGAATCAGAGTTTAAGACTTGTAATTTCGAAGATATATTTGGTAGCAGTCATTTATGTTTTGCAGTTAAATTAGGTACCCCATCAGTTGTTTCGGAGATGAGCTTGGCTAAATTCAGCCTTTTTACGCATTGTTAAAGTTCTTTAAAATGATAACCTCCTGTTATTGTATCTTTAATTAAATTTATGGATGCAAGTTCCTCGGTAACCAAAAAATCATTATCAACACAGCGGATAAATATTAACAATTGAGCAGTATCCTTAATATCTATACTTTCATCCAAGGCAATAGAAAAGTACTTGAAGCCCTTAGCTTTAACGTCCTCTAAAGTCTGGGATATTTTCTCAACTCTATCTACAATAGTTGCTATAGACAAGGACAGGGAGTTGCATACAGTTTTCTTATCTAGACTCATGATCAGGAATATATTTTGCCGCATCTAAACTCAAAAGTATTTCTTATAAAATATTTGCATATTATCTTAAGAATGTATTAAATCATCACTTCCAAAATATCCTGTTTATTTTTCATTCGCATTAAAAAAAACTCGACGCCGTTGCGGTACTAAAGAATGTTCTTAGCATGTAATGCGGCCCGCAGAATTGAAAAGGTCAGGAATGCGGCCCGCGAATTTAGTGAAGTACCATAATGCGGCCCACGCATGATTTCAGTTTAAGACCCCTAGCTTACAGTTAAGCAGTTGAGTGAGTTGTCTATCATCTATCATTAAGCATTAAAGTAGTCATCTAGTTATCATATCCGTACCAATTTGGTTCATACAATAATATCACTGTATCCTTGTTGTTTTAGCGCTGGGATGGAAAATAGATTTGCTTTTGTGTACCAAATATTTAGAACATCTGTGGCATAGTTTCAGGCATGCCGTACTTTTATGTATAAATAAATGTTCTTCTATACTTTTCAAAATATTGATAAGGATTTATTAGACATAGATTTAAGTGTTCAAAGTTTACAAGTTTCTATATTGATAACTTTTAACCAGATCTAAGATCGAATAGAAAAAGCATACTGATATATTAGATATTTTAATTGTGCACTTTAAATTCATCAAAATGGATTATAATTTCAATTATCCGCTCAAATTTGCTAAATTGCTGATACTTTCGTAAAAATTAGCATTTTTGAAAGCAATACATTTGAAAATAATTAAAATATATCCCCAATTGGATTTTCGTGTGTATTTAAATCAATTTAGAAAGTTTTTTAAATTAAATTTTGATAAATATTTAATTTTAAGAGTTTTCAGCAACATTTTTAAATATCTGAATTTTTAATTCAAAAGCTATTATACAATCACATGACATCAATATCTTTCTCATGTATTTGCCATTATTTATAAATCTTTCAAATTTGAGCCCAACTAATAAGAACTCGTGGAATTCATCAAATGTAATTAGTAGGTAAATGCAAAAAAGCATGAATATATTTTTCGATACAAAGTCACATGCGATGTGTTTTTTAAAATCTAAGTAAACTCTTTAACGAAAACATTATATCAGCCCCACTGGAAATAATAAATTAAGTTTAGAGATATGTAGTTTTCATTAAGCGATTGGAACAGACGCTAAAGCTTTTATTAAAACCTTTTAGCCTTGATCAATTGATTAAAAAACATTTTTAAATGTTGAATTAATATAAATTATTAGAGATATACAGAAAATAATCTTTGAAATTATCGATTTCTTTATGTAATTTAATATTAGAAAAAAATTTAGCTTAAAGCAACAAGAACATGATATCAAATTTATCCTTAAGATCCGTTTACAGTGATAGAGAAAATAAATAAATAATATTCAAATATGAAACAGTTAAAACTGAAATGTTACTGCAAAGAAACGCCTTAACCGAAAGAGCACTGTAAAGTACCACATACCCTTTCTCAAATGAATTCGTCAAAATCTCTAGCTGTATTTATTGCTGCAAATATTCGGGAGACGAAAATATCCTAATTCCAATAAAACTGAGAGAAACACGACTCTCAATTGTTTGGAAAATGAGATTATATGGGATGGGTCCTGCGAATTGGGCCAGCGCTGCTTAACGAGGGTACAGTTCGAATGAGAGAACGAGATGATGGAGGAAAATTGAAAAAGATGGAAAGGGGAGGGAGAAGCGTAGAGGCAGAGAGAGAAGTGGGAGGGAGGAGTTAGAGGAGGAAAACACGAAAGGGGATGTGATCAGGGGGATTTTAAGTGCCCAAGCAAACGACTTCTCCAGCAGCTCAAGTGAATTAACTTCGGTGTAAATGACAGGCCTCCCGCATTCATCGATATTAAACCCATGTTTACTGGCGTTTTCTAGGTCCAATGTATATCACGGTAAAATTTAACAATAGCTTTAAAAATTTTCCCACAATTTCTGAGTTAAAATTTCCTCGATACTTACGGAAATAGACACAAGAGTTAAATTATAAATTATTGCGGCCGACAGACCTGAAATGTTTTGGACAGATAAAAAATTCGTTAATATGTAACACAACTTACAACATCGAAAAATATAATTAATTTTATTACCAAAAATATTTTTCTTATCGAGACGTATCCTAAATTACTTCTTAAATAGAGTTTTTACTTAAAATATTTTACTCGCTCTATGGCCAGATTGCATGTAACTCTTTAACAGATCGCGATAAACATTTACACATTTAGGGGTTTTCAGGCGATAAATTTGCAAACATGTTCGAAACGTTCCCATATTAAATTTATTTCATCCTCTAGCCCTTGGATCAAATAGAACCCTTGACCATTTGCACCGGTTTTATGATCGAAGCATGTAGCTTTTTTTAACATGTAAAATACAGAAGCTAAAGAATAGAAGGTTTATAATGTCTCAAAATAAATCTAGCAGGTGGAAAATAGACTTATTTGAAATAAATGGCATAAAATGAAATCCTGCGGAATCGGTGGCGATTATAATTATTATCGTCTTAGGCATTTATTAAATCCGTCCTTGGTTCAACTTTCTCCTTCGATCGATACAATCAATACAATTTAAACTAACTGGAGCCATTAAATCCTTCCACTTTGATTGTTTCTCATCGTCCGCTCTTCTATAACATCCTTTAGCATTCACTTTTCTCAGAAAATCATTTCTACCGCCCAATTTTAATCACGCAAATATGAAATTTTCCGGCTACAATGGATTTCTTGCCTCATTCCTCCTGATATTATTTTCTTTCGAGCTTCTAATCCGCATCTCAAGAGCTTCTGTTTAATATGAATGACATAATTCCCCAAAGTCTCTTAATATAAAGAATTATTAAAAACTATGCGAAAAGTTCAAACCGAAAGAAAAATATATCGTATTGCAATTTTTCATCATAAAAAATAATCATTTTTGTATGATAAAATAAATGAATTCTAACGCAGAGGTAAAATTAATTTTGTAAAGTAAAAAATATGTTATACAGATAGCAGCTAAATTGGAAATGCCGAAAAATATCCGAGGACTTTTTGACGCGAATATTTTCAAAACACATTTTCGCATTTATTTTGCGTGTATGCACGAATGTGATCACATATATATGCATGAGAATGACAAATATGTAACGCTTGCATGAGTTTGTGCGGAAATTACATTTTTACAGTATTTTTTAAAATTAACCTTTCCCATCCGATATGCAAAAGTGTTTCTTTTCCCTCCCGTTATCACTCCGAAACACCCCTCAAATGGATTATATTGGAATTATTAATTCAATTCGGCGCGAATCCATCCAGACTTACGCACATAAACATACATACACACGCAAGCACCTCCGCGGCGTAGTCCTACACGTCGACATCGCTCCAAGCTGTGCTTATCGAATCCTGAGCGCAAACGACGAGACTGATATTGACACGATAAAAATGGCGGAAGCGCGGCGGAGGATGCCACCATATCGGAATCGACGGAGATGACACTAGAGAAGTGGAAAGAAAAGGAAATACCGTAGGAATAGAGGGAGGAAGAGGCGAAAACGATGGAAAGGGACCTGGAATGGATTGGAAAAGTGAAAATAAATAAATCGGGAGTTCATTCGGAAAAAATCTCGTTATCCCCTGAGTTTGTCTCATAAATAGAAGGCTGGGTAACGGAGAGATGTAAACTTGAAATTTAAAATAAGACCCTGGGTTTCTAGTGTGTCGTTCGGCTGGGTAAATGGGATATTTTATTTTATTAATCGTTTTTCTCGAGACTATTGTCTTCGAAATCAGACCCTAAAGAATTCAGGGTATCTCGTTCTGCAGATGGAATGCTTTGTCTATTTTTCTCTCTTCCCTCTCTTCTCTCTATTTATCTCTATATCTCTCACTATCCCTTCTCTCTCTATCTCTCCCCCCCCCTCATTCTCACTTTTCTCTCTATCTCTCTTTATCTTGCTCTCTTCTCTATCTGTTTTCTCTGCCTCTTTTCTCTCTCTATCCCTCTCACACTCCATTCTTCTCTCTCTGTCTCTTCTCTCAATTTATCTCTCCCTTTCTCTCATCTCTTCTCTATCTCTCTCCCCTCTCTCTCTTTTCTCTCTGTTTATCTCTTTTATCTTCCTCTCTTCTCTATCTGTTTTCTCTGCCTCTTTTCTCTCTCTCTATCTCTCTCACACAATTTTTCTCTCTTCTCTCTCTCTCTCTCTTCTCTCTCTCTCTGTCTCTTCTCTCTACTTATCTCTCTTTTTCTCTCTATATCTCTTCCCCCTCTTTCTCTCCCTCTCCTCTCTCTATCTCTCCGCATTCTCTGCCTCTCTCTCTCTCTCTTCCTTCTCTCCTGCCCTCTTTTCTCCTCTTCACTTCTTCTCTCCGCTCTCGAGTACCTTTCACAATTTTCCATCCTCTCCCGCTCCTGTAAAAATCAACATCCCCTGCCGATTTCTCGCTCATTCCCTCCACGTTCTCGTTGAAGCGTCTGACCTTGCAAAAAAAGGCGATGGCTCCGATTCGTCGCTATTTTTAACTTGTCGCTGAAAAAGAAATGAAGGACGAAACCGTTTCTCGCTGCGACGCGAAATAAATAGGTAAAATTTATCAACTGCCAGAAAAAAAATCCGACGGTGGGGATTATGTGCTTGCGATCGTAATTTACGTTAAAAGAGGAAATGTAATATAACATTCTCGTTTTATCCGTTCTAAAGGTTTTATTGGAGTTTTTATCATTCATAGAAATCTTACTCCTTATTTTTTATCAATTAGATAGTTTTTATGTTGATAGTAACCCACAGCAGCTCGATGTGAACAAAAATGAATCAATCACTATTCGAGGGGATTATTTTTTTAAGAAATAAAATATTAGTGATAAATAACCAGAAAAAATGTGAAAATGTTTTATTACATCAAAATGATTTGTTACAGCAAAATGAACTTCTAACCTACGTTTCTCATGTTTCCAACAAAACTCGCCAGATGACGCCAATCGTTAAGCTCATTCAGAGAAGGGGAAAGTGCGATTATTTCTCTCCATTCTCCACGCTGAAACTGCTTCTCGTCTAATAAACGCCCGTTCTTAAAAAAAATAATAATCGAAATGGAAGCAGTCACATTCTCTTGAAAAAAATCATCCAGCTTTAATAATACATTTGCAGAAGTAGATGTAGCGAGGGTGAGAGAGAGAGAGAGAGAGCAGAGCAAGAATAACGACATGGAGTCTATAACCGCAGATGGAATCCACCCCCCACACTCGTGCTGCAAATGCCACGAGAAATGGAATTCCGTCACATTTCTGGTGACCTAAAATTCTCTTATTAAACAAACACGAACTAATTATTACCTTGCATTAAATTGTATAATATACAACCCTTACTTTGTTATAGTTCATACGTCACATAATATTAAAGCCCGTTCATATGAGATCTGATAAACGATGAAGGCATTAATAAATGAGCAAACCACGGAAAAATATGACAGGAAATAAACGGATTCTTTGTTCTTTGTAAACAAGCAAAGAAGTCGGTACGAAATTTGAACGAGACTATAACAATATCGACCTTGATAGACGGGTCGTTAGAGTATCTGCCGACAGATACTAAGGTCGCAGGCTCGAATCCCGTCGACATATTGGGTTATATTAAAGAGTGGACTATCTGGTCTAAATATCGCTCTAAAATGAAATTTGTGTTATTATTATTAGATTTTAGTGCTCAATAACCTCAATTACTGTTAATAATGGTTATAACATGAGGGTTTCTGATAGCGTGGAGACATTTGAAGGAGATGGAACACCACAGAGGGAAAACGCGAAGCTTCAGAGACTTAATCAACGAGATGCATATCTCAAGTTTGCATTAGGCAAACGTTCCTACGAATTTCCGCCGTCACATCCTACCGGCACCATCATATTCGAGGCGGAAGTTAACGCAATTAAGGGGCGAGTTCGCGAGGCGCCATTAAGAATTCAAGGTGTACCGTGACTGCGGGGCATTTTGTTTCGTAATGGAGGATTCGCGCCAAATAAAGGAATTAAGTACGACCAGATAGAAAGTAATTTGTTCGTCGGTTTTGCAGAAATTAGACCAAGTTCACAGCGTAAATGCGTGTTATAACAGTACATCACTTAATCGAAATATATGGAGTTTTTCTAGTTGTAATCATAGGGTACCATTTGTATGCTTCTCCTACGTACTACATTACCTGCATTTTTATATATTGAACGTAATATTCCCCTTACCCCATACACTCCTTTTCCTCGCCCGTCCCTCTCCTCCTCTGAAACCTTAGCCCCAGGGTCAATCCCAAGGGCATTCTCCCTCGGGTTCCCTAACTCTCCCTCCTTTTCAGTCTCGCCCGAGGCTTCAGCCGTTCCCTCAGAACATTCCATCGTTCACGTGACTGATATCTTTCCATGTCCCTTCTCTCCAATGCCATTTACTCGAAATCCCTCTAAAAATGCAATCACGTCCTATACAAATGGTATGGATGACGCGGTGCGCAAGGCGCGTGCGCGCGAGTCACACGAATGACGTGAGGGGCTACACAAAATGGCGTCATGTATGCAATCGAATTCATTTCAAATCGCTTTTGAAAATGAATTTGAAGACGATACCTCTGCGGAGAGTTGGTAATTCGCCCTTTTCGTCTTGGTTTGAACAAATATAACTTCATGATCCGTATGCATGAATCGGTTACACCCTATAAATGTACAATTGCGTAATAAATGCAGCCAACATCAGTGATATTTATAACCTTTATAGCTGTAACATATAATAGTAATGAAAGATTTATTGTAATTTCCACTGAAATTATTCTTTTATTGCTATAATGGAGACATCCCAAGTCGATATAACTATTTTCAATTTAATTGATAAGTAATTTTAAAAGGAAAAATAGGGGAAAGTTTGAACATCAATTAGGTTTTCGTGATCAAGATTATTTTAAGGACTAAAAATATAAACTTAAAAGCCAAAAAATAAAGTCCGCGCAAGTAAAAATTATGACTGAATTTTAACAGAATCAGAAACAAATATGAATGCGAGTAATGAGTCGCGTAATAAAACAAGGTCAAAAAATTTTTCTTACTTTATTCGTCGACCTTAAATCCCCTCGGAGAAATCGTCATTTCCTCGACAAGAGAAACGCGCCTTGCGAAACAATGATTCCCCCTTTTCAAAGCAACAACTTTCTATCGTGCAATGGAAAACAAAAGTATCTCGATGTTTTTGCCCTGGATAGAAGTACATTTTAAAATGGCGCCATTCTTTTGATTCGAAAACGAGCTCTACATTAAAAAATGAATTAACCAAAATAAATTACGGAACCCATCTTTTTCTCCATGGAGTTAAAATGGCATTCCCAAAGCGTTCCGATTAGTACTTTTCGGCGTATTTTTCAAAATTCGCTAATGTAATCGTTTTGTCTGTCCGTCCGTCACACTCCCGTATCCTGCGAACTGCTTCCAAACCGTTTGAGTTAGAGCAACCAAATTATGAAGGAATGTTTATAGCCATAATTTGTTTTCGCGGGTAAAATTTGGAGACACCAGGGACAGCCTAAGCAGTGTAGTTGGGGGTAAAATGAACAATAAAACATTAAATTAATGAAATAGTACACCGTTCGAGTTAGACAAACCAAATTTTCAGGATAATTTTGGCGGTAAGAGACCTAAACTCTACTGATTTTGCGGTCCGTCTGCCTTTTAGCAGAATTTTAAAAACTGCTTATTAACTATCTAAACGGTTCCGTTCCTATGAAGAATTTTCGTTTTGATTACGTTTCTACAATAAAGAAACCAGCCCTTAATATCTGATTCATCATTCTTTTCCTTACTTGTATTTTAATCTCTCCTAATGCACCTACGTGGAGACGTGCCAACCTAACAGAGGAATGGGTGTAATTCGAGATAAAACAAATTGCGCATGGTTGTATTTCCTTTGTACCATTTCCACAAATGTAAGTTAAAACGACCGGTTTCGACAAACGATCGCCATCATCTGCTGTGTAATTCTCTCTAACCACAAGGATTTTAAGCAGTAGAGATTCATAGAGGGGATAAGGGAAGGATATGGTTGGAGAAATGAAAGGTCTAACAGCAGTGGTTGTCAACCATTTTTGGCTGCGTCACTCCATTTTCAGTTCTGCATCACTCCATTTTCAGTTCCGCGTCACCCCATTTTCAATTCTGCGTCACCCCGTTTATAGTTGTATTTCTTTCGAGTCGCATTTAAAGATAAATTGGGCTTTCCTTACCACATAGAGATAAGAATTTACGTATTTAAAGAAGTAGGGGAGCGTATTGTCCTGATTTTAATAAGCCAAAAGATGACGCACTGTGAACTTATCAAATATTCGCGTCATCCCCCAATAAATATCACGTCACCCTGGGGTGTAATGTCACCTCGGTTGAGAACCACTGTCTTATAGGGAAATTTGATGAGAGGGAGCCATCGGTGTCGTATGTACCGATACGGGTTAATGTTAGATAGAAGGAAGGGAATATCAAAGATGAGATTGGTTAGCGAGGGAGGGAGTGTGCCTGAGGGGCAGCAAGCGGATGGTGGCACAAAGTAAAGGAAGGTGAGTGGAGCGGCGACGAGTGGGACGGAAAGAGATGATCTTTTATTAAGACGAATCTTTGGGATTTCAAATTGTTCTAAAATATTTAGTCAATGATTTTTATTTAGCGTGCGAAAAATTTTGGAGATAAATTCAGAATTCTGCTGTTTTAACCTGAAGGTGTTTTGCGATATGTGAAGTGGGGGAGTTGTGTCCAAAACAACTTCTTTGACTCTGATAGTGAAATTTTCTTGATATATTGCAATCGCTGCACTCCAACTTGTAACTAAATATAGGATCACTACAGTGGAATCAAGCGTATGCCATGGGGAACACAGATTTCATAGATTAGTAATCCGAGAAGAATTTACTGATACCTACCGCAGTTCTTTTATCGCAACTTATGACCCGAGTTTCGATGCTTACCACCATGATAATGTGTTATAAACAAAAAGCTACTGTAGGTATTATTAGTTTATCTCTGAAAAACCAAATATTCAAGGCCCACCCTCTAAATCAGCGGTGCCCAACCTATGGTCCGCGGGCCGGAAGCGGCCTGCAAAGCTATCATGAAAAAGCAATCCGAATAATTTAACAGAAATTCATACATTTATATAAACATTTTTATAATAAAACCTTGAATATTGAAGTGTTAACCATAAAAACCGTATAGAATTGATTTTAATTCATATGGCATCACAGAATATACATATACTCGTATGTACGTAACTTCCAATTTAACCTCTAATCCGGCGCGCCGGAGGATTCGCAACCACCAATGCGGCCCACCTTGTAAAAAGGTTGGGCACCACTGCTGTAGATAATGGTGGATATTTGCTGACTTTAATTTTAAGATACAACCATTTATTTTTTAATAAAATATGGCTTCAAAAATATTCCATATGTATACTAAAAAGTAAGCAAGATATGATTTAGAGGAGATTAACGGTCATAGGGCTTAAGCTAAAACATTTATAACAGACAGATGAGAATATTATGCTACATCGTTTTTTCTTTAATTTTTGTATTGTCTGTTTTATGCATATATATTTAAATAACGAATTTTATAGATATTTTAGCAACAATTTCCGTATATATTTCTATCGTGGCTTTTTCTTTGGTATTCGATCTAATGATTTACTCCCGTCATACCAGAGGTGAATAACTCACGGAGAAATTTCTCACGAACGCTATCTCTCGCATACATTCTGAAATAGATTTTGGATGGCCCGAGAATGAATAGCTCAAGTAGTATTTTTGACTCCGAATTCCTATGGTAAGGCGTCTGAATCAAACGAGATGGCGTTGAAGTAATAAAACACAAATACATTTACGCAAAAAATCTTCTATAGCCCGAGTTTCATAAAATGCAAAAAACATAACGATGGGATCATATGGAGTCTCGTTGTATCATAACGCACACATGAGTCATAATGCAGTAAAAGACCTCGCGGTATTGGTAAGGGAATTTACAAAATATGAATCTCGCACAGGTGCCTTTTACGATTCCCCTGATGTCGATATGGGCACGAAGGAATGAATTGGGGGTGCCGGTGGTGTAGTGGTTGGGACGCTGGCTACTACTCGCCTGCTGCTTGAAAAGGCAGCAGGTAGGAACCCTGCGCAAGTAGGATTTTTCCAAGGTCGCTCAGCCCATTGTTTGTGTGGTTTGAGGAGACCGCGCAAACTCAGCTGTTCCGTCCTTCGGAAGGGACGTTAAGCCGTTGGCCCCCCTGGTTTTCTTTGTTTCCCTCCTCCCTTCCCCGGCTATTCATTTCACTGCCTCTGAGATACCCATTTGTGCTATAAGAGAGGCGAATTGGCTGGGCACTCAAACCAACATCATATATGAATTCAATCTGAGAGAATTGGTGCATCTGGATGAACATGAGGCGCAGGACGGAAAGATTATTTGGAAAGTTTCATAATATGCAAGAATTCTCTCATACTTGAGCCTAAGCTTCAACAGATGGAAAATTTGTCGCGCGAAATAAATCTCAAAGCTAATCGTACTCACGACGCACATTCAATACTTTTCGAAATGAAAATTACCCCTCCGCACAATTTAGAGCCTAATAAAGTATAAAAAAACTTAAAATTTATCTCTTTCGAATAAATATAAAAAATGAGGGTACGATCAACTGTTTGGCGTTAACATCGCCGTATTTTCTGGCGGATGGAACGTAGCCGTTAGAAATCCTCTGATTTATATCGCAAAATACATATATTATCCGTGGGTTATATATCGAAGGCAACGTCTATATAAACCTCCTAGGATTGCCACAGACCGTTTGGAACGAAGATAAAACAGAGCGGTCGGGATACGTTCTTGGCGATATACCCGACATTTGGCATGAAGAACGAAGTCAGTGACAGCACACCTGCGGAGAGGCACTTTGTGACTGTCACGTCGAAGATAAATTGTTTATGCGACAAAAAATGAAAACGTATTTGAAATAGTCGCGATGAAACGCATGATATACGATCTTCCCATAACTTAGGATTTGGGCCTCGGGCACAAAAACGGCGGAAGCCGTGAAGTTAACGACGTGTATGCCAATCTGAACACTGTTTTTTTAAAATACATAAATGAAGGCTCACGTCAATACCATAGCAAATGACATATTTTTATCACTAAGTTAAAATATAAACAAACTTATTTTTTCTCAATGTAAAATTTAAATTCCTATTGTTAAAATTAATATACACTCATTGCTACTATTTTTTGCTGATGAAGTTTAAGATCATGGAAACTGACGTAAAATTGGTCATTTCTCATTAAGCGTCCACACAATAAAGGTTTAAAACCGAGAGTCAAGCAACGAGTTACGGAACTTACTTTATGACTTAAAACTTACTGGTTATCAAAGCGATTCCTGTGTGCCATAAAGAAATCCTATGCGAATCCATGCTGCTATGAGGCCAACATCAATTGTGATTCGTCGATCGGGGATCCAGCGGCGGCTACTTTGCAACTAAAATGGGTATCTGATATATTTAGCTATTCAGTGGCTACAGAAATAACATCAATTAATTCAATTAAATTCAATTCCAGGCGCAGAAGGTCTTGTCTCTTTATAATTTAGCGACATATTTACATACTAGAGTAAGTTCCAGACAATAATGACGGGGAGTGAATTTAAATGCTCTACATAAAAAATCGATGGTCATTTTAATTTACAAAATAATTAAAGACCGCACGTGGAAAAATCGATTTTCCGTGTTATTTTACGGAAAACGGAAATTATACCTTGGAGTTGAACCCGTTTTTTTACGGAACCTATTTTCGTCATCGACTCTTAACATGCGTGGTTGGACCATTCCTGTCAAATTTAAGTCTTCTTCCTAGCCGATATGTTTGGTGAAAACACGTTAAAAAAGTATTGCACGCAGAGTGACAAAATAAGGGTCTTATATTGAGAGCTGGCGGGAATTTTTCATTCATTCACCGCGGTTAATTTTTTAATCCAATGGAGGAAAATCCCAGTTGATAGCGATCCTAAACACTTTAAATCTGTGACGGTGGAGGAGTGGCATTCAACGGTAGATGTCAGAACGGATGTCTTTAGACCAATGGTTCTCAAGTGCGACAAACAGAAAATTTTAATTCAGCCACCAGCAAAATTATATTTTAAATATAGGAGTAATTAATATGCAGACTGCGATAGATACTGCGATGTCACATTTTGTGTAATTAATATTTGCAATTGTTATTTTATCTCGTTGAACTACTTCGGTACTTTACGTAGAATAATAAATATAATTTAGCCCTTAAATTTAACAATGCGGCCACCACAACATGACAAGTGGCCGCAAATGCGGCCACGACATTTGTTCTTTGAGAAACACTGCTTTAGACTAGTGGTGCTCAAACTTTTCTAATGGCGGGCCTCATCAGTGGCTGCGAATCACTTGGAAGTTGCCAATTCTTCGGCAGGCCGGATTAGAGTTTAAATTGCAAGCTACCTATGTATTATGAGGTGCATTACAAGTAAAAATCAATTCCAAATAAGGTTTTCATGGCTAACATTTCAATATTTGAAGTTTTATTACCAAATTTTTCAAAAATGTATGAATTTGTGTGTTAAATTTAAAAATTTTTTTTTCCCCATAGCTTCGCGGGCCGCGCAAAAACCCTTTGCGGGCCGCATTTGGCCCTCGGGCAATAGTTTGCGCTCCACTGCTTTAGACTAAGCTTCAAGAACATGAGAGCCATGGTTCCTAGCCACAGATTGGGTGCCAATGTGGAGTAATATCTGGCGCGAAGAGGAAAGGTTTTTGAGCGGGGAATGTAGAACAGGAAGGGAAGCTGGGAGGATGCGAAGGGATGGGGAAATTGCTTTGGGCAACGACTCAAAAAGCTGTCCAATTCAAGCAACCTCTCTCTCGCTGTTTGTGTCAAGTCGAATCATTATCAGAGAGCCAACAGCATTGAACCCCTTTGGCAATGAAGGTGGGAAGGGATGCTGCAGCCTTAGCAACTAACGGTTGGGTCAACAGAGATAAAAATATAGAGGGGAGAGGAGAGAGAGAAGAGGGGAAGGAAGTGAGAGAAGGGGGAGAAACGAAAATAAAGGGGAGAATTGGCGGTAGGAGAGGCGGCGGGTTGATAATAGGGAGAATTGTGAAGTCGGGGAGAGAATGGAGTCTCTCACGACGATTAGAGAGGGCGTGTTATACACATAAAAGGAATATAAAATTGGAAAAATAGGCGGAGATGGCGTTATTACCACGCATCGGATGGATATGCGATCTAAACGGAGAGGATATTGAATAAATGGAAAGGAATATACTTTAATCTTCTTCTTTGTTTCTTTCTCTCCCAGCGGGGGACGATCTCGTCGAGGGATCGAATGAAAAATATCAAAGTAGATTACTCTTTAACGTTCTTTTTAGCGTTTTTTCCTCATAAAAGTCGTTTATGTAGATGTGAGTAAAGTATCGATACCTTTTTCGTACCTAAGGATACGAAATCGAAACGAAAGTATCACCTTACTCATATGTTATGTCGAATGAAAAGTATCGATACCACAAAAGTATCGGACCGAAAGTACCGATGTCACTAGAAAATCGAAAGAAAAGAATCGAGTACAAAAGTACTTGGTATCGAAAGGAGATTACCGATATGAGTAAATTATCGATACTTTTTTCGTATCCCTACTCACATCGGTAATTTCCTTTCGATACCAAGTACTTTTGTACTCGATTCTTTTCTTTCGATTTTCTAGTGACATCGGTACTTTCGGCCCGATACTTTTGTGGTATAGATACTTTTCATTCGATACATCATATGATTACGGTATCGATACTTTCGTTTCGATATCGTATTCCTAGTAATAACTAGTGCAAAATTTATACCAACAACACTAACTGCTATGAAGTTACTGAGTAAAATGTAATTGATTGTATCAAGATTGACGCCAACATGGGAATTATCAAGTCAATTTTCATCTGTTTTTACACGCATCCTCAGCATAATCATCACAAACTTTGTAGGTTATGGCTGATTCATTTGTGTTGTGATTAAAGTGCAAGGACATCTGGTGAAATTTCTACACAAAAGAATAGGTGACGATTGGAGACCAAAAACAAAAAATACAAAGGAGAAAAGGAAGCGAGGGAAGATGAAGTATGGCGATCACTACACCATCTATGGAATTTTTATGAACGCGGGAAATCCGCTCGAGGAATGATAGCGTGGCGATAGGAAGGGGATGTGGGACGAAATTGAGAGGAAGACAACAGAGAGAAGGAACGTAGTGGAGGGAGGGAGAGTAGAGGACGAAGGAGATATTACCTTTCTCTTTAAGAAGACTTAACAGACTTCTTGGCGGATCGGAATCCGCAGACTATACCAGCTGTCACGACTGACTCTCATGTCGATCGAGAGAAAAATGGAGAAACTGAGGAGAAGGGAGGTGGTTAGAGTATGGAGGTGACGAAGCGAGTGGAGATCGGAATGAAAAAGAGGGAGAGAGACAGAAAAGGACTTGGAGGAGAGATATGAGAAGGAAAATAGAGGGAGAAAATAGTGGAAGGAGAGAGCGCAAAGTAGGAAAATTGGAGAGAAGGTATGAAAAAAAAACGTTAGAGAAAAGAGAAAGAATGCCGCTAGAAGAGGGAGAGTAAAAAGAGGAAAAGAGAGACAGAAAAGAGGGAGAGAAAACAAATACGATGGAAAATAATGTGAAGAAAAGAAGAACGAAAAATCAGAACAATGAAAGACAGTATAAAAGAAAAACAATTCGAGGATTCGGGATAAATGAAAAGTGAACAGGATTGTAAAAAACTGTAAAGGAATTATATGAGGGAGAAATGGGGAAAGAGAAGCTAATATGATGATAGGAATAGGGAGTAAAATTCAGAAATGGGGAAGAAATAGGGAAAACAGAAGAAAGTAAGGAGCAGAGAATAATGTAGCGAGAAGAAGATATGAAACCAAAGAAGTTTCCCTCATATTTTCCGAGCAAATTTCATAAATTATCTTTAAATCGACCGTTAAGTTTGAGAAGACGTTAAACTCCAATTATTCGCTCGCTTGGCACCATCTTATCGCCATATCGATTTTTCTCCTACTGAAGTTTAATATTATACATATTTGCATTTATATGGCGAACGACGTCATAAATATTTCGAAATGGAGTTTGATATTTCTCTTACATACGTAATGTGAGAATCGTAAATTTCGTCATCCGATTGCTTTATTGTATGAATTATTAAAATTAAATAAAAATTATAGCACTTAAGATACTTTTATGGATTTAAAATACAGTAATGTTGTAATTTAATGCATGTAAAAAAGGATATCACTTCCACTTTTGCTGCTAATAAAATGAGAAAAGAAGACGCCAATGGTATTTTTAGCTAGAATGAAGTTTCGAGCTACAGAAAAATTGTAATTTTTGCAATATACACAGAGAAAGGTTTTATGGGTTCCAAATAGCTTTTACGTGCCGGCTTTTCACTAATGGAGATTGCTATTTTTTATAAAATAAACCAGTAATAGCGTTCGAATGGTAAAAATGTCAAAGGAAACTTTGAAATGTACAACACTTTATAAAACAATGACAAGTAATGAATGACCGCTGATGATGCATGTTTTTCCACGTCAGTCTTCTGAGAATATTGCTGTACATACTTGGTATTTCTGAAACATCTATCAGAATGTTTCTGATAAGACTCATTCTATTTTTTGTTAATATTTGAAGATCTACGCGTTAACATTTTTTAGTATTAAGCAAAAAATAAAAGAGTTGCTTCTTATTTCACTTATCTGAAACATTTTCTCACCTTAATCTGTCAATATTTATCTAATTTTTCGAAAATGAAGCTGATGAAAACATAAGCGGAACGACACACGTTCATTTCCAAAAATTTTAAAACACTGAATATTGCTTTCCCCCTATGGCAATTTTAAAATTAACTCACAGCCAATTGATAACAAGTGTTGAATATATTTCATGAAACTATTTATTTTTAGGAATATTCAGATTCACCTAAAAATTCAAGCGGCATCGTTCGCTCCCCTGCGATCTTATATTCGGAATCTGTTATTGTTACATCTCAATGGCGTTTCTCATTAACGCTCTCGTTTTCTTCCATGTTTTTGATTGTGATTAAACCATCTGTCTCATCGAAATTCACAGGCATAACACTCTTACAAAATCTCTGAGGAAACTAATCAACACGATAGAAATTCGGTAGATTTAGAGATCTCTGATGGAAATCCCAAGAGCAGAAATGGATTTGTGTCGAATTCCCACATCTCTTAACTTCTATTCCCATCACCTGGCGGCTGTTTTCCCTCGCGAGTGAACAATGACTCCAATTCATGACACGCTCCTTCCATTAACAGAACAAGCCTTGGACGGATTCATAATTCGCTGAATTAAATTAATTATGTTATAATTGATAGTAGAAAAGTACCTCGGCGAGAATATATTACAACTATATATTACATTATAAATTTTAAGTCATATTTCAGGTCCTTAGTACTGTGGATCCCAAATACACCTTTGCATCGTAATTTCGTGCCTCATTTTAAGCCCAATTCCAAAAATTAAACCCTATGTTTTTAAATTTCTGTGGATTCTATTGAAATGACTAGAGGTGTTGACATCGGTGATCGACTGCATAGACGAATCACTAACTATAAATCCATCTTTCAACTCCTATAGTATCATCTTTGCGTGATTTTGAAATTAATTTTTTTAAATTAAACAAAAACCAATTAGAATATCTTTCCTCCTGTATTTCCCTATCCATGATTTATGTGCCTTGATGTCGAACTAATTTCGAAGCCATTGGGCACTTGAAACTTTAATCGAAACAGATGAAAACAAAATAGGAAAGATGCATGCATCATGCATGCATACATGCAAGGCAGAGGCGTTCTTTACGATTTATTTTATTATGACAAAAAAGATAAATATCTTATTATAATGACTAAGAACTGAAAAATGATATGCCAGTAGTGATTCCAAGGAATATCGAATTTTTTATACACCGATTTCCTAATCAGTTGTAATTAATAAAATATTTTTTAAAAATATATCTCACTCAAATTGTAGCAATATAATCTTTAAGTTTGCGTTCATTCCTTTGTCGTAAATTACACATTTCTTTTCACTTACAAACGCTGTGTATACGTAAAGAAAATAGACATATTTACGTTCATTTCTTCGTCGTAGATAACCCATTTCCCTTCATTTACCAAATGTTGCGTGCGCACAAAAGAAAATTAAATTTATTAGTTATCTACAGCAGATATTGTTTACTTCATTTGCCACAAAGATTGTTTTCGTTGACAACAACTAAAAACACGATAAAAATTTTCCAAGTTCAAAGTGAATTTCAACTTTCTCGCTCGATTTTCTTGAAATCATCTATTTCTTCAATAAAAATGTACCTACTGAACAAAACATATCCTATTTCACTAGATTTAAAATTTTGTTTGAACACCTTTTTGTTATAAGTGATATTTTACGAGATATAAGAAAAAGTTCATTTTTTGTCACCAGTAAAGTGGCACTCCCGATTAGGTTACGTTAACAATTTATATAACATTCTTATTTTTATTTGCCCTTATGTTCTAAATACCAAGTTACATGAACACCCGCCCACTAATTTTGCAGACGAAACATGCGGACGGACAGACGAACGGACATGATCTGACCATAAGGCTTTCTTTTTTACTTTTTATAAAAAACCCCGGAAAAACACGCACCTGTGTCACAATTCTGGCACAATAGTTGCTCGTTGGCCGCAATGTAAATCTAGTTTTCAAACTTTTGTTTAAGGTTATTGGAAAGATTTTGAGTCACTTTGATAATACAGCCCTAGAAATAACTCGAATATATCGAATACAAGTTAAATGTACGCTTTACTAAGCCGGAGTGAAACCAGTATGTGGCAACAACACAATGAGTTAGCTTCGATGCTATCACTGTGTAGAGTTAGGCATAAACCAATCAATCTTCATGATGCATTTTTACAAATTAAATTTACTAGTAATGTATTTTTCAGAAAATTGTGTATATAACTGTATTTTATAAGATATTTTTAAAGAAATAATTAGTAAAATTATGTGAAATGGTTCACTGTCGATACACTTTCGTTCTCGAAACATATATTTTATGTATTACATGTAAGCAGATGAGCATAAGATACAAGTCATAGAATAAATTATTTAACACAAGGTGTATAGTATCTAAAAAGAAAAATCTTATTCAACTATTTATTACAAACTAAAACCTCTTCCCGTAATACGAAAGTTACTCAGAAACGCATCCACGACCAACAATGGCTACTTACTGTGTAAAATTTTACTTTTGCTATAATTTTAGCTTTAACTAATAACATGTTAACGTAGGAGCAACATTACGCAAATAATTCCGTGGGAAAAAGCAAAACAGCTACATTTTTTGGTGTAGTCATGTAAAATGTGTTGCTTCGGCAAAGGCAACACGAACCACCTAGTTCACGATATGCGAAAAACGTGCACATTTTCTACACCTAACACGTGAAATTTTGGAACATTTACTCTGAACTGAATTTCAAATGCCATTCCCATGGGATCGACGTTTACGCAAGGTCGAGGGTTACATTTCAATTAAAGATCTCTCCTGGTAGAATTTAATTTGAGTCGTATGTAGCTCGAGTGAAAAAGTTTCTCTGCACGCAATTTGATCACGCACTTTGACTTTCCTAGAATAACAAGCGACGGAATAATTTTAGGTTAATGTGAAACCATTTATGACTGAGCAAACAACAGGAGTGGCGCAGTATACTGGAGCGATAGAGGCAAACGTTGGTACCATAAATCCATTATTTCTACTTGTAAACAGTGAGGTTTATAAACTATTTCCCAGAATAACCGCCGGAGTGCATAAGTTATCAACAAATGCTCGAGTGACAACCGCGCGCCTCACACGGAGGTCAAATAGAAGCCAAGTTCAAATTCGAATGAGTTGCAATTGAACCATGAAATTCGAGTCAATCATCATCGGACTCCGACGTGTTTCTTTACGAATAGAAGATGGCAAATTAAATAATATCTCTGTAATGACGTTGTAATGTATTGATACAGGAGTCGGAAACCTACGGCCCGCAGGGCGCATGTGGCTCCCGAGACCGTTTTACGTGGACTGCAAAGCTACCACGAAAAAGTGGTCGGTATTATTATCATAGACAATTTCATATTTTTTCAATCAAGTTATCGACTCAAAATTTTTTCTGGTGAAGTTTTAATGATAGTGTATTATTTATACTTGATTTTCACTAATAAGAGACAACAGAATGTGGCCCTCTGAAGAATTCATAACTATGTATGTGACCCGCAATGCAGAAAAGTTGGTCGACCTCTGCTTTACTTAGTACAAACTGCTAATTTAAATCAAATAACTCGTTGCTATCGTAACGTTACCCTCGGGAAAATTCCAAAATCAATATTTAGATTACGGATGTTTTAATCTCATCGGCAGTAATTATTAAAAAATGGTAATATTAAAGCTTTCACGTCGAAATTTACAGGATATAAGTGAAGTATCACGAGTTTTTTTATTGATAGGAAGTTTTCTAAAAATAACCGTTTCAAATATCGCATCTCAACTTCTTCAACGTGGGAAAAAATAATAAAATATTAAGAATAGCCTGACCTATTAAGTTAAACTTGGATGAGCAAATTAGAAACTTTAAGTTACTCTAAAAAATATTCCATTCACAGTATTGTCACAACTGAGCAATTCAACACCGTGCATTTAATTTACATAAGGAATTGAGTCACTAAAGGGCTATAAGATGAAAACCTTTTACTCCGAGGAAGATATTTCATTTATATTACAGGATAGCACATGCATGCCACTCTGGCGTCTTCGCGTCTCGGGATTTGCAATCGGATTTGAAGCAACATTTCTTAAAGAATAAGGTGAAAATTGAATTAAGCCCTCGGGGGCAGTGATAAAGTGGCCATAGTTTTCAACTAACCCTACTCTACGCAGGAAGAATATAAGCCAAGCGCCCGTGAGCCATAGTTTTATAAATTTGGAATCTCATGCATGGCGAAAAAGCACTATTTCTGCCGTCGACCTTTTCCATAGCAGGTGCGGAGTGTGGCACCCTTTCCTAATGGAACCCCTTATTCTTGCGATGAATCTGCTTTAGGCAAAGGGAATAAGGAGAGGGAGAGAGAATGGAAAGAGGAATGGAGTGAGACAGGACCGGTGGGGAGAGGGACGGGAAAAATAAAAAGATTTACAGAAAAGATAGCGGATAAAGAAAGAGGGGAAAATAGAGACAATGGAAAATAAGAGAAAAGGGGCAAGAATAAGAAATAATAAAAAGTACAAAAAATAGTAAAATTATTAAATTTCCCAGAGAAAAGTTGAATACAAGTTCTAATAAAAATTTGATCTTATTAAAAATTGATTGAATTAGACTCGAAATTTTCTAAAACTACCCACATTTTATAATTAGGTAAACAAACATTTTTAATGTGTGTAATTTGACCTAGAAATGTACCGGTTCAAATTACACACATTCCCTATTATGGAGCTCCGCCAAATATTTCTCTCTTCAGTGAATTATAAAAAAATTTAATTTCATATCAACATTATAATCTTTAGGTTTTAAGATCTCTTAAACAATATATTATATTGGAAAATGTTTCAAACAAAGGTTGTATAAAATGAAATTTCCCACAACTTTTATTCCAATACTTTTACATTTATCAAATATTAAAGCAAATATATAAAAATAACGGATAAGTGACAAGAGTAAACACCCACTTTCGGTTGACCGATTTTTACCAAAACTATTTTTTTCTTGTCACTGTCATAAAAATGCTACAAAAGGATAGAGAAAGAAAGATGCCAGGGAATGGCCGATATGAGGAGAGGAGTGAAAAATAAAGACGTTCATTTGTGAGAAAGAGAAATAGCGAGACAGGTTGGGAGAACAGAATGGCGATATAGACAAAGAGGGAGGTCAGAGGTAAGGAAAATGAGAGAGAGAGAGAAAGGGAGAAAGACAGTCAGTATGAGAGAGAGAAGGAAAGGAAAGCACGAATAATGATAAGATGCTGGAGTGGTCTCGTCGTAAGGAACGACAGGATGAGACAGGGAGAGGGATATCCTGCCCGAAATTGAAAATGATGATGGTGCGATAGGAGGAAATAAGGAGGAAGAGCTTCGGACAGAGGGAGGATGAAAATAGGGAAGGGAGGAAGTGGAGAGAGAGAGTTTAATTAGCGGTCCATTTGGAGGAGCTGGGATGCTCCAGATGCGAAACAGAAGGCGCGACGGAAGGCATCACACGATCCCTCTCTGGCCACGTGACTCTCCGGAATTCTCTCTCGCTCTCTCTCTCTCTTTACGAATATCACACTACCCTCTTTCTCTATTGCTCTCTTCCACTTTCATCTCTCGCCTCTTTCTCCTCTCTTTCTCCACCTGTTCATTGCTCTCCCCATATCTAACCTTCCCCCATATTTCATCCTAACTCCTTTGACTATCTATTCCTTTTCTTCCGCTCTCTCTTCTTCTCCACATTTCTGTGCCTCCCTTCCCGTAATTATTTTTTCCTCTCCCTCTTTTTCATTTCAGCATCCTACTCCTCTCCTCACTCTCCTCTCTCCCTATCCCCTCTCCCATTCTCTCCTTCCCATCCTCTCTCTCCCATCTTCTCTCTCTCATCCTCTCTCTCATCCTCTCTCTCCCATCCTCTCTCTCCCATCCTCTCTCTCCCATCTTCTCTCTCCTCCTTTTCTCTTCATCCCTCTGCCTCCTCTCTCTCTCTCCTCGCTTTTCAAAAGGCCCTCCCCGCATCGCCTCCTGTCTACCATTTCCTTTCATCCATAATCACCTCTAGTCATTTTGCCCCGTTTTGAGTCATTATTTTAACGGAAATAGCTTGCATTTCATTAATGTTCCACACTCCGCCGACTCCTTCTGTTATTCTCTTTTTATAATCCATCTGGAACGACATAATCGCCGGCACAAAATGAAACGCGCGGCCAATTGAGCGAATCTAAAACCAAGATATAACGAGAGAATATTAATAAAGTAAGCTCCATCAGTTTCCCAAAGCGTGTCGAGAATATATATATATTTTCTTTCGCGTTGCTGGTTCTTATATCTGAAACCAAATGATGTGACTTAGCTTTCCGTCCATTTAACACTTGTTCAACGCTTCGAAAAACTTCCGCTTTCTTCATCAGATCCTCTTCTTCTCTTCCCACTTAAGACTCCAAAAATTCTCATAAAAAGAAATGTAGGTTAATACATTTTCACGCTCACCGATTCCTTTTTCTCTGTAAATCCCTTCTTCTACAGAAAATGGTTTCCAGCAATGTTTCCAGGCATGGAAGTGACGTTAGAAAATGTATATAGAGTCAGAAAGGGAGTACTTTGAAGGTGATCACAACTATTAAAGATTAATGATAAAATATTTTCTTTACAGAATCAGTCTGGTAACATTATTGTCAGATCACGTATGCTATGACTTCTAACATTTTCCTACCGTAATTTCCTTACAAAACATTTTTAAGAAAACCATAAAATAAACTGCAGCGTGATAAGTTGGTTGTGAACAAAATTTCAAAGAACTAAGAACAATAACAATGTCCAATATTTTTGCTTTTTGCATATCTACAATTCGAACTAAAACCCCTTACCGCAAAAGAACCCGAAGAACTCTGATGCTGTCTGAATCCTCCGGTGATCAATTAACGACTGCAAAAATAAAATCAAACTAATCACACAGGATTCCACCATGACGATGCAGTTGTTACTGTGAAATATAAATAAAAGTGGAATTTTTACATAATGAGTTTGATTCCATTTGTGCAATGTCGTTCCACAAATTGAAACCTTTCTTTGGTTAACAACATTTACGACTGTCTTAATAATTATGAAGATTGTCTTATTAGAATGTTACGCATCATGTTAATAATCTTTCGTTTTAATTTCCAGTTTATACAATTAATACCTTTAATGGCTGAAAAGAAATGCGTGAGAACACTGTTGTGGTCGGAATACAGGTGTGATTTGCATTAAAAAGATGCCCAACTTGGGCCACAAACAAGATAAAAAGTTCTAATGGATTTCCTAATAAAGTTTTGGTAAAACGATATGTAAATGAATAAACGGATATTTAGGATAAATTTTGATCACATTTTAACGGTATAATTTATTCGATTTCCAAAATCTATTTTATTCTAGTATTGAAGCGAGAATCTTTCAGGACAACTGCTCCTTTTAAAATCCCCTTCACCGAAAGCAAAAAATCTGAATCTCGATAGAAAAAAGCTTCGAGTCGGATGACGAATTTTTTCCCTGGGCACCTTAATAACTTCGCTTTCTTAATTGCGAGAGTTAATTATGTCTCAATCGGGATACGAACGGAAGGAAATCATATTACTTAATTTGAGCACTCAAAACATTTCAGGAATCATTCACTCCTCTTCTCCCTCTATACCTTCCTCTATCGTTCGTCGTTCTTCCATTCTCTTTCTCTCTTTGTCATCCTTTCTCTCGCATACTTTCTCTTCTCCTCATCTCTATCAACCTCCCGGAATGTATTTACCACTTTTCCGATTCCTTCCGTTATCGAATTTTCCATTTTGACGAATTCCATCCGCAGAAGTCCAATAATCTGACATGCATAATTAATCGAATTATAACTCTCTCCCTCGAAGCAAACAAGAGTTGCTCCTTGCCTCTCGAGACATTCACAGGAAATAAAATCCAACTCCCTGGAAAATGCCTTTGTTACACGCATTTTGCGCAACTGCTTTTGTTTTATCAACTTTGCTGAAACCGTTAAACTCGGCGATAGAGGGAAATGCAAAATTATTTTACTGTGGGTTATTGATTAAAATTGGAATGTTCTAAGACCTACAGCCTCCGATAATTTTCCGTAAATTTGGGTCAATTTGCATTAAAAAAGAACTTTATATGGCCTCTAGATTTTGTACCTATATTCTATTTTTTCGGTCTCCTTTCTTATCTGTGAAAAGGGTCGCGAATGATTAAATCGTTTTTTCATATCCCACAAATTATCTTCGAACACTTTTACTGCAGGAAATTTTAAAAATATATAAATAGCTTGTCCTTCAGCCTTATGCGAATAAATCTTTCTTCGCATACAAAACACGCTTTTAGTGCGCAATACTTTGCTTATATGCGTTTTTGGTCACTTTAAAAAGGATTTTTCCTCAAAAATATACTTCTACATACTCTGAAATTGGATTTTTTACTTGCAAATGTATACCACCCTTAATATTGATGCCACCTTTGGTAAACTAAGGAAAAATAATCCTCGACATTTCTCCCTCCTTTTTTACAGTTGAAATACGGTGAAAATGATGCGTTAATCACAATAATTTTCTAGAAAACGATCGAGTATTAAAAACGCTTTATGATCCATAAAAATCTGATTCATTTAAGAAAACTTTAATGCAAGTTAAAGATATTAAAAAGACTAAAGTAAATTTCATTTTTTTGTATTTTAGCGCGTTTTATTTCACAAACGCTCTTATGTTTTCGCTCTGTCTGTCTGTGTAAATTAAATTAAAATAGCAAGTAAACGATAATTGGCATAAGACTGAAATTTTCAGGTTGTATATGATCTATGATACCATTTATCATACTGTCAAAGACATTTTTAGAGAAATCGAGCGGGGGGCAGTGTGGGGGGCGGAAAGACTTCAAAATTTTCTAAATAAGATTCTGAGCAATAGGTTTTTAGATAGAAAGATAAATATTTTCACTATTTGTGTGACCTTAATTGCCATCTATACTACAGAAGAAATTTTTTTAAATCGAGGAGCGTCAGGTAGGCCGTTTGTAGTAATGTGTTACGTTCATATCATAAGTCAATAATCATTAGATTAGAAATCTATTATATATAAGTGTATGAATGTACTTTTAAAATTAATCATTGCACAGATAACTTAATGCCATATAATAATATTACTAAGTTTATAAAGTATTTTAGGTTTACAATTCTAAATAAGCCTAAGTAATTGAAACGGAATTTTTACATTGCGTCAGCAAATCAAGCTCCCCTTTTCATTTTATAAAACATATTATATAACATTCAATATATTTCAGAAGGCTTCGGAAAAAAAAACTAAAGCAATCTTTCCAAATACTTATAAACTCCGCCGCTTTAAAAAAATCAGAATTAAGCCCATTAATTACGCATATATACATATCTCATCCTTACAAAAGCAGACTCTAAACTCTTCTTGATCCCCGGTAATCTTTTCTAAACATTTCTCTCCCTCTTTTTCGCACTCTCTCTCTCTCCACTATTCCTCTCCCTTCATCTCTAACTCCCTCTCTCTCTCTCTCCGTCTCCCTCCACGCCTCATCTCTTCCTCCACCTCAACTTAATCATTTCGCTTAATCGCATCACCCACTTAGCGCGGTTGTCAAACAAGGTCACAGAGGGGTGTGGGAGAGGGCGTAAGAGTGAAGGATAGAGGGAAGCTCTGCTCTGAGGTTCCGCGCTTTATCAATCGGGATCCCACCTACCCCACTTTCTCTCTCTATCTCTCTCCATCTCTTTCACTCTCTATCTCTCACTATCTCTTTCTCTCTGCCTCTCTATCTATCCCTTTTTCTCTCTCTCTCTTCATCCTGAGTTAGTGACGAGTGACTGCAAACAATTTGCTCTTGGATTCCCCTCATTGTTGTTAGGACGCAGGATTTTCACTCGACGCCGTAATCCAGTTTAAGGTTGACAGCAGCTTATTTCGAACGATGGGTTTTGAGCCTACCGTTGAACTGCCAAAAGGTTGCTCGAGGCATTAAAATTGGATTTCAAAACATTTTCGCTCGTTTAGCTTGGGTGTTTGGGGGCCTTTTTGAGGAAACGCATCGTCTACTAGGTCGAAGAAATTACGTTTTTAATTCTAGAGTGGTAATCTGGGGTTTAAAAAACCCCACGCTTCTAGTTTTTCTTTATATTCTAATAGCAACTGCGAAGATCATGTTATGGCCGCGTGTTCTCTCAGTTGCCATACAGAGAATGACGGTGGCAGATTGATAACAGTTTACACCGTGTTTTTCTTATATATATTGCTTGGAAGGGTCGATTCCATCCCAGATTACCTGGTGAAGGTGTTAAATACTGAGCACTGTGATCATTAAGATGACCACTTACAAATAATTTTCGTATAATACTTTCATGGTAATATAAAATTTTTTGGCTATATTTTTTTATTTCAGTCCATTTTGCATTGTTTTAATATCATTTCCATGTTACAAGGGACAAATATGTGTTATTGAGATAAGTATAAATAAAAGATTTAAAATAACATTGTGCAAAGAAATCTATATAATTTTTATTTTCCTTTTTCTTCTTCTTTGGAGTCCAAAATAGCCTGTGTAACTTTTTATAAGAATTACCTATCTAGGATCAGTAGCCTTGCATACGTAACGGGAATCCAAATAGCAAAAATTTGCCTTAATACTTGTCGGATATTTTAGAAAATCGCACCTATCCTTTCTCGCTATAGGCAGCAATACGATAGTAAGAGGTATGTTCAAGGCAAGTTATGTTGCTACACTAACGATACATAAATGTACACCTCTTTGGAAAAGTAACTCTAAAAATTCGTATTAATTAATGCGTAATCTATGCTAAAATGTACGCTCTTCGCGTAAAAAATATCCTTTAGGTGCGCTCGAAAAATTAACCCCCTCATTTTTCTGAGGTCATCGAGGAATCTACGGAATCCGATTTTAAAATAAAATAAGCTCCTTTTTTTAAACTAGTACCCGCAAACTTAATTAACTCGTCTCGTATTTAATTAAGTCTTCCCCGTGGGAGCGACGCAGCAATTTTTTTCTCCGAAACACGTCATATTTTTTTCAAACACGTGGACCAAAGCTGAGCACCAAAACCCTTCCTCCTCCCCTCACTCTCTCTCTCCCCTCCTCCCCCCCTCTCTCACTCTCCCTCCTCCTATCTGGCCGCATCGAGGTCTGAGGGAATGCAAAAAATCCCGTCTCAACTATTCCGTTAATGCATCCGAGTGGAGTGAACGAACCTCTTCATTCTATTAATAGAGGTCGCCCAAAATGATTAAGAGAAAGGTGGAGAATGGAGAAAAAGGTTCGGGTGGGCGTACAATATAGGAAAGCCATGGAGAGAGAGAGGGAGGAAGGAGAGGAGGGGAGGAAATGAAAGGAGTGAGATGGAGAGGGAGAGAGAGAGGCGAAGGTAAGAATAAGGTATTGAAGGAAGTAAATAAAATAAAAAAGAGGGGATTTTGTTGCGCGAAAGGGGGAGAGAAGACGTGCAAAATGCAGGCAGGGAAAGACGAGAATAAAGTAGAGAAAGTGAGGGGTGAATAAAGAATACGAGAATAGCAGAGGGATAGAAATTGGGAAAGGTCCGAAAGAAAGTCACGAGATTCGGGAGAAAAAGATAGAGAATGGTAGAGAAAGAGGAAATGGTGAAAAAGGTAAGATAGCCAGAGTATAAGAAAGGGAATAGTAGAATGGAAAGCATCGATGGATAGAAATTTATCAGGGCGAAATTAGATTCTCACCTCGCTTTTAAACGTCAAAAAATAAAAATTTAAAATTAAGACATTTTTACACAATGGTTTTATATATATATATATATTGATGGAGCTGGACTCCCATTCTTTAGTTTTATTATATATTATACCGAAGACGAGCTAATTCCTGAAGGCTTAACAACAGTCCTTCCTTTGTCCCCGTGGACGTCCAAAACTACCAGTTCTACGTCAATCCGTCGCGATAAATTCGTCGTGTGTCAAATTCGTCGCAATACAAATTCGTTTCATGGCAAATTCGTCGCAAGACGAATTTCTCGCATGGCAAATTCCCATACACTAAATATGGTGTATCGCAGGATTAATTAAGAAAAGGATTTCCTATTTACTCAACGATTCCTGAATTTGCAACAAATTTGCCATGCAACGAATTTGTCTTGCGACAAATTTGCATTGCGAAGAAATTTTAATGCGACGAATTTGCCATGCGACGAATTTGACACGCGACGAATTGCCGCGCAACAAATTTCCCGCGACGAATTGGAGGGACACCCAAACTACAAAGTGTCTACTTTAAGTATCCCTTTCAAGCACTAGTTGCCAACGTATGCATTCCCTTTTTCTTATGTATCGTAGGTATGTGCGTGTTAACTTCAAACGCTAATATTTAAATATAAGAGAATATATTAAAAAGATAGGTAGAATGAAAGTTAGAGGAAGAGAGGAGGTGGATAGTTTGACGGAACGGGAGTGTAGAGGAAGGGAAAAAAGGAAGGAAAAGGGATAAAAAGGAAGAGGAAGAAAGAGAAAACGCAAAGGGAAGGAAAGTGTTTTGCAGGAAACAAAGAAAGGGGGGCAGATGCATATATGTAGATGACGTTTTGAAGGAGAAAGTGGCCGGAGGGAAAAGGAACGAGTATGATGGAGGGAGAAGGCGAAGAAATGGGAGGACGAATGGAGATGAAGGGTTTTATAGAAAGAGGAAATAAAAAAGGGATGACGGAGTGAGTAAAATGGACGTACAAGGATAAAGCAAAGCAGGTAAGCTGAGAGAAAGGGAAGCGCAAGAACGGGCGGCGGGGTGGCGGAAGATAAGAAAAAGGGTCGGTGGAAGGAGACTAGGACGAAGGGGAGAAATGTAAGGGGCGGAAGAGGGAAAAGGTATGGAAGGCAGGAGGGGAAAGGCAGGGGAGAGGGGAGGAGGAGCGGGAGTTTTCGTCGGAAAGTGCGTCACACAGAATGAATGAAAGATAGTGACAAAAAATAATAATAAAACCATACCTTCCAGTCTCCTTAGACGTGATTACGTCATCCTGGCATAAGGTATCGATTATTTTCGACCTTTTTCCCCCGCGTTGTTTTTTGCTTTCTCCTTAACGGATGGAATACTTTCTTTCCCTCAAAGTTTCATTCCAGTGACCACTCCTTAACCCTCCCTTAATACGTAAGTCGTCACGAAGGTCATCCAATCGGAGGGCTCGCTCCGACTTCCCCCTTTCATCCCTTATACCTTTGCTCCCACAGATCCCATCCCATCTTTACATCAATCCAACAGGCTCCCGTTTATCCCCCTCCCTACCTTCTGACGTGGGTTCCATATCAACGTGTAATCCACTCTCTCTCCTTGTATCTCTCTCTCTCTCTTTCCCTCACAGACGCATTTACCTTCCCAAACCTTTATTGACCTCTGCTTTTTCCTTAAATCGATTCCGCCATTTTGATTACGGTTTTGGTTATTTTATTCCCCTCACCGTCCCATCTCCTATTTTTCCTAGGGCATAATATTTTAATTATCCTTAGCTTTTCTCCACAAACAAATATCTAGTTAATGGTTTCAGGCGTCACTTAGTGGAATTTCTTCATAATGTAATATATATATATATATATATATAAAACAAGTCTCTTTATTTTACATTAAATCTCTAGCTCTTTTTATTTCCAACAATTTCAACTTGGAATAGTATTTATGTAGCGCTTTATTTTAGGTACATTTTTATTCCTTGTAATTTTCTTCTTGTTTTACTTGACAATGGATCAGATGGAAGAAAAGGCCGCCTAGTCCCAATCTTGCCCTAATAAAGACGATTATCTATCTGATAGGTATATTCCGTCCTTTTCCATCCCCCTTCCCATATCCTTCCCCCTCCATCTGGCATATCCTCGCTCACCTCTATCCCAATATTCTCACTTTTTCTTTCCTTTTGGTCTCTCTACGTATCTTCTTTTCCTTCATCGCCGCTTTGCAAAATCACAATGTATTATTTATAGCTCCGGGCGTGCAATAAACGCAGGTGAATATTAAAGGTCACGTCGCGGCCTATTAAAGCTAAAACATTTTGATTAATTTCTCGTGCACTCGTGCATGTTAAACGTGCAATATTCTAGAGACAGGATGTCGAGGGATTTGTGGAAATTCTCTCTTCGACGAAATTTTCAAACGCCATTACGTGTTAGCTCCTCTTTTGGAATGCATTTTTGTTGGAATTTTAAATTCAAATTTTCAAAGGGCTGAATGGGATGTTTTTATATTTTCAGGCTAATTAACTTGTTCAGATGTCACTAAATCCAACTCTGCGGAATGGAATACGTAAGAGGTTCTTTAAATATAAGGCAGGAAGGTAACGCTATGACGAGGTCCCATTCAATTAAATCTACATTATTAAGATATTGCATAATAGTCATCGTTATTGGTTTCCAATTAAAAATCAATAATGGTTTATTCTAAAGTGTTATGGATACTAATCTAGGAAGGAGCAATTCTTTAAAATATAGCGTAGATTCAGAATAATGTTAAGGATGTATGCCGTAGTTTCGCTCCCTGCGGCCAGATTTTCATGGAATATATTAAGTGGAATTAATAATGAAGTCATTTCCGCTTATTAAGCAAAACATTTTTCGTTATCGTAAAAATTGACAAAGCCGGTCGAATCTTTCATAACCTACTCCCTTTTAATTGACTTCTCGTGTTTAATACACTATTAGTCATTTTAACTATGCAGAATGTTACTTTTGGATAACTTGAAGTAAATAAATTCAATATATCTAGTCTGGAAAACAAATAATTATCGGAATAATGAATTTTAAACCTTATTTCTTCACTCCCATTAAGATGTAAAGATTCTTTGTTATTGTCGTTTGAATTCTATCGAAGAGGTTTTGATCCAAACTGACTACTTTGAAAATAGCATATGTTAAATACGACCGAATTAATTTAATTAAATTTCCATGGCAAGGAAAAATGGGTATGATGTGAAAACCTCCTTCCTTGAGAAAATGACAGAAAGGCTTCCGAATCTAGGTATTGCGGTTGCAGATGGATGCTTCGATTCGCCCAAGCCATTAAAAACAAATGGCAGTAATTCAGCGTGTCGCGCTGCTCTGACGTGCGTGCCGTCCTCTTAGCTTAAAGGCTATGTCCCTTCACGGACCCACCTCCTCCAACTCCTCTCACTCTCATCCATCCAAACCAGTCGCCCGTTTCGCAGACGATATCGAGCCATCTCATAACCATTAGGTTATGAAGCGAGGAACGGAGCGTGTTCGTCGCAAGAGAGAGAGATGGAAAGGGGGAAATGAGAGGAGGGAGATGTGGAAGACAGGAGGGGGGAATCGGAAGAGGAAGGAACAGAAAGACGGAGAAGTGTACAAGAAGAAGAAAAAGGGACAGGAGAGAGGGGAAGATGGGAGGAGGATATGGAGTAGAGAGGTGTAGCAGAGATGGAGGGAAGAGAGCAGAAGGGGAGGAGAAAAGAAACGAAGGAAATAGGATAGCCAGGTTGGTAATTATAAAAGGGTGTTGCGAGACACGGTGATGCAATACAAAGCAAGTAAAAGGTAATAGATCCTTCACCGTAAAAAAAACGGTGAAGGATCTATATTACCTTTTACTTACTTTAGGTTGGTAATTGCATACTATAAGGGCGACGTTGACGCTAGTCAGCTCATTCTCAGGTCTAAACTCTCACGTCAAGGATAATAATAAACAGAATAGAGAAATAAAGATAAACAGGTAGCTTCCTCTCAATAAAATGTACTGTTGTTTAAAAACATAAAATTCCTATGTATATTTTGTTTTATTCTAATCAATAAGTCAGAATTAATGTAATTCAATCTAATGTCTAAATCGAAAAAGTCATTGTTTTGAATACATGGTTTAAACATCTATAACTCTGCCTGTGACCAAGTTATTTAAATAGTAATTTTCTGAAATTGAAATTCATACGTACTCATTTAATCGTAAGACTTTCAGATCTCTAGCCATCACCTTAATGGAACTGCGGCTCTTCGGGCGGGACGCGTTAGTTTAAGTGTGCGCGTTCGTGTGCGCGTGCGTGCGAATATGTATATTGTGTACGTGTAGACGTGCCTACAGAAATATACGAGCAGAGAAAAGATGAGGCCTAAATAAAGGAAATATTTTAAACGAGGCAACGAGGAATGGCCAGGGAATGTGGGAAGGTGTGAAAGGATAAAACCGTGGAATGAATGCAATAGCGAGAAATGACGAGAGAAGAGAAAGTGAGGACGGGATGCAGGAGAGATGCAAATAAGAAAGAAGGAGAGAGAAAAATATGGGGCGTGGCTGGATGGAATACATATATTCCTGGAAGTAAAAAATATATAACTGCGTATTCAGTGCAGTGTGAATCTAGCGAGACATATGCGGTTGCCCTTTTTGTCTCTCAAACTAAAATACTGCGTAAATCTATGAGATGCGTGATTTGCAAGCACGATGTTTGACGAACCGTTCCCAATCTGCCATTGGAGAAATAAATAAATGAACTTTCTCTTCACTTCGAGGAATTGCACTACATGTAGGTATTCCGATACGATTTTTTTATCGCTTTACTTCATAACATATGTTTGTTTATTTTGCGATGCATTAAACTATGGCATAAATATGCGGCTATGAATAAATAAATAAATAAATTAACGATACATACTTTAACACAGCAACGATTTGACTCTCTTAGAAGGTAATTTACTCTCAGCGAACATACCTGTAAACGAAAGAAAATATTATTAATATTTAAAAAAATTTAAAATTGTAGCATCTATAAATAAGTACAGTGCAGCTTTTTTTAACCATAGTGCAATGACAGGCTTTTACTTAACTGTAGTATATTTTGTCTCGTAGTCACCAAATTCATTTGGATTCGAAAACACTAGATTTACGATGCTTTGTTTTTCAAGCAAGCATGCAACCAACTATGAGAAAAATTTACCGCTGAATTTTAAGCACAACGAAGCTATTAAGTTGAATTATTAATACTCAAATATGTATTTTTGGCTTCAGTAAAGGGAAAGTAAAATACTATAGAGCAAAAATCAACAGATTCATCATCGGCGTTATTTCTTCTCCGAATCGTCCTAGGTCACGCATTTAACCCATCACTCATTTTCCCCTTTGGAATGCATTAAGAAAATACATCTGCACTTTTGAATAATAAAAAAGAAGAAAACTAAAACAACGAAGTTATAACACAAAAAAATTTGATCGGCGGATTTCTAGGATGTTTATTGAGAAACAATCTCAGAATTACCTGTAAATTGGCGAAATAGTTGTTCTTTGCTGATTTCTTAAACTCAAGAAAGCCAAAGAGTTACGCTCGGGGTCAAATACATAGTGTCTTTAATCTAAGTAAAATTTTAGCTAAACATTCCATCCATGCAGAGAGGTCAACAAAAAAAAAACAAAAACGAATCGAAAAAATTAACCCTTTTTTGACAGTCCTTCAGAGAAAATTCTTCTCAAAAATTAGTATTTGTGAAATAACTGACAACAGTAATGTAATCAACATGCATTGATCTGGTTTAATTCAACTTCCATTCACGTAAATCCCATGAATTATGATATCTGAGGATTTTCTCAAGGTTAACCTCCAAGCCTGCAAATATTTTGCTGAGAATTTCTTAATCCTCTGATACATGCTATTCCAATAACTCTCGGTAACTTGGTAAAAAGGTTCAATGTTCTTTTGTAAAGTTGTTCAGAGGGCACATTCCTTACAAAAGTTTTGTTCTCTAACGCGAAAATCCAAATCTCAAACAAGATATTTCCATTAAATAAACTTCATTATTAATGGGTCTGCCCCAGTTATTTCGTCTCCAGTCTTGTTTTGCAAGTAAATCATAGCACTCAATATACTACCAGGCCTCTGTTCAATGATGGGCACATAACTTTAAATTTTATTTTCCGCGATAGAAACTTCATCGTTTCGCATTCAACTTTAAAAGTTATGCGGCGAAAACTTTCACAGCAATTTCAGTACACACAATTTATTTAGAAAGCATAAGTTGGATGAGCTTTTTCGTGCTAACATAGCCAAAAGGAACGTAAAACGAATCTTTCCATTTAATTCGGTAGAATTTTTAAAAGTTTTCTGTAATTTTTCAGAAATGTAGTCAATCTTAATTCATTTTTTAAGCTAATCCGATCAACTAAAATTCGCATATACGTACTTGCACTAATTAACTTATTAACAGCAATCTGTATTCTGATCGTAAATTGGCAGCACTGTATCTTTAAAGTTTCTTCATTAGATAATATTAATCAATGAATACATTTAATAGTAAAAATATTCATATGTATATTGAACCGTTCGCGCGGGCCGGTTTGACTGGCGCCCCCCCTCTAGGACCTGTTTCCGGAGAAGGAAAGGGACTTATCCCCGCGGCGGCGCGGTCATGAGTATCCTGGACTGTGACGAAGTCGCTTAATGGGCCCGCCACCGGCTCGGGGCCTATAAAATATATATATATATAACCCATACTAAATATTATGAAATATTTTATAATTTTATTTATACTTCAAAATTTCGACGACCATCCAATCTAATTCCAACTTCTCAAGTATTTCCTCCGAGGTCCATCGGGAAATATTTAATTTTAACAGTTAGGAGTGATAGTTACATTTTATTTTGACAAATTTTATGGATGCATCCCAGGATTTTCCTATGATAACTTGCTGCCTTGGAGAAAATTATTAAGGCCCTATAGAAATAAACCTGTAGCAAAACAATGAGATGATAGTAAATCGAGCATTTAATTGTAGAAATCTTTTAAAAGTTTATAAGTACCTAAATATTGAAAATACGCAAATACATCCATTTAAGACATGAAAGGTTATAAGGTTCGAACAATCCATTACAATCCACCTGCAAGGTTAAACGTCTATTCGCGATGTCAAATTATTTCGGAAACATCAACAGCCATTGCAATAGCGGTACGATATGCAGCTAGTAACGTGCAGGTGTATGAAAGTAGGGAGAAAAAACTATACATTTACACATACACACATATATAGATATCTATATTTAGAGCAACAGTGAGAGATGGTTAGGTGTTCAAGCGTGTGAGTGTATATTTAGGAGTAATTGAATGAACAAAACTCGAGTGCCACTGAAACTTTTAGCTACCAACTTGGGCAAGAGAGAAAGAGAGATGCTATATTTACTCCGACTGGATGCAGCGTTGGAGGAAGGGGTGGTAATGGACGAGAAAGAAAAGGGGAGGGAAGCGGGGCGATGGGGAGGGATAGGAAAGGATGCAGAGAAACGGAGGAAGGGAAAAAGATGGAAAGAGAACCGGAGGAACGAGTAAAAAGGGAAGACGTGGAGTGCCAGGCTAGGGAGAAATTAACAGTGCCGTTGTCTCTCGCTATGGCGCATGACGTGGAGGAGATGGGGTGGAGTAAAAGGGAGCGGGAAAGAGGGGCGGGCGAAGTGAGGTAAAGAGCTGAAAAAAGTCTAGGAAAGAAAAAAAAGGAGGCGGAGACGAGAGAGTTATGCAGAGCGGCAAGCATCCGCGCGCTGCGGGAGGCGCGTATTCCAGGGGCACCGTGTCTCGTACGTGGCGAGAGGAAAACCCGGCGAGGCGAAAAGAGGCCACGTGACGAGAAACTCGCCGGCGAATTTCCGAGAAGGTTGTCGTAATTTGCGGTTAAATTGTATGTTTTTTAAAATGTAAATATTTTTGCTTAAAAACGGATGTTGAATTTCCTGAATGTTGGAGGACACGGAAAAGGCCGGTTAAGCTCATCGTGGCGGTAATTATTTCGGTACTAAGGGTTATAAAAAAATAAACTTTCGTTAATGTGAAGATTTACCCGTTACCCGAGATCTATTTGTAAACTTTGAGGGCAAAGAATGGTATTGATGTTTATCCGTAGACCACGTCAAATAAATCTCTTTCGCATTTCGTTGCCTCGAAATAGATTCCGCTATATAGGAAACTTTTGGTTAAAAATGAGATAATATCGAAATATTAGTTAATTATACAAGTAATGTTTTACATTTTTAATTATTCATTCAAGTTAAATATTACTACGAAACAGAGACCCCAGCCAATCATTTTATAAAATGCTCTCGGTCTTTAAATTGAAAAACTATTTCGAAATATCTGCATATTAATTTCACTCGTGTAACTTGTTACAAATTTGGCGGTGAGAACGTTATCCCAAACAAAATTTAAAGTTGTGTAACCAAACAATCAAATTAATTTCCTATATCAGTAGAATAAAATTTGAAGATGTGACATAAACATTAATTTTTCTTTTGTGGATTTTTTTATAATTGAGATAACACGATTCGAGTATAATTTTCTATTGTTTGGCGTATACAAAAGGACTTCAATAACAACCGGATAACTGAAATGGTAGAAAAATTCTGGGAAAGAGTGAAATGCTATCAAAATTAATATCAAAGTTGTATAATAGTTTCGATATGATTAAAGCATTCGATTTCAAAATTTTACATATTAAAAATTGTATACCGTAAAATTTAGAGTACATGAAAAAACGAGCTATTTCAGACGTGAAAATATATCCGTTTTAGTATTAAATTGTGATGAGGTAACCATAGCAGATGCATTAAATAAGCTACATGGATACAATTTTACAGGTGATACTGATTGACATGGAATGTACTCCCACAATAAACACAAGCATAAAAAATTGAAAATTTAAGTACTTCTCTTGCGTATCTCTAATAGCTATGACGATATTAAAAGGTAGATGCGTATTTCGGCTACAATCTTCAGTAGTGATTCACCGAACGTGGGTTCTAAAAGAGAATTAAAATGCAAAATGCGCACCTGGTTTTTTTTTATATAACCTTGTTACGGGTATAGAAGACACCCAAGAGAAGTACTTAATTTTTTTTCAATTTTTAACACTGCTTATTCTGAATTATGGTTTCAGCAATAAGACCGACTCGATAATTATATGGTGAATGTAATCTAATGATATGAAATAGAGACAACTGAAAATAGTTATGGAATCGCAGAAGATAAATAGAAGAAAAACGCGCTTGAACAAGAGGACAGTGATCGAAGGGACGGTTTTCGAAAAAATCGGACTTGAAATATCTCAGAACCAATAGAATGAGAAAGCAGAACCATTTTGGGCATTCCTAAGACGATTCACCAAGTGCCAGGGATTCTAAATGGGTTTTTCTCCGCTGTAATACTTGGGCAAGAAAAATAGACCAGGCCATTTGTTTCGCAAGGCGGAGACAATTGTCTTGAGAGCTTTTACCTTAAAGATGAACACCGATGTCTACGTTTTTCATTCACTCTGCCCTCATTTTTTACCTCTCGTTTTATATATATTTTCCAAAATTTCTTTTTCGATAGCCAGGTATTGTTAAGTGATTAGCTTCCACGCATTAAAATTTACAGGTAGGTCATATTTTTCAGTTAGAGGCGATCTTTGATTGAAATCTCGAAATTTTCAGGAAAGCGTTACCGGTAAAGGGCTCAAGTAGCCCACAGAACTTGATTCTAGAGATTTATTTAAACGGAAAGGGGGAAACTCTGCCATTTGATTTTAGACACTTCCAATAAATTCTTTGTGCATTATGAAAAGACTTTATAATTATTTTTATCAAAGCATTGCACTTCTTTCATAATTAGCATAAAACATATTAACGTACATCGAATTGGTCGCACAACAAACCGGTTATCGTTGTAAGATGCCATTATCTCATCAAAGGCAATGTAGGACCGGCATAATTTGTAATATTTAAGAACGCAGACTGAAGAATACCGATTCGAAGCTGAGAAATATCTGAGTTATTTGCTAAGTTGAGTATTTTGCAGGAATGTATGTGCAAAATGAGGAGTGAGTATATTAAAATAACAGTTTTATATTTAGATTATACTATAGGTTTATCTATCTATTTACAGGTTCAGAATCCATCGAGCTCTGCCCTTAGCACCTCCAAAGTAAACCGGCGTACAAATCCCAACTTTGAGGTGACAATACCAAATCATCATTGTTAAATTGTTAACCACGTACATTGTTTGGTGAATGGATTAGATCGAATGATTTGGGTTTACCTTTAATTTCTTCGAATCGTAGTTTCTCGTGCTTTAAAATACATAACGCTTTTTCAGCGCATACAATAGTTAATCTCCGTGTTAGTTATTAAAATGTTGACCTTGCGTTATTTTTCTTAGATATTGCTTGCTCTTGCGGCGCTGAAGTAGTGCCTGACAAGTACTTAGCTTGTGCAGAAAATCCGCTTTAATGCTCTACTAGAAAATTTACTTGGATAATTATGTAAAAACAAAGAATAGGCTATCAAAGTCATTTTTCGCCCATGTGCTTTTTTTATTCAGTCCTTGGATCAAACTTTAATATGTGGGCATAATAATGCTTCTTTTAATTACACTTAACAGATAGAAACATTAAAAAAACAGTTTCAGCTTCATTTAGAGCGCGCAGTTTTAGACTTATTACGGTTTGTATAAATTAAACTCCACCCTGTTTCGTTCACCGTGACCCCCAGTTCAATCAACATCACCTTGGCTTTCTAGCCTTGGAGTTTCACCGTTGTTCACTACTGTCTTCAGTTTTGGAACTGACTTCGCCCTTCCTTTACACCACGGTATCTTCAACACAGGCCAGAGTTTTTCTATCTTCGCCCCCGCCCATTCCACAATTCATCGTTGCATTGTTCTTTGAATTGAACTATCTTCGTCAACTATTTTCCGGTTTACACTCCCTCTTTGACAGCCAATCTCAGAGTCAGCGAATTCTGCTAATTTCACTAAGATTATAGCGCCCTCTCTTTGTCATCTTCGCCGGGGGGTTCTTCTTTAATTTTCATCATCATGGCCTTCCAACCTAAAGATTTAAACAGATTTCACAAACTCTCGACACAAATACAAACCGTCGGGGCCGACATTAAAAAAAAGCTTTTTACGGTTGGAGTTTAATTTCTACAAACAGCTTTAACGCCGTAGTCTCCACTTCAATTATCATAGTTACTACGGTGCTTAAAAGTATATTTACTCTCTAGTTTAAAAATAAATTTCATGACTTTGTCCATTGTATTTCAAATCCTCAAGAACAACGCATGCACTTAGGCACATCGGCGTGTCCTTTTCTTACTGAATGGCGATTTGAGCAAAAGAAATGAATTATGTAAATTAATCACTTTAAATAAACCGATAACGATTGTTTAAAACAAGTGAGTGTATTCAACCAGAAAAAATGTACCAAACACGCTAGAGAGGTCGTTAAGTGAGCGTTAACGTAAAACAAACGGCAGTAAATACTCGAAAGACAATGTTTTTTACATTTCCTTCCTTTCACAAAGCACAGCAGGAGACGTTTCTTAAATCTTGGTGCTCATCCTATCCGCCATTTTTTCTTTTGGGTCCGAGATCCTACATAAATTCCGAGCCAAATGCGACGAAAGTAGATCGAACCGTTCAAGGATGGACTTGGTAAATAGATGTAAATTTTTTATAAGTTGCACTAGATATTAAAAAAAAACAATAAACACATGGAATATGATTTTTCCCAAATTTGAAAGAGATTTGATAAATATTAAATCTGGTGCTATTGGGAGAATTATCTGTCAAATGCAAACAAATAACAGTGCTCTGACATTATTGCCCGAGACGAATACTCAAGTGAAACAATTTTTCTCGACAGCTGGAAGAAAGATTGAATGAAGGGATAATTTATATTTTCTGCTTTAGTTTTAATTTTGTTGGCCATTCCTAGATGCTCATATTTTCTCCCAAAGGCTTATAAGTTTAATGCCTCCAATATCAAACGACTACCGAGACCGTCTCATTTTTTAAGCGAAAACATGGACATAAGAATAAATCGCAAAAACATTCCAGTACTTCGTAAAACGTTGAGAACGCTTACATTGGAACTCTGCAAGCGTTATAAAAGCGTCCAATCCGAGGTAAAAATACAAGAGCGGTAATCGGAGATCGTTGCGAAAAACCTCATTCCAACGAAAACACTCGAAGCAAGTACGTCGGACCACTCGTTAAGAGACGGTTGGGGAAAAAAGTAGCGTTTGTAAAGAACGTTATTTCGGACACAAAGCACTCGTTAAATTACGAAAACAAAACAGGAGAGACCCTTCGGTGCACGTTAAATAACCGCGTCTCTTTGAAAAAAATTAATGTAGTCGAAACGATCCCGATAATGAAAACAAATCTTCCAAAATCGTATGTTTTAGAATAGACGAGCTTGTTCAAAGGGATCGGCTCAACGTGTAAGAGATGAAGATGGAGAGAGTGAGAGAGAGGGGGGCAGAGTAAGGAAGGGAGAGAAAGGTGAAAGGAAAAGAGAAAGAAAAGGATAATAATAAATAAGAGGAATGCCGGGATAGTGTGAGAAGAAGTGAGATCATAACAGAAAAAAGATCAAAGGGGAGAGGTAGAGATGTGATGGATAAAATCGGAACAATTTAAAAGAAACAAAAATATTTAAAAAGAGAAAGGCGAGAACGAGCGATGAGAATATAATAAGACAGAAAATAATGAGGTAAACTGCACGGTGACGAGCGAAAAAGTTGAAGTACGATCGAAAAAGAGGTAAACAGGGTAGAGAAGTTATGGAGAAGATAGGAGACATATGAAAGGAAACAAATATTGAAAAAATACCGAAAAAGAGAAAGATTCAGGCGATAGGGGAAACAAGAATCGGAAGAAAGAAGAGGGAAGCAGAAGGTATAGAGAAAAAAATTGCAATTTCAAGAGGAAAAAGGCAAAAAAAGATAGAGAGAAAGAAATATGAGGGTATGGATGGAGAGAAACTAAATAATAAATGAGGTAGAAGAGAATGATATGGGAATAGTGGATGTGAAATAGAAAACGGGAGAGGAAGACTATAGTAAAAAGAGAGAGTGAGAGGGAAAGAGAGAACTCAAATGAGATTTGCAAAGATATGCGAGAAAGGAAGAAAGGAAGACCGAGAGAAAATGAAAAATAAAAAGGAGAGGGGAAATGTAGGAATAAGAAATGTGGACGGGGAAAAAGGGACGAATCCCCTCGAGGTGTCGTGTGTTAGACCCACGCTACTTTTTTAAAAATGCATCCGTAGGCACAATACGGTCGGAGGTGACACCGCCACGGGGTCCTAACGCGGACGACCGCCTGAGGTCAGCACCTTCCCCCGAGGGGAAAGAAACACGGTGAGAAGGGTACAGAAGAGGTTAGAGGTCGACGCGGGCCGGCAGGAGAGATAGAAAAACGAGAGACGGAAGGAGGTATCGGCAAAAGGAAGCGGTATGAAAAAGAAGAGCTTATGTCTGTGTGTGTTTGTGTGTGTGTGTGTATCTATATATGGAAGAGAAGAGAGGAGAAAAAATAAGGGGACGGAAAGGATTTGTGTTGCGTTACAAAGTACCTATCCCGTTTCCACTGCCCGAGGGTTCTGAAAGGAACAAAAAAAACACCGCTCGGAACCGCCGTCGGATTCTTCCGTGTAAATTAGGACGTGACTGGCGGGGATAACATTGGGCATCACGGAGAAGGAGCTGAGTGATTACAGCCCGAGGAGCTCGATAAATGTGCTCCAAGAGATTGCGAACCTCGCAGCACCAAAATTATTTAAAATGCGGAACTCCAAACAACGACCGCATTGATTAGTGGATAGGCGTGTCTTTAAGTGTTAAACACTGAGAATGGCGGATAAAGACATACCTCACAAGGAAAGAAAGCTCGGAAGAACGGACCGATGAGATTTTTCGAAACGCGACCTGTCCGAGATTACGGGTCAAGTCTGCGGTATTTTTTCGATTTTTTTTTCGTGAGCTTTCGTTCCAAAACCCAATATTTAAACTTCCTCCTAAGAAAGGCGGTATTCGATTATACTAATTTCACGAATATAAGTAATAATTTTTTTGCACGGCGTTAATATTTATCTTGCTGATGTAATAAAAATAAATAAGAAATCGTGTTGTTCAATAATAACCCCGAGAAGTGCCTCAGGCATTAGGTCGTGAATTTCGCCGCAACAACTGAAAGTTATTATGTTTTTATTTTTAATACCCGTCGCCATACGTATGATGCTGGTTCATCCATTCACGGACGAGACAAATTGGATACATATTCGCGGGCATTGCCTCTCGTCAAATTATCGCCCGAGAAGCCTAGATGTTGCGGTAAGCGAAAATGAAATTCACAAACCGTTTCCCTGTTATGATGCAAATAATCCAAAATGGCGGTATCAAAATATTAAAATTCGCAATTTGAAACGACATAAAAATGTATATGGCTGCGTAGTTTATGAAAACGACCTCGTAGGGACGTTTTTAACAAGTTGTTTTTTAACAACGCCTCTGAACCTTTATTACTGCTGCAACGTATAAAGCTCTAAATGTATATCGATCCTTGATGCGTAAGCGTCAATGGATATAGGGATCGACCAAACTCGTGCACGATGGACCATAACCGCCCACGGCCTCCGATGAAACAATTCCGTCTGGGAGGCTTTGGACGAACAAAGAAGAGGCGAGACAAACACCCACTCTCGAGATCGATAGAGAAAGAAAGGGAGAGAAATATGGAGAGAAATAGATAAAAGCAAGGGCGGATGGAGACTTTCCTCGAAAAGTCTCAATTTGGCTCGGACGGCGTCATTCATTTTTTTGTATCGCCGTAACGCATTTATTCTGTTCGTTATTATGTTATTATTGAATGATCCCATAATCAGGTTTTGAAATGTCATTTTAAGTCTATACTAAAATATTTACAACGGCGAAATAATTTAGAAAACCATTAATCCGCATTATATAAATGATAATTATATCCCAAGAAGCTTAAGAATAGAAAATTAAAATGTCACAATGTTTTAATGCATAATATAACTGATAAATAAAGAGATGAATTTGATAGTCTTAAAAATAGGTATCATCAACAGAAATTTTTAATGAAATGCTTTGAAGATTAATCTCGTGATTAATGAGAACGTTACAGACATTTTTTTCCTAACTGACATGTTATCTTTTTAACATCTGAAAATTTCCAAGCCCTAAAGAAAAGCGGTAAGCACATGCTAATTAGAATTTATATTTTAAATTCTTGCCAGTGCAATCTGTACGAATAATATTTTAATCAAGACTCTGCGTAACTGTTTTTCTTACCTTATGATATCGATTCACGCAAAACTGCTATATATGAGACAGTAAAATTTCTGCGACGAATATATAATCATCAGAAAAACGGCCGAATTTTTTAGAGTAAATCAATCGTATTTAAAATGATCAAATACCAACATCACAAAAATTACATCACTGTAAAAATCCGAGAAATTGTCTGGTTATATGCTACATGAAACTTTTTATAGCTCTCGTCGAATCATCCGTCCAGCGAAATGGATGAGCGCTGCATTTCCTCCCGACAAAACTTTGAACCACGATTAGATAGTTCGACGCAGTGTCTCTTGTGATTGTTTCCAAAATATCTCTCCCTCTACTCATGTGGTTTCCCGTGCAACGTTTTCGTTCGGAACCCTCATTTATCTCCAAACTGAGGAGATATGAATGGCGTCGAGCGGCGTTGCTTTGAATGAGCTAGGATTTCGGAGACATTATTATAAACTGCCCCGAAAATTAGCTTCCCTTCCGCTGGATATTGTATCGCGTGAGAATACAACGACAACCACCTGTGCTCCAAAACTTTGCCATCGCGACAGAGCGATTCTATTAGTTTTTTATTAATTTCCTCTCCAAATTCGATGATAATTTTTCCTTTCGATCTTCGACATTAAATCAAATTGGGTGATTGATGACGATAGCAATTTTAATAGCCACAGATTTTCTCTATAAAGTGAGCTAGATATTTCGGTTTTGAACCAAATCGAGAAAATGATATAATAAACGAAATATCTAATGAATTTTTATCATTATTATATTTCATTGTTTGATAAACAGTCAATATTGCGGGGGAAACAAAGGGGAGGATATTTCCCTTTAGCGAAATGATAAAATTTTTGATCTTTTGACACTCAACGAGGATCGTGTCAATAATTAGTCTGTCCAAACTTAGATCCAGCTAATAAACGCTAAAAAGACTTTTTTCAAGGTGAAAAATAAAAACTGAAAGAACTACTTATGACCAAACATTCTGGACGGAATACGCAAAGCGCGCCCAAAAACATGACAAACGAAAACTAAAAATACAATTGCAGTCCGGATAACGATTCCTACCTTGTTCACTGTTTGGAACTGTATATAAACGAGCAGTGAAATCACCATCAGTCCCGTCGTGTTTACCGATATTAGCATAAATTTCATTTTTAAGGCAAATTTACATATGCCGAAGGAATTTTCAGGTTAGGCGGATATTTTTTTGGGAAGCACGCTTGTTTTCTGAAGGCTGGTCGTAATTCCAGTATTTTTTTGCAAAGGATCAACGAAAATAAACTAAGAAGTGATACTGTGATGAAAAAGCCTGAAATTCTAGGAACTTCTATCCTCCCGCGAGAGAGAAAAAAATCCGAGGAAAAAATACATTTCGAGGTCGAATATTACCCTCTTTTGTCAACCGTCAACTTCATTCCTCTCCAAATTGTGTGACGTCGGGAGGCCCTCTTGTTTTTCTTTTGTTAACGACTGAAAATTAGACATACAGGCTTTATTATTCGAAAAAATCGAACCCTTGATTGAAGAATTCGTGCTTTTCATCACCATCAGGGTTATTCGAGCTGGTCAAGGGCCCGCAAAACTCCGGTATGTTTTTTATATTTATTTTCCGAGATCGTTACTTCGAACGTTCTCACGAAACTCGAGAAGCGAAGCAGCTCGCGTGATGAAGAGGCTCCACCCAGAGGGGCACGCTCTGTTTTCCCTCTTTCCCGTTTCCACCCACCCGTCAGTTCCTCCCTCTCCGCCCGCCCCAATCCCACTCGCTCCAATACCCTCACACCCCCTTTTTGACCTCCACCTAACCCTATCCCCATCGCTTTCGTACGAAGGGAGTCTCACGTCCCCGTCTCCTCACGATCTTCTATTCCTTATCCTCCCTCTCTCCCCCTTCCACCGTCCACCTTCCACCATACCCTTTAACCTTCAGCTCCCGTTTTTCTCCCTCCTTCCCTCTCCATATCTCATCAACCGATGGGGAAAAAATCACAAATTACAAGTAAAAAACAGTCGAACGCCGCTTCTCCATCCCCGGGAAAAATAATCCTCCCTCTCACTTTTCATTTCATTTTCCGCTCGATTCCGTTGCTTATGTCCTTTTACAAGTCATCCTCCTTCGCTCTCTGCCATTGCTGTATTTTTGTGTATGCACGTATGTATGTCTATTTAAATATACATATACAGTACAGTCTATAAGTACCAATTGGTTATATGAAACAAATATGAAAAAATCAGAGTAAAACTTAAAAATAAGTTTAGAAATATTAACTGCATATTCAAAGCATAAAATACAACACTATTTTGAGAATAACTTTTAAAATTTAGTTTAATTTTTTAATTTTTGCTACATATAACCAATCGGGACTATATTTATACGCATTACATATATTTTAATTTTATGGAGGAAAACTGTCTACAAATTTTTAATAATTTGTTTGAATGTATACTAACAATAGAGTAGGATGGAGCTTGCAGCTTTGAATGGAATTCTTACAAATAATAATTTTTTTAATGAAACACGTTACTCGAGATTGGTCTTCGCCTATTATCGTTTATTTTGGTCATCGTCAACATTTAAGATGGCACGTACTGATCCTAAACGGGAGTATGTGTAGTAAGAGTCACACCAATGCAGGTAGTAAACACTCGCCTTAAATTTTTAGTTAGTCTTCTTGCTTGTTCTCCTAACCTAGAAATGGATTGGCGGACGCAATTAACCGGTAGACAACGCCTCAGTTCTTTGATTTGACTTCCTACTTCAGCACTTCAGCCATAAGGAAGTACATGTTTAAAGAGAAGTTATTTAGCCCTTAAAGAGTAACATGAAATTCAAGAAGAGGCGTGTTGCGGACTGGTAATAAAAGAAACTTCAAACCATAAAATTAATCAAAACTTAACGAAGAAAATCTGTTGTAATAATGCTGCAGCGCAGCCAATTAACATAAAAAAATAGTATTCTAGGAAAGAAAGAACGCTTATAGAAAGATTTTCATTGTGGTTAAACTTCGACGCCCCTTTCGAGAGACGCCTGGGTTGATCGTCTCGCCGCCTCACCTATCGACACGACTCTGTGTGTGTGTGTGTGTGTGTGTGTGTGTGTGTGTGGGTATGTACATATACAGGGCCGTGCCCAGACATTTTTCCGCGTGAGACATGTTATAATTGGGCGCCCCTCAAACGTTTTATACTTGCCCCTTTTAATTATAGGTTTGTTGAATAGGTAGCAAATAATAAAAATATTATTCATTCATACCGTATAATTATTTTTCTGTATAGAAACAATCTCGAGCACATTTTTCTTTTGCGTGTAACTTTAGATTACATTTACTTTTGTCTTTCACCGAACATAGACGTAATTGATAAATATGTATACATATATCCTTTCCAAATAATAAACCTTAAAGATAAATATAACTTTATGGCTATATAACTATATAACTTTTTAATTGCTGCATGCCTGTATATTAGTCATAGTGACCGATGTAAACAAAACATGTGATGTCATGCATGGGATTTTCTCAAATTTTTATTCCCAAAGCTGTCCAAATTATGTGGTCTCGCCCACGCTTTCGTGGAAAAAGTTGTTCTCGATCCGACTAAATCTTTTAATCAATAGTAACGAAACGCCTTGGCGCTCACGGCGGCCACCAAATTCGCCAAAATTAGGCAGCGTTTAAGTTTTATCTAATGGGAAACGAGGCATTCTTTTATTCTGAAGTACTAGGGTTCATTTCCAGGTGCAATTTTTCCTTTGCATACGTGATTTGCGTGTGGGACATTTTCGGATTTCTACCTCAGAATACATTTTTATAATTGATACCTCACATATCAAATAAGATCCATGGAGAGGAAAATATGCTTTTCTAATTCTTTTCACTAAATAAATCTTCGTGTCAACTGATTTAGAAATAATACCAATGGCATGTTTGGCATTTTCACCAATATATACATCCGATAACATGTTTCAGTTATGTGTTCTTGCTGACTTTTTTGTGGCAAATCTCGCACATTCTCCGAACAAATTTTCTAATCGCTGCTTCACAGATCATGTAAGAGCTAGGGAGCTGTTCATACATGAAGTATATTTAATTTACCGCTAGTATGTATATATGAGCATACTAGGGGCTGTACCGCTCGTACTTACGGAGCCCAACTCCGTTTGACGGCTAGCTTTGCTCTCCGACTATTTTCAAGGTAATTTAACATGAGTTTAATAAATATTTGAAATATAAAATTTCTTTAAACTGGCCCTCCTATAAAACGGGTTCTTAAAACTTGGAATCGCCACAGCGTGTTTGTTGTTTAGATTCTTATAAAATAAATGATAGACTCTGATTTATAAATGCTCGCAAAGACCAGAATTAATCTCGCAAAGCGCCAAGGGAAAGTAGGATAAGCTAGTTCTCGCGAAAGAGCAAAATTTCAGAAATATTTACTTCGTCAATAGTGCTACAGCATTGTATTTTTTAAAGGATAAAGTAAGAAGTGGTAGAGAGCAATCTTAAATGTTTCTCATATCACTAAATATATCTCTTAACTGACATGAATTCGTCTTCCTCCCATCGCTCCTTATTCTTCCCTTAAACAATTTTTTTTGAGAGCAGCCACTTGAGTAATTTGACTAATATGTAGTCTAATCCGTTGCTTCTTTTGCCCTCAAGTGCTCTAGCTGGCACGTGTTCGACGTGATTCGCCCCTAATGACACACGCACCACTCTGGAAATTTGTTAGGCGAAATTCCTAGTTCCTCTCTTCCTCCCCGCTTCACTTCTTCGTCAGCACTCATGACTCAGCCGAAGCATGGTTAAAATAGCTGTTTGCTCTCTTCTGTGAATTCTTTTCGTATAGGCTTAAGTCTCATTAATTATCACGGAAAAATTATATAACAGCCAAAAGGATTCTCCGTTTTTATTAAAATTTTATGTTTGTGGAAATAGTACCAAGTTCTCAACCATTAATGCGTGCTTAATTTAATTTGACATACAATTATACTTATTGTAGAGTTCTGCATATTGACGGCCTCTTCAGTGGCTTCATTCAGGTGCTTAATTTCTCCCATTAGGATGAGTGGATTATTCTCCTACGTCATTATTCTATCAGTTAACGTATGATTGAACACGGTATTTACATTCACTGGACTACTGTCTTTTTTACGATAAAGCGAACATATGCCGTTTTATCTTATATCAATATCCTGTAATAATTATTGTTTCATTTGGTTAAATAGATTATATAATTCCATATAAAACGATCAGCGATGAATAATGTAGATTAAATTTGAAAATGGAAATTTCAGCAGACTTCTTAATCGCAGAAAAATAGCTCTAACTTTCACGAAAAAAGAAAGTAATAATGTTTTATGTTATTATGATAAATAAATTCCAAATAGTGGAACGTGATTTCATCGATCTGATCGACCAGGTTTCTTCGTTTTAATATAATCTGACTCATAAGTTACCAGATGAGATTTTGAATAGATATTACACCCATTCAATATAACCTTCATTTGACGGTGCAAAAAAATGACTGAAGAACGAGCATTTCTCCCCCTCCTCCTAGGACTTAGTATTCGATTATTTTCCCTCTAACGTCAAGAAGAAAACTCGTGACGTATTATAATTTGGCGGGAATTTTTTGGAGGGTTAATCTTGCTATACTTAGCTCAGTTTTATTTGAGAAGTGGTTGTGTTCGAAGTGCCAAAGGAAGTTACCGGTACGCGATATCCGTTCCGAAGAGAAGGCGATGCAGTCCCTCAAGACAGTGAGTATTAGCAAATTATTCATAGATGTCGAAAAATTAGTAAATCTAAGTGTATAAATGTTTCCGTTTTTTAACTTTTCATTAAAATTTTTAAAGAGCAAAATTTTCTTATTGTTAGCAAAGTTTTTAGTGATATATCGTCGTTAGAATTAAATCAATAACTTGATGGCAACGAGAAAGAATCGCAATAGAAGTTATTTTTATTATTTCGCTTGAACTATGTTTATTTAAAATGCCACTTCTTCCATTATGTTAAAGCACTGCCAGTGATTTGTTTCTTTTCCCATTCCAGGTGCTGTGAATCCCTCCCCTTTCCTCCATTTCCAATGTCAAAATTTCACGCATTATTTCCTTCCTGATCCCCCGAGTGTGATGTGATGTGGTCATTTTGAGATGAAGTGCCGTGTGTGTGTGCATTTGAGTGTCAAGTTTAATCTTTTCATCGCGTGAAAATGTCTCTCCCCATCGCTGGAAAATTTACACCGCACCAAAGGTAGGAAGATGTTTTTTCTTTCCCTTCGATTCCTCCTTTTACTTTAAGCTTAATCGTCGCAGCAAAAGGATTGGTATGCCTAAAGTTTTCGATCAGGATATGCCATAATTAGAGATGGGTTGATAAATATTAAAGTGAACGCAAGCCTTTAGTTAAAAGTAGATTTAAAAGTTTTATAAGTTTTAGAATCTAATTGGTCATTCATATCCTCGCATTGCTTGAAGTAAATCCATCCATATGTCAGTCAAAATTTCTGAAGCGTCGCCAAGTTTCGTATCGATTACTATTTAAATAGTTGCGCATAGTTCTCTTGTATCAGCATTTGAGCAAAAATTGACTGAAATTCTCCATTATCGACGGAAACTAACTGTACTATGCTGAGCGGCTAGAGAACTCTTGAAATTAATGACAGTTATGGTTTACATCACGGACTAATGAGACTGAACGAAAACGTGAAGCAAGGCGTAATAGAGAAAGGTTGACAAATAATGTGGTCTATAAAGAAATATTGTAAAATTAGCGCGTAATTTCTAAAAGCTAACCAATTGGCTTTGAAGGCCTCCATCCTTCCGCAGGAGTTAGGAGTTGACAGCTCGTGGGACCGGAAATCTACTAGTACCATACAATAAGGAAAAATTAGTCCACTCAGTTTAACTCCATATCTTTTAGTAGTACTCCTACATTTAATTTGGGCTAACTGTCTAAACTTTGGTCTTTCCGAGTAAAACATATTCCAGCCGTGATATGTGTACTGTGAAATTCGACTTCTTTCGATATAATTTTTGTGACCATTAATTTATAATATAATACAGAGAAAAGATCTAACTTTGCAGTCAATCAGATATTAAAAAAGAACCTATTTTTTACTTTCTCCATAGGTAGTATAGGGGAAAGTATTGTTTTGATGAAAAAATCGACTTCGAGATTTCAACGGAAATACACGTTTTGAGGTCCCCTGAACACGTTTTGACCATTTTCTCGATAATGTCCGTGTGTTTGTGTGTATGTGATAGCTTTTTTGGGTGCTCTAACTCAAAAAATATTAATCAGGTCAACGCGAAATTTTATATTTAACATTTTTATAAAATTCAAAAGAACTGATTAGTTTTTGCTAAAAATCGGTCCACCGGAAGTGGGTGTTAACTCATGTCACTTCTCCGTTATTTTAAAAATTTGCTTTAATATTTGATATATGTATGTAAAACTGTATTGGAATAAAGATGTAGAAAAATTAATTTTCTACAAACTTTGTTTGAAACATTTTCCCATATAATGCATTGTTTAAGAGATATCTTATATTTTTAGCTGCCACCGCCACGCCACGCCACCTACCAAGTTCCTTACAAAGCAAGTAATTAACTAGAATTAAATGACATTGAAAAATTTATATATATTTATTATCAACAAACATGAAAAATAACGCTGTATTTCAAAATATCAGCTAATATAGAATGCGGTCAAGCTGTGGACGGCGAACGGCAGTAAAATTCAACGTGAGAGGTTAGCTTGTACTTTATATGTGCTTTGCGAGCGCAACTTACTGGTAGACAACGCGTCAGTCCTTTGATTTATCTGCCTACTTGATCACTTCAGCCAAAAGGATGTAATTGTTTGAAGAGCTTCTATTAAGTTCTTAAAAGGCCACATGGAGCTCAAGAAAAAGCGTGTGGCGAGCTGCTAATGCGATAAACTATATACTATTAAAAAAAAGTTAAAACTTCTCGAAGGAATTCCGTTACAAAAATGTTACATCGCAGCTCAACAACAACAAATGGTATTCTTGGTCCTCTTTAATTCTTATCTAAAACACTGCCATTCCGTCCCCTGTCTCTTTCCCTAATCGAGATATGATAATAACGCTATCCCTGGAGACGCCCCGAAAACTCATGAAGTGAAGCTGCAAATATCTCGCCATTTAAAATTTCCCGTGGGATAGCTATGGAGAGGAAACTGAAGAGAAACGACTTGCAGCAAAATATCTTTGTATTCATAATGCAAAAAAGAAATGCGGCACTATGTCATTGCGCTTTTTTTAACTCGACGAGTAGAAAAATAATAAGACGATGAAATGGTAAAATTCGAAGAATTTTTACATTTCATTGCATAATTACATATTTTTCTGCGTTTTTTACTCCCGTGTTGGTCGAAATGGCCCAAATTCATTTAGATTCAAAGATGAGTGAATTATGAAATAAAACTCATACTCCATCGTTGGAACTGTGTTCTTTGGGTTTTTTTCCGAAAGTAAGAATTAAAACTAATTTTTTAAGGAATAAATTGCAATCAATTTATCAGAGATAGTTTTGAAATAAGAATTACATTCTGAGTGACGTTGGGCGCACTTAAAAAAAATGTGTATCAATATAGGCCAAACTTAGCAGAAAAATATTTTGCATTTTAAATGGTATCCTAAAAAATTCCGAGAACTCAAGAAAAAGCCATTTGATAAAATAACAATATGAAAATGGCATTTTTAACCTTGAGAGACAGGCTATTTTAAAGTGGAAGCTTTATCGCTCGCATTTCTCTTGAGGGTAATCCTATCTATGACGTTCCTATGGCGAAATCGGGACGACTTTCCTTAGCTATGTCAATGCGCCGTTTTTATGCATTCCATTATTTCCTCTGGTTTAAAAGTTCGAATCCAGGTCGTGAAATAAAACGATAAGATGGTATTAAAAATGGCGTCGCATCCCATTTTTCTGCATGCAACATTCTTTTCCTCGTTTTATTTCCTCCTTATATTCTAATCCGTCTCGTTTTCTCTGAATTTAACAGCTGTTTCTATCGTTTTTTTTAAATCCGCTTATGCGTTCCGTTTGTCTGCCTCTCTGTCTGACGCGCTAACCCTTCCTAAACGAAAGCAGAGAGAGACTTCATTTTTTTCTCCAATCGATTCAGTAATCTGTCTCGTTGTGTATGTTTTCTTGTGAAGGTTCTATATGCTAGCAAAATGGGAGTTAACAATTTCAGCCAAATGTCCTTTTTTCGTTTTGTTTTAAATTCTTTTTAATTAATATTAAATTCTTTTTTATAATATTATTTCAGTCTAATCATAAATTTTAACATTCTATATTAACAAATTATTTTTGAAAAACCGTTAATGGATGTCAGCTACAGTAGGACTTTTCTTTCTTGTTTTATTAAATTATTAGTGATGGAAACAAATTTTCTCTGTCGAAATAACATTGTACGCGAAAGAAAATAAAACAAAGAAAAGGTTTGCCGTAGATTTATCAAATTCTTCTTCGCCTAATGAATTTAGCCCTTAAATGATACACTATGGGAGAAAAAACCACCCAGAGCAGCTGTGTTTACTTATCGCTCAAGATTGTAAGGAGTAAACATCGTCCTCCCTTAGATATTCCTTTCCCTAGGTCTTCTCGTACTGTGGCCACTTTGCTTTTAGACCTTGGTCATAGCGTGTTGTTGTCTTAGATATCATTCTATAGTGAAGGTCAAAGCATTTTTGGGGCTCTTACATATTACCGCTGAGAAAAAAGTTAATCCTGTTGATGCAAACTATATTCTGTGAAGTTCACATCATGCAATCAGTTCATTTGTGGTCAACATTGCAATATAATATAATATAATCTGTGAAAACTGTAGTAAAAATAGACTAGTAGATAACTCTTCATAAAGTGATTTTTAAAACTTTTTGTTAAAATTCATTTCGTATCATTACCAAATTTGAGCTATTTATGTGAGCAGTAAAAGATATGAATATTTTTAATAAAAACATAGGTACTTGTTACAAACATTTATTCATACTAAACCCGCATACGAAAGCAACTTGGTGAAAATTCACCCATGTGTAGCAGTAGCGTGATTTTTTAGAAGTGTAGTCTTCAAGGGTTAAATAGCCATTTTTAACCTTAAAGAAAAACATAAAGAAATTTTTGCGTGCGCGAGACAGTAAATATCAGGAAAATAATTATGATTAAAAAATGAACGCGCTTAATGGAACCGTAAAAAAATGTCATCAGGGAAATGCTCGCATTCGTGAGAGGGCGTGAAAAACTACTGTGGCGGGTAAAGGGAGGTGTGAGAAAAAAAGGAATAGGAGGAGACGGGTAGGGGGAGAAGGGGGAGGGTGAGGATTTACGGCCCGCGTTCAGCAATAAAAGAGGAAGACAAGGAAAGGGTTCTCTCTAAGTCACCTTCCCACTCCTCCACTCACACCAGTTTGCCGAACTCGAGGGCTGTCTTACAACGGATTACGGTTCGTACTCTCCCCGTGCTCCTACGACAGCTCCTAATCCCTGCACCGTGACTTTCCCTTTTTTACCTGTCTGTCACCGCGTTCTTCTCTTCCACCTTCGCCCATTCGAGCGGATAAACATATCACATTCTCTTGTTTTTTTTTACAAAGAAGCTCCTTTCTCCTTATTTTTTTCTGGAAAATTGAATAAATCAAGCATTCCGGAGAAACTATATTAATTTTTTGTCGGTGAATGTACAGTATCCTATACTGTATAAAAATTGCGGTTAAAAATGCTATCCTGGTAAAGCTCGTGGTTTATTATTCATAAATTTCGGTAGGACCAATGAAAAATAGGCATAAAACTCTTGTTCCATGAATATATTGCGTTTTTTTATTACGAGGTTGGATTAAAAAATTTTTCCAAAAATATATTCACAACACAATATTATAACGCGAAGCTTTTTTATTCGTTATAACACAATCTAAAATTCTTCTCGAAAAAACAAGATTATTACTTTTTTATTATTGTTTAACACTGATTTATTGTTTCTTAAGCTTTAAATGAATTCAGATTAAACAAATAGTTTCTGTTGGGATTAAATTTGTTTCATCTGTGTCTAAGTAACACCGTTGGGTTAACATATAACATCTGTAGAATAATTAACTAAAAAGAAAGAGAGATTAAAATTAGTCAATAAAAAAGAGTAGCATAAATTACGTTTACAAACTATCAGTTTTCATTCATAGGAATAACGCCAATGAATCAAATCTCGTCCTTGAGCTCTCGTCTCGTTTCAATAAAAAAACGGAAAACTCAGTTTGCACTCGCCTCGCTCCACACGAATTGGCGGAGAATAGACGGCGAAGGAAAATTCCAATTCCTAAAGTGTCTGTCTAGCGAAACGATGCAAAAAAATCGCTCCAATGAACCGCGAGCGGATCATTTTTCAACGGGAACTCAAATATCCTTTAAAAGAGAGCAAGTGAAAGTTTATCGCTAAAGAAAAAAAACGAAACGTCCCGCCTTTTTAAATTCTCTCCGGAGTGGTTAAGAGCAAGGAATTCCGAGTCCCACCGACTCCTCCCTCCTCTCTCCTCCCCAGACGGGACAAAAGGGGATGAGGAAGAGCTTACTCCCGCCCTGCCATCTGGTGGAGCTCCCGAGCGTCCCTCCAATAGAAATCCAAGGGTACACGTAGATGCAAGCAGAGAGAGCGCGACAAATGAGGGGTCGCGTGAAAAATTAATGACGCGATGGAAGGTAGACGGGGAGGAAGGAAGAAGAGGGAGGGGTAGGATGAAAGAGAGAGAAGATGAAAGAGAAAGAGAAATGAAAGGGCGTTGAAGAAAGGAAAGATGAGTGGAATTAAGAGAAGATGAAAGAACAAATAAAGTTGAGGAAGAGAAGATGAAGAGGGGAGGATTAGGAGAGAGAAGCAAAGAAGGTGAATGGGGAAGAGGAAAATTGTGAAAAGATAAGAGTCGGAAGGAGACATGACGATATCGTGTTAGAGGCGGAGGCGAAGAAAAGGTGAGAAGGGGAAGAGAGTGATGATTCGAGGACGTAAAACTGGAGATGGGAAAGGTGGGAAGATATGGGAAGGTATGAGTAGCAATAGGTTACGGAATGAAAAGAAAGGAAGAGCCAAAGTGAAAGAGTGAGGAGGAGTGGAATAGAGGAAGATGGAAAAATGGAGGGAGAAAAGAAATATCAATAGGCAGGAGAATGGGGCTGCGAGAAAATACATGGTCGAGGACAAGAAATATAAAGGCGGTTGTCCTCGGCATTCATGATGAGCATTCGTACATGAAACTAGGAGGGTTGCTTTTCAAAACGATACTTAATCGGGATCAAAGGCAGAGACCGTGAGGTGGAGAACGGTAAAGAGACAGTGATAACTAGTGTCAAATTGGAGGGAGGTAGAAGGAAAGGCTAGATTGCTAGGGAAGAGATGGGAATATATGGCACATAAAGATGAGGAGTAGGAGGGAGGCAGTTTACTGGTAAATAAATAAATGAATAAATATATCTTTTGATTGGCGAAGTTTAAAGTACTTACAAAGCCCATTCTAAACATTTAGCTATTTTTTATAATAAAAATTTCATATAAATAAAAAAGTTGAACATAATAAGGAAAAGCAAATTAAACGTGTTAGAAAACAAAATTTACAATAAAAATATTCGCGACTAAAGGAAAAGTAACGTAAATTATCAGAGAAAACGGAAAGTGGCGGAAATGAGGAAAGGCCCATTATGAGGTCAAGCGAGAGGTCAAGGAATTTAAGACGATTCTAACTGTGGGGTGAAATAAATTCCATTCCCCCCGCCGCTCTATCTGGGGACGTCCACTCGAGTAAATAAAAACGCTGGTCATCCGCGGTCCTCTTCGGATCTCTCGGTTCCTGCTCTTCATCACGTAACTCGACGGCAATATGATTTTCTATTCACGTTTCTTTATTTTTATTGACCACCTTCCTATCCACTGAATGAGCGAAATTTTTTAATTAAATTTCGGACGGAGGGAAAACAAATGAGTAAGCGCGGCATTCAGGTTAGTTGGGCTAACACGAGCGCGTGTATATCTGCATTGTAAGAGAGGAGGCAGTTCAAGAAATAAAAATCCATATTTGCCTGAGAAACATTTGAGATTCACACATACGTACCACGCGCGCTTGCTCATAATAATTATATATATATGAGAATTTTGAAGAAAAAATAAACAAATAGGAAGAAAATTGAGGAGGTACTAACATAAGAGGCATATGAAAAAAGTGAATAATTGTACGGATCATGAGAAATAGGAAGGTGAACTTGATGGCGCATTACCTAAAGAGAGAGACTTGTTAAAATGAAAACTGTATGGGAAAAGATGGTAGATGAAGAGTAAAGAGAGCTACTAAGTTACGAAAAGGAATATGTGAAGTACCAAGTTTAACCAATAATAATTACGGGTCTTTCAAAATGATACACACACGATTTTGGAAGCAAGCCACAATAATTTACAGACAACCGTAAGCATTAGTATTAATCATCCATGAAAATGTTTTTTATTTCTTTTTCTCGCAATTTTACCAGGATGGATTGTGTATTAATGTCTAAGTAATATGCTTTGTACACATCGAATATGTATCGGAAAACTCAGTTGCTGAATGACATTTCAAGGGCGAATACCACGTATCCATATTTCATAATCTCAATGAACATGGCAAAATAAATGATCCTTGCCGTTGGGCGTTTGTTTTTCCGCATTTCCTAAAAATGTCCTTAATTTTCGTCCTACAAGGTGCCTCGTGTGTAAAACATATATTTCGTTGAAAGCAATCACTACCAAGTCCCAACATATTTCCGAGAAATATTTTACTGCTGCGCACATTTTTAGCCAAACGTCATCGGCTGAAAACGTTGATTGGTTTTCTTTACCGAAGGTGGCGGTTTTTACGGCTAGCCTGCGATGCACATCGAAGCTAAACGGCATTATCCAGCTGATAGCTCATTGGCGCCATAACGCTTTGCCCATTTGAAGACGGGCCAACGCTGCTGCAACCTAGAGGTTATCTAAAAACGCAGCGAACGATTTAATTATAGCTCGGCCGAAGTCATAGAGAAATGAGCTGTGGCAGGAGATCCATTTGCAAAAACCTGAAGTAGATTGCCTGCAGAGACGCGAAGAGTTGTGGCGCCAACTTGGGAAGGTGCGACCTCCGCCGACCTTCTATTTTTCTATGAAGCTAGGGTTATAGACAAGACATCGGAAAAATGTCCGTTTAAATTTCATTAATGAAATAAAAGCAATGATATAAAACGACAAACACTTTCCTCTTCCCTATTCTTAATTAAAAGAATTTAGAAATTCCGATGCATACCAATGTGTCGCGTTCCGTGAACGTTTCCAGCAATAACTGCTATCAGCACGTCACGTCGCTGCTTAATGAAGTCGAATGATTGGAAAGCATGAGCGCGTCGTCACAGGGAGATGAAAGCTTAAATCCGATTTTTTTAATTTCAAAAACACAGCTAAATAATTGACTGCAACGAAAATACTACCAAGTCGGTTAAAATTCCGTTTTTTTAAATTTAATATAAAACCTTAATTAATTGATCCTGTGGATGCCGATAATTCTACTTATATTGGTATTAATTACGATCATAAAGTGTTCTATAAATCCTTAAAAATTTCATTTATTCTGATGAGGCTGCTGGTTTTATAATACAGCTACATCTCTAAAACGGTAGTGAGCTGTACGAGCGTTTAAATATATTATGGTCGTCCTCAGTGATAATAAACAGGTTTTTAATTCTTGCTTTTGATATAAGCTTCAATCTCTGCTCAGTATTTTTTTGGATTTCCGTGTATTCTTAATCCACACCAAACTTTCTCTCGCCTATTCTAAAAATTTCATTAAAAATCTGATATAAACGTAAACCGTTTTGCGTTTTATACGGAGTTAAAATCTGTGCATGGATAATTAAAAGAAATTGACGGATTATCCTTAATTTAGCAACCTTTAGTTTGTTGAAGGATATAAAAAGTAGAATATAAAGGAAAAATCATCATAAAGATACCTACATAAAAATTCGATGCGGAGTAAACATTCTCTAGGAAGGAATAGACTCGTGGAATCAAGCAAAATTAAAATAAATACAATCGGCATGGAAATTTCTAATAATATCGACATCTAGGCCATCATGGCATTTTTTAGTCTGCAAGTGAACTATTAGTATGTAAACATCATTTAGTTGTACAAAAAAGCAGCTTACATATCGTTCGAGTTAAAAAAATCGTGGCGTGAAAAAGAAAACCATTCAGAGACTTTTTCGAGCTTTGACACACTGGATTCGTCGAACAGCGAAAACCTTTTACATCCGTCGGTATCATAGAATTTTTCTGGAATGATTTAAAGACGAAGTAAGAAAATAGCTTTGCTTACTAGTGGTAAAAACATAAAAAACAACCGCGGGCATATTTAACAGACTGATGTGAAGCGGAAACCGGAACGAAAGGAATTGAGAGACCGAGACGGAAAAAAGGGAAAAAAGCATCTTGTCGAAAAGAATGAAAAGATGGAGCGAAAGGGAGAGAGAGGCGGAAATATATATATAAAGAGTAAAAGAGGGGAGAGTGAGGTGTGGAAGCGAAAGCCAGACGACGGGGAATATACGCGGAAAAAAGAAGTTAGGCGGAAGGGGGCGGAATGGCGGCAGCAAAAGAAATGGCCAGCGTCCTTCTCTGACGTTGAGAAAGGCGTTGATAATATATTCATGGCATCGGGACACGCGAGCGGAAAGCGGAGAAGAAAAGCTGTCGGAAAAAAATGGGAGGACGGGAGGAGGAGAAAAGAAAGACGAGCGATATTCCGAGACACGCATATTTGCGCCAGCGTGAAATTCCTTCCAAAATACTCCATCGTTTGGGCTTCTTCTAATCGCGTGATTTCACTCACGAAAACTAGTGTGTTTATTTAAATGGAATACACTCGCCGCGATGAGAAAATGCGAGAATTTTTTAAGGTGGTGTAATAACAAGCTACGAGAACTTGAAATATTCTACACTCGCTTCAGTTTTGGGTGACTGGTTAAATGTTTACCGACGCGAAGTTTCCAAGTACTCCGTTATTAAGTCTTCCATGAATGAACGTCAACTTTAATTACATTAACCCTGCACTGACATGTTTATACGATGCCTCCCTTTCAGATGGGAAGACACCACTTAACTATTTTCTTTCTTCAGACCATTTAAGTTTTTGAAAATTAAATCGAGATAGGACGGTGTTTGACGAAAAAAACATATCAAGTCATCATATTTTGGCTTAAAATTACGACTTCTACAGTGACGTATGCTAACGGTGCGACAAAATAGCCAGTTAAGCGAAACGTATTCATTAAAATGGCAAAGTAACACTAAAAAGACCGAAAATACCATTTAATTTTATAAATGTAAAAATTATGAAAAAACTATATATATTTTTATACATATAATTTGCCACAAAGTTTATTTCGCTTAGTCATTTGTTAAACTATTATACTTTACAAATATAATTTTAAAGTTTAAAAATGCGAGTGATAAACAGTTAAATTCATATTTTACTTACATATACTTAAATAATCACGTGAACCACTATTAAAAATTAAATATGCATTACAATTAACGGTTAAAAGAAAAAATCTGATGTGGCCACCACATGACTTTCTCCAGACCTATAATATTTCTAAAAATTCCAAATAGATTAAATGATAATGAATATTTTAAGCAACTGCGAGAAAAATTTAAAGAATACAATGAACAGAAATAGACTCATACCGTAGTCTTCTGATATTGGATATAGCCAGGAATTTCCAACAATTAAGAATATAAAAAGGAGCGTTACTAAGAAGTAACTAATTGTAAATTGTTAACAATAGTCGCCGGTAGGTGGTGGCAGCTAAAACATTAGTTTTTAAAATATCTCTTAATCTCTTAAAATGTTTCAAACAAAGGTTGTAAAAAATTAAATTTCCTACAACATTTATACCAGTATATTTTTTCATTAATCAAATATTAAAGCAAATATTAAAAAACAGTTGCAACAAGAGTAAACACCCACTTCCTATTGACCGATGTTTACCAAAAACTAATCAATTCTTGTGACTGTCATAAAAATGTTATATATAAAATTTTGCGTTGACCTGATTAATAGTTTTTGAGTTAGAGCACCCACAAAAAACTGTCACTCATACAGACATCATCGAGAAAATAGTCAAAGCGTATTCCATTGAAATCTCGTAATCGATTTTTTCGTGAAAACAATAAATACTTTCCCCTATACTACGTATGGAGAAAGTAAAAACATGATTCATTCCATTAAATAAAATTCCTACATTCTCTCCTTTCTATTAACAATGTATTTGTTCCTTTTGTGCTTCAATCCGAAATTACTTCGATATCTAATTGCACTCGGAAATTTTTTTTAGTCTAAGAGCGTCTGATATTTGTTCAAAAATATTTTAATTACCTTTATTTTGTCCTTTCAAAACGTTAAACTGGAGAGAAATTAAACATATTTCCAGATACATTATATTGCTATTAACTGCCTATTCAACGCTAAAAATGAAGATAAAATTAACATGATAACTAAAATCATCAAGAAATAACAAACGCTCACCTTTTGTTTAGTCAACCTAGTCCTTGGATAAACTTTACCGTAACTACCCGTCCACCAGTTTTATTCCGACGAGATTTCGTCACCTACCGATCTAAAAATAAACATGCCGCATCTATTATAAGCTCCTTCGCCTTATAACTATGGCTGCGGGTCTCGAGATTTCCCTGTAACAGGTGTTTCCCCAACCACAAACTCCAAAACATCACAACGACTTCACAAAAATCTCATTTTCCGGCGTTAAAGCTGTATACATTTAGACCTCTTTCTCCTCTGACGAGGGCGTGTGTCACAGTAGTATACCCGTCGCGTAAAGCCGCTTAGCAACGCCGGAAACACTTTCTACTCGAGGCGAAATCCTATTCAGTCGAAGGAGTGATAAAAGAAGAGAAGAGAGACGAGGAAGAACAAAGGAAAAAAGGGATGGAGTGGGAAAGAAGGAAAAGGACGACGGGAGGACGAGACGGATTATGCGGAAGAAGATGAAAGGGGGGGTTGAATGGAATAGTAGGAATTTGTGGGAATAAAAAACGAGAAAAATAGGGAAAGGAAAAAAGAGTGAGGAGAAAGAGAGAGGTAGGAGAGGGAGAGAGATGAGAGATAGAGGAAAAGGAAGGGAGAGGGGGAGGAAGGAGGAGGCAAGGGAGGAGACAGAGGGAGGAAGAAAATGAGGAGGGGAAAAAAGGGAGGAGACAGGGAGAGGAGGTGGGAGAAAGAGGAGAGAGGGAGGGAAGAAGAGAGGATGGAAGAGAGAGGGATAGAGGGAGAGATAGGGAGAGGGGAGGTGGAATAAGAGGGTGAGGGAGGAAGAGGAAGGGAAAAAGAGGGGGTGAGAGGAAGAGAGAGGGATGGAGAGGAATGGAGGGAAAGATAGATAGATATGTCTTTATTTGGGCGAGATTGAAACTAGGAAGTCTCTTCCTCCATCTAATAGAGGGAGGGAGGGAGAGAGAGAGAGAGGGAGGAGGGAGATGGAGAAAGAGGGAGAGGGAGGATGAGGGATAGACCGAGAGGGATGGAAGGAGGGGGAGGGATAGAGAGGGAAGAAGGAAGAGAGAGGGAGGAGAATAGAGAGGGAGAGAGAATAGCGGATTATGTGAAAGAGAGAGAGAAAGCGAGAAAGTATGGGAGAGATAGTTTTAAATATGGGAGGGCAGTAACGTAGAAGAAAGAACGATAGAAGGAAATCATAACAGGACGATGGAGATGCCGAGAGAGGGATAAAATGATCGAATAAGAACGAAAGGATAGGAAAAGAGAAGAGGGGAATAGGAAAACAAGCGAGAGACGTAGGGTACGAAGAAAGGGGAGAGGGAAATGGGGCAAGAGAAAAGGAGACCGTAAAGGTGCAGTTCGGAAGAGTCCACCCTTCACCCAAAAGAGAGTGCGTTAATGAAGTGCGTGCGTGGGCGGGTCTGTGAATGTGTGCGTGTGGGGCAGGTCAGTGTGGAGCTATGGAAGGGGTTCGAGAGATGGTGGAAGTGAAAGTCTCCGTAAGAGGCTTAAGGATGGAGATGAACCTTTGTTTCGCATGACCAGAGTTTAACGTTACGTTAAAAGGTTTTAGTAATATCCCAGGTGGCAACATAAATGCAAATCCTTCAGAGATGTGGATTGAAAGTCTATCAATTATTCACTTTACTCGTAAAAGGAAGAAACATTAATTTGTTCTGGCGTTTTGCTATATTTAACGAAATCGCTAGTTATATCATATACGGACATTGCGCGATCCCGTTTTAAGCGGATTCGTCATAGCGCGAGGCAGACCCGCGCCTACCAGGTTTAAAGAACAAGTAGGGATGTACACGGGTTTCCCGTGGTGCAGGAGTGCTTTTCGTCAACATCGCCGTAGTATAATCGTTTACTAATGTATTTGCTTTAAAATCAGGAAATTATTTTTCCTTATATGGTGGTAGCCCTGCTTTTTAGATCCGTTCTAAACATGTTAATTTCGTTTTACCATTCTATTCTCGCCCAACAAACGAAATTTCTTTGAAATCGTTTCAGCCAATACCTTCAAAGTTTGTAGTTACAGAAAAATTGTAACCTTGTTATTGTGGTAGCCCTGTATATTCGATACGGAAGAAATATGCCGTTTTGATTATTTATTTATATGAAGATTATATATAACATAATTGGTTAAAATCCATCCAGTCAGTTCTCTAGAAGTACGCGTAAAAGAATTATTATTTTACTTTTTACTATGGTAGACCTGCTTGTTAGCTCCGATTTATACATCTTGATTTTATTGTGGTATGTTGTACAAATATAATATACAAAATTTCATTGAAATCCGTTCAGCCAATTCCTTCCATATCCGTAATTACTGAAAGAGTTTAAATTGTAATTGCGGCACCTCTTTTTAGCCGATTTGGTCTAAATATGCTAATATAGTTTTTCATGTATGTGTAAATTATAAACATTAAATTTTGTTAGAATTGATGCGGACAATTCGACACAAATACTTGCAAAAAAGACATTTTATTATTACTTGTATTGTGGCAGCTCTGGTTTTGATATCTATGCTAAACATCTTGATTTTGTTTTTAAATGTTACACACCACCTTTACGCGAAATTTCATTGAAATGATTCAGCCAATTCCTTCTAAATTTATAATTACCGAAAAGTTTAATTCTGCAATTTTGGCACCCTTGCTGAGTCGATTCCGTCGAAATGTCATTTTGGTCATGTATTTATGTGAAAATTCTACCTGCCAAATTTGGTTGAAATCGGTTAAGCCAATTCTTCCCTGATATATGCGTACGTACGGACGGACTGATATCACGAAGGTAATAGTGCTTTTCAGCATTGACGAAAAGCACTAAAAAGTGGCCAATTATTGAGGGGGTCTAACCATATATACCATATGAATTAGAAATTCCATTTTCTTGCAGACTTGAGGATGTTAGTAAGATCGTCTATGGAGCCCCATTTAGGGTCAGCATGTGATACTATAAAATAAATCCCGAGGACGGCACACAGTTTTAATCTCTCGATCGACGGTCGTCTTGACGTTATTATTTTTAAAGAGGTGGCTATCCGAATAAAACCTCCTCGCTGATTTATTTAGGATTTCATTCATACAGGAAATAATTACATTTTTGCCTGAGTGTAATGAAGTTTTGAAGTTTTTAGTTTTCTAAAACATTTGAAAATTACCGATGAATACATATATATATATATATATATATATATATATATGTATATATATATATATATGTAGACTTAAGGAAATGAAAAGGTAGTGATGAGGGTGGCAACAAGGTGTTGAAGGAAGCCCAGCGGACACTTACCAAGTCGGAGACCAAGTTGACAGGCTGCTGGGGGCGTCGAAGAGACACGATATATATATATATATATATATATATATATATATATATATATATATATATACAGCTTCTTATCGGCTTTCATCCATCAACGCCAGATGCAAATCTGTACATTTTTTCAATAACTTATCTTATATATGAAGTTATTGATAAAAATATAATCGACATATGACCATTCAAACGAATAACGCTAATTCTATTTTAAGATTTCACAGAATGAGAAGTTTGTTCTTGCGTTAAACGTTAACCTACTTCTCAGCGCTTTAATAAACGCCGATGAAGCTGCAATTTAAGTTGACAAGCAATTTATTTACACCGCGAGACATTTTTAAGGCGATGAAAGCAGATAAATCGTTCTCTTTTTTTAATACATCGTTTTTATAGCACCACGTGCGCTGGAGGGAAACGGGGAGACCTCCACGCTTATATCTTCGCCGTATACCGGAAAATTCTCAGTTTTATTTATGCCGATGCGCACGATCTCCTGTGAGAGGCACGGTTTATTTCCGTGCTTCGTTGAGCGAGGTTATGGTACCGAGCTTAATAAATGAGACGTTCGCAGCGCAAATTCTGTAACCGCCTCAGAAGATCGCAAACGCACGACATGTCATTCCTCGGAATGGAGCTCACCAAAAAGAAAAATTACTGTGGACGCAGATCTCTTCCTGAAGATTTCATGTTTACTTATACTAGTACAAAAGCCCGCCAATATGACGAATATGCGTGGATTAAATATATTTAAATTTAAAGCACTTCCCATTCTTCCTCCTTTTCTCTATTTCATTCTTATCCCTCATATTTTAAGTTTATATTCGATTTTTTCCGATTTTTTGACATTTCATAAAGAGGGTGCAATGAAACAAAATCATGAAGGTCGAAAACAGATTGAAAATTTATGTGAAACGTTTCATGTAAATTTAAAACAAATAAACACGTAGCGTAAACACTTTAAGTCAGAAACGACTCCAATGCATTGTAATGATGGATAACTCAACATTGCAAATGGGAAGATACTTCACGCGTAAATTGAAAATATCTTTTCGTTTGCAAATTTTATTTGGCTGTTTAAAGCAAATTACTATATTGACAATGATTAGGATTAATTTCTTTCGATAATTAAGCAAGATATTTGACGCAAGGCCGGCGCATTTATAGTGATTTAAAAAAATGTGAGAATTAAAAAAGCTACTTACTATGTTCTTTCGCCGTCAAGGTAAACAAAACAAAAAGCTAATTAAAATATTAGCAGTCTTACGTTCGTTTGCATTTCTTCCACACCTTAGAAATGGCACTACAGTAAACAAACCTATCGTTCAAATTAAGCCATCATTACTTCTCTTTCGATTAAAATGCAATCAAAATATATAACAAGAGTTTTCACAATTGATTTCATATACAATATCAAAGTTCGTGTCATTGCTTTTAGATAAAGACGTAATTTTGCTAGATCAACAGCAATGCCTTTGCTCTTGACGACGAAATTTTTTCATCTAAAATTTAGCCAAATTTTCGTGTTAATAACCAATTTTTGGAACGATTCAACGCGTATTCGAAAATCGATGGCTGGAATATGAATATCCGTTCTTTTAGGCGTCGTTTTTTGCAAGTCCCGTATTCATATCGCAATTCTAAGTGATTTTAAAATGCAAATGAAAAATGTGCTGCAACTGTGCAAACGTCCAAACTGTGCAAACACACAGAAAGGAGAACAGAATTCTCTTTAATGTATGTATTATATATTAGGTTTATTAAAGTTTATATATACTAACAATATCTTCCATATAGGTTTATCCTCTCAATCCAGAGGAATATTTATTAACTGATTGAGTTGCTCCGACAGTTGTAAAAAAGCTGGGGGTTTTCGAACTTTCTTTATCTATTGAAGCTACCGGATTAACACGATTCCATACATAAAGAGGGATAGATAATTCATTTTCAGCTATTCATCAAGTATTATGCGTAAACTAATACTGCTCTCTATGCTAATTGCAAAACGAGATTATCACGAAATAATTTCTCAATTGCTGCTGCTTTAAGCTGTATCCTAATCTAAACATAACCATACAGTATTCTTCTAAAATATAATCGACATTACACGGAAATACTTGGCGAGACCTCATTTAATATGCGCAAATTCATTTATATAAAAATACAAATTTTTATTAAAACACCTTTACAATTTTCATGACAATCATAAAAACGCCACCAGTTTCAGCGATTTATCTCCATCCTCGGGTGACCATATTGTATCACCATGGATTTAAAAATTTGCATTTGAATGCAAAAAGATTTATGTATTATTTTAAATGAATATAGGAAAACTCATTGAGTCGCTATGATGGAATTCGGAATCGTTCTCAGAGTCTCTTAATTTACATATGCATATGTCGGGGTAGTGCAGCCGGTTTAATAAAACTACAGCAGCGAACATTAGCGGTCAGGTCGTGATGCAAGGAAGCATATGCACTCGGGATAATTTCATTCTAATGTTATAACGAGTAGGCATGCGCTTCGTAAAGGCTGGTGCTCCTTGGAATTCGTAATGAAGCAGTAATTTCTTGGCAAATACCAAGAGATATATTTCATCATATTCTCCGACATTTTAGTAACGGGTAAACAAAAAACGCGGCGGCATCATAAAAGACCCGGCCTTATTAAAGAAAGCTATTACGTAACTGTCATAGGAATATCAGCGATAGTACTTTCAGCTGGAGTTTTCCACGTGGCTGATTAAATTCTTACGCAAGCGATCGAGTACCGTATACCGTTTGCAAGGGCCAACCCAAAGTAATATTTAACAACGACAGTTCATTTAAATCCTAAATCATGTCGTTTTGAAAAGGATATTCATTAATGTAAGCAAATGAACAGCGGACGTGAATTCAGGTAATATATCTGAAGTTATTCCAGTTATTTTTATGTAATCGTCCAAGTTTTCAAAGACAAGTTTTTTAGTTTGCAAGAGAATTTTTGGCATAAACATTGAGAAATGTTTTCGTTTCTCAGTGCCGTTCCTTTTTTTAAGGAAACCCGCTGATAGGTAGATACGCATCCGTTACTTTGTCCGAGAAATAAATGAATGACTACAATTTCAAGCGTCCAAATTATAATTATAGTTATAATTATAAAAATATACAGATTTAAGTCGGAAGGAGACATCCATCTCCTAAGAGTGTAAATAGTGATAAAAAGTGGGTTTTCAGTAGGAAGTTCACGAGAAATAGATAAGGAAATGAGGAATAATGCATGTGTTCCTCAAGGTTCATCTACGTCACAGAACTCGTGTGTACTTTCTTAGATTTTACGTAAAACTGTGTTTATGTAAAGGTTGGTGGCTTTGTTGACTTATGACTCAATGCAAATCGATGTAACGAACTCTTTCAGTCAGAAAAAATTAACACTAATCCCAATGCATTTCACCCACTAAGTGGGCATCTTCAGGGGAACCTTACCACGACAGTGACTGGAAGTCAACTGTTGACTTCCAGTCACTGTCGTGGTAAGGTTCCCCTGAAGATGCCCACTTAGTGGGTGAAATGAATTGGGATTAGTGTTAATTTTTCTGACTGAAGGAGTTCGTTACTTCGATCTGTGTTTATGTGTATTTCAATTTATGTAATTTTCTAATATGATCCTGTAAATCTTTAAATATTGCTATCAGTGGGTTTCGCAGGTTTTTTACACCCCCCTTCTTGTGTGGGTGTTTTCCTGCAAGGGGGGTTTTACTAGGAAGTAGTATCTTAATTTTCCCTTGTTTTTCCCCACAAACAACAAACCTCCATCTCTTTTTATTTCAAAAAAGGATAACATGGCATTGTATTTATGTAGTAATTTGTTTTATGCAATCTTTTAATCTATTTTTTTCTTTGTTACTGTCTTCCTGTATGTAATTGACAATGGGTTAGATGGAAGAAGATACTGCTTAGTCTTAATCTCTCCCAAATAAAAACGCATATCCATCTATCTATCTTGTGCGGAAAACATTCGATAACCTGGAGAGTCGGGAGTTATTTTCAAGGTGGCCGAGGAAGATGGTGGAGAGAAAAAATGAGAGAAAAGAAGAAGAAAGAATGGGAGAAAGCAAAAGGAAGAAGACGGTAATGGGGCATTATTACTGGAAAGGGGTGGGAGAGTGAAGGCAGGAAAGAGGGGAGGGGAAGGCAAGAAAGCGTAGAGGAGAGTTTGAAGGACTGCGCACTACAGTTGAGCCATTAACCCCGTCAAGCTCCGCGTGACAATCGTGTAATAATTCAATCCTTAATGGTTCCCGTCCACCCTCGCAACCTAAGTCTCTCATAATCCTCCTCCTAATCCCCAACTCCCTTTGCCCTTATTCCGCCTCTCCCCTTCGCCTAATCCTCTCCCGCTCCGCCTCTTCCTGAAAGGTGTGCTCGCGTAGGCTGAGAGACACATGTTAATGCAAATCGATCCAACCGAGACGTTTTTAAATGCTCTCTTCCGCTGCTGGGCAGCCGTCAAAATAAAAAAAATTGCGGTCGATGGCGAAGCGAACACAGCGGGGATTCTTTTCGAAGAATGCATGCAACCGCCCCCTCACAACAGTGAAATTCCCGACACAAACTCCCAAAGCACACAGATGCTCTTTTGCTCTTATTTTTCAGCGAATTTAATTTTTCCCAGGAAATAATATCATCGAAAACTCATTTTGAGTCATGTAAATTCTCATTACTTGCACTAATAGGCCATATGCGATCAAAACCATGAGCGGTTCTATGGCAACCATTCGCGCTGAAAGTAAATATGTATACCTGGCGTCATAGCAACCGTGATAAAACAAACTAAAGTTTATTCGTTTTAATAGGGTTTTTATAAAAGAGGGCGAATTGAAAGAATTATGACAATCCTTCCGTAGGAATTTGCATAGATTTGAATTTAAGCTTAGCTATTTAGTCTTATGAATTTGATATTTGTAAATATAAATATTTATAACAGATAAGTCCTTCAAATTTCTGGTGACACTGATCCTTAAAATTTCCGTTTATTAATCACTTACTACAACTAATTTATAAATGTTTTGAGGAAAGACATTAAAAGAGCTTCAATTTTATTCTGACAACAAATGTCCCTACTTTTTCGCATTTTAATTTTTGTTAGACGTTAAAAAAATCATTCCGCAATTATCCGGACCAGAGCCATGAACTGTAACGTTTCCAGATCGATACTTAAACCAATTTAAATAGGCAAGCTCTAATTCCGTAAAAAACGTAAAATCGATTTTTTGGAAAAAAATAGCAAATTCACGATTTTGAGCGTAGAATTCATGGGGAGTGGCTAATTTACTGTGATGTTAAGTTACCGTGTGCACTTTGGAATAGTAGGTCAGCGCCGGGGTCTTCCTGGCTTATGCACAGGAGCGTGTGCGCAATGTGCGAGCGAGCGAGAGAGCATGTGTGGGTGAGTTTATCAATGCGCGGTTATGTGGTCGGCGGTGGAATGGACATCCGTCACTCAAAAAAAAAACAGCTCGCGCGCCAATTAAGGATTAAGAGCATCGTAAATTACGGTCGGAACAATCGTAAAACAGCATTAGTTATCGAAAAATGGTTTTGCGCTCCGATGCTAAGCGTTTCACGCTCTGACAATCCAAATAATTTGTCTGGGGGAGGGAGGCGAAACAAACAAATTGATAAGGATTGGTGTTGGACGTTATAACAACGTTTTTTATATAAATGAAACATTTAGGGTAATTGCCAAAAGTAAGAGAATTCGCCACTTTAGGACTAATTTACGTAAATTTTAATGTTCTTTTCGGAATTAATTTACTATGAGCTGATGCAGCCACTTGCAGTATACTGCAAATTCATTATACAGTCTTGATTACTTGCCTGTATCCGTTTAATAAAAATTTACGTTTTAACAAAGTGAAAACTAAATGTACTCGGTATGTATACGATTAACATAAGCTCGTTTGGCAAAATTCCGTTAACAATTTCGATTTCCTACATAAATTCTCTTTCTCGTTTATGAATCAACATCATCATAGGTAGTCTGTCCGTAGACAGGTCCGTGATTATTCATGGTTAAACCTGGTTCTCCATATACCCCTATTTTCCGCTGTCCTCTTCATATCTTGATAACTCTCTATCCCTTTAAAATTGTCTATCAGCTTAAACCTTTTCCTACCTCTTTCCCTTTTTCCGTCTAGTTCTCCTTCTAACAAGTCTTAAATCATACTCTCTGACCAACCCAGTTTGCCTTCCTCTTTCTAATAGTCTGTATAATCATTCGCTTCTCTCCTACTCTTCGTAGGACGTCATCGTTTTTCATCCTATCTGTCCATTTTATCTTCAGAACTTTCTTCCAAGTCCACATTTCAAAGCTTTCCAAGTATTTGATGTCATTTTTCCTTAGCGTCCATGTTTCTGCCCCGTACAAAACTATACTCCATACACAGCATTTTATGAACTTCTTGCAGGTATTTTCCCTTATATTCCCCGTAAGTAGGTGTTTATTTCTTCTGAAAGTCGCTTTTGTTTTTTCTATTCTAGTCCTGATCTCATGCGTATATTTTGCTTCTCTTGTTATGATGCTTCCAAGGTATTTATAGTCTGAAACTTGTTCTAAAGGCTTTTCCTCCAATACTTATGTTCAGATTCTCTTCTTTGCCCGATATTCAAATGACCTTGGATTTTTCTGTATAAGAATAATTTGGCGTACGCAGACGCAGAATACACACAAAATTAAAAACTAACTACGCGGATAAAATCTAAGAAGGAATAAACACATTTTCGTAAATTTAATAGGACTTCTGTTTGTATTTTTTTCACGTCTCTTGAAATGGCTAAATAGCGACCGATGACGCGAAACTGAGCCGCTGAACGTGATACAAGCGTTCCGTGCTCCGAGTTCAAAACGTCTACGTCTGCAGGATTAGAGGCATCTTCGCCGATGGTACACTCCCGCTCGCGTTCAACCGCACGTGCAAACACTTCAATCCGTCTCCCAAACGCTCTTTCCCTGCTTCCCTTCAATCCCTCCTCCTAAAATGGGTCAATATCAAAGCGACTTCCGGTGTGTGTTACTGCAAGTTTAAAATGGGCGAGGCAAGAGAGAAAGAGATAGATAGTTTCTTTGAGCGCAAAGGGAAGAAAAAAAGAGTTTAACCCCTCAAGCCCGGAGGAGATTTATTAAATCCCACCCGTACGGCCGAATGAGGTTTTAAAATTTTCACGATTGCGTTGCAAAAACGTTCGAGAAAATTTTAAAAAATCATAACTTTATAAGTTTTCTCTCGATTTTTCTGATTTTTTTGTGGATTTACGAAAAACATGAAATTTGTAAATATCCATTTTTCGTATCATATTTTAAAAACAAACATTGTTGCAGTAGAAGAGAATGTACACCAATCGCTAATTTTCCGGCGCGCGTTCGCGCTTTATATATTACACTCAGCACCGGGAAATCTATGAAAGATATTTATGTACAATCTTAATAAAAGAATAGCTTCAATTAGTAACTATATTATTCTACGAATCTACCAGTCTAAATCAATTAGGTGAAAAGTTATAGGTATCTCAACTTTTTCATATCTTGACTGGAAATTTTTAAGTAAATGTAGTATTACTGATTTATTAGAAAAGGATTTATTTATAATATTAACGTTTTAGTTATATAGTCATTATTCTTGGTCATTACAAAAGTCACATAGAAGAAATTATTAAATTTCATTGCTTGGAAAGGGAGATATGACGATGTATACATCATAAATGAATTTAGATGCAAAACACGGAAAACTTTCAAAAGTTAAACTAGCTTATAAGTCCTTTCCAAATATTTTTAGAAAATTTACGCATGCGTAATTACATTCAGCAAGAAACTCCTTATAGTTTAGTAAATACTTCTAGTAAAATAATGTGTAAATATATGGAAGAGCTTCGCTGTTCGTGATTTTTGATGACGTGTCCTCTTCTTGCTCGCTTGCTTTATCGCTGCTTTGGTCCCACTAGATAGCACAACAGAGAAAACCCTTATTTGAAGAAGAAAACAAACCCTACATCTTTTTTCAGATGACAAAGAAAAGGAACCCAATTTTGTGGGTTCCCTTTCCTCAGGTATTTATGTGTCAACTTTAGAAACCGAAAGTCCGTAGGTCAGTGGTAAAAACTAAAATTCTATCACAAAACTAAATGTATATTATATGCAAACAAATACATACAAATAGATATACACAATTTCTCGCAATTCCTCTCCGAAAAGAACAAAGGCTCCTCAACTAACTTGCTTTGAGGATGCAAAAAACCTTAGTAATCCGAACCACCTCGAAGAGGACGAAATAACAGATATTGGTTGGCGTTGACGCTCTCCTATGCAGCGAGGAACGAAGGATCGCGCGGTCATGAAAGCGAATGTTTACCGAAATGATTTTACTCAACCCAATTCCATTCTTCATGAATTGCATCTTAAACATTTCTAATAAGACGTTTTCCTTTCTTTTTTTACATGCCGACAAAGACCTTTGTCGCATGACATAAGCCAAATAGCTCCACCAGGAAAAAAAGAGGAGAAAAATCGTGCTCTCCTTTGAAAAGATACACAATTGCTACATTGCATTTCAAACGCCAAGGAAACCACAGATCAAGGTTATTTCATTTGAATATTTCTTGGAATCCGAGTTGATACAAATACGCGGAAGTTTGACGGTATTGCGGCTTTATTCCAAAAAATTAAAAGATCCGGGATATTTTCTAATGATTATATTGGAATTGTAAAAAATAAATAATTGCTTCAAAATTACAACATTTTCTGTGTTGACATGGAATGTTTTGAGTTTAGAGAGAACCTGAGTTATTATGCGAATATGAATGGAAAATATTCAATAATCAGTAATATAACTGTACCGAACTGATATTTAAGAGCTGTAAAATAAGTGAAGGAATGCTAGGCATAAAATCTCCGCCTTTAAAATTAAATTGCTTATTTGATGTATATAGCTCCTGTGGTGATAAATGTTCTTTCCTAGATTTACTAACATTATTTATTGGATCAGTGCCGGAAGCTGAGCTCGATGAATCAGTGCCGAAGTTAAAATATTTGGGATTGAAAATTAGGTGACTTCAGATCACGTATGGCAAGGAACCTCTCGTTGCCAACGCAACGTAATTAACTTATCGGTTAATTACGATCTTCCTCTTTGTGCGGAAAAGTCGGCCATTTGAATCATCGCATTTTCCACTTTCTTTGTTTGGCCTAAATTAACTCACAAATCTCAACCCCGCTATCTGAATCGCCCGTATTAATTCCTTCTACACAATGCGAACCGTATAGCATCCTCATGTTATTATTTCTATCTTGCTTTGGCTGAATGTCTACTCGAAAGTATGGAAAGGCGCATACGTATACAAGCGCAAACATGGAAAAACAAAAAGTTATGTACCGTCGAACGCTTTAAATTAGAATTTTCAATTTAAGAAAATTTATTTTTTTTCCGTTGGCATCCATATGCGGACATATACACGGTGATACAAAATTATCCAGTAAATATTTATAAGGGAAACTTAGAACAAAATTATGTTGCATGTAGCATTTAATTTTCAAATGAAAAATTGAAAATAGCTACAATTCATAACGTCCGACTACTGATTGGCAGACATTCTTTGCCAAATCTTATGATATGATTTTAAACTCATGGGAAATTCTTTGTTTCAACTATTCAAGTGTGCTTAGCTTTGTTGCATAAAGTCTTTCACTTATGTAACTCCAAGCGACAAAATTCATAGAAGTAAGATCTGGTGGCCTAGCTGTCCAATCGACAGGCCCACGCCAATCTATCCATCTTCGAGAGAATTGCTGATCTAACCATAAACCAACCTTTGCAGTGAACAATTAAAATAATAGTTATTAACATAAAAATTGTTGCTGTTTTCCTACTTTTGCTGTATATAAAGTAAAAGTGTCAAATATACATAATTTTTAAAAAATTGACATCTTATAAATAGTTACTATATGTAGTTTTATAACACCCTTTACGAGTATATTAATTATCTTTTATACTATACTTATTTATACTGTACCGGGATGTACACCACCACCAGAAAAGCACACAAATTTAAATATATATATATATTTAAAATATCTTATTTTACATCCTTCCACCGATTCATTATTCCTATACCCGCATCTCGGTATGATTTTAATATTCGCCAAGTTCCCTTCTGTAATTGGACCTCTTAACGACTGGTTAAACACACAAACACACCCGCTTTGCTCTTTTGTTAGCCCTGCCAGCGAGGAAAATTCATACTACGCAAATTAAGAGACGGTATCTGAGCGCTATGCCCTAGTAGGGGGGCATTGTATGTCGGATTTCAGAGAGCAGACAGTCGGTGAGATCAAAGGGACAGAAGGGAGATATCAAAACAGCACCCTGCGCTAATAGAGAAATGCGTGAGCAGAGAGAGAGAGAGTTACGAACATCTGTTTGGAGAATGATTGGGATAGCTGACTGAAGAGGGAAAGGGAGATATGAATTAGGCGTAATATAGAGAAGAGGAGTTAACAGGGAAATGGACAGCAGATATATACCGTTGATATATAATATAGTGATATACCGTTAAGATTTCCCTCGCATTAACGCATACGGTGAATATATTCTTGGAGGTTTTAATAAAGCTGACGATTCTCTGAACGGTGAGCTGGAGGTAATACTTCAGATTGGTTTCTTTTGTTTTTCTGCAAACTCCAGATGGTATCTTCAAAGTTATTCGAATAATGGAATGAAATAAAAGATTGTTTAGGAGATACTATTTTGAGTATACGCGGTCGCTCCGTGAATTAAGCTTTATCCCTTTCAGGGTGTATAATGCCAAATGGCATCATTGTATTGTTCACACACGTATCTTTGAACGTTTTTGTGATAACCAGGGCTGGACAAAGCCAGCTGCTCGTCGCCTTTAGCAAATAAATTTGCAAAGTGGCCGCTATATTTTTTATATATTTTACCAATTAAGTATAGTTACTAATACCGCGCTAGTTTTTACGTTGTATTTAGTTTTTATATGTAATATATACAGATTCTAATCCCTGATACTAAATTGCATCCGTACGTATACATTTTAGAAAATAACAAATCAATTTGATAAATTATTTTAATATCTCATTGCGTGAAATATTAAAAACCTATGTTTTCAATGTGATTATTTTTTGCGGTGTATTTCATAATTAACTCCACAAATTATTAATACAACTCGTTGTTTTGGTGAGGTCTGTGAGGGCAAAAATGAAGGGTAATAATGGAAAAAAAGATATGTTCACATTTTGAAATTCTGAATCAAAACATGAATGCTTTAAAAACGACCATTATTAACATTTTCAATATAATATTATTAAATTTTTACACAGCACGTTTCTTTAATCAAATACATATGCAAATAAACTAGAATTATTTCATTTTAAAGCAAAAAATGTGATATTCCAGTTACTGCGTTGCACAATGCTTCACCAAGGAGGCTAATATATAGATATACGGAAAGAAATAAAACGAAATGAGCAGAATAAGAACTCTAGAAATCTAAAAACACCACTCGGGTGTTAAATGAGGACAACGTATAGAAAAAAATGAAAAGAGTACCGTCGGATTAAGGGGATTTAGGAGCGACGTGAAGAAGAATATATGCTTCCTTTTACGAGAGGTTTTCGTCGAATATTTTACTTAACTCTAAGAAACGTTGCAGCAAAGCGATCTTTTTATCCTACTGGCCATTTAATTTTCATTTTCGAAGAAGTAACCTACAATTTTTGATAAACATCTTCAACTGAAATGTTTGTTTCTCTCTACAGTGCAATTTTCCACACCATTATTATCCATTTTCCGCGGATCTAAAGCCTATTTTTTAGAATTTCCAAACGTATATATTTATCTGAAAACCGCGAAAATGCTACAATAATATTTACAGTTATATGGTCATATAAATGGTATCATTTCATAGATTCATTTCGGAATGTGTATTAACGTGGATGTAAAGGTCCCGTAAGGCTTCGACTCAGAAAATATAAATATACTAGCGTAATTGCTCGTCAAATATGACAGGATTATGATAAAAGTATTCCAAATATATTTGATTTCGATATGAAAAATCAGTAAGATATGCTAAATGATGAGCCCCTTCTCAAAAATGAAGTAATAATAATAATAAATAAATAATAATATTCCCTCCCTCTCTCTCGCTGTCCCTCCCTACCTTCCTCTCTTTCCTTCTATCTCTCTCCCTCCTTCTCTGCCTCTCTTTTGTCTCACCACCATCTCTCATCCCAGTCTGTCCCAATCCATAGCTCACCCTCTTTTTCTACGTCTCCCTCTTTATCTCTTTCCTCCCGTCCTTTTCTAATTCTATACCTTCCTTACTCTCTATGTACATTCCATTCTATATCCCTTCCTTCCTATCTCCCTCCCCACATCCCCTCTCTCTTACTCTATATCTATATAGTCGTTTATATAAGTAAAAGAATCCAAACTAAATCCCAGTCCCATTAGGATTACGTAATTTCGCGAAAAATCCTACGATAATTTAAGGCAACCTATGCACTCGTATATATTATACGTATGCGGGTTGAGAAAACAATTGGTTCTCGAAGTTTAACAATGACGTGGTCGGCAAGCCGATATCTTTCCAAAATATGTGATTTAAATGTTTAATATGAGAGATTTCAAACGGTGGGCGGAAAAAGATGAATATAATAACAAACTTCATTAATATACCTAAAACATATTTTAAATTCGAAGATCGTACTTCAATTATTTCTAATTTCAATTTCAAAAGAATAAAAGCCTGCACTTTAAAAAGTCGCTTTTTCGTGTTATCTTATGGGAAATGAAAATCGCCCGTCTGGAGTCGAACCCGAGTCTTTTTCGTATTTCTTCGTCCTTTAATTTTTATATCTGATTCAAACATTCCTGCGAAATTTCAACGTTCCACCTAATCGGGAAACTTGTTAAAAACGCGTTAAAAGTGCCATTGATACCGTCAGCGTTATACACAGACAACTGTAAAACTATATGTAAGATGAGGTCATTTTATATGAATAAGCTACGCATTATCACACATTGAAGCGTAATAATTGAAATTTTTGATGAATACTGATGTGCTGCAACAAATCGAGGAATTATTAATAAAATTAAAATAAAAACGATTCTTCTTCATTATTATTACGTTAAGTTGACAATAGTAATGTTTTAAGTAGTCATTAAATTAATGCACGCTAGTAAATTCTCGATTGCTATACTTCCGGTCTGGTTATACTGAGTAATCATGAAGGATTTCACCGAAATAAATATTTGAAAGAGCTGGTAACACCAATTTAGAAAGACTGAAGGCGAGTGTGTGAAAAGGGGATTGGGGAAGGGGATTTGGTAAGCGATAAAAGCGAAAGAATATGCAAAATAAGAGAAAACGGGATGGGGTGTGTCAGGAAGTGGGATTTTATGACGGAGCGGGAGATACTCGAGAGGTGAAACGAAATTTGGGAGAGAAGTGAATGAAAGAGGAAGGGAGAGAGCGAGTAGGAGAAAGAGGGAGGCAAGACAGGGTGAGGGGGATAGAGGGGAGAGGGAGTGTGAGTGTATTTTTAGCTAATCAACCTCTTGGATTATTACAGCCATAACTCCTTCCACACCGAACACAATCACTAGGGAGGACGGAATCCCGGTGCCGGCATTAGCCTACTCTTAACGAAGAGCACCAAGGGGCCAACGGCTTAACGCCCCTTCCGAAGGACGGAGGAGGGAGAGAGAGAGAGGGAGAAAGCGGGAGAGAGAGTGAGGGAGAGAGAGAGAGTGATGGAGAGAGTGAGGGAGAGAGTGAGGGAGAGAGTGAGGGAGAGAGTGAGGGAGAGAGTGAGGGAGAAAGAGGGAGGGAGAGAGGGAGAGAAAGAGAGAGAGGGAGAGAGAGAGGGAGAGAAAGAGAGGGAGGGAGAGAGAGAAAGAAGGAGAGAGGGAGGGAGTGATTGAGTGATTGAGAGAGAGATAAGAGGAGTATATTAAGGAAGAGAGGAGTGGATCGTTTTAATGGAATAACAAATCCCTCGATAAAGAAAAGTGTTGAGTGCGTGCACGTTATATGACGGAAATGGTTTATTGGCGGATTTTTAATGGGAAGTTTTCGGAATGAGATGAGGGTGCTCGAAAGGGGGTGAGATTATATACGTCAAATCTGCTCGGCGAGATTGGCTTCCGCTTGGATCCTCGGAGAACAGCTGGAGAAGGCCAAATCGACTTCTTTTAGTGCCTCCGATGTTAAAGAAGACTTTCCACAACGTATCACACATTTAAAAAGATATTAATGTGCAGGTATTTTTAACGGAAATTTACGAGTAAAACATGGACAGAAATTCAAAGCTATTGTATTGTTTTTAGGTGATTAGAATGCAAAGAAATCTCGTTGGTTACGTGATGCCATACGCTGAGTTGATTGGTGTCCCTTTTATTCCTATTCCGTTTATTAACGAGACCTTACGCCTGATGTCGTTTATCAATAGCCGTCGTAGAGCAAACAAAACACCAGATGTTTCAACAGAAATTTTGGTAGTTTTTGCGTTGAGATTGATTGTGAGGTTGGTGTATATTTTATACCCCGGGTCGGCATCATGATTATGAGGTAGGCCACAGGTGTAGCGAATGAGTCAGGAAATTTGGCACACTAAGTAAAAACACCTTCTAATAGTATGGCAAATTACCTGATTAAAGAAAAATCCCTGGAATTGATTTAATAAACTTTACTCTAGCACACTGATATGTCAAACGCTAAGGAACCAAGCATTTTCAATGATTGAGAAAAATCAGTGTGAAATGTCAGTCCTTTCCCCTGACCACCCGAAGAAAATTCGGCTGAATATTTGTACTTAATGCAAATCTCAATTTTGCCTCCTAAATGTGGTTTAATTTTTAAAATATCTCAAAAGCCCAATTCACCACACTTTATCGCCAATTCGCCACAAGTGGCGATTGGTGAATTTGAAGCCCAGCCGATTAGCCTCTTGCCTACACACAATGGGTATCTAAGAGGTAGAGCAATGAATAGCCTTAATGGAGGAGAGAAACCCGTTGCCGACTTTTAGAGTGCTCTTAACAAATATCACCAGGGGGACCAACAGCTTAATGTCCCTTCCGAAGGACGGAGTGTTGATTTGAGCGCGCTCCTCATTTTCTCTTTTCTCATTGGTTCGTCCTCGTCGCCTTAGTTCCAACACTCACAAATAGGTGGATTAAATCTCATTCACGACAACTATACTCGAATAAAAAAGGAAGATTACATCTCAGGGCCGTGCGACGATACCCAAATGGCATACCAGCATCTGATACAAATGAGAGGCGTTTTGGGTCTCCAATTAGGCATCCGTCGGGAATAGTGACACTTGGGCGTAAAGAAACAAACCTCTCCAAGCGCAAAAGGAACTCATTGAAGCAATGTGACGACGCATAGGAGCAAGAGGGAGGTTAGAGGCGGATTACAGGAATGGGGAGTCAGCGAGCGCAAATTAAGGAGAGATGAGAGCGAGAGGAAGGGGAGAGAGATAGAGAGGGGGGTTGTAGGGAGAGATAGAAGGACTGGCGGAAAGGGAGAGAGAAAAAGGAGAGGTTTAGGGAGAGATGTAGAGGAGGAGAGAGGGAGGGAGGGAGGTAGAGAAAAAGGGAGGGGAAGAAATAAGGGGAGATATAAACAGGGAGGGAGAAAGTGAAAGGGATTAAAATGAACTTAATTGAATAAAGTATTTATTGGGGCGAGATTGAAACTAACTCAGTCTCCTCCACCTAATCCAGTGGTTCCCATACTTTTTCTCTCTGGGAACACTTTGGATTAACCTTTTCTCTTCGTGAACCCCTTGAACTAGAATAGTTTTGGCAGCAAAATCTCAGCGACAGTGAATAAACTTTGTAAAAACAAATCCTTTTTAATGCGTATAATTTATTTAAAATAAAAAGTTTCTATAACACAGGATGTAACGCGTTTACAATAAAATCAGAATTTCTGATATTGTCACCAGTTTGTACCCAACAAAATTTTAATATAATTCTTTTTACTAATTGAGATAAAACCATGTAAATAATTAGAAGAAAATTATAATATTGGTCAAGTTTTAGAACGAGGAAATTTAAAAAGGCGCCATTACCAAATTTTTCTCGCGAAACCCTTAAAATTTCCTCGCGAACCCCTAAGTGGCTCGAAAACCACCAGTTGGGAAACGCTGACCTAATCACTTGCTATTTATAAATACAATATAATTTTCACATTAATAAAGAGTGTGATATTCACATAAGGATGAAGGTGGGAGAGAAAATGAAAGGCAACCTGGGATCGTCCCGTTCCCTACTTGTGTGCTTTGAGGAGACCGCGCAAGTCAGCGCTTCGGAAGGGACGTTAAGCAGTTAACCCCCTTCGTGCTCTTTGTTAAAGGTAGGCTAATGCCGACGCCGGGTTTCTCTCCTCCCTTGTGAGTGTTTGGCGTGTAATGAATTATGTCTATAATAATCCGAAAGGTTGATTAGACAGAAATGGACACAATTAAATAGAGAGTGGAAGGAGGAAAGGAGGAGGCGGGGGAAAGAGAGAGAGGAACAGGAGATAGAGTAACGAGATAGAGGAACGAGAGGGAGGAACGATAGAGAAAGGGACGAGAGAGAGGAACGAGAGAGAGAGGAACGAGAGAGAGAGAGGAACGAGAGAGAGAGAGAGAGGAACGAGAGAGAGAGGAACGAGAGAGATAGAGGAATGAGAGAGAGAGAGAAACGAGAGAGAGGAGCGAGAGAGAGAGAGAGAAGAACGCGAGAGAGAGAGATAAGAACGCGAGAGAGAGGAACGAGAGAGAGAGAGGGAGAGGAACGAGAGAGAGAGGAACGAGAGAGAGAGATAGAGAGGTGAACGAGAGAGAGACAGAGAGAGAGGAACGAGAGAGAGAGAGGAACGAGAGAGAGAAACGAGAGAGAGAGGAACGAGAGAGAGAAACGAGAGAGAGGAGCGAGAGAGAGAGAGAGAAGAACGCGAGAGAGAGAGATAAGAACGCGAGAGAGAGAGAGAGAGAGAGAGAGAGAGGAACGAGAGAGAGAGAGAGGAACGAGAGAGAGAGAGGAACGAGAGAGAGGAACGAGAGAGAGAGAGAGAGAGAAGAACGCGAGAGAGAGAGATAAGAACGCGAGAGAGAGAGAGGAACGAGAGAGAGAGGGAGAGGAACGAGAGAGAGAGAGAGGAACGAGAGAGAGAGAGGAACGAGAGAGAGGAACGAGAGAGGGAGAGGAACGAGAGAGAGAGGAACGAGAGAGAGAGAGAGAAACGAGAGAGAGGAGCGAGAGAGAGAGAGAGAGAAGAACGCGAGAGAGAGAGATAAGAACGCGAGAGAGAGAGAGAGGAACGAGAGAGAGAGAGGAACGAGAGAGAGAGAGGAACGAGACAGAGAGGAACGAGAGAGAGAGAGGAACGAGAGAGAGAGAGAGGAACGAGAGAGAGGAACGAGAGAGAGAGAGGAACGAGAGAGAGGAACGAGAGAGAGAAGAGAGAAAGAACTGTAGGGAAGAGAGGAAAGAAAAAAAGACGCAGGAAGAAAGAGGGGGGGGAACAGTTGAGGGATTGGGACGAAAAGGTTACGATGGAAAAAGAGAGATTGCGATAGAAAGAAAAAAGAGTAGAGAATGGAGACCGATGGAGACAAAAGAGCGCAGCAGGAGATAGTGTAGGAGACAGTCGATGAACAAAAAGAGAATCGGGAGTGAGACCGAGGCGGCAACAGATGGCGACACGCGCGTCCCTTAATGAGAGGATGTTTAGAAGGTAAAGGGAGCCGCCGAGAGAGTGATGAGAATTCGGGAAAGGATGGAGGAGAGAGAGAGAGAGAGAGAGAAGGAGATAGAGGGAGCAAAAAGTGAAATAGCAATAGAGCTAGAGAGAGATTGGGGGAAGGCTGAATGTATGCAGCTTCTCTTAATCTGTTCAGCGATTGAAATGCCTCCGCGCGCGCTCCCATAATCCCTGCATTAACATCTCTCGCAGAACCTAAGTTCTCCTTTTCCTCCGACCTTTCATCTTCTCTTGACCTACCAACCCCGCCACGCCCTCTCCTCCTCGCCCCTCAATCCCAATCACGTGCCCTACCTCATTTTCTGTTTAAATGCCACCGAGCGTACTGGAGTTATTGCGGGAAACATCTAATTACCCCATTCTACTAGTGCATATAAAATTGCTCGGTGGCCTCTTTCGCACCATGCTGTTATTTTCTGCCACGAAAAGCAGGCAATTGTCTCTCTAAAAACTTTGCGAGTTTACTCCTCCAAAAACAAATTTATACATAACCTTGAGAGTAACTCTGAGGTTAGCCCTGTAGGTTCACTTTGTAAAGAGCAACGCAGGGGAATTTGAAGGAAGATTCTCTGGTTAGTGAAGAACTAAGTTCGTAGGTAACTTAGTAAGAAACTTAGTGGGTTCCCATCAGCGCATCAAGTGTTTTCTAGGTTGCATAATACCGAGAACATGCAATCAAGCTGTCGATATTGGATCTGCGTATTTTCTAGAAAATAGCATGAAAATTACCTTGGTTAAAATGATTTTTCGATTATGCCAGTTTTTTCGTAACTCATACAGTATATCAATTCTTCTAAATTTTTATTTAAAATGAATACCATGGATTAATATCTACGTTATTTGTATTTCTTTTTTCAAGAACTCTTTCAAATCAAATACGGCGAAATCGAAATATGCAAATGAATGCGATAAGGTATACCCATTTATCCTTCTTTTGACAATAAAACACAGATCATCTCGTAGCCTTAGTTGTAAAAATACGCACTCATCCTCTGTCAAAAAATAAATTTTAAACCTATGTACATTAAGAATAACCGAGCACTTAAAAAGAACAAGACGCATGAATATAATATTTTTAGGATAAAAGCAAAAACAAATTAAAAAAAAAATTCAAAATGAATTACGGGGCATCAAAATGGTTATATACGCTAAAGACGAAGTTAAAAAATTTATGAACTCATGCATAAAATACGAAACTCTCCCAAAAGGAAAATAACATTCGCTTTCCGAATTTTTAATGGTAGAGGAAGGACCTCTGTGGCGAACTAAAAGACACTAAAGAAACGATTACATGTCGAAGATTCGCACACTTTGGCGCTCTATATTCTATATTGCGAGTGTTTTCTCATCTTCCGAACTCTGTCTCGTGCCCTCCATTCCCCGACACCCCTCCCCATACTTCGAGACACTATTTAAACCGACTGCCTCCCGTCACGTAGAACGGCCATGCAGTCATATATTCCATACGGAAAACTTCATCCACACACTCTTTCTCTCTCTCTCACTCGTTAGCGTGCGGACGGTATAAAAAGGTCTAAATATGCCATATGAGAGGGGATGGAGTGGCGCTGCCTTCTTGGAGGGATGGGAGATGCGGGCGGAATGGAAGTTTGGCGAGAATATGAGAAATAGAGCTAGGGAAGGGCAGAGGGAAAGATATGAGCAGAATAGAGGAGGACAGGATAGGAGAGAATGGAGGGGAGAGGGGAGAAGAGGGGAGGTAGTGCGTGTAAAGGAGGGAAGTGGTAGGCGGGTGGGAGTCGGAGAGATGAAGGGATAGAGGAGTAAAGAAGAAATAGAGAGAGGATAGGTGATAGGAAGTCGAGTAGTAGGAGTAGATAGAGGAGGAATGGAAAGTGGCAAGAGAAAAATTGGGTTGGGATTTGGGCGAGGATAAAAGGGAGGAGGAAAAGAAGAGAGGAGGCAGGAGGGAAAGAGGAGAGAGGGGAATAGGAAGTGAAAATTATAACGTACGAGAGAGCCTGTGACGCTTCGCTGTCACATTAAGTTGATTTTGATTTTAAAAAATAATTAATTTGATCAGACACATTTATTTGACTTCTTTCGGGAAAAATGCAGTATAGTAGACCACTTACCTGTGCACCGTCTCTTGGCCAATAACGGAATTACAATTTGTTACTTCACCTTTGAAACGTATTCAAATAATCTATAATAATAATAAAAAAACCATGGAAAATATAAATAAACACATTAGTGATTAAAACGCTGCAAAGAGTAAGATGGATGATAAGGAAGAATATAGGAAAAAAACAAGTAGTGATAAATCTAAAATACATCTCTAGATTAATTAATAAACCGAAGAAGCAAATAATAGTATTTTTGCAAGAGAAGGGACTTCTTGCAAGCTCATACAAATGTCCAATTTTCGGAGAACAAATGGAATTAGTAAAATTCCATGAAAGTGACACTTATCAATGGAGATGTCGAAGCAGAAAAGCCGAAATTAAACGTGACATAAGAAGAAGCATAAGAAAAGGTAAGTGGTTCTACAACTCACGAAAGTTTAGAAGATATTTTGTTATTAACATATTACTGGTTTGAAAAATATCCACAAAGACTGGTCAGACATGAAATGGAAAGTAGCTCATCATACTGTTGTCGATTGGTATAACTTCTGCAGAGAAGTTTGTATGGAAATTCTATTAAAAAAAAAGAAAAAAATAGGAGGAAGAGGAATGACAGTCGAGATCGACGAATCCAAATTCGGGAAACGGAAATACCACAGAGGAAAAAGAATTGAAGGTCAGTGGGTATTCGGAGCAATATGTAGAGAAACAAAAGAATGCTTTTTGGAGACAATTGAAAATTGAACGTCCGATACACTTTTGAATAAGAAAAAGGATTGAACCGGGTACAATAATATATTAAAACTGTTGGAAAGCATATGATTGCTTAGGAGGAGAAGGTTATGAGCGCTTGAGAGTCAATCATTCGGTGACTTTCAAAGATAAAGTCACCGTATGTCATACAAATACAATAGAAGGTTATTGCACCAAGTGAAAACAACATTTCCGGATCGAAATCGTAAAAAAAATTTATTTGACTCTTCTTTAGCTGAGTATATGTACCGTCACGAAATTAAAAATAAAAACGAAAGATTATTTGTTTTTTTTAAAGACATATCAAAAGTTTGTGCCTCATGAAAAGGATCAATAATTTAAAATTATTTTTGAAAATAAATGTTATTTAAGTGTTTGGAAAAACTTTGTTTTATTATAAAAAATATCTATAATAAAGGAGATTGCACCCCCCTTAAACCCCAGCTGGGTGGTAAGTGGTCTACAAAAATGCACTAAACTAATACGTTTCTAAGGTGAATTAACAAATTATAATTCCGTTATTGGCCAAGAGATGGTGCGCAGATAAGTGGTCTTATAGTGCATTTTAGCCCTTCTATGAACTATTTTTTAGGAATGTTAAGGAAGTTTATTATTCATCTTTTTCTGCCTACCGTTTTAAATCTCTCATATTAAACATTTAAATCACATATTTTGGGAAAATATCGGCTTTTAAACGGGATGTTGTCTTGCCGACCACGTCATTGTTAAACTTCGAGAATCAATTGTTGCATCAACCCGCATACGTGTATAAGTGAATAGATTGCCTTAAATTATCCAAGGATTTTTCGCGAAATTACGTAATTTTAATGGAACTGGGATTTAGTTTTGATTCTTTTGCTAATCTAAACTACTATATAGATGTAGAGTAAGAGAGAGGGGGATATGGGGAGGGTGATAATAAGGAAGGGATATAGAGTGGAAGGTACATAGAAAGTTAAGGGTGGTATAGAATTGGTCTATTATTCCAGAGGAGAAAGAAAGGAGGGGGAGGGAGGATGGGAGGGAGGGAGGGAGGATGGGAGGGAGGGAGGATGGGAGGGAGGAAGAGAGAAAAGGATGAAGAATGGGAGGTTCCTTAAATTTAATACTTATTCCCCGCATACCCGTCATATTTGATGGGCATCTACGCTAGTATGTAGTACTTTCGCATGACCAAAAGCGAAATTTATTTGACGCAACTTCCGTTTCCTCAATTGAGAGCAATATCGTCTGAGAATAAAAAATCGATGCACTTCACAATTTGGAATGTTTCGCGCACACTTCCATTGACAGTTTGTTTTAACGGTTGCATACAGCTTAAATGACATGAACGGACATTTAAAGTAACAAAAAGCGCAATTCACGACAATTGTCACGTTCATCAAAGCACCCCCAACGATTGCCAAATTCAATTTGACCAAAAATGCTACCCAAATTTGTAATGCAGTAAAAATCGCGCCTTATAGATCTAAAATTTTGATAATAATATTGTCATGAGGATGGGTCGCAGAAGGTGAGTCTAAATCACACCAAAATATAATGAAATAGCCAAGTGCGCATCAAACGATTCCAGTATTTCGGCTATATTAACTCCATCTCTGGGATTTTGCGCCCAACGAATACTTATGAGCATATTCCGAAACTGAGTAAAATCCTCTACAACAGCAATCCTGCCGGAATTAAAAAACTCTCGCGTAAATTCAATCCTACGTGCGGTTCGTTGAGGCATTCTGTTGAGATGTCAAGATGGCGCGTCAGTCGTCACGGACTGTTCCTTCCCAAGCGCCGCAGTTTATTATTTATTCATTCTCAGAATTAGCCAGCCGGCCATCCTCTACCACTAACTCGACCACACCCACCATCCTCAAACACCCACGCCCCAACAGACAAAAATGTTCCGTTCACTACCCATCGGTGAGAGAAAATTATATTTCTTCGTTACCTATTTCCATTATCATAAGAAATTTTACTGTCGATCCCTAATATGCGATAACACGCCTATCCCTATTTTCCGATAACATGCCTATAACTGTGTACATTGTCCTACAGTGATTACCTTTTTCAAGCAAAAACCTATACAACCGCCGAAGAACTGGAACGATAGTCTTAAGGATGCATTAAGAACATCATTAAATCTAACATTCTTGTATAAACAACGTTAATGTAGAGACATAAAAGGGATAACTGTATAATTAGGATGTTCTATGTAATAATTGCATCATCGGGGATACAGGAAATCCATTCATCTAGATTAGTTCATTTGTAGTGAAAATGAAGAGCTAATAAACGACTAAAACTGAAATAAAATAACCGTATTGGGTGATTTTAAGCTCGCAGTATTATTATATAACAAGGAAAAAATATTTCAATAATGTGAAATGGATTTTTAATTGTAGAATTCTAAGACAACGATAACAAAAATTAATTGCAACATAAATTCCTGATTATTACCGTGGTTTAGCCATGCATAATTTGATTTGTGAAGAAGAATCGGTGTTCACCATTAGGTACCGTTATGTAGTACGCCCACTACATTCAATTAACGCTTTAACTACTCTCACCATCTATGATCAGTTTTACCTTTCTCATCCTTAACTAAATTACTAGGTAATTTATAGTTTCTGTAGTTTATTTTTATCACTTTTACATGCCATTCTAACATTTAAAAAGGAAAAAGTTGAGCATTCAAAATTATTTTTCTGACTCGGAATTGCGCAGATAACCCTAGATTACTAACCATTCGTCTGGCAGACGACGACCAAAACTAATATACTCCCCCTACTCCATTTTTTGAGTTCTAGGTTTGGCTATTTTTATAGACTCATTTTAGCCTTTGCTCTTCCAGTGTGACTGTTTACAAAAGGGATTATTTGCTTTGATTTTGTGCTACGCAACTGAGGTCGCCTCAGACGAATGGTTAGCCTTAACGTTACTTGATGATCCTAAAATTAAGTCGTACTCTTAAGTCGATGATTGCTAATGTTCTGCAAATATAGCTGCCTCAGGAGAGCCAGAATAAGGGCGAACTGAGTAAACGTTCGATATGTGCATTTTGTCCTTCTAAGAAGAGGAGAATTACAAGATTTCACTGAAGTCCATGTTCATGTGCTATTTGTGGAGAACATAGTGGAATTATGCTTGGAATGCCGTGATAACATTGAATACAGTACTTGTATGTTCAAATCTACCAGAGAGTCTTAAAGTATTGTTAAGTATTTAAAACATTTAAGGGTATCTCGTTTATCATTTATTAAAAAACATTAGTATGAGGTAGTCTGTTAGACGAATGGTTAGTAATCGTTTGTAAAACGAAGGTTAGTAATCTAGGGTTAAAGGATCACACGGTGATACTCTTGCAATCGAGAAGAATTATACAACAAGATTTTAACTACAGCATAATAAAAATCGCTCCTGATATCCGCCATGTAATATGATCAACCTAATGCTTGCCGCCGGCCATATCGATCAGGATACGATAAGAGCCTTGCAGACGACAGAGACTTGCCCTTCTCCCTCTCGCTCCTCCCATATCTCTCCCCCTCTCTCACTCTCTTCTCTCCCTTTTCGCTCCAATCCACTCAGCTCCCTCCGTCTTTTTTTGCCGCTCCTTAAGTCCTAAAACAAGCCATATAAGATAACGCAACCTGGATCCAAAGGAGTAGAAGAGACTCTAAAAGCAAGCAGTGCTTAAAAGTCTGCGCCGATAAAGAGGGCTACGTCTTACTTGCTCACTCTAATGCTCGACCAAAAGTATTAAATAATTGCATTTTTCGTTACGGCGAAATAATAATGAACTTTCCGAACTTTTGATGACAGGAAAATTGCGTATTATCGATACCCGAGAAAATTACGCTATCTAATGTACAAATGGCATCGAGCGCTTCTATTTACTTCGGGTGTCAAATTTGACCGATTTATACTAAAATCATGTACACATGTCCGGGAACAGGCGATATTCAAACCAGTTCCAAATATGTCACGATTAATTATGCATAATCATTTAACCAAGTTCAAGAAAAGATTCTGGATGTAGTACCAAAAGATAATTGACATTTGAATCTATACATTTCTTTCCATTCCAAAATGTTACCTGAAATTATAAGGCGAATGACATTGCGTAATTGTTAGTTAATGGAAAATAGAAAGTATTACTTCCTGAGTCTTTGTTAACCCACCTCATGATCTTCCACCTCATAAACGTTTGTTCAACATTCAGCAACCAACTGGGCATTTATTAAAGAACACTCGGGCCCTAATTATACTCGGAATTTAAAATTCAATTAGATGAATGGCTTATCGCGCAAAATATCCTTCGTCTCACAGCTGATTTCGTTAATAAAATAAATTTGGCCTATCTATCGCATTCTCTTTGAATTGAATCCAAAAATGTAAAATATTAGTAGAGGATTAGTCGCGGGCTCGCAAACTATATTAAACGCCATGCTCTAGAAGAAAACTGGCCACCTCGAAAATTTATACTTACATTTATATTTTTAAAATTCCGAGTGAATGTATTTAGGATATTTATTCCTAACCCACCCTCCGCATGCCTTTGGCACTTCTCCAGTGATATGAGAAAGACAAAAACATCGCTTCCAGGTCTCAATCCCAGCAATAAAAAAATCACTCGTTCCACCATTTCAAAACATCCTGGATTCGTAGAAAAATCATTTAGTTGGCAAAACCACCCATTTGACGCTTTTTTCCATTCCTTGACAAAAAATAATGAACTCGTAAAAAATACCTCCAATTAGGATGACCTTCGTTAAAGAGGACTGCCGTCCATCCGGGTAAGAGAAAGAGAGTAACATGTAACGGGTTTACGCTTCACTCGCGAGAGGGCATCTGCCCCGGGCGCAACTAAAGAAGGGGCGCAAAAATTGTTGATGGCAAGTTATGCGAGGTTGCATGGCACAAGTACAGGGACAATTTCACTACCACCACCAGACATTATGCATAGCAGAAACTATAAATTTCGATGATGTTATTGATGAGTTTGCTTCACTAAAATCACGTAAAATAACTCTTTAATATTAAAATATTTATACTTTCCGTATTTAAATTATGTATGTATGTAATTATATTTTTAATTATGTATTTAAATTATGTGCATTTATAGTGAGAAATTACATCATTTATAGTTTATTTTTATTTATTAATTGTTCGCCCAAAATCCACACTGTAAAAAAATATAGGTATTAGAGAAATATTATGAAGGGGGCGCCTATTTAGCAGTTTGCCCCGGGTGATAAAATAGTAACGGCGCTGTATGTTGCTGTAATCTAAAAGTCTAACAGATGAAAAAACTGCGCAACAGGGAGAGAACTACACTAAAATTCCATCATTACAGTTCAGCATTAAAAAGGTTTAAGTTCTTTGATGAGCTGAACAAATGGAAAGTAAGGGGAGAAGTGGGTGCAATGCTTTGTATGGAATAACGCCTTGAATTTAGCGGAAACTTTGAAAATTCATACGAGAGCTTCGAAATTTAGGCATAGAGAAAATCCAGATAAAAAGAACAGATGACTTCATGAGACACGAGAAAAGAGAATGATAATGCAACTGATCACCAAGAAGTATACCAACTTGAAGGAGCATTCCCTTGTGCCATGATTAAAATTACGGTAGAAGGAAAACTTTGAAGGTTGAAAAAGGTAGAGGAAGGATTAAGTTTCAGGAATCGGAAGGTTTGAAAGTTAAATAGAGCTAAGAAACTTGGAAGGATGCGGACGACGGTAAGGGCATGAAAAACCCGGTTTAATCCATAAACGCAAGCAGACTACTAATGAATATGGTCAAAGAGACAAGAAGAGAAATGGATATAAAAAGAGAGGACGGGACTGAATGGCGGAGTTGAGAGCATACCAATATACACGCGTGCATAATACGTCCGTTTCCTACCTCTCCTTCTCCTCCCTCTTGCCCTTTGATAAAAACGCGCGTGAGAAAAATACGTCATAATTACGCTCATAATCCTTCAAGGGAGTGGAATGAGTTCCTTTGACGCGGAGCGGCATGGAGTTACGCAAGAGGTAGGGGGCAATAAGAATAGTAGGAAGGGATGGAGAGGGAGAGAGAGATAAAGAGGGAGGGATGGAGTAGGGGAGGGGAACGGAAATGGACGAGTAGAATGGGTTATGCTAACGACTTGGAAGGAATGGACTGTGGAGAGGAGTGGAGGTGAATCGAGTTAAATCGAGGATTGACCAAGGCTGCGAGGCGATGAGGAGTCCGAGGAAAACGGAGGGAGAGGAGAAAGAGGGAGGAGAGAGAGGAGGAGAGAGAGGAGAAAGAGAGAGAAGGAGAGAGAGGAGAAAGAGAGAGAGGGGAGAGAGGAGGAGAGAGAGGAGAACGAGAGAGAGGAGAGAGAGAGAGAGAAGGAGAGAGAGGAGAAAGACAGGAGAAAGAGAGAGGAAGGAAGGATAGAAAGAGAGAGAGAGAGCAAGAGTTCCGTGAATTGTGGGCTCCTTCCCATGTATTCACCGCATCGATTTAGATGGCACGAATAACCATAACGCCTCCCTCTCACTCTGAAGCGGCTCTTGCCTTGTGGTCAGCTAGAATGTTTTCAAGGTCGTTTTAGGTGGTTGAGGGTATTACGGGCGCCCACGGAACGGCACGCTTTTGTTGTGATGCGGCTCCAAACGGTGTAGACGATTCCATTTGGCTCGGGACGTCGTCCGTCCTCACGAATCCGTGATCAAGATTTAAACCTCTGCGAATCTTTTTGGAAGGAATTTTTTCGCGTAGCGTCCGTGAATGGAATGGAGACAGCTATTTTAAACCCTGCTCTAAAAGTTCGATCTTGTATCATACATTCCGATTTCTTACGAAAAGGAATTAGGTTGAGCTTTTCTTTAACTAAATAAAAACCCAATCTAAAAGAATAGTTAAGAACTTCTGAGAATAAATTATGGTAATATATCTTCGATTTAATTATAGAGTACAGTAATAGATGAGCACGAAGTGACAAAAACGCAATAATAGTCACAAGTAGAGATACGATATCGAAACGAAAGTATCGATACCGTAATCATATGATGTATCGAATTAAAAGTATCGATGCCACAAAAGTATCGGACCGAAAGTACCGATATCACTAGAAAATCGAAAGAAAAGAATCGAGTACAAAAGTACCTGGTATCGAAAGGAAATTACCGATGTGAGTAAAGTATCGATACTTTTTTCGTATCTAAGGATACTAAATCGAAACGAAAGTATTGATACCTTACTCATATGTTATGTCGAATGAAAAGTATCGATACCACAAAAGTATCGGGCCGAAAGTACCGATATCACTAGAAAATCGAAAGAAAAGAATCGAGTACAAAAGTACTTGGTATCGAAAGGAAATTACCGATATGAGTAAAGTATCGATACTTTTTTCGTATCCCTAGTCACAAGATTAAAAATTTCTACCTGTCCCATCAGTGGAGATATGGTCTTGGAAGCAAATACTAGCTTATGTATGTTCCTTTTACTTTCTCCACACACGTATAGAGAAAGAATTGTTTCAATTTGTTTTTGGTCTCTTTTATTTGAAAATTAGCTTAACAGCCTGCCAAGACTGACAGAATAAAGTTAAACAAAATCAGTTACATTTATAGCATTTGTTATCATAATTCTAACATTTGTTATCAGAAAGTTATTTTCTTATCACATCAATTCATTCATGCAATAGTTCTCTTTAACCCACATATCTTGTAAATTGTTTACGGTTGGATTAAAGAAGGAGCTACGCTGCCTCAACCTCGCCATTCCAGGTGTAAAATAAATAAATATATAATATTTCCAAAATTTTCTTGTAAAAAAATAACAATAACATAAATCATCATAAAACTCTCGGCTACAGCTGTAAAGTATTTTTTTGCTGAGCTCGAAACGACAGAGTCGCAAAAATACAGCCGCGAGTTAAAGAATAGCCCCAAACATTTTCGAAAGCATTAAAATTAAAAAAAAAACAATTAAAACTTTATCGGTTTCAGGAGGAACATGTCTTTGGTAGAGCGCGAATTCATTTTTTTAAGAAGAAAATAAACCGATCGAAGGAACAAATCCACTTGATGTTGACATGAAATAACCGATAAAAAGATAAGCAAAGCGGAAATGGAAATTGATTTAGGTTCCGACAGAAATCGGGTTGAGAGAATTTTTCGCAAACACGTGTCTTATAATTTTGTGACGCAAATAAATGAAATCGAGAACACATGGCTTCGCATCTGTTTCAATATAAACGATGCGAAACACGGTCCGAAATTTTTAAAAAGAAAAAGAATTCGATTCCGACTTGAAAGATGCACGCATCAATCTATCGGTTATGAACAGATGTTGCGAGTTTATTTTTATTTGCGAAAAGGTCGCTACGCGCCTCAAGCTAGGTGACATTCTGCAATATTTCTGGGAAATATAAGAAAGATAAAATAAATATGGCGCGTGACTAAATTTGGAAGAATGTTTTCTTATGGACAAACGATGAGGTCCATTAACTACAACCTACGGGCCATATTCAGCCCGCCTTACTTAATTTATTAAAGACATGTATATTCTTATAGATATTTGTGAGCATTAAGTGTCACCGTATGTCACTTATTAAACCAAAACGATAGTTTTCGAGTACTTAGTATACTTAAATATAGGCGTATGACACATTACATCAGTACGCCCAAACTACGGATCCCTATGAGTTAAACAATTAAAGGATACAATGCAACATATAATATAATAGGAAGCTATACAAATAATGTATTTAGTATTTACTTCTTTATTTCCATAAAAGATTAATAATTTGGTACCTTTCTATTATACCTCCACATTTCCGTTACACCCCCGCAAAATTTCTCAAGATTTTTCGTAATATTTTTCGATTGTTTATTTAATTCAAACGTTGTATCAAAGGCTAAAACCATAACTAACCTAAGCACCCAACCCAACCCGGAGGGGAGAATGCGTATAATTTTAATGGGAAATACCATTTTTAAGTTTGGAGATTTTAAATCTTGAAATTTTCCGGGAGTATTATTCTACATCTAAGCTAACGCGGAATAAAACCAACATCTTTTCTAAGTTCCTGACACTCTGGACTACCCGCGACGAATAAATGTACGGGTTTTATGTTGGGATTGGGTTGGGTTAATTCGCCCTTCCAAGTCGGGTTGAGGAAGTTTGGCTAGGTATGGTTTTAAAATATTAAGAAAACTTTTGAAAAATTTGCGGGTTTATAATATAATTTTCGAAAATTTCTAAATAAATGTGGGATTATAATAGAACGGGGAAAATTAAGTAAATGTGGGGCATAATATAACCGTAGGGGAGACTCGGCCAATTCCGCAATACTAAGCAGCAAAACAAATATATACTCGGTTAAATAAAAAGCTTGTGGCTCAAAATTTAGCATTCCTTCAAAGAATATATTCTTTTACATTATACACTTAAAAATCTGATGTAGCCAACACATGACTTTCTCCATAACTGCAACATTTCTACGAATTCCAAATAAGTTAAATGATAATAAATATTTTAAGTAACTGCGAGAAAATTTTCAAGAGTTTACAAAGAACAGAAATAAACTAAAACCGTAGCCTTCTGATATTTGATATATCCCCGAAGTTCCAACAATAATGAAAATAAAAAGGAGCGTTAGTGTTCACAATAGTTGCCGGTGGGTGGTGTAGTAATATAACCCTTTACATAAGTTATTCTTCAACTGTATTTTCAACTGCATCATTCCGGAAATGAACTGTGTGGCCCTCGAGTCTAAAAGTTTGGTCACCACTGAATTACAAAATCAAAAAATTCCAAAAATTATCTTTTTGATATTTACACATCCATTATCAGTCGTTCGAAAGATCATATATTATGTGTCCTGCAAAGTGGCATATAATACCTCATTCGGCCGTTTTAGTTAAAAATTTGGTGATCCCTTGGATAACGAATTATTTACATGTATCAGTTTTTAAATGCTTTGGCTTTCTTTATTTTTTCAACTGATGTGAATGATTTTTTGGAATATTTCAGCACAAAAATACAATAAAATCATACCATTCGTTTTGATAACGGCAAATCATGTATTCGATCGAAGCTATTTTATATAAGTTATTACATTTAGTAATTCTAGTCATAAAAATCGTTTATTCATAAATGTAATAAGTTCGTGAATTAAAGCGAAATTTGTGAACATATCAAATCATAACTCCTTTAAAAATCGTTCTCAATCACCAACGTGTATTTTTTCTCATATCCAACCGATATTTCACGCTACGATATCGAGAGAGAAAAATGTAATGGCTGACACTTAGAAAGAGGTCGTATCTGCCAAACAGGAAACGAGAAAGAGCAAAATTCTCTTCATATCGCTCTAGAATCCCCATTACTTTTATAACTTACAAAGCAGACATGGACGTCGATACGGATCGTATCGTTTCATTTGTTCTCTTCCCGGCGTTCAAATGAACCACGTACGATAACTTCCTTTTTGCTTTCTTTTTTTTACGCGACAGCTCGTCACCGAGACTTTTTTTTGCTTTTTCCGATTTCGTTGTCATGTGTTCCGCGCGGAACCTTACGACTGTTTCCGGTCCTCGCGAACGAATGTTAAAAACGTTCCACCTCGACTCCGAGCGACCAGCTAACGTTATCAACGTCGCCGCATCTGGACAGCGGTCCGAACATTAAATGGCGACCGCGCGGAAGTAATGGCGGGAGGCCCTTAATATTCGTCCGTCATAGGCGGAGTGGCTGCGAAACGCTCTTGACGATTATTGCCTGCGCGTCTGCCTCTGCCGTTTTCTCACTCCCTCTTTCACCCTCACCTCCCAAAAACCCTTCCTAAACCCTTAGAGCAGAAATTTGAGGGTCGTGTCTGCGAGTAAAAATGGTTAGAGAGAAGAGGCAGTGGGATTGGGGAGTCAAGGGAAGGCAAAAGGATGACCGGATACCGACCACACCCACGGCACCCTCTCGTGCTGCGTTAACTGGGGCATTTCCGCGAAGCGGTAAGGAGAGAAAATATAAATGCTTTTTCTCTTACCCGAATAAATATTTACGTTGTCTGAAAGCCGATTTGGGTGACGCTTAGTACAAATGGTTTCTCCGTTTTTTTTAAGCTTAGCAAAAAATAATTTCTTGGACGGCTGGGCAGAATAGGAGATAAAAAAGAAGGTGACGAATGGAGGGAGAGGTCTCTTATTATTTTCCCATTTTGACTTTCTAATAGATTATTTTTTATAATTCTGCTAATAAATTTTTTCTTACCGATTTATATAATAAAAGAATCAAAGCTAATTAGTAACAATTTCATTTTTTTGTTTTTTATATAACTTGTTAAATTTACAATTTTTCTCCTTAAACGCAGGTAAAAAATGATAATAAGCAACCAAAAATTTACTTTTTTGCAACCATTTATTCCATAGAAGTGGATTACGATTGTATCCTTTCCGTATTAAGTGAAAATTCTGTACTTTTGTCAGACACCTGATAGATATATTAATATCATATGTATGTATCATTTACTTATATTAAGAGCCATTTTAACTCTTTCCATGACCAAAACAATAATGCAATCAAATTGGAACCACACGTATAGTAATTTGATTTATTAAGACTAAACAGATCCTATTGAAATTAGTCTACATCTACAGTTGTAAATTTTTAACATTCGGAATAGTCGCTTCCAGTTAACAAAGAGTGGCGGAAATCATTTCCGCAACTTAAATGACTCAATCTTCGGAAGAATCTACGCTGCCCAAATTCTCACGTAAACAGTAATTTAGCGAGAAATGATGGATCGTACAAGCCATAGGTTCAAGAAAACGGGAAACATGCAAGCATTTGTATGCAACCGATATGAAATGTGTCCTTAAGCTGGCCTTTAATTGTTTCGCCCAAGCTCCTGAGGCAGGTGTAGGCATTAAACCTTTACATCGATAATCGATCACTCCGTTTATATCTAACAGCGAAAGATAGTGTCAAGGTCGGCGTTCCGTTCTCGTCCCGATAAGAAGGCAAGGATCATGATTGGTGCTCGTAAGTAGCTCCGCAGCATTAATGAGTATCCCGAAGAGTTAGCTGCGGAATATGACTTGCATCAGCGATATTTTAGCGGGTTATACATAAAACATAGCGTTGATACCCATTAATACCAACGAGATTTTATGATAAACAGCGTATAAAAAGTTGTTATCCTAACCCTGGCTGTTTTTAGGTCAGATCGACTGAATAAAAGTCCACGCGCGAAATTTCGCAGCAAACCACCTGGCGATTTTTAAAAACGCGATAAGTAAAATAAATTGATCTTACGCTGCTAAAACAAAGGGGAAAAGGGACATCTTTTAAAACGTATTGACGAATAGAAATTGTTGAATTGACCACTTAATATTTTAAGCAAACATTTGCAAATCCGTAACCTTATCTTTTGCAGGTAGGGTTATTTGGTTGATGTGGACGTAACTTTTCAACTTTCTCGATTACTCTAATAAAAGGAACGATAAATAAATGAAGCACGGGCCTAAAATATGAAATGACAACGCAAATTTCAAATCGAGCTGAGGTAAAAATTTGAAATTAGCCTTACCAAACACAGGCGTAGGGATATGAAGCATTTTGCAGTTTAAATTTTAAAACTTTTTTAATTTGAAACATTTTTGTCGTGTTTCCAAATGCGATAAAAATTTATTTTTGCATGAGTACAGTCATACTTCGTTTTGCGTGGCATCGTTTTAAGCGGATTCGTTATAGCACGAAGCAGACCCGCACCTACAAGACGTTCAAAATGCAAAGGCGGTCTAACCATAAATGTAATAGAAATTCCATTTTTCACAGGCTTGTGGATTTTAGTGTAATCAATCGTCTTTGGATCTGCATTTAGGGCCACGATGCGGCACACCCATGCTATGAAATAAACACCCACGAAGAAACACTATTTTTATTACTTGATGGAAGCTTATTTTGGCGTTATTATTTCCAAAGAAAGGTGACTTTCCGAATGAAACTTCCTCTCTGATTTATTTAGGATTTCATTCATACAGGAAATATTTACATTTCTGCCTGAATATAATGAAGCTTTTAGTTTTCTATGCCATTTGAAAACTATAGTTAATGGAAAACTGTAAAGATTTGCAACTGGCGTTGACAGATTCAAGTCGACAAGAAGCTGTCTTATCATGCTAACGGCGTACTTTAATTAATATTACACTAGTTTTCGCGTCCGCAAAACCTATCCTCATTGACATAAGATCCTGTTTTGCGCGAATTTTGCTTAGCGCGAAATTTTCAGAACCATTATCTGTCGCGTAAAGCGATGTATGGCTGAATAGTTTGGCGACTCGTTTAATTTGTTATTTTGAATAAGAGTCTTATCATTTTTGACATTCCAAAATATTGTTTGCATAATTTCATCTTTTTCATACTATTCATCATCATCATCATGCTGCTGTCCGAAGACAGGTTTCAGTTGAATCGCTACTTCCATCTCTCTCTCTCTCCCTGGATGCCTCTTTTATACGTCTATAAGTATTATATTCCTGCTTTAAATTCTCTAATATTCCTATTCTTTTTCTCCCTCTTCCTCTTGTTCCACTAATTTTGCCTTCTAAGATCATCCTTTGTAAACATTGTCTTCTTAATATGTGCCCTAACCAATTTGCTTTTCTTTTCCTGATTGCTAATAGCGTCCTTTCTTCTTCCACCATTTCTAATACTTCATCGTTTCTCTTCCTCACTGCCAATTTTACTTTCATCATCCTCCTCCATACCCAAATCTCAAAACTTTCTAAATATTTTTCCTCCTTTCTCCTTACCGCCCACGTCTCTGTGCCATAAAGATCTATGCTCTATGTAGCATTTCGCTAATTTCTTCCTTGTTTCTAGATTTATTTTCTTGCTTGTGAGAAGCTCCTTCTTCTCGTTAAATGCTGCTTTTGCCATTGCAATCCTACTTCTGACGTCCTGTGTACTACTTCCATCCTGCGCTAAAATACTGCCGAGATATTTGAAACTACTTACTTGTTCCAATTTTTGGCCATTTAGCATTATATTTAATTCTTTATGTTCCTTTGAAACCACCATGACTTTCGTTTTTCCAGCATTGATCTTCATTCCATATTGTTGGTCAACCTCCACTAGCCTGTCTGTCGTCCGCCGAAATTCTTTCTCGTCTTCTGCTATTAATCCCTGATCATCTGCGTATTTAATGGTGGTAATACTTTCACCTCCTATTTTAAATCCTTTCTCTTCCATCAACGCTTCTTCTGTTATTTTTTCTGTATAAATATTAAATATTGCTGGTGAAATAGGACATCCCTGCCTCACTCCCCTCCCTATTGAAGCAGTTTCTGTTTCTTCTCCTTCAACCCTGACTCTAAATCTTTTGATCTAAGTAAAGGTTTTTAAGCAATCTTTTATCTTTCCATTTATTTATTTATTTTAAATACCCAACATTTTATCCCATTTCACTCGATCAAAAGCTTTCTCCCAATCTACAAAACAAAAGCAAATATCCTTATTGACTTCTAGCGCTCTTTCTATCACCATCCTCATACATCCTATAGCATCCTCTTCTGAAACCAAACTGATTATCTTGCAGCTCCTTTTCTATTTTACCTTCAATTCTTTTGGTTATTATTCTGGTTAGAACTTTAGCTGTATCAGAAATTAAACTAATAGTTCTGTAATCTTTAAAACGTTTTGCATTGTTCTTTTTCTCCAGTGATACCATAACAACATCCAAAAAATCTTCAGTCCATATGCAAGTACCATATACTTGGTTAAAGAATTTTGTGAAGTGCTTAACTGCTTTCCACCCCAAAACCTTAAGAACGTCCACTGGTATATCATCACTCCCAACAGCCTTCCTTTTCATCATGTCATTAATTGCTCTTTTAACTTCAAACTCGAGAATACTTGGTCCTAGCTGGTCATTTTCCACATCCTCTTTTTTTATCTAATCCAATATTTTCTGGCTTGCCTTCTTTACCATATAGCACCTCAATGTATTCTTTCCAGATCCTCTTTACATTGTCTGACTCCGAGACTATTTTACCACTTTTGTTCATTATTCCTTTGCGTCCTAGCTATACATGAGGTCTGTTCTACAAATTCTTTCCCACTCGACAATTTCCTCGCATTTCTCATTTATCCACTGTTCTCTGGCTTGATCTGTTCCGCTTCTTAAAGCATTATTTAACTCCTTGTACTTTCTTTGGCCTTCTCAGTTTTATGTTCTTCCACTTTCTCCTCTTCCATTTTTTGCAGCATGACTGCTGTGACCCAGGGTTTTTTGTTTCTTTCATCCGTTATCTTTCCTACCTTTTTTTCCATAACATCTTTAATTTTGCTATGGATGTATCTCCACTCCTCATCTACATTGTTCCTATTATCTTCAGCTCTCTCCCTCAACCTTTACTCCAGCTCAGTCGGCCTCCTTGTTCTTAAAGAGTTCCTCCAAGTTCCATTTCTTGTTAACTATTATGTTTCTCTTAAAAATCTTCACTTTCATACTATTAGACTCGACAAAAACGTAAACGGTAGGGAAAAATGAATTTTTTTCAAATATTAACACTAAAATTTGCTTAAAACGAGAAATAAATTTTGCATTACGCACAAAATAGAGAATTTTTTAAAACTATGCTTTACGTAGTCCCTGTGTGGATAAAATATAACATAGACAGTGTTGGACAAAGGGGAGGGTTCGGCGGATACGAAACATCCGGGCCCCCGAATATTGGGGGGACCCGAAGTTTGGGCATCTCAATTATTAAAGCATCGGGTGTACATTTTCCTTAAATTTTTCTAAAAAACTACTTGACAAAATGACTTCCAATATAAAACGCTCCGAAAAAGTTATATTAAAAATTAATATTTCGTTCATTATTACTATAATTATTAATCTCGTTGGGCAACCATTGATATATTAATCGATCCAAATTATATGGAAGTTCTGCGGTCGATCCAAATTATATGGAAGTTCTGCGGTCCCATTTAATCAAAATCAGTGCCGATGCAGGAATTTCCTTTTCCACATTAAAGCTAATTTCAAAAATGTTTTTTACCGCTTCCGGTGATGAAAAATAACATTTAAAATATATAAAAGTGAATGGATGATAGTCACCCGTCTGAAAAAATTAAATGACCCAAAAATATAAAGCAGGACACCCATCATACCGTGAAAAATCTCTCCGTTATTCAGGTATAAGTTATGTAAAATCAGCGCGAACCGCAAAATCGTGAACTAAAAGTAATTGGAAAATTCTTTCGGTTGCTTTAACCGCGAAATGAAATTGCGACTTTTTATAAACGCCTCAATTTTATTTTTAGAAATTTTAAAGAAGTATGTGTTGGTTACTTATAATATCATTTTAAATCCAAATCAAATTGAAAGCGGGTGTCGGTGGTGTAAGGTTAGGACGCTGGCTACTACTCGCCCGCTGCTCGAAAGGGCAGCGGGCACGAATCCTACGCATGTAGGAGTTTTTCTGAGGTCGCCCAGCCCTTTGCTTGTGCGGTTTGAGGAGACCGCGCAAATTCAGCGTTTCGTCCTTCGGAAGGGACGTGGGACGTTTATCAGTTGGCCCCCTTGGTGCTTTTTGTAAGAGTGTAGGCTAATGCCAGCACCTGGTTTCCCTTCTTCCTTCTTTGTGTCCATATGTCCAGTTGATGACATTGCAAAATGACCATAGCCGTCGACTCACTTAAAAAATCAATTACTACTATACAAATTGAAAGCAAATAAATTAATTGTTTAAAAAAACAAAACATTTATCACTGCCTAGTTTTTACATGGTACCTAGAGTATAAATATTTGAGGCGACGAATTAATGAGACGTCACGCAGAGTTCCTTGGAGGAGAAGCACGATTACTTAGATCGTAATGGTTCAAAAAGGCTTCAAAACTAATTTCTGATAATGTTCATCACAGCTCATTGCTATATCACATATGAATTCCTTGTCTTCTGCTCATTCAAAAATTTCGCTAATACGGTCTTGAATGATATGTTAAGTCGTGTAAATAAGGCTTTTCAGTATAAGAGATTTCAGGAAGTGCGTGAAAATTTCAAATAAGCCGGGATAAGCTAAATATTAATCTTCACTTTAAGCAATTTCTTGCATGATGATTCGAGAATTAACGAAAATAAATCACTAGACGAATTATGAGGGAAACACTAAATCAGTGTCTAACAATCTATCATGGAACTTGCTCAATTTCGTGACTGCGATATAGGTAGTTGAGATTCCAATCCATTTCATTATCGAATCGAGTGACGTAAATATCTGGGGCGAACGTAACGAAACGAACGCCTAAAGACGGACGCCCATCCTTGCACGCGATCAATATCCGCCCCCTTCCTCAAACATCCTTCTTGTTTTCCAACGGGTCTGTTTTTGTTTACAATATTTCCGTAGAGTCAAGGATTTTTTTACTTGAATAAACACACGAGCAGTTCATCGATTAAGCAAAAAGCACGACAACAGACTCTCGCACGCATATCTGAGACACTATTAGAAAGTGTAGGTAAATAACACTTCGGCGACTAAATTCGTTTTAAGAGGCTTGTACAGAACTAAAAATAGGATTTTAAAATGTCCAGTCATCACTTTATTTTTATAATCTATGCTTTGGCGTGAATTCAGATCACTTTGGTCGAGTTCCGAATTACCTCTTATGTTACTTTTCTACTTTTCAGCATGCAGAATTGAAAATTTTAAATTTCAATTTCCTCAACCTCTCTCTCTCTCTCTTATTTTGCTCCAAGATTATTTTTTCTAATTCGGCTATTTCCTGATGGGAAAATCCTACGAGTCGTATATGTGTTATGTAATATCACGTTATGTTTCTGTTATATCAGAAAATTGTATGAATTGAGTAAAAAATTTTGAAAAATAGTACGATTCAAAAATTTATCCCCAGTTAACTATATGAATCAAAGCAAAAAAGACCTATTCCGAGGGAATTAATTTTAAATTATGCAGCGCAGTGTTGGATAAACGCGACGTTTTTGAGAGAGAAGCGAATTCATTACGGTGTCACTTGAATCCATCACTCACTCAATAGACCTCTTCGCATTTTCCCGAAACACACAGAACACTCTCATTAGTCCGTAATTTATATTCGAATGTTGTCAACGCGCAATTTCACTCTTCGTCGGTTTTTTTCTTCCGACGTCGAACGATCAGTCTCGTAAATTATTCATTGTCACTCTATAAATTTGGAAATCTCTGTCCTTAACTCTTTAGATCACAGAAAATGACGGCATAAATACATGTTTGCTGCAAGGATGTTTGCTTAAATGTTTGACATAAATTAGAACAAAAAACATCCTTTAAGCCCTGACAAATATATTGCGAATTTAAAAAAAAAATGGGATTAAATTAATAAGTGAGTGATATTTGACGGCATTCCTAGTAAACAAACCATATAAAAACAGAGGTACAACTTTTGTACCTCCGTGCAACTAGGCACGAAAAATTCTTGACACAGATTTTGTATCATTGTGCCTCAATTATTTAAAAATAGGTCTAATATTATCTGCCTAGTTGAAAATCATCGTGTATGTTATCGGAAAAAAATATCGGCATCTTAAATATTAAAATTTGCTTCCTTGTAATTGGAAAATAGCAATATGGAAGCGATGCAAAAAATGGGGATTTTTTTCAAGTTTGCCTTTCTTTATAATGTATTTAGAACTAAGCGAAACTTTGGGTATTTCCCGAAATGAACAAAACCCAATTGAGAAATTTAGATTGAGATAGGAATAGGGAAATGTCACGCTAGAGATTGCGGTATATTAATTTTCCTTGTGTAAGTACGTGAGTATTTTAGCCAGAATTCCAATAAACCGATATTTCCCCAATATCCAACCTCTATTTGAATAAAAAGTAAATAAGTTATCGATTATTTAATGTAACATACTGACGTAAAATGGCTTTTGGAATCCATTTCAAGTAAAGAATTACCGATTATGTATTCCATTCAAAAACCGAATATTTAAAAGTTATTGAGAGAATCGAGTATGAAGCTACCTGGGTTAGAGAAGAATCACATCGAAGAAAATCAATATAAATATTTTGTCAGTGCCAAAATCGTTGATAGCGTGGGAGATTGGGAGGTAACTCGCAATGGAATCATGAGAATGTGTCTTGAATAGACAGGGTCGAAGGATAACCTTGGCCTTAGACGGCCAGAGAATTTTCCCTAGTTTGTGCAGTCCAAACAGTCCAAACTCCCCCAACACGCCCGCAGAAATTCCAGAAGAGGGACGCACAGCACACTGCTCCAAATTAAATGCAATCGCTCCCACGTAAAAGATTCGCTTCCATAATGAATGTTCAAAAAGAAAAGTTAACACCTCCATCTCGATAGGAATATATTTTACTTAAATAGAAATATGCCAACACGCAAAAAATAATAACTATAATAGCAACACCCGTTGTTCATTCTGTTTTCTTTCGTATTTTTAGTTGTAATCATTGCAAAAATCGTGATCGTAACAAGTATTAAATTGAATTTTAATAGACCTTCAAGTACACGGGTACTTCGTAACATTTTTGTTAGCACACCTGACCAAATTACATGAGATTGTGTGTGACAACTTGATCACTCGAGAGTCGACAAAAGGGGGAAAAAGTAATCAAGTTTCCCACATAGTTGACAAATTTACTGATAAAAACTAAATCTTCGAATCATTTAAGTATAGGACGAAATAATTTAAAGATTAAAATAGCTAATTATCCAATTACGAAGTAATTTTGTTTCAATTTCTAAAAACTGAGAAGGCGTGGCAAATTCAGCCGTCAGTATCGCTCTTTACCCATTGGCTACAACATTTTATTTGCTGAGAAAATTATTTAAAATCCCTAAAAAACGATTACATTGCTATTGATAATGAATATAAATAAACTTGGAAATGCAACTCTTTTTCTGGCCCCCAAATGGAAACCACGGCTCATACCACGTACATTATCGGCACACAATAAATTACATCGATGGAAAAAATGTCGTCATGAAACAAATAAAGAAATAAACTTTACTTATCCCATTCTTGGAAGCGTCCTACAATCGATCTCACGCTACATTTCTCGCTTTGCTTTCTAACATCTGAATTGCATTCAGCTTATTTTTTTGGAATTCCTTCAAGCGATCTCTAATGGACAACTAATGAGCTCGGTTCGAATATCAACCAGTAGGCGACTGATGAGTTCTGCAATTATCTGCCTTTTGGGTCTGAGGAAGAGTTTATCTTTAGATAAGATTCGGCAATAATTCATCAAAAAGTCATGATAAGTATATTCGTACTTGCAAATGAAGAATTTACACGTGAATGGCATTAGTGAACAAAGGAAAACACCGTTTTTTGTTTCGAAATCAAGTACGATATTTTTGGACATTCCATTCTAATTTATCTATTCCACCCATATGAAGTTTTTTATTACGCCATATTATGATGTTATGTTATATTTAATTCTTAATTTTTTATTCTTGTTTACCGCTTTTACTTTTACATAGTATGCATACCAATGCGATTTCGTATAACTTTCACATCACTGCTGCCGTTCCCAATCACAGCAAATATTTTTTCATTTTATCTTAAGTCAAATTCTTATTTAGATCTTTTCTTTATTTCAACATTAGGTTTTACGAGGCAAGTGCACATTCTGTCGTATCTAACTTTACCAATTGCTCTAATGCCCATTTCAATTCATTTTCGTCAGAAGTTCAAAGCTGGTAAAGAAATTTTCGGAGAACATCGTGATTTTCTAACATAGAAACCACTTTCATAATGACAGTTGCTCTCAAACCACTTACAGATATTATTCCTATTAAATAAACACTTAGTTTTTTTCCAAAGTGTTCATTTAATATGATTAATATTGCCTACTTCCACGACGTAACGCCTGATTCGATTAATTATGCACTTACAGATACTTCCTCTTGTTTTCTCCGTTCACAATTATCCATATGAAAATGGAATTTTTATGGATGACAACTACCATGATCCACAAATGGCTGTCTCTACTTCTCTTATTATATTATATATATATATATATATATATATATATATATATATATATATATATATATATATTATAACTTATTTTTTATGAGAATAAATTATTTTAGGAGTTCTACACAAACAACACTGTCATTTTAAAAGAAAAAAACGTTAACTGCATTTCTTACCAAAAATACGAAAGTGAATTCATCATTACTTTCAAATATGCATTGAGCATACGATTTTGCTTTCCTTGCTAGTCTTTCGCCATAGCAAGTGCAAAGAGTAACAAACAAAAAAATTCACAAACAAGCACAATTTATGTAGAACAACTTCATATCTGTGCGGACGCTTACAACTTGTAGAACTAAAAATAACCGTGATGAGCGAGTTGAAATAAAAAACTAGTAGAACTAAAAATAGCCATGATAAAATTCCAGAATGAGGACCATAGTAGTTAATGGGTCAATAATAAATTTCTTTTCTGTTGCCTAAGTTTGAGAATACAAAAACACAATGATATACATTTCAAAAAGTACAGTGGCACACTCTTCGTCACGACGCCCAAATGTGCCGCGACACACCGGTTGCGGAGCACTGAACTACGTGAAAAGAAACCTACTTGATGGACACATGGCGATAGGCACTGACAAATAAATCCATCTGTCAAACTTCCTGCATTAATGGGAATCATTTTTCCACCATTTCCCCCTTCAGAAACGACGCGAAACAAATGACGCCGCGTTCGAACCGAATAACGCAATTTTTTTACCTTTTCTCCTGAAGAATAATGAAAAGATCGGGAAAGTCGAAAGGGCGTTTTCTTTACCTTCAGCTCCGGAAACTAAGATCGAGCCCGCCAAAAATATTGACGAGGATTTCGATCCGATTTTGTTTCGTTACCTCGAGCTTCCTCCTTCCTCGTCCTCATCTTCAAGCTCTTCTTCGTCTTCTTCGGGAAGCGTGTACATCGGGAACGAGAGGGTTTTCGGTCCCTCACGAAGCGATAATTGCGCCCTTTTCTCCTCCTCTCCTCTTCCTCCTTTCTCTCCTCTTCCTCCCTCCGCACCTCACCACTCCTCTGCTCTTCCTTCAAGTCTTCGGCGACATGGCACAGCTGCCGACGAATCCTTGTTAGCTTGTTTTCACAACCGTTTCCACGCACCTCTCCCCCTCTCAAAAAAATCCTCCTCCTCTTCCCTTCTATTCCTTTTCGACTTCACGCAATTCGATACCCAAACACTGAAAGGGCGAGTTAATATTCGTAAAGAAAAACAAAACGGCTCCGGAAAGTCTTTTTTTGTACCAGTCGATGATTTTAACTCTCGAGGATAAAACAGGGGAGCTTTTTAAAACAATTTAGTCAGCCCATTTCTTCGTTCGAAAATGGCCAAAAATTTCCCAGAAAGGGGGATTTAAAAGGCTAATTTGATTAAAATTATAATTTAAGGTCACACGACGAAATAAAGATCAATATCCTGTCCCACCAAGTCTTCAGGAGGCGATTCACGTCCTTTTGTAGATATTAACTGAATTCACATTTCAAAAAAATTCCCCAGGTGATTGAATCTTCTGTTTTACATGAAAACAAACCACGACAAAGCAGTCGCGATCCGCCGCCGCCGATGTCGTTTTTTTGACCCCTAGAGACTTCGATCTTCCCAAATAATTCGGCGATTCTAATCATCGCACGGATTTCGGACCGCGTGGAAGCAAACAGTCGAACCTTTTTATTCGCCACGTAATCGGTTAAAATAGTTCAAAAACTTCCAGGAATGCCGAAATAAGATGGACGGACCGTAAGAAGATAACGGCAGGAAACAGGAAGAAGGATAAACTTCCTCCTGCAGTCGGCATCCGAAGAGAGCACTTTACACGTACTAAACCCACCGGCAAGTCGAGAGACTCCGCTGTCAAACTGCGCCAGGGGGGAGTCCCATGTTGGGGCGGGGGGAGGAGGAAGAGAGAGGGGGGGGGAGACTTTTGCAAAACGATCAGCAGACACAATCACAAGCACTCACTCTCGAACGCGCGCGCGCACACACACACGCGGGCTTACACCGACACAAGCGCTAATACATTCTCCGCCGAACTCTCAGTCGACGGCGATTGGGCGTTCTCCCTTCTAAGAGGGTGGGAGCGTGAGGGAGGGAGGGATGGCCGGTCACGTGACGGCTGGTGTGTGGAGGGAGAACAATGGAGCGCTGACAATGCGCTCGCGGTGGTCGAGTGTTGCCCCCCCCAAACCCAACCCGACCAAACCCCTTCCCCAACTCGGTGGCGGTTCGGAAATTGAGGTCGCTCTTAAAAAATAAAAATAAAACGAAAAATGGTAGTTGATCAAAATAGAGGGAGGGAAGGGACTAACATCGCGTGGATCGCGGAATGGGAAAAGGAGAACGTTTCAATTTTTATTTTTTTGTAAACCGCGCCGGCGAAAAAAAAAAATGCGTGCGGGATTCCATCGTTTCCGTTGAAATTGTTGCGAACTGCCGCTGCAAAATGACGTCGTAGTAAGGGCGCCCGACCGCAAAATATACCTGGCTTTCGCGGGAGTTGCGGATTTTTTTTTGTCTTTATTTTTCGGTCGGAATAGTTAATCGATTTCGCAAGCGCTCGTCCGTTGGGAACTTTGCCGGGATCGTTGGAGGTGATGTTGGTCAACGTTTCTTTTGCAAAACGGCCTTCGTCGATCGCGCATTTATCGCTGCGTCGTTTTTTGCAAGAAAAACGGACAATATTTGTCCCGTTTTGGCTATGTGCGATAAAAAATGCTGTTCGAGAAATTACTCTGTGTACTCGAGGCGAAGATTTAAAGGAAATACTTGATAAAACCGAAAGCTTCGGTTAAAGGTATCTCATGTCATATGATTTGTAAGTGTCAACGTTTTTACTTTTTTCCGGTGCTTTATTGAATGTCGATCTCATTTCGTCATTTCAAATCATCGATACTATAATAATATATATTATTATAGTATTATATATAATTAACTTATTAGTTCTGTATGGATATCTAAGGTAAAAAGGTAGTCAAACTAGTGGGGTGAAACAATGGTCACGTTGTAACGGAGGTCTCCCAAGCCGCTATTGTTTTTATCATTATTTATTCCTTGGCCATAGCCATAATTGTATTTTTCGAGTTTGATAATCTGTAATGCGGTTGAGGAAGTGATTCAAAGAAAAAACTGAATAAACACTTCATTTTTTCGTAAAATGTGAACTAGCTAAAATTTAAGTTATTGTTGTTATTTGTTATTATAAACTTAGGTGGTGTCTCACAGATCGAAAATCACCAATTGCAGGTTAAATTAGTTGGTTGAATAATAATTATAGCAACATTCCTGTAGGAAAATTCTATATTGAGAATAGACCACCACATAAATTCAGTCGGGATTTTTATAGCGTAATAATAAATTTAATTCTCTGCGATTAATTAATTACGTTGTCTGCCGTTACTTCGTTTTCCATCGCCAATAAAAGTTGCGGAAACTAATTGCCGGCTCGTTCGGAGCTCAATCACGATTCCTGCGACACTACCGTTGGAAAGCCGTCGTCGAATAGAGAACAACGCCGTGTACCCACTCGAGATAACGCGATTGTTTCCTTTCAAGACACGTCCCGAAAACTTGAGAAACGCCTTCCGCTTGAAGATACGCCTCATTTCGTCACATCCGAACGGAGAGAGAGAGAAAAAAACTTTCGATTGAAAATCTCTCCGAGGGTATTGAAGAAGAACAGTCCGGGCACGCAGCCTCGTCTTATCTCCGAACAAACGCACGCAAGAAAACACACTCCCGAACATACGCAAAAGGCTCGTGCCTCAAACGAAATGCCTTTTTCAACGGACGGACATGCATGTCGGGAAGTGGTGTGGCGGAGCGCGAAGCGGGTGCAATCTCGTGCATCGAATGGGGAGGGTGGGTGGGGTGGTGGGGGGAACTCTTCTGGCTCCACCTCTGTCAAGTTGTCTTCCCCGAGCCAAATCCTTCCCATCCCTCTCTCATCTATCCTCCGCCACCTTGCCTTCCCTCTCGCCCCTATTAAATTCTCAACCCCCATTTCCTCCTCTTCCACCCCCCCCCCAACTCGAGGAATAGATCGCGTAGCCAGCGGGTCTACGTCGCGTGCCTCCGCGCGCCTTTATGAACGGGAATGGGAGGGCGCCTGCCTCTCTCTCTCTCTCACGATTGCTTTTGCTGGAGTGTAATGAAGCGCGGAGTCGAAGCGGCAGCAATGACCTTCCCCACAACTGAGAGCGACGTTCTCGCTAATAATGGGACCTAACCCCCCTCCAAAGGTTAGTCCGCCAGCGGCCGATTCTAACAATGCTCCTTCCGCGGGCTTCTTTCTCCCTCTCTGTCTCTATCCATTCCCCTCCATACCACTTCCACTCCCTCTTTATGCACGAGGACGTATTCGACGGGATGAGGGTAAGTGGTTTTTTCTCTCTATCGTTCGCTCCCTAAAAACTCCCATACTCCCTCCAGCCTCACCCCACTCTTTCTCCCTTTTTCCTCCCCCACTTCTTTCTTCCCCTTCTCTTTCTCCCTTCCGCGCTTCATCTCTTTCTCTCTCTCTCTCCCTCCGCACTCTTCGATCCCTTTCTTTTTTGTTCTCTCTTCCATCTCCTCCCTTTCTTTCCCTCTCTGTTCATATTCACAAACTCTACTCACCCTCTCCGTTCCATATACCCTTTCTTTCCACCTCTGTCGCCCTCACTCAACTCTCTCTCTCCTTTTTCCTGCATATTTCTGAATTTCTAGAGTTCTCTATACTTTAGATATCTTTATTTCTTTCCTTCTTCCTCTCCTCTTCTCTCCTCCCTCTCTCTCTCTTATCCCCCTCCCTCTTCTCTCCTTCCTCTCTCCCTCTCTCTCATCCACCTTTATAGTCTCTCTCTCCCCCCTTCCTCTCTCTCCCCTTCCTCTCTACCTTCCTTTCTCTCTCTCTCCCCTTCCTTTCTCTCTTCCCTCTCTCTTCCATCTCTCCTCCCTCTCTCTCGTCTCATTCTCTCTCGTCTCTCTCTCCCCTCCCTCACCTCTCCTTCTCCCTCCCTTCCCTCTCACTCCTCTCCCTCTCTCTCCCCTCTCTCTTCCCTCCCTCTCAATTTCCTTCTATGTCGCACCCCGCACCAGTTTCTCCTCTTCTTCCTTCCCCTTCTGCTATTCTCGATTGGTGAAAAGAAACTTAAAAAAAAACTTTTTATCTGCTGGCCGATTCCCCTTCCACCCTCTACCTCTCTACTCCGCCCTTCCGAAATGCCCTCTAGTGGTTTTAATTTTGTTTCGCGGGGCCGATTTTTTAATTTTGTGCGGGATACTAGGGACGTGTTCAATTGGGAAATACGCTAACCTACTTTTTTCGAGCCGACTAAGCAGCAGTCGATTTTTGTTTTCGTGGGAGGGAGAGAAATAAAAATGGAGAAGAGGAACAGATAGATATCAAGCGGTAAAAGAGAAGAACTCCCCGAGTTGAGGTTCCCATCCTGATTCTCATCGCTTCGCTGCACGACTATTTTTAAAATCTTAGCGTCTCTGTGTGGATTCGAATGAAGTGCCAATGAATCGTGGTGAGTGGACGAGGAGGTTCTGTTGCACGGGATATGTGACAGTCTATCGACGATCACGTCAAAACCTCGCAAAGTCGTTTCGCGTCATCGATCTAATTTTCGTGGTTTATCTGAGTGGAGAAGAATAAAGGTCTATAATGGCCGCGGGCCAATTTTTTTGCATTCGTCCAAACAGCCCAATTGACGAGTACGTTAAGATCCAGCCCTTATGTAACGAGAAGAATGGGCAAATCGGCAATCAATTTTCATTTACAAAAAATTACATTTCAAACCTTAAATTTATATGGCTTCTAATAGGTGTAGATGAATAATGAAAGACAGAATAATCCAATACAATTTATTTTCTAAAACTTTTATACTGGCATTAATTTAATGTTTCTTTTTATTTTACATAAATACTATTATTTAAACAATTATATAAAATTACATATGGTTGAATATCCAGCAAAAATCTTTACAGTATTTAATATAAACTGTTAAGGAAAAATGACTAATCTTGGTTTTACATTTAGGCAGACAAAATCTAGACCAATATTACATATAGATAAAAATCAGCAATTTTGTTCGTTCTTTTAGTCAACCTGATCATCAATTATATTCAAATAATGATGTGGACTTGTAATATCGTTTGGAAGGTATCATTCAGATGATGAAATCATTGTGGAATTACGCGCATGTTAGAGATATCTATAATGGACCACTTCCTTGCTGCAGAGGGTCACAGTACAGAAGTGTGTACGTATTCCCTTTAATGAAATAGTGGATAAAAAAATTAATATCCAAAATCCAAAATAGATTTGTATTTGTAGAGGATTCGTTTTGAATTTTTATGTTACACGAGCAATGTGGAAAATATCGTATATAAGGAATACCTCCCATTGAATATTACCATAATGCAATTTCATTATGAGAAACGCGACTGCATGGATTTTTATTATTTGCATAAGGGTACTTAGATGATGGTCAACAGGTGGGTTGTTGTCCAACGCACAATATCCGAGAGCTTTTTTGAAATTTTTTGAATTAATCAAAAAAATTTTAGTTTTATGAAAGACTCGATCTTCTTTAATAACATTCATATTGGTGGCCAAAATTACATTCCCTTATCATTATTCACTATTAGCATTATTCACTCCAATTCATATTCATTATTTGATTTAAATTACTTGCATCATCGAAGTTTTCTTTACACATGTCTAAGTTTATATTGAGTCCATACCATAAAATGAGATTATGAATAAACAAATTTCTAACAAATTTCTATTCTGTATGTATAGAATAGCTGCTACATTAAGGAACCTCATTAGCGAAAATAATAATGACTAAGGGAATAATAAACGACGTCTGCGATTTGGTCATTCCCTTCTAATACGGTCATTTCGTCTTGACATTAATCTTTCCGCGGTAACCAACATCAAAATCGGAATCCTGATGCGAAATCCTCCATTATCTGTGCTTTCCAAATCGTTTCATATCGTGTGTGCTCTTCCCGCTACAGAAGCGTCCCTTTTTCACCGTCGTCTCGCGCCCTTTATCCATCATTGTTTCATCCGCAAAAGTCTTCGGGAAATTCATTTCCTCTGCTCACTGTTCTACTTTCCTGACAAATCGCATAGTCTCAACGAAACGTGCTACCGTTGGCGCGAGGAAAATTTCCGTTATTAATTATCCTTTATTCGTACTTTTGTCGTTGAAGTGATGGCTTCCATTCCATTTATTGAGGAAAATAATCGCCACGGTGCGATGAATTCAACGGGTAAATATAAAAAACTCGGGAAAATATCTCAATAGATGGGATGGGCGTGTCGAATAACAGCAATAAAACAATCCCGGAAAAGGAGAATTTCAGACAAAAAGGACACGATGACCAATAACCTTATTATCTTGTATCTGAACGATTCTGCTAACTTTATACAAGCTACTTTTATAGTTGTTAAGACCAAAAATCGATAAAATGCTACCAAGTTATTTTCCGGCGGATATCAACCAATCATTCCGCACTGAGTCTAAATTCTGGGATCAAATTCAAATTTATATCAATTAAAAGGCAATGACGAATTAGCAACCTAATTGAGCGTGAATGGATTCAAAATGTATGTCCTCTAAGATTCAACGAAAATAAATCATAAATCAATCAAAGACCATTAACAAGATGATTTGATTAAATGATAAGTGAGCTCTTGATTTGTATTGTGAGAGTTATGGAAATGAAAATATATAGCAGTACGTCTCCCTTACTACATTTTCCTAGAATAAATCCAAATAAGTTGATGACCTGGCGAAGCCATAGTGACCTCTGACCTTTTCCGATTACTTTAAGGATAAACTTCCTTGTTCGTCCTCCTTAATTTCCTCTTTTCCTTTTTTCTACGCCCTTTGCCCCGGTAAATACCACTTATTTTAGCTCACTGTCATTTTTTTCTTCGACAGAGGTTTAAATGAGGCCAGCAAAGCTTCCCAGGCAAATTAATGATAGCTAACATATTTGTTTTCATGAATGGCAGATCGCAACTTTCAACGGATAACATCAATATTATGCACACAATGCACAACCTTACTAATGCATCCTTTTAAATATGATCAACTGATAATGGGTGTCACTTCGATTCATAAAAACCGTAATACTATACTAATTACTGCATAATAAGAAGAGATTAATATCGCAAAAGAAATATTCGTATAATACGTGATTTCACAAAAAACATTTTAAAAGTATAAAATTTTCCCTTGGAGGAAAGTTTACTGTAACAATTAACTTATTTCTGGAGTCAACGGAAATTCTCGAAAACAAGTTTCTCCTCGGTTACGCCAAAAATATTTTTAATTGGGTCCTTACGGATGGTATAGAACATTTAAACATTAGCAATTGCGTAACGAGCAGAATTTATTAGAAAAATATATGCCGAGTTCCTCAAAACGTTCTTCATCGATTTTTTCAAATAATCCTCAAATAAAAACCCATTTTAAGTCTAAAACAAAAGAAAGCACTCGAGCGTTCGATGCACTCGACCCAGTGGCGGATTTACGCCTCATGGGGCCCCTGTCGCTAAACATTTTGGGGCCTCTGTCGCTAAACATTTGTGGCCCCTGTCGCTAAGCAGTCGGGGGTCCTACAATCTAAATATATAGTGGAACCGCTCCTAACGGCTACCCTCCTTTGTGGCACTTCTTAATGATCGTTTTTCTATGGAATCATAGAGAGGTTCCACTGTTTTTTAAATTGAGACATTTTATATTTCTGAGATTATATACACGAACATTTTTTCGGGGCCCCTGGCACGCGCCATGTACGACCCCCCTTAAATCCGCCACTGACTCGACACACTAAACATTTCCGACTCTTTTACAAATTTAATCGCGCCACTGTTGTCCAAAAAAAAGTTAGTTCTACGCCAAGTATTCCAAAAACCAATATTTTAACGGGACAAAGATCTGCAACAGAGAGCAATCGAACAGCAAGACGAGAGTATAGAGGAAGTGGGCGGAGAGATAGGGTGGGATGAGGAATAGATTGGACAAAAACTCTTCCAACTTCGAATCTATCAACGTCAGCTGCGCCTCACGGGTTCCTCAGTCACCAAGCCCGCGCCGGAACAATAGTTTTCAGAATCCCTTCCAATTCCCATTGTATCTATCTATCTCCCTCGCGAACTTTCTCTCTCTCTCTTTCTCTTTTTCTTCGCTGCCCCCTGCTCCTCCGTCCAACAGTCTCTCTATCTATAATTCAGCCTTGCATAGCTCTCTCCAATATTCTAATCCAATCCAGTCCTCTCCTTTTCTCTAAATCCGGATTGCACTGCTCAAATCGCATTTTTTTTCACTTACTTTCTCGCTTGCTTTTCTGGGCCTCTTTTTCATTAGTTTTTTATTTATCTCTCTCCCTTTCTCTTTCCTATCATTCTCTGCAGGTTTTTTCTTTTCTTTCTCTCTATTGTTCTCCTTCCCTCCTCATCTCTAATCATTTCTCCCCCTCCCTCTCCCTCTCTCTAAGTTGTACTTGTACGATTGTGTAGCATGACTATGTTTCATATATAATTGTAAGCTGTTATACTATTTGTCCTATTAATTGCCATTATAAATATTTATATGTATGTATATTTATGTGCGTGTTTATATTTGTTTATGTATGTATATACAATACGTGTGTGTATGAAAATCATTATTTCCATGATAATTATATTGTATTTATAAATGACAAGGGGTAAGGAGGAAGAGGAGACTGATAGCCTCGACCTTCTCCAAATAAAGACGATATACAATTCAATTCAATACCTTCTCTGCACCTATCTTTCCTACTCCCCCATCTCTCTTCTTCTATCTCTTCCCCTCTCTCTCCCACCCTATTCCTTACCCCTATCTCGCCTTCCTCTTTTCCATTAACTCTCTTAATTCTTTTTTCCTCTCCCTCATTGCTCTGTAAAGGACTACATGTAAGAAGGGACCATATAGTCTAAATTTTACCCTCAGTGAAGTCGCTTGTTTGATTGTCTTCTTTCATCTTCGTTTCTTTCTTTTCCTACTCTCATTCTCTTATAACTCTATCTCTCCCATTTCCCCCAATTAATTGCTCCCCATCTCTCTTTCTCTCTCCATTCTTCCTTCTCCCCATTTCTTTTGCTTCCTCATTCAACGTTTCCTTTCTTTATTATCACTTTCCTCCTTTCTTACCCCATCTTTACGCTCCCGCAAAAGAAAAACCTCTTCCTCTTGCTCTAGTTAACGCCTTTTCTCATCTATCTCTGCGGTAGCAGCTCCCTCCCTGACAACTTCCCCTCCCTTTTTCCATTTCCCATTTCCGTCTCCGCCGCATCATTTCATTTTCGTCGCATCATCTCCCTCTTCGCCTCAACGACCTCCGCCCCTAACTCCCTTTTACCCATCGTTCCCCGCGATTCACGCCCTAGGATCTAGGATCCATCCAAAGAGCTTGAGGAGAGATTCTGGGTCACAGCTGTCCGCCGCACCTTATCCCCGTCCTTGATCAAAATAGTAATGCATGCATGCAGTAACACGTATCGCGCCACCGCACCGGGGATTTTTGTCACCTCTCGAGCCCGAGTGTCGGGCAACGTGGATCATTTTTCCTTCACGTAGCGTACAAAAGTCGAGCGGATTATTTTTAGCCGTGACATTGCGTTCAAACGGAGGCAGGGTTTTTTCGTGAAATGGTCGAAAAAATGGTGGTTCAAACCGTAGAACTTTCCAATTGCGTTACATGTCCAATCTCATCACGGCGTGGGTTTTAAGACTGATTTGCAGTCATACGAGCCCTTTCTATATGGATCATGGGTGAAGAATCAAAGTTTTAGTTTGTTGAAATGGACGAGGAGCAATATTTATTTCCATGTGTACATTTTTGAAAATTTACGTATCTCAAATTTGCATATAAGGATCAGTAAATTCACATGCGCTTTTCGGCTACAAATGTGCCATAAACAGTGGTTATTCGCCGATAGTAGATTCAAAAAAGTAAGGTAAAACGCCAGTTCTTATATCACCATACTACAGGTGAATCGCCACCAAAGACGGCTTGTTTGTAGCTGAAATTTGCATTTGGTTTTTCCATCTCTTTTTAGATATTCGAGAAACAAGTTTTATATTTTATTTCAGCCGTAAGGTGAATTCCATGATTCTTTCTGTATATCGTAATTCTCCGTTATTAAGATGGGGAAAAGAGCATGTTTTTATCGATTTCAACATTGTTACTAACATTATTATTAGCAAATAATAAAAGGGACAAAATAGCAAACAAGGAATGTGCCAAAAGGGCACTACCACTTTATATTTCCTAAAATACTCACTTCGAGATAACACTTAAACATAATTCGTCCGAATAGGAAATTCAGTTTTAGATGCCGGGTTTCTTCGACCGGGTCTCTCTTCGAACATCTGTCTCAAAGGAATTTGCGATCGCGTGTGTCCCGTTTCCTTATCGGTTACTAATCACCGCGTATCCGCTCCGTGATAGGTTTCGTTAAAACGAATCCGACGCTCGCGACGGGTTTCTCTCCCATGTCCTTCTTTAAAGCCTGTGCGGACTGCATTTCTGTTTGCAAACGACACAGATACTGATTGCGTTCCTTAGCTCGTTTTTTTCATCACGTTGGTTCATTATAGGACGTTCCTAATACACTGAGTAACACATCATACATCGGTATTAAATGCAATGACGTGAATAACGACTTTCCCAATAAAATAAAAATTTTCGATCATGATTTAAAAGGAAAAGTTTTTCTGTGTCAAGTTGTGTCACAAATACTGCATTAATCCTACTATATGGCGAGATTTTTCTTTTTTTTCTGTGATGGTTTGTGGATCTTCTTATGTTTGCGAATAAAAAAAACAAAAATATAAAGATAGTGATTGTGAGTAGTCTAGCATGTTTAATATCGCATTTATTTTTGGACCATACATTGTTATGATGACTTTTGGAGATTTAAATAAAATAACTCCAAAAAATATCTTTAAATTTATATTCATCAGAATTGAACAATTTTTCGTCCGAATTAACTTCTTTATAGTGAAGTCGGGTAAATGCGGTGTATTGTAATTCACTAAAGAATTGCTTACATTTTATTTACTAAAAAATCAATCGCACATCAAAGACAATCGTAGCCATCCTATCATAGTTTACAATAAGAAACAAATTTACACGGCCATAGAAGGATTCAGATCCTATCCCATCCCATGTAACTTTCTATAAATTTTGTCCACGCCCATTGAAGTCCCAATCGTTAAACAGAAAAAATAAATTTCAGTAGATAACAGGTTCTCGGTGTTTCGTAAAACGCAATTTAAAAAACAATTTACGGATGAAATAAACGGTCGTCTGTGTCGATTTATATCGACATCGACGGCAAAACACTCGAGTCGACGCGACGGTGTCGCACGGGAATACGAGCCCGCGAATTTGGACCCACTGCGCGTGCGCACCGCCGTGCGATTGAATTCCGGGTCGCGATTGCGGCGGCTCCACGGTGACCCAGACGGCGGATGGCCTTTTCCTCCCTCCCCCACATCTCCCCCTTTATTCCAGAGATCCTAGGGAATGCCCTCCCCCCCTCCTCCTCCTTCCCACCTCTTGTCCTCTCTCTCGCCTCACTCACTCTCTCCTCTCTCTCCATCCTCTCCAACACTTCTTCTAGGTCGCCACGGCGATCGCTTATCTTGCACGTGCCGTCATCCGTTGCCTTGAGAAGGATTTTCACGGCGAAAAAGAGAGAGGGGAGTGGATGGTTGGAGAAAGAGAAGGAACGGGCGAGGAGGGAGATTGAGTAAATGGAGAAATGGAGTGTGGTATGGAGGGAGTGAGATAGAAGTCGAAAAAGGCCTGGTAGGAGGAAGAACGAGGAAATGGAATAGGTTGTATGCGTGTGTGTGACAGAGAGAGGGTGGTTTATATATATATATCGTCGGTCTCGGTGTCGGCGGGGTAACGTCCTCGCCTGCCAATCCGAAGGTCGCGGGTTCGAATCCCGCCTAGGTGGGTTTTGCCCCACCTAGGGCATGGATGTATGTGTTCGTCTATTGTTATTGTTAACATATTCCACTGTAAAATGGCTAAAAAAGCTGTATGTGGAATTATTGAATAAATAAATAAATAAGTAAAATAATCAGATAAATGAAATGTTTTTCAGATATGAAACTTGGATCTTGTAAATCAATGCAACCTTGCATGGTCTTAAATACTTTTTTTAGTTTTTTCTTGTTACGTTTGCCAATTTTAATATTCAGTCAAACAAAAAATGATAATGACTTTCGTTTCCACACGGTTATTTTTATTTATTGTGCAACAGAAATGATGTTTCATAAGGTGAGGGCTTTACGTAAAAGCTTCATAATTTTACCATCATCAAAAAACAACGTTGTTATATTGCAGTGGTTCCCAATCTGTGGTCCGTGAACCCCTGGTGGTCCGCGAGGCTACTACAGGAGGTCCGCGGAAAAAATAACATCCTTACCGCTATGCTCCGCAAATATATTTGTTGAGGAAATCAATAAGAATGACACAAAATATAAGATCGCAAACGATTGTTGAGTGCATATTAATTCCTTTGATATTGGGTTAGATTTTAGCATAAAATGGAGTGTAAAAACAACTACCGACATGATCTGGTCCAAGAAATATTTGAAGGCTGAAAAGGGGTCCGCACACTAGAAAAGATTTGGAACCACTGTTATATTGTTTATCAGGGAAAAATCATAAAAAGTTTAGGATAATTTTGAGAAAAACTCCTCATAGTGCCTCCATAAAAACCACATTATAAAACACTGCCGATGAGAGAATACGTTAAGTATAACATCATTCCCCCAAAATAAGATGTGTGGCATAAAAAAAAATAAAAAAGAAAGTTTATATACAAGCAAAAATTAATGGATGAGAAGATTAAGACGAAGTTTAAAAGAGGTATTATGTTTTTGCAAAACGGAAAAGGATGAGGAGAGAGAAAGAGGCAGAAGAGGCGAGAAAAGAAGAGGTGCGATGAAGAAGAGGGAGAGTAGGAGTAAACGGCGGAAGGAGGAAGACAGACAGACAGATAAACGATTTTATTTAGGGCGAAATTGAGACTAAATAGTACCTACTTTCTTACATTTAACCCTTAAGAGAGAGAGAGAAACGATTTTATTTAGGACGAAATTGAGACTAAATAGTACATACTTTCTTACATTTAACCCTTAAGAGAGAGAGAGAAACGATTTTATTTAGGACGAAATTGAGACTAAATAGTACATACTTTCTTACATTTAACCCTTAAGAGAGAGAGAGGAACGACTTTATTTAGGACGAAATTGAGACTAAATAGTACCTTCTTTCTTACATTTAACCCTTAAGAGAGAGACGACTTTATTTAGGCCGAAATTGAGACTAAATAGTACATACTTTCTTACATTTAACCCCTAAGAGAGAGAGAGAAACGACTTTATTTAGGACGAAATTGAGACTAAATAGTACCTTCTTTCTTACATTTAACCCTTAAGAGAGAGACGACTTTATTTAGGCCGAAATTGAGACTAAATAGTATATACTTTCTTACATTTAACCCTTAAGAGAAAGAGAGAGAGAAGAGGGAGTATATGGTTGGGAAGGAATGTGGCAGACGTGACGGAAGAGATGATTCCAGAAGTCTCTAATTGAACTCCCCTAAACTGAGATATTGGCGCACAAATAAAAGGGGAGTTGCATCGCCGTGATGAATAATATACCTCCTACTATTAGCCGAAGGCAGCAGCGGCGGATGAAGCGGCGCACGTGCGATTAAGCGATGCGAAACACGAAGTACCATCTTGGAGCCTTAAGCACATGAAGTTCTGCTCTGGACGAATAAATATTTGCTAATTTGTGTTCGCAAAATCTAACCCAAGAAAACGATGTAATTGGCAAATTGGAAAACCACTTAATTGTGCAATAAATTATTTGGCAAATTTGGCCCTTTAAAGACATTACTTTTCGGTAGATTCGCTAAACAATTTGAACAGAAATTTATTTTTACGGAAAATAAAAATATATTTTTCAAAAGTAGCTCCATCTCTTAGCATGTAAATTACACAGAGCAACCATCACCTTGACGAAGAATATGAAACTCTGACGGAACCATTAAAAAAATCAGGATTAAAGAACTTAATCTCTTTTTCTTCGCCAAGTATGAAATTTTAACGAAGAAAAGTTCTTGAATTTTTTACCCGCTAAAGCTAAAGTGCTCAACTTCTGCCATCGTAAGTATATCATGGAAAATTAACTGAAGGTACCGCATATTAGTCACTATCGCGGCACGATGTCTTTCTAGTATGATGAATAGAAAGGCAATCGCGTTATCGTGTGAACAAGGTCGCAGAAACTAAAAATACGCACTATACCTTCTTAAGCATGTGTGCCTGCAAGTTTCCTGTTATAGATTGGAATGTTTCTTACATGCAGAAACAAATAACTTTTCCCTGAAATGTATATATCACAAAAATAATTTCCTTAAAAGATCTAAAATATGTTGAGTCTTCCATCTGAAGTTTTTATTAGGTATATTAAAATTAAAATTTCGCCAATGAACACCAAAGAAGCTAATAATTTAAATTGCGCTATTAATTTGTTCAATATGTTTATGGATACTTTCCTTCGCGGGAAGAGACGCGAAATCTCACACCATAATTATAAATAGGTCTAAAGCATTGCATTTTACCTTAAATACGTAATTCCTCTGTCGTGGAATATTATACGCCAAAAATGAAATCAAAAATCCTAAAAAATTTCTAATAAACAGCTGCTCTATAGGAAAAACATAGGCTACTCAAAATTACAATTTTTTGCATAATATGCAAACTCGAATAAATAGAATGAAGGAGAGAACACACTATATCATATATGTAAATTTCTGCGAGAAAACGGATTAAAAATGAGATTACGACGCAGTTCATGGATTTTTTTCTCGCCTCACCAAAGTATAGCAATTAAGCTCCATGAACCCATAAAGTCGCGCTTTCATTGTATCAGACAAAGGTGAGCATGAGCATACGATTACGACTAAGATCCGACGTAGACCGGAAAATTCCACATCCTTTTGTAATTCTGCTGTATTTGGAAGTAACCAGAGAACGCAAAATTACACCCGGACGAATTACACTGAGCAATGAAACGTGTTTTGGTGCAATCAAAAGAGATCTTATTGGTTTCACGTGCCGTACATTACGCCTCCGCTTCTTCCGAGGGGCAATTTGTCACGGTCGCACGTTTCCAAATTGCAGCGTCTCTTGGAGAGCAAAGAGCTCCCTTAATCTCTTAGGTTAGATTGTTTGAAGGGCATTAATGAGGAGCCTGGCCTCATATTGTTACCCGCCAGCCATTGGTACCTCGCGGAGCATGAAATAGCTTTTTGCGGTTGATCTCGACCCAATTCGGCGTTAAATTAAGTCGGAGAAGGAACTCTTTTGAATATAGAAGAGCCGATTTCACTTTAAAACTCAGCATGGTGGCCGCGACGAATTTTGAAATGATTATTCAATTTTTCCCGAAGCGATTAAAGTATGTCATTTGGATTTAATAAAAAAATTCAGGTCGAATTAAACGGGCAGAGGGATATTAGAGACCGAAGCAAAAAAATTCAGTGATCGATCTTTATATTCTAAATTAAAATGCAGTTAAAATAATGGAAGGGTCCAAATTTTTGCCTTAGCGACAAGAAAAATGTTGAAACAAAATTCTAGGACGTTTTTAGGTAAAGAACGAGCTATTGCTATCGCTTTGTCGTTCGCCCGTTTGTGGACATTCAACGCTTTTCTTTAATGGGATAGATAAAAAATTATTTTTTTTAGTTGGGTAGGAATTAATAAAATACTACGATTTGCATTGGTTGAATTTCCATTGTTAGAGCGCGCTAAATTTGAAAAATGAGCAAACTTTAACATTTTAAAGTCTTTTTATGCTATAAATTTGATCTTTAGATGGCAGGGCATGGTGGTGATTTAATAAATGATACACTGGAATACACAGAATTAAGTATGTTCCAACAAAATTTTAAGAAAATTCCGCTACGAATGCTATAAAATGTTTGTGATCACCAACCTTCAAGCTAATTTTTAAATGATCATGTAATATTATGTGGTAACTTTAATTTGCAACTAAAAGAAGATAATCCTCTTAACTCTAAAAAAATCGATGTGGGCATGTATTATGATGTAGCAGACAGGAATCCGACGACGGACCAGAACAAAACCGTTAAAGGAGTATTTGCCTCTACGTCGATGATGAATTTAACATCGGTATTCATTTACGAAAGCGCCATTTATTTTCATCAAAAACGAGCTTTCCATATTTGCTAGAGACAACTGAACATTCTTGTTAAATTATTAGGTTACATTTCACAGCTCCAAAATTTATTATGAATTATTTAGGATAACTGATTAACTAGTATACTATCAATCAAAAGCTCGGCAACACTAATACATATGCGGTTGTTTTACAACCCCTTATGTGGCAAATTTGTTATCTGTTAACATTTCCTGGTGGCAGTTTTGTCGCTACGAGATGTCACATTAATTGACGAATGAACAAACAAACAAATACTACACATGAAACCAGACAAAATTGTTCTAAACAACTGAATCAAAAGATCACTTAAATGTGGTAAATGCCGAAGTGAAGATAAATGGGAAGATGTGAAACAAAAATATCATATAGGAAAACAGCCATATTGAGAAAAAATGCAAACATAAAAGTAATGATTTATTTTACACAAAAGGCTTCCTTAATTACATTTACCATAATAATTCTAATGACAAACACACACGACCATGCCCACAAACGGATTCGAGTCTGCGATCCTGACATCGGGAGCCTGACACGCTAACAAGGAAATAGACGCAATTGCCACAGATATTTTCATAAATATTTCGTTTTTTTCACCAAAGTATCGAATGACATTGGTTATTCCGGGGTAATCTATAGTTTATTACTAAAAAAACACCGTGTTACTCGGTCCTAGATCACTATCAACAATATGAAAAAGCCTTGAATTATCGAATCGAGCGATATCAAAAACGCACAAAGCAAGATCCATCCTGATGATCCCGTTCTTTGTCTGACCAACTATAGACACTGCGCATCGCGGTACCGCAGTCTAGACTACCGTTTTTCCCAGCGGCATCGTTAAAAGTGGGCGCATAGATATGGAGGGGGGGGGGGTGTAAGATGGAGGAGGCAACTGTGGCGCGATCGTATTAAAACGCCCCCACGTGCCGTCAATTTCGCCCTCCAAAGTCGATTTATGTTGCCGTTAAAACCCGCTGGAAACTCTGACATATAGATCGAGCGGGGAAGAATATGGGCGAATGGATCACTGGCTCGTCTCTATATGCCTCGCGATCCGACCGCATGACGGTGCTTTTACGACGTTTGCTATTGCTCTCGGCAATATCGGGAGAAAGTTAGCGTTAACTGTGTCATCAGGTGAGCAGTATCATTCGTCTATAGTCTCGTTAACGGATCCGTCTATTTTATTTATTTTTTCAAACATTACCATCTCAAATGGCTTCATCCTCCGGTCTCAGATTTGCGATCGATTTGATGTTTTAGGGATTTTTTCACTTGTTGGATGATACCCCGTATATTACTGACTTAATGGGTCACTAAGTTGCGTCCATCATCGCGCCATGACTCGAATATGCGAAACAATTTCGTATGAGCATATTCAAACGAGGTATTTCGGATCAAATGTCTGTAGATCGAGGTTTAGACCTCTCCAAGAAGACATTTCTAACCGCTAAGAGTACATATACTTTGCCTGCCTGAACATTACTTATTGCTCTTTTTGCCTTGCTTTATGGTATGAATTACATGGGTTAGAATGTACCTTAAATTTCAGACTCCAAAATGCAACGCAGACCAGTTAAGCATTTTTTCCATTCAATCTCGGAAAGATTACCTTAATGGAACGATTATCGGACAGTCTTTAATATAAAATACCATTTTTTTGAGGCGGAAAAAAAGAAAAATAGTTCGAAAACATTTGAGGCCATTAAAAATTTACATTTTTCTTTCAAAATTTTCTGTAGTTGATTCTTTCTTTGCCCTTTTTAAATGCTAACACCTAAAAAATGATTTCACATTTTCATATAGGAAATCGGGCATGATTTTCTAGTTTAATAGTTTTTGGTATCACTCGTAGTCGATGGAAGCAGATAACTTCGGCCACGATTACAAAGCGAGCGTGTAACTTTCTTGAATTTTTATGATCATACATATAAAGAACAAAAGTAGAATACTCCTTTAGCCAAAACAACTAGAGGGCTGCAAACCCAATGCATTTCGCCCACAAGGTGGGCATCGTCAGGGGTAGAACCTGTTTCACCAGTGACTGGAAGCCAACTGTTGGCTTCCAGTCACTGGTGAAACAGGTTCTACCCCTGACGATGCCCACCTTGTGGGCGAAATGCATTGGGTTTGCAGCCCTCTAGTTGTTTTGGCTAAAGGAGTATTCTACTTTTGTTAGTTTTGGCCAAAGTTATTGAGCTACTATCAATTATACATATAAAGGACAATTTTAAGAGTTTTATATCTTTAATTGGCGGTATTTAGGGTGAGAAAATCCTATAAAATGCTTAGAATAAAATTTAGAAGGGTAAAAGCTGTTTCTGCTTCTTTTTGGACTTCAGTCCCATCTATATCATTACGCCTGACGTTATCTTTACCAATTTATATGGCAAAAAGCATGGCGAATGAGACGGGGAAAGAATACGCTGCCTTGATATCCACTAAAGAAAGCGATATTTTCCCAAAGAATATTGGGGATAAGGATGGAGTTTAGCGAGAGAAAAAAAGAACTGTTCGCAGTAGTCTTACCACACGCCATGCGTTACCACGAGGGTAAGAGCGTGGAAAAAACCTAGAACGACCGTAATACAAAAATAAATATAGGATTTTCGAAAAAATGTATCGGGCATAAAGTGCACAAGCCATAAACGCTATACCTGCCTCACTCGGGATGTTCCTAGGGCACAGAGCGCATATAAAAAATAGGATCCAAGGAGGCGTTTTTCCCATAGAGTTCCACGTTATAAGGATCAATACTTTTACGACGATGAATACCAAAATCTTCTGGTTACCTAAATTTTCCTTACTCATATTTATGAAGTTTAATTTTAATAAAATATCCAAGTTTTTATAACTTATGCAAGATGAAAGATACTCATCAAATATGGAGGAGAGTGCCTCAAAATGATAGTTGGGGAAAAAAGGTGAGGATGAACCGCACATAAAATTCTTCAAGTTCGCTCATAAAAAAACTTCAATTTTTTTAGGACACCCATCAACCGACCTAACGCAGTCTTTCATATCTAACACAAATTAAGTTTCGCATTATAAGGTTCCGCAGCTTTTCCAAAAAAGAATATACAGTCTGTAGATGGATGCAAAAGCCGAAATCTGTACCTTAACGCTAGTTAAAAGATTGCATCTGCATCGGGCAACTCTGATGGTTTAAAAAAAGACTTTTCTTCCCCCGATTCTCTCAGGCATCCCGAATAGTTTTTGTTTTCATTTTTGGTAGAGCATTTAAAATGCGTAATTGCTAGAGAAGAGTCCATCTCGAATTTGTGTTTTTAATTGATCGTAAAATCGCATTTGGATAAGTGTGTATCGAGGAAAATTTTCGAAAATTTTCTTAAAACTGTCAAGTAGGGACATTTTACAACACGCGAAAAGGAGTGGATATGTAAAAGTGGGGTCCCCTACTACAGTTGGCGCAGGGCATTTGGTGACTGCACTCACAGCTTCCCGCCAAAGACGGCCCTGATTGTGAAAATATTTCTCAGTTATTAGGAAAAATGACAAAATGAATAAGATTTAATAGGACACGAAAATTGCCATTTTATTTTCTCTCTCATAACCAATATAATTAGCTTTATCCACATAGATACTATTATTGTTACCATCACCAATATTTCAATCTTGTTCAATCCTTTCGTTCTCTTTGCTTCTCTTCTGTCTCATATTCTCTCACTCGCCTAGGACCCATCGCACTAAGGGGAGCGAAAAATTACAATTTGAACTTTTAATTGTAATTTGTGTAAAATAAAATATATTTCATACATTTTATCTTATCTCTGCATTGTTAATAAACTAGTTTCGATAGTTAAAATTGTGTACTATATACTTCCATTAGATGGAGGGGACGTAATTTTCAAACCTTGCCTAGGGCTCAAAAATATCTTGTCTCGGTTCTGATTGTAATTCGTATTTCTGTCCTTTTTTCTTTATAGAGCCAGTTAAGATCTTTTAATAGAACGGAGATGTCGTTTTAATTGGAAGTCGCTATTGGGGACGTATTTGATTTTTTATCTCTTTCCATCTGAGTTTGTTTCATCAAGAGCATCAAAGGAGAAACGTTTAATCTCTTATCTCTTTGATATTTTTTAATGAACGCTTTAAGGCAAAATAGGAGATTAGAAATGCCGTCAAGGTTACGTGTAACTCCAAAGAAGTTTTCGTTCCATTCAACTTCGTTATTAATAATTACGCGAAAAGAAAGCAGTTCGCGGAGAAGGTGAAATCATTTCTAACCAAATTAATATATTCTTTAAATTCCAGAAACTTAATTGTACGATAGGGTTGGATCCTCTTTAAATATGCCTTTCTAAAATAAATTAGTTAAAAAGATAATGGAGGAACTGTAAGAAAAGACTAGATATTCTGGTCCATCGTACAACCATTTACGTGAAAGTTAACGAGGTAGCATAACAGAAAAGATCTTAATTATTTTTATTAATTATTTGTGTGCTCACTTAGTTTTTTTATATAAAACAAGTCCAAAGTTTAGAGAACATCTAATGGCATCGCTTGAGCTAATTTTTAAATTATGAGAAACAATTTCACAATTCATGTAAAGCGACATAATATGCGTATTACTTTTTAGTTTATTCAAATGGAACTTCAGGATAAACGTAAGATAAGACGTTGTTTGTGTTCCTGATAAACATAGAATGGATTCCAATCGGGTTTATTTAGATTGTAAACTATAACCTATTTAAACGTATTCGTTTTATTGAAATTGTTAGGGAATTTTAAAAAGCGCAAAATTATCGTAGAGAAATACAAAAAGACGTTTTTTTCGTATCTTTAGGCATTTTTTTGCAGAAAGAAGACTAGTTCAAAGAATTAAAAAACAAGATAATATAAAGCAATAATAAGTAAAAATAACTGTGTTAGACAATTTCCCGAAGTTTACCCAAAAAAACCGGACTAACTTTTCGCAGGATTTTTTAAAACAGAAGTTTGATTTATTTCAATCAATACACCATTTGAAAGAATTGGAACGATTCTGTAGACAGGATAAATATCGACACATCAAAAAAATATTTAGGTAATGATGTGTGGAGTTAAAAGAATTAAATTTACTTGGTCAAATTCCATATATTCAATTATTACCAACTACGGATGCAAGTAGGGTTGCCAACAGTGTCATTTTGACCTGGGGACTCCGAGTCTAGGGATCTGTATCCGGGCTCGGTATAATTTCTTCGGTTCAGCGAGTTTTGCTAGACTTGTAAAGAAATAAAATATGATATGAAATTTTGTGGAAAATTTTCACTTTCCCGATTCATTGATGTAATATTTTTATCATTACATACTTTGTTATACGATGCGGTGATCAGATTTTAAAAATTATAAAACGGCCGACATGTAAATTTTAATTCAATGAAACAAGTCGTTCAAAGGCATAATCCTAACTAGGTCTACATATAAATTTAGCTTAACAATTTGCTTTTACTGATCTTCGTAACATGGTGATATTCACCGAAAAGCTCGTTTTCATCTATAACTTTCATGATATGTGTAGAATTAATTTTTCGTGTAACTTTGTATATTAAATGGCACTCTCGGAAAAAAACGGGACAATTGGCGTCCCATTTTAATTTTATCGGGACAACGGGACATTTAACTAAAAAACGGGACGATTCCGTTAAAAACGGGACGTATGGTCACCGTATACTATATATCTTGATGTTGTTATTTTATGTTGCACGCCTACTTCATACAAAATTTCACGAAGATGCTTTTCGGCAATGACGAAAATCACTAAAATGAAATAAATTCATTAAATATTGAATATATTGCTTTATAATGCAAATATTAAGTAAATAAAATAAAATGATAAAATATATCGAATAATTGTTATGATATTATAATTTCGATTTTTTTATGCAACACTTTATAGCTAAATAGTTTCAAAATAAAAAGGAAAACATATTTAAATTTTACATAAGCTTATAGGAGTAAACTTTATCCCCTATTTATTAACATGTTAATAATTAATTATGAATAAATTCACCACTTCTATATCACGGTTATCTTGTAGCAGTATACAAACAACAGCAAAATCTCCCAAAGCAAATACACATACAAGGGTGTACGAGACACGGCAGCCAAAATTTCTCCTCGAACACAAATAACTTTGTAAACTTTTTCTAATATAAAATAAACGGAAGAATTCGAAATTTTCGTCTTCACCAACTTTAATGACAACTGCTGAAGTCCATGATACCAATAAACATCGAGTTCATCTTGTGGCTGGAATTCCCGAACTTCTTATGGCTCTTGGAGAAGCAGTCTTTTAAACACGGAACATTTTTACATTTTCGTTACTATATTAAAGGATAAGTTAGAATTTAAAAAATCTGATGTGGCCACCATATGACTTTCTCCATATCTGTAATCTTTCTAAAAATTTCAAATAGGTTACATAATAATAAATATTTTAAGAAACTGCGACAAAATGTTAGACTTTACAAGGAACAGAAATAAACTCAAACCATAGCCTTCTGATATAGGATATGGCCGCAAAGCTACAATAATTAAGAAAAGAAAAAGGAGCGTTACTAAGACGTAAATAAGCGTCAATTTTTAACAATAGTCGTCGGTAGGTGGCGCGGTGGTGGCAGCTAAAATATTTAGGTTTTAAGATATCTCTTAAACAATACATTATATTGGAAAATGTTACTTTCCCCTATACTACGTATATGGAGAAATTAAAAACTGATGATTGTGTTCAATAAAGCGGAAAAATCTGCATAATACATCAAAAATTTCCTGGGAGATGTTCCATATTCATATAAGCTAACTTAATTGATATGCTACAACTAAAATCATCATGCTCTGCGACTTTTTAAGCTTCAAAAATCTGCAGTTATAATTATTGCAAAAGCTAAAAGCCGCAATAGCTGTAGAGGGGTATTTAAAAATTTTAATTTCTTACTCTTCCATTGCATTTATATATTTTATTATATTTTGTTTATAAGGGAAAATTATAAATTATTGGATATTAAATGTAACATGGATGTTCATAGTTATATTATGAGACGAAATAAAATATTTTTCAGTATGCACACTTTTATATGCACTAAAAAGAAGAAAATAAATTTTTCTTTCCTCAACTTGAATTAAATTTGGCGTGCAGAATAAAAGTGGATGGTAAAAATTTCCACCCACTTTTATTTTGCACACCAAATTTAATTCAAGTTGAGTGCAGAAAAATTTATTTTCTTCTTTTTAGTGGACAAAAAAGTGTGTATACTGAAAAGCATTTTTTAAATATTTTCTCTTTTTTAGTCTTATATTTTAAAGTTGAGTTATTGGATTATGGAAAATTGGAAAGATTATAAATTGAATTTTCAAATTTTATTTCAATATAAGAAAATTCTTTAAATAATTGGAAGTTCCACTATAATTCATGACGACAGCATTAACTTCCCTTAAAAGCATTAAAATGTCTTTAATTTCCATTAAGAGCATTAAAGGTCCCTTTAAAAGCAATAATGTCGTTGCCATGGTTTTTATACATTTCCATTGTTGAAGAGAGGAAAAATTCACACTTTTTTTCCGATTCGAAGCAGATATTTACACTAACTCGGTATGTTTTGACTTATGCCTTAAAAAATTAAAAACTTTTCTTTCAGCTAAACAACTGTTCTTTTCCCGAATTCGTATCTCAATTTAAGTAATTTTAAAAAGCATTTTTAGAAAGCCTTGTACTGAATCCCATGCTTTTCTTATGGAGTAATGAAATGGAACATTGGGGTTTAAAAGACCCCTTAAATACTAACTTTTTTGTGACTTTCGATTTTTCTCGTCGGTTGTCATCTGAAATAAGAATATACCCGAAATTTCAGCCCTGTAGCATTTATAGGGGCAGAGATATAAAGCGAGAAAGATTTGAAAGAAACATATATACACATATATAACAGAGTAAGTTAAATAAAAGCGTGTAAAAAGAATCAAGCAGCAACCTCGCACTACCTATGTATGGTAACAGTCCTGTCTATATGAGTTGTAAATTAGTCATAAGCTCATTCCTTCAAATAAAAAAGAGACCAGCATACCTAAATTCAAAAGAATGCTTAAAAACTTTTTCTTAGAAAAATGTTTTTACTCTGTTGCTGAATTTGTCGATTCCTAAATGTTGTGATGTGTAATGTATATTTTGATGTTAATGGCATGTCCTATATTTGTATGAACAAATCTCCAAGATGAATAACAATTATTATTATTAATTTAAACAGAATTTTATACACAGATTCAAGAATCTCCACGTGATAATCATAGATAGATATATATTTATTCAGAAACATATTTCAATCAATTTCGTCAGTTTTAGATTTTTTACCTTACATCTTTAGCAGACTTCAATGTACAAGCACTTAAATGCGCACTTGTACGAATCTATATGTATTGGCGTGTTGAAAAGGAATTCGAATGAAATGGCGTGTGGGAAGTTTGTAATACATTTACTTAAATAAGTTTGCAAGGTAAAAGCGGGATGATAAGGCGGAGAGGGAGAAAGAACCACACGAATATAATCAAGAAGACGAAGTAGAATTGGCTGGCAATAAAGGGAGAAAAATTCACACTAGAAAGGATAGAGAGCAGACGTATAGTGTAGATGAGAGTGGGAAGGTAGAGGGGGAGATATACATAGAAAAGATAAAAAGTAGGGAGAGAGAGAAATAGATCGAGAGAGGTGTGGAGAGACGAGGATAGAGAGAGAGAGAGAGAAAGATAATATGGGAAGGGGGAGGGAGGAAGGGAGCGGGGTAGTGCTGCGGGGTGAGAGAAAGAGTGAGGTGTAGGGGTAAAAATATAGACGGATAATAACAGAGAAAGGATATTAGAGTAGGAGAGAAAGTGAGAGAAGTATATAGAGGAAGGGAGAGACGTAGAATACTAAGGAAGGAGAGAGAGAAAAGAATGTGGAGGGAGAAAAAGAGAATAAAGAGGGAAAGGGAGAGAGTGGGGTGAGAGAGGGGAGAGAGAACAGAGATAGAGTGGAGGGAGAGATAGATAGATAGATAGATAATCGTCTTTATTCGGGCGAAATTTAGACCATAAGGTCCATTCTTACATTTAACCCTTCGTCAATATAAAAAATATAAAAAATGGTAAAGTAAGATATATATATATATATATATATATATATATATATATATATACAATACGCATAACATAAACAGTATATACCTAAATCATACAGAGTAAAAAATATATATAAAATTGAAGACAGATTAGAGATTGTGGGGAAAACCTAGGTAAAACAGGCATGTCCTCCCTAGTAAAACCCACGCAGGAAAACACCCACTAGAGAGAGAGAGGGAAGGAAAGAGAGGAGGAGAAAAAGAGAGGGAAATAGAGAAATGAGGACTTTAGGGAGCGTAAAAAAGAGAAGGGATGTAGATATGAGAGGGGATAGTACGTAATTTGAGAGCGAGATGGAGGAGAGGCCGGAAAAAATCGACAGTCGACAGAGGAAATGGTACGGGAGAGGAACTGCACTTCCAACTCTGTAAACACGCGGCTGCCTTGAAAGCTTTTCTTTTTAAGCTACAGGAAAATGTTCCAGGAAAACGCGTATGTTTTGTTCCACCCCTCTTCGAAAATCCAATTCGAGATAAACGGATCGCGAATAAGAAAAATAAAGATACTGCAATCCAAGAGAGAGAGAGAGAGACAGAAAAAAAGCCATCCGGATGGAAAACGTTGTTACTTGGTAGAGATGGGGGAGCGGCTTGTTCTGTAGGCCAAAGAGAAAGCGATGACTCAAGGAGTGGCTGAAATCTTCTAATCCGCCGGAGAAAGTGGTTCAGATACCACTTGTTTTGAGTTGACGAAGTTTACAAGCTCCAAGAAATTCGGAAGAATCTCTCAAACCCAGGTTTCGTGCAACCCAGTTGCTATTTTCCTAGTTACGAAATAGGTCGGATCAGCATCTGTTTCCGGGTTTTAAGTGCCACTTTAAGTAATGTGGTTACTTTAATACGGCCAAGGTTAGGTATTGCGTCGAGGTAATTGAAATGCGTTTTTCATCATGTAAAGACGGCGGGTAATATTTTAAAGTCATTAAGGCAGCGGTTGCCAAACTGTGCTGCGCGACCCCCTGGGAGGGCGCGGGGAATAGATCGGGTGGGGGGGGGGGGGGCGCAAAATATTACACGTATATTTGCCATCCGTTTAGCCATCCTAACTATGAGACTTGCAATATGCAGCCCATAATTGGCTAGGACGTATCGTTTGCCTCCATGTTTTTCTTAAGGTAGGTATTGTTTATGAATTTTACTGAACGTGTTATAGAACGGGACGCAAAGACGGTTTTATTAGGTGAAGGAGAGAGCAAGGGCATTTTTCATAGGCTTTGTAATGTTTGGAAACCGCTGCATTACGGTATGAAAAGCCCTAGCATCTGTTGTTATAATTTAAATGAGAAAATGTTTCCATGTCAGAGTTTTCATTGTGCAGCTTTTTATCGCAAGGTTGTTAGTTTCTTAGACTGCTGAATGATTACTATTAATTAGTAAGTGCTTAATGCTTTTCTCGAATGAATATTCCTTTCGGTCTACAAAAATAACATTTATTTAACTAGAAATAAGAAGAAAAATGTTTGACAATTTGAAGTTATCTAACGGAAGTAATGCAAAAGATTGGCAAATATAGTTTATATTAAAGAATTGGCTATAAAACAAAAATTTCGTCACGAAAAAACATGGCTTTGTATGCGTATAAAAAATTATCACGTAAATGTAATTAATTTCGTAAACAATGAAAGACTGATGCCCTGTTTTGTATGAAGGCAGCCCAGCTGTATTTAAAAAATAGAATATCTAAGCCTAAAATATATGTTTCATATACAAATTCCAGAGGCAAAAATAGGAGATAACGCATAAGAATATTTTTTGGCATGGATTTTTAAAAGCAGTTACACGCATCTTATTCGGTCTAATTATGCCACCGTTCAAATAATGCATGAGAGCCGTTGTACGCTATCAAACGTCCACTTTAACAACACCAATGGTTTATTCTGGTCCTTGATCGAAACAAATATATTTCGTGACATTGTTCAAAAAGCCATTAATGTGGTCATCCATTTTGAATGTAGTGTAATCAAAGGATTCCGTTTAATATACAACAACCTCGAAACGTCGAAAGCGGATTTTATGAATTCCTAATGAAGCATTTCAGAAATTCTTTCACCTTAGAGAACTCTACATCGACGCGATATTTACTGCTCTTTACTGCTCATATACGCATAGTCCAAAACCAATTTTTATAGAGCACTTCACATCCAATTCTATATTTCCGAGAATAAAGGAAATTAACAACGGTTCCAAAACTTATAAGAAAACATGTAGAATTTCCATAATAGAAGCCCATTCATTAGCGCTTCTTATCTAAAAATATCGCCAATGATTCTATTTAACTGTCCGTCCGTCCATGTAGGCCATAACTCTAGATTCCTCCAATATGGAGGAGCAAAATGTTCAGGATCATGATCTATATGAGAGCTAGACATAGTAAAAATTTGGTGGATCTAGAATCAGCTGCTGTGGGGTTATCGTTGTCAACATCAGAATTGTGTTAATAACTCGAAAATAAAAGATGATTTTTGCGGGAAAGCTTCTATGGATGAAACGTTGCTGTAATCAATAGAGCATCGGATTTCCGATTTCGCGGTAACTAACTTTCAAATATCGAATTTTTTATACTTAAATTTCTTTTGCTTTTTCCCAGTACACGATTTTTATTTAAAATAGCTCTTCTGAAAAATAGAAATAAACCGCCTTATCTAATTTTTTCTTCAATTCTTCCCTCACTTGTTTATTATGAACTCGGAAAAGAAAAACGCTTGTTTTATATCCTTAAACCGTCCTCGACGCTTAAATAAATGAACACCCCGTTGTTATGGGAGATAAGTCCTCTGTCGTATAAATAAATAACCCTTATTCTAAAGGGAATAGAGCCTAACTGTTGGCGAGGAAAGAGGTTTGGAAAGAGGATGAGGGTTTTGAGGTTGGCGAGAAAGATATGGATTTTGAGTGGGGTGGTAGAGGAGGAGGATTAATATTGCCTTTCTTTTCGAACTGAAGCCAGCCATTCAAAGAACATTCCAGCCATCAATCCTTTGGAGACCTTTACATACTTTCCCTCTAAACCACGCCTGAGTTTGTTATAACTTATTGGTCCATCGCTTACACTCCCTACCTACAGTTAACCATCGTACATCGATACACTGCGGAGGAAAATGAAAGGCACATTCAAATTGCTTCATCCGCGATCGTTACGTCATCAACACTAATCATCATGGGGGAATACTCTTTTTTAACTCCGTAACTTTTAAAGCTAGGTCTCTCCTCGTTTTTAAGGTCTCGTGAAAAGAGCATCTTTCTTCCTTACGATTAGGGCTTCCACTTGACCGGAATTTTCGCTAGCCGGTTTTTTGCTAAAATATCATCAGATAACCGGTTAACCGGTAATTAACCGTTAAAAATAAAAACCCTTAATTAATTTTTAGACATGTTTATTTAAATAAATTTCAAAGTAATACGAGACAAACTGCTTTTTCCTGCAAATGAATTTTTTAAGAAATTGAAGCTCATTCAATGTTTTGTACAACAAAATTTTGAACGGAATTCTTACAAGAAAAACAAGTAATTTTATATGATTTAAAAATATGGTTTTATAAATAAACGACATTCAATGTTTCGTATGTACAAAAAAATTATTTTTTGCGCAAAAGCATAAGAGAATACATGAAAAAATATTCATTAAAGTTTAAAAAATAAGATTTTAGGAATACCAGAGCATAAAACGTCTCGTATTTCATAGAACTACGAATTTTGGTCGAAAGGTTATTGGCCACAGAAAAAAAATCGTTCGCTGGCGGTAGAAGTAGGTTGAATATTTGCAATTGCCTTGAAAAGGTTCTCCAACTGAGAGCCGACAGTCAACTGGAAGCTTTGATGGTCAGCGGCCGCTGGAGACGGCGGTACAAGTCGATGTGCGGAGAACGCCGCGCACGTCGAGGAAGTTTCCGCCTTAACCTTGACTATTCCTACCCCACTACTAACCCACTAGTCCCGTGATGTACCAAAAAACATATAAACGATCTTAAAAATGGTTTTTCTTTGTTTCTCTAAAAATCCATTCCAATAGTTCACAAATCCTAGTGTTTTAAATTATTATTGTTTTTTATGAAATAACATAGACATGTAGGGATCCTCTAACAATACCTATTTATTCCAACAAATTCTTTTCATTCAGATTTTTTAACATTGATTATAGTAAGCATTTTTATCCCTTCAAAATATTCGGTCAATCAGACACAAACGGTTAACAAATAGTAAAAATATTCGAAAAATAACCGGTTAAATGGGTACGGTAAAAACCAGTTTAGAAGCCCTACTTAGGATCCCAATGCGCTTGAAACATCTTTTGATTCCGTTTCCTCCAATCTTTCACTCTCGATTTGTAAGTTTTTCTTACACTGATTGGATATCACCCACCCCTCGTAAATGACGCCTGGTTGCATGATATTTCGGCGAATATTTTGGCTTTTAAGGCGTCGCAGATTGATTGATTTATGCGTGAGAATTTTTGCTGTTTGTTCAGTGGAAATAAAAAGAAACGCAAAAATGATTGATCGTCTTCCTTGACGTTTTTCGCCGATGATTCCGCCGAATGCCTTCGAATTATCTCCCTCACGTTTGATGATTTATTAATAAGAGAAGCTCCATCCCTTTCCTCTCTTTTCTCACATTCTTATTCGCGTCTTAATTATTCTTTTCATTTTATGCTCATAAGATTTGTGATTGAAAGTTTCGAGAAAAATTCAGGCGGTAATGTTTGTGGCCCTATGACAAATGGTTTGCAATGAGTTTCCACTTTCTTTGGAACAAATGGGCAAAAACAAGTGATGGGAAATAGAATAATGAAAGAATTTATCTCAGACAAAATTATTGGTAACGGAGCTTTGAACAACTCCCTTTTCTGAAACGGTATAATAAAATGTTTAACAACTTAAATAAAAATAAACTAATACACATTATAAAAATTTAATTTTACGTTGCCAATAAGAGAATATAAGGCGCTCGGCGTAAGAAATGAAATTTGATTAAAAATTGGGAATGTCGGAACAAGTAGATTATTGGTGAGAAAAGGGCGGATACTTGATGAAGAATATCATAAGCCTGTCGTATTCGTCTGGTACTTAAATAATAGTCCCGGAAACCAAATCTTAATTTAAACAGTTATAAGACACAAACTGCTCGCATAAAGAGACGCTCAGAACGATTTAGGTAAGGGCTTTTCCTTTCAGGAAACACTCCTGAAAAGTGATTTTGCAATCACTCCGAAAACCTAAATGCCAGTGATGCGCACGATTATCAAGCTAATAAAAATTTTTTAAAGCTCTCGCGATCGACGTTGAAAAACCGGACACAGGTTCCTAATCGAATTTCCTTATATTTGATTTGACATTTCAATTTTACCTTTCAGGCTGGAATTCAATTTTTTGAACAATTTTTATGCTTCTCGATTTTGCAACATTCGCGTTTTCTCAAAACGTAACCATATGGGAACATTACTTCAGTTCTTTCTACAAGAGGAAAATACGGAAAATTCGAGCGAACGCGATGGCGCAGAGAATCTATTTCTGGACCAAATCTAATCGTTTATTGAATAGTGTGAACATCCACCGCGAAGTTTGTTAATTTGGTCTTTCAAGTAAACGGTAAATAATCTAAAACTGATTATTCCTAAAGCAAAATTCCAAGAATCGTTTATTAAAAATCGATTAAAAAATTTGCAATTTTGCGGAATCGCATTTTGAAAAAATGATTCGAAACTAAATTTAAAACTTATTTTGTCCAAATTCCACAATAGAAAAATATATCTGTTTGTTTATTTAAGTATTAATCTCCGGATCTTACTACCTCGATTTGCACTCTTTAAGGACAAATATCAGAACTTGCAAATTAATACAGAGTACTTAAGATCTCATATTGTCCTGGAAGCTAACTAACTTTATCAGGCGTGACTTCGTGGATATGAATAATATCCTAGAAACGGTTACTTGTTTACTCAAATAAGTATTTGTACTTTTTATCGCTATTCAGTGAATCGTGTAACAAACAGTCCACTTTAAATCAAAGTCCATTAGATTTACTTATTATTTTCTCTCAACAATATCTCAACTACTAACATTTCTACGATATGAAGAATTTTTACCTTTGGTGAGGAAGAAATTATTCAAAAAAGGCCACTGATTTGGTTAGTTGAGATTTTCAATCTCATAACTGCGTAACTCACATGATGAACCTAAAGGATGGACGCAGTCCAATCTCTAATATAAATTATCTGGAACCGCTGAATTGAGTACGCGTGACGCAACGTGTAATTCGCTTTTCCTTTATTTCTGACGTGCGCCATCGAGGCCTTATATGACGTCCCAATGACGTTCGCAATTACGTCACGTTTATCGAAAGCGAATTACGGGAGATAACGACGTTTCCGTCTCCGCTTCGTTGGGAAAGTGATGTCCGCCACAAATGACGCGGTTTTTATGACGCTTCAAAAATGTGACACTAAATCTGCGTATCTCAATTTTGAAGATTCGACATCGATTTGAGTGAATTCGCAATTTACTTGTTTTTTAGCATAGGCATAATAGCATATACCCATTTCATCCACGCTGAGTATAAATAGCGGAAGTGTATAAAAAAACCCGCGAAAGTAGGCTTTAAATAACGGCTTTTACAAGAGGGACAAATTGATATATATACGCCTTCATTTGGGAGAAATTGAGACGAATACATAGTCTTCGCGCCGGCCGCTACACATCCATCGATATAAATGCATTGGCGTTGCTATGCCGATGAATTGATTCGATCGATCGAGTGTTAACACAGAAAAATCCCGAGTATATAACTGGAAGCGCACAATCACCGAGTGGCCCCAGTGTTCTCAAACCGAGTGGCCCCAGTGTTCTCAAACCGAGTGGCCCCAGTGTTCTCAAACCGAGTGGCCCCAGTGTTCTCAAACCGAGTGGCCCCAGTGTTCTCTTAGTAGCCCCATACCGTGCTTCTACGCTGCCTGTGTTCAGTGGCCCCAGTGGTTCCACAGAAAATTCCCGAGTGTCGTAAAAACATCGCGACGATGAGTGCGCCTTAAAATTACTCCCTTTCCGCGCCTAAAGAGCGCATGAAATGACGTCCCCAGACCAAGGCGCGATACAGCCGTATGCGGCTTCCACTCCAATCCCATCTACTTCTCCAACCTATATTCCTTGGTATGCTCCCACCAACTTTAATCCATACCTCGAGCCAAATTACGGCCCACCTAATCCCCTTCAACCAATTGTTTCACCCAACAACATCCCTACTTCATTCCCCCAACCTCCTCAAACAATATCAGCGTCGCAAACGCCACAGTTTACCATTCCTGCCACCTATGCAGCGGTAGTTAGCCACCATCAATCTCCTATCACCACAGTCACCTCAACTAGAATCACACCAATCCTGTCGCCCCGCCCTGCGGATCCACCCAACCGACTAAATTTAACCCCATCAGCAGACCGCATAGCCCATCTCTTCGCCTGTGCTCGCAGACATCTTAGAACCAACAACTTAGCAGTCACGATGACACCAACTGGACTAGCCCTCACATCTACACGAACGCCGTGAGTAACACCCACCCTCATTCGGTCGAAAGTGCTCAACCCTCCACTACCTTAGTCTCTTGTGATAACCGAAATACTGATGTAAATATAGTTTCAAATCACAGCCAGCCCAGAATAACCCGTTCGCAAAAAGTAAATCCTACCCCCTCCACTAGTGTTAATAATAATAATAATGTTGCAATTTTTGAAAATATCTTAGATAAAAATTCAGTAATAACTAAAGGTAATAATTTTAGCCCAGCCAGAGAAACCCGCTCCAAAAAATCCAAACCCACATCATCCAATCACCCTAGCCCTAACGCCTCCCCCTCCCCAACTGAAGTCACCACCTCCAACCGCTTCCAACTCCTAGACCCCGACCCCGATTCCTCAGGCAGAGAGGAATCTAACTCGGACTCAAATCCAAATTCTGCTCCAAATCCATCCAATTCCTCAGATATCGAGGAATCCCACCCCCCCTTCAAGTCATCTATCCCCCCTACCACAAACCTCAAGCCCACTGAACTCCAACCCCCACCCCCCAACCTGCTCCCATCCCCTCAATCCCCTCAATTAAAATTCAAACTTCCATAAACTGGCTCCAACTATCTAAGGAACTATGTGAAAAATTAGCTGTAAGGCCATCAGCAAAATTTATTTCCTCCAACCTAATTCTATTACAGTGTAAAACTGTCACAGATTACCTAGCAGCCCGCAGTTATCTTAAGGAAAATAATATTTCTTTTTATACCTATCAACTACCCCACGAAAAACTTCAAAAATTTGCCCTGAAAGGACTTTCAAACGATCTTAAATCCGTAGACATAGTCGACGCCATTGAACGAGATGGCTTTGAAATTCACGATGTCTATCAAGTTTTTTCTACCCGCCCTACCTATGCACAGCAAAAGCAAGGGATCAAAACAGTGGAAAAATATCCCACTGATGTATATATCGTAACCTTAGCCAAAACAGCTGATTCTAAAAAATTTGCCAATAAATCCGGAATTTCTATTTATAATTGTAAATAACTTCCCTACAAAAAACCACTTAGCCCAGTTCAATGCTTCAATTGTCAAAAATTAGGGCATACTAAAAACTATTGCAATTTTCCGGCCGTATGTGTGAAATGCGGCGGCGATCATCCTTCTGCCAAATGCTCGAAATCCCCCGATACTCCCCCCACTTGTGCTAACTGCGGAAATGCCCATACTGCCAATTATAAAAATTGCCCCACCTTCATCCGAGCTCGCACAGCAGTGTATACCCGCCTGAACCCTACCTCAGCACCAGCTCCACCACCTCCACCAGCACCAAATCCTACAACCCATCCTTCATACTTTCCCCACCTACCTACTCCTCCAACCCTCTCTACCCAAAACTTAATCCCCACCCCACCCCATCCCACCCTCTCCCACCCATTACCCCCTTACCCTCAAAACCCTTTCATCCAACCCACTTCTCCACCCCCTTGTAATAACAATAATATCTTATCCGACATTCAATGGCTCCACAATATACTTACCCATTTTCTTTTTCTCCAAACTAGCGAGCAACGGCGCATATATCTTCTGAGTGAGTTACTCAAATTTGATGGCTTCCCACGCCCCTAAAATTAATAAACTTTCTATCCTCTCGTGGAATGCCCATAGCATTAAATATAAAATCACTGAACTCCGAGATTTCCTCTCAACTTCTCACTTTGATCTAATCCTCCTCCAAGAAAGGCACTTAACGGTCACAAATAAACTTTACATTCCCAATTTTAAAATTTACCGGCTAGATCGCACTTCTTCCGGAGGCTGCGTGGCCATCGCCATCAGGTCAAACATCTAACATTCAGTTAGGAATTTTCCCATTATGAAATCAATAGAAGCGGTAGGAATTGTCCTTCACACCAAAAACTCCATTTATAAACCTTCGACTCAAAAACTTCAACTTACTGACTTACGGAACCTTTTTGCGGACAACCGACCCGGACTATATATAGGCGAGTGGAACGCAAAACATCGACACTGGGGCTGCAATGCCACCAATACGGACGGAAGACTTATTTTTAATTATTCATCCACTGATCCAATAGCCATAATTACCCCATACGAACCGACGCATTTTTCTTCCAACAACCCCTCCTCAGACATACTTGATTATGTCATAACCAAAAATTTTCCTATTACTTTTACCCCAAAAGTGCTAAAAATCTTTTCCTCAGACCACTATCCAATTTTCTTTCACCTTTCTGTAGACCCATCCCAACTCCTCCCATCCCTGCCCCAACGAACAGACTGGACCAAATTTGCCTCTTTAGCAAATTGAACAGTTGTATAAAACTCCTTAAGCCAAAAAAAAAATTGTAGGGTAAGCCCTATGCATTTCGCCCACTAAGTGGGCATCTTCAGGGGAGAACCTGCCTTGGCAGTGAACAAGGTTCAACTGCGACAAAGTTAGAGGAGAGGTTTAAAACGAAGAACGAAAAACAAATGAGGGACGAAGCTACCATCTACTGTTCTTTAGCAAATGAAAAAATATCCTCTCTCCTACCTCTACCCACTCCCTCTCCTACCTCAATTGATACCCGAATACTTGAAATCCAAAATATCCTCCTCTCCTCCAAAACCTCAGCCTCCCAAACTTTTTCCCCAACCCACACCCCCATTCCGCCTATCCCTACCTCCTTGCGGGAACTAATCCAAAGAAAAAACCTCATTAGAAGACGCTGGCAAAAATACCGACAGCCATAAGACCGAGGAGACCTGACAAGTCTGACCAATCAAATCAAATTTCAAATCCGCGACTTTCAACAACAACAGTGGTTTAATAAAATCAACTCTCTCCGCACTGACGATTGCAGCATTAGGCGTACAACCAAATCCCTCACCAAACCTTTTCCACCCACTCCTCCCCTCAAAACTGTTGACTCCGTCATTCACGACCCATTCCACAAAGCACAACTTTTTACTGATTACCTTCAGAAAATAATGACTCCCCCTACCTCAGCCCTCACCCCCATTGAATTAGACGCCAAAATTAACTGCTCCACCTTAGACCAGACTCCTTAACCTGCTCCCATTCAAACCTCTTATCCCAAAATTAAATCACTTCTGCATAACTTAAAAACTAAAAAAGCTCCAGGCCTAGATAACATTACCAACCTCATGCTAAAAACTCTGACTTCCTCTAAGCCTTTTGTTAACATCCTAACCGATCTTTTTAACAACTGCCTTGAAATTAGCTACTTCTCTCCCTTATGGAAAAACGGTAAAATTTTACTCTTCCTCAAACCAAGCAAAGATCCCTCCTCACCTTCCAGCTATCGCCCCATCTTACTTTTACCATCCCTCTCCAAAATTTTAGAACGCATTATTTTAAAACGCCTAACACTTTTCATTAATGAAAACAAAATTTTAATCCCTGAACAAATGGGCTTCAGACAATACACATCGACAATTCACCAAATATTAAGGCTCACGTATACCATTGCTCGAGGCTTTAATTACGGGAAAAAATCAACAGAAGCGGTCTTTTTAGACATTAGCAGAGCCTTTGACACTGTTTGGCACCAAGGCCTCTTACTCAAACTATCCAGACTTGACTTTCCCATCAACCTTCAAAAACTAATCAAAAATTTTCTATCAAATCGCACTTTTCAAACCAGCATTAACTGATCTCTCTCCACCTGCCGCCCAGCTCTTACAGGAGTACCTCAAGGGGCAATATTGAGCCCAATTCTTTTCAAACTGTATATTAACGACCTCCCCAAACACGTAAATACCGACCTTTTTGTTTATGCAGACGACACGGCGATAATTAGCCAATCCCTTTTCCCGGACCTGGCGACAAAAAGAATAACGACCCACTTACGACAAATCTACAACTGGACTCAGACATGGAGACTAAAAATTAACCCCGAGAAAAGTGCCCACATGCATTTCACCCGCTTTAAGCGATACTCCCTTACCTCAAACCCAGAGATTGCAGGCCAAAAGATCCCAACAGTTCCGAAACACAAATTTCTCGGCATAATCCTTGACTCAAAATTACTGTTTACAGCCCACTCCCAACACGCCCTTCAAAAAGCAAAATTAGCTAAATCAATCCTCTCCTCATTACTAGGACCTCACAGCAAAATAAGTCTTACCGATAAAATGCGCCTCTACCTCCTTCTAATCCGCCCACATCTTACTTACGGCAGTGAAATTTATTTAAACACTGCAAAGAAAAACAGAGCCAAAATAGAAAGTTTTCAATCATCCACCCTCCGCTTTATTGCCCAGCAATCCAAACTAGTACCCATCAGAGAACTACAACTTGCCCACAATATCCCACCACTTTTAGACTTTACTAAACTGCAAGCACACAAATTCAACCGCCGGCTCAAACTTACCAATAACCCTTTCCTCCAAACCATATGGACCTATCACACCGCCAAACGCCACAAATACCGGATGACGAAAGATATCCTTCAGCTTTAAATTCCTGGTACCACTATTAACCCCCAAATACCTCTTATCCCTTAACTTAACTTAAATAATTTTTTTTAATGGCCCTGGAAAGGTCCTAAATCCATTAAAAACCTATATGAAGATGATCGCCGCCAAACCATTACAAAATTTTTCCCCTACCTTCTAAAACCTGCATATACGCAAACTAAGCCTCACCACCATCATATATACCATACTCATTGTAAACATTTCCTGAAAAGGGTTGTTTTGTGATGCTCCCGATATAGATCTCTGCTCTCTACTCTCTTTTATTTTCATTTTTATTATTTTATTATATATATATGTGTGTGTGTGTATGTATGTGTATGTGTATATATATGTATGTATATGTATATATATATATGTATGTATATATATATTTACTTTACGTTACTCTTTCGCTGAAGAAGGGCTTAGGCCCGATAAGCTTGCGTGTGTTTTTGTGTTCGTGTGTTTTACGTGTCTCTTCGACGCCCCCAGCAGCCTGCCAGCTTGGTCCTCTACTTGGTGAGTGTCTGCTGGGCTTCCCTCAACACCTTGTTGCCACCCTCATCACTACCTTTTCTTTTCCTTTAGTTAATATATATATATATATATATATATGTATATATATATATGTATATTTTAGCAATTGCATACTTTATAATTAGTTAGTTTATTTTATAAGATATTTAATTACTTATTATATTTAGTTTAGTCTTAGAAAGAGAAAAAAATAATAATAATAATAACTATTGCCCATATTGTACAAAAAGCTCTACCCAATTTAAAGCTATTTTGCACAAAAAAAGGGGGAAAAGTAAAGAAAAAATAATAATAATTATATTATAATAAGAAATAAATAAATAATAAATATATATATAGTCAAAAATAAATAAATAAATAATAAAAATGAGGTAAAAAAAGGAAAAATGCAAAATAAAAAATACAAAATAAAAAATATATATTAATATATACCAAAAATAAAAATAAAAAATAACAATAGCTAGCTGGTATCTTTTTGACTTAACTACCTTACCAATGTACATATTTCCTATTTTTTCATGTTGATTGTATTGTATTTATATTAATTAGTAGTTATAGTAATTTTAAACTTATAAGCAAATCACAAAAACCGCAAGGTATTAAAATGATGTAAATATAATTAACAACCCCATTGTAATTGAGCACTTTCTGACCGGCCGGGAACGTGGGTGTTATCACGAGGGACGGCCTATATTTGTGGTAAAACTACTTACCAAGCCAACGAAGAGAGAGAGAGAGAGAGAGCGAAATTGAGACTAAGCAGTCTCTTCTTCCATCTAACCCATTGTCAATTACAAACAGTATGAAGTAACAAAGAATAAAAATAAAATAAAAGGTTACATAAACTAAAGTACTACATAAATGCAACGTCAAATTAGCATTTTAGGAAATAAAAAGAAATGGAGATTTGTTTGTGAGGAAAAACTGGGGATAGTTAGAGTACTAATCCTAGGAAAAACTCCACTGCAGGAATACACCCACACAAGAAGTTTGATGTGAAAAACCCGCGAAACCTACTGATAGCAATATTAAATGATTGAGAGGGTCATAAAAGATAAGCGCAAGAAATGAAATACACATGTACACAGTTATACATCAAAATTTTAAAAAACATACAATTACACATTGAGACGTACATACACACATGTAGAAATTTAAACATTGTTGAAGTCCTGTAAGAGAAAATAATTACTTGTCAGTTCAAGGTTATGACGGGGAACGTGTTAGAAGATGTTTGCTGTACTGGTTTTTGAAGGTACATAGGGACGAAGAGTGCTTTATTACGGATGGGAGGCTATTCCATAATCTGCATGCTGTGACAGTGAAGGATCTCTTGTAGATTTCTGTTCTGTGGTGTGGATCCTCTAGTGTTACATTTATAAATTGCGTCAAGGGTGATGAACTCTGTGGGTAGATATTGTGGGATGTTTGTTTTAAGGATTTAATATAATAACGAAAGGAGATGCAATTTTCTACGCGATCCATGGTTTACCCATGACACTCTGAAGAAATATTCCGAGATATAATCTGACTTCTTAAAATTCAAGATGAATCGTAGGCAGGAGAACGAAGAAAGTGAAGTGGCCATTGTGTTGGGAGTAAGTCCGCAATTTTCCTCACAATCGGTGGTTTATATTCAAACCAAGTTTGATATACATGGGCGAATGCTTATTTCCTGCGAATTCTTCCTTTTCCGTCCATATGTCTTATTAGACATTATACGAGAAACTTAATAAGATCTGAAAAGGTGAAATTGTTAATTGATTGATCATCCAAGCGGCGGGAATTTAAATCTAAGATACCAAATGTTACTCTGTGGATCTCGCCAAAAGAAGACATGAGACTAATGTTATGGCCAAAACAAAAACACTAAAAATTTTGATGCAACAAAAACTCAAAAATGGCTAGGAATTTGCGTTATCATAGTCAAAGAAATGGATGACGAGTGGATAAATTATTGTTAAGTATTGTTACAGCCCAGGATACTCCGCGCTGATAAAACGGAATCCGCTCTCGAAGTCGAGAAAAATTTTCAACTTTCCAGATAACATCGAGAACCTTTCAAGTTTTTCTGACGAAGAACAATCCGCGAAACTCTTTGTTTCCTAAATCCCCTCGATCGATACTCAAAACTGTCGTTCAAAAAAGTTGAGCCTTCCAAAATTGAACGCTTTTTCGTGAGCGTCATCCCCCCTTCTCTCCATCCCCCTGAAATCCTCTCTTTAATTTTCAAGTTTTGGTCTGGCGTCCCATTTTTGCCCGCCGTCGCATGAAGCGGCTCTCCGTTATTTCTCTCATCCGAAGAGATTGAATCTCCTCCGGAATTGAGAGCCTTGGCGATGGTCAAAGTTTTTTTTTAAGCTTCCGTCCACCGAATCTCTCTCTCTCTCTTTCTCTCTCTATCTCGGTCATTTAAACCCATAGAAAGAAAAAAAGGCGCGCTCAGTTTTATTCCGAAATAAGTATTAATCTCAGGGACGCAATCGCGTGATAATTCACGGCGTACTTGTTCTCCTAGACTCCAATCTCGATCTGAGGAGAAATAGAAGATCGGGGTATTGATGCCCTTCAAATGGGGGTTAAATTTGTCCCTATTTCGGCGGAAGGAGTCATTGAAGTGGAGTTTCTGCTTCCTTTTTATATATTCACCCCGAGTATAAAGGCCGATAAATTGTGAAAAGTAGGCAGAAAAACTGGCTATTCTTGTGTTTTTTGATGGATCGGTTATGAAAGTCGAGAGCGATTGATGTAAACAAGCGAATTTAAATGAAGTGTTATTATCCAAGAAAGATTAATGACTTTTATTTGGCTTTGCTTCATTGAAAGATAATTATGAGATTTGAGATCGTGTCCTATTAATTAAGGTATAGAGTATTTATTTACAACAAGCAGGAAACTGGCAGCCCATAAAAAACTATTTAATCGTTAAGTCTGCCAATATTTATTTACTCCACCTGCACATTTACTGTGAATTAGGAAATAACGTCGAGAAAAAAACAAAAAAAATCACGTTTTCTGTAGTTCCACTTAACCTTTGCAATTCTCGACTATGATTCAGTTTTAGTACGCCAGAGCCATCCCGTGAAGTGAGTTAGCATAAGGTGGCATTTTCCTAGGGACGGCATTACAGCAGAGTCACCTATGTGTCATGAAATGGGGCGGCATTTTTTTGCGTCAGGCGGCAGATTGCCAGGAAACGTTCGTGCAGAGCACATAAATTATATTCTTTTGCTTTTTCAAACGCGACCATCGTAGTTGAAGTTCAATATCACGTTACCTAATGATCTCTTAGGCTATGTAATATGTAGTACAGGGCTTCCCAAATGTCCCTTTTATCCTCAGGTGTTAAGACTGAGCCACAAAAATTAAACTTTCTATTTAGTTTTATGTTTCATTATTATTATATTGGTTATACCTATGATTCATTTAGCCGTCAAATCTTTTAACTACCATGAGCGTCGATGGGTTTTCCATTAATAACTTTATCCCTTGATTCTGTGAGCTAATTTATTGTAGATTTATTTCAGGATAAATATTGACACTCATATTTCGTTTACAATAGAAGAGCGATAATAATGCGTGTTTATTCAATAAACCATGCTACGAAAGATGAATCATCAAACATAATGTAGCATTATTATAAAGAGACAATTGGGACACGCTGCAGAATACCAGCCTGGAGACTGATCGCAGAATAAATCCACTATATTTCGTCAATATAAATTTTTTTAGTTATATTAGCCGTATTAAGTCTTTTCACTGATTTTTCCCTCATTCTATACGGCAGAAATAGATTTTTACATGTGTAAATAAAAGCATATTAAATAAAAAATAGCGTTGGCTGTTGGGTATTTTCGGTGTGTCTCCATTGAGCTATCTTGTATAGTCGAATTATTTTAAAGTGTCACCAAAAACCCAGAGCTAATAATCGAGCATTTTTATTATTTTGTAAAGGGCAATGTAAATATAAATAACTAAATTAATAACTTGAATATCAACAATTTACTAACACCTACCTCTAGATTAAACAAACGAGTAAGAACGGGCCGAGGGATCCAGGAAAGGATGAAACAAATGAAGCCTATTAAAGAAATTCCAGCGGCACCCAAACTAAAATTAAAAAGATAAATTCGTTAATAAAAATAAAACCTTGGTGAGCATCCCCGCGCCCATGTTTATCAGAGGCTAAATGTTGGTTTCTGCGGGAAAATAATAAAACAACGCCGAAACGAAAGGCGAAGGAAACGAGACACTCGAGAAAAATGGTCGGAAAGAATGGAGAAAATGAACGAGGAAAATGTCCGGCCGTGAGCATTTAAACGAGGAATTTAAATGAGGGCGAAAAAATGCCAAGACTGTTTTTAGGCATTTAATGAGGATCGGAGGAATGGGAGAAGCCTTTAAAATACCGGAAGCAAATGCTGATGAGAGAGGGAGGGAGAGGGAATTACTTGGAACGCAACAGACGAGGCAAGAGTAAAAACATTGTCGAAACGGGTTGAAAACGTGTATACAAAGAACGAGGAAAAACACGACGTTTTTGAGGAAAAAGCGCAAAAAAATTTGAGAAAGTGGTAAAAAAAATTTCACTACGTAAAATAACGTCAAAAAGACAGAAAGACGGGGAGATTCGCTATTTTTTCCCGCTGAATTGTCCGCTCGCTTCTTGAGAATTGGAGAGGATTTTGATTTTTATGTTCGGGGTACACGATACTTTTCTTCCACGATCCCCACGCGAGGACAACTCGAGGAATCCTTTTTTATCGGTTGCTATGGTAACAAGCCTCTTTCCCCCAATCTCTCTTTCTCTCTCTCTCTAGTCCCCGTCATTTGTTAAGGTCCTTTACTTCCGGGATTTGACCTTTGGCAAAAGGACCGTCGTGCCACCCCCCCCCCCCCTTTTCCCTTATTTCACTTATTATAGGACCAATTACTCCTTTCTGTAACATTTCCAGGAGAGGAGTATTCTTGTCGGTGATTGAAGACATATGACGCAAAAGAAAACAAAGAAGAGCCGAAAAATCATCAAGCTGTCAATTGAAACCTCTATTGAGACCGTAACGAATTCGTAACAAATAATTGGAGCTATTACTTCTGTTAGTTTTATTAAGCCTCTCCCATTTAGAGTGAGGAATAACTATTCGACTTGACTCTAGTTGTGATCAATTAAATAGCACTGCAACATTTAATTTAAAGCAAAGCTTCATCATTAGAATTAAAACGAAAAATATTTTCGTGTATAAATGCGTATATGACCGCTTATGGAACTGATAATATGAGTTGTATATTGGAACAGACGAAAAAGTAAAAAAAAATGAGGAAGCATTACGTGGAACAGGATGGTAGATAATGGCAATATAACCGATAATAAGTATGAAATCAAAACTGGATCCGGCATTTACTCGGGACAAGATGCTGCTATTAAGTGATTTGAAGAATAAATTTTTTTAAAGTTCACATAAGAAATGTAACTAATATCGCCAAGATATGCTGCTCAAATTTTGGATATGCACCAATTGGGATAGCATAAAAAGTAATTAATGATGATTTCCACGTAATCTAGTGAATGACCGATTTTTTCATAAGCACGGTTAAGGTTATTTTTCCATTTTTTGCGAATATTCAAATACGGCGCTACACGATGGCATTAGACTAACTATTTCGATCATAATCCTCAAAAATAGAATATTAGGTCGGTTCTTAAGTACTGGGGTGAATATAATTCCTCTATCCTTAAAAAAATAATAAGTTCGTCGTCATGGCCGGAGTCCAATTGATAAATTAGGCCTCTCCAATTGCCATAAAATGTTTGGGGAAACCAGACGCGCATTTTGGTTGATAAGCAACCGTCATTAGTGGACCCTTTTAGAATAAATTATTCGCGAATCATCATAGATGTTGTCCTATTTGTATAATTTTATGACCAATGGAGCTCATAATTTATCGATCTTGTCCATCCTATTACAGTTGAATCTCATTTCCATGCTTCCAAAATAGATTTTTAATAAGAACGCCACTTATAACCGTCTAAAATAAAGTCTAAAGATATTAATGACACGGTATCTCTTTACGCAGCGACAACGCAAAAATTGTGTACTTACAGTTTAAGACATCAAATCCACGGGTACAAATTGAGAATACTATCACCGTGCAATCCAACTCACCTGCAATAGAAAAGAAAAAATAATTAATTTTTGAAAATAAATAATAGAATGATCTTAAAACTTCATGCCTATTATGAATATAACATTGACTGAAAAACGCATATAGACAAGTCTAATATTAAAAACAAACAAATTTGTATCCAAGAAAAAATATGTGCAAAATTTCGGCTATAAAACAGTCTTGTAAGTCATATTTGTACTTGAATCTAGGATCAAGATGACTATTTGGTAGCTATTTTACACAATCGTTTTACTGCCGTAGGTGACTCCTTTGCCAAGCATAATTACGGCGACAAGTGCTATTAATGAACGCTGTTAATTTGTAACAACTGATATCCGGAAATAGAACCAAGTCATTTCATAATTTTCTCGCACATGCATTGCATTTAACAACAGGACGATGTGAATCATAAAATCAGCATGATTGTAATTCTTTCGTCTATCTATCAAAAATAATCGCATCGCAGCATATAAATCTTGGGCTTGAATGCTTATAGTATTCTCATCTATGGCTTACAAGATAAAAAATTGTCAAGGTCTAGCACAGTCTCATATGCCGCTTTTTCATCTAAGTCGTGTAATCACCATCTTCCGTTTTTCTTCGACAAATTAAAAATAATCGTATCGCCCAGAGAAAAACGATTTACAAAAAAAACCTCGTCTATTCAACGTCCGGTTCTCCTCCGATATTACTGATAGTCCAGAAAAAAGCTATGCGATTTAACAAACATATATAGAATATCATTCACATTTTTCACATGCGCTACTTCTTACTTCAAAATTAATTTTTCTCCGCCCTTCAAAATATGCCGTACCCATATCGCAGCTGTTTTGTGCCTATAATAAAATTTCCACTACTATCAGCTGGAGAGATATTTCATATCGAGACTATAGCGACAAAAGTTTTACGGTGTACTAAAAGTGTGGAGAACTGCTCTTTGAAAAACTATCTTACTTTCTCGGCATTTATCTCTCTCCGCATGTGGCATGCTTTTGTGAAACAAGAGAATGGCCCGGTGCGCACTTAGGGCGATCTCATGCGATCTTTGTAGCTGGTTTCCAGAGAGAATTTCAAATGGAAACGAGTAGGATGCTTAAACCACACTGAACATCTAATACAATATACGTTAAGGCATGAGTGAAGCGAATAATAGTGAAAGCATTAGCAGGGATTTCTGCTCTCAAATGAAAGGAGGAAATTGATCTGACAGATGAAGAAAATGACAGAGATGATGGATGGTTTCAACAGTGAGGAACTAAAACGGCGCACACAGCAGGGAAATCAGGTGCTGGTGGAGTGTGTTTGAGAATAGTCTCGAATCTTAAATGGGAATTTATGGACAACAATTTTCGACCCTTAGTATAGCGTTGGTTAGAGTTTCTGGCTTCCAATGCCATGGTCGCGGGCTCGATTCCTGTCGATATTGTACTTGATCGTCTTTGTTATCATAATAGGGCTTATCATAAAAGGCCGTTAGCGACTTTTTACGAGCTAGTTTAAATATATATAATAAATATGTTTCTAAATAAATAAAAGCAACTACTAAATATGTTGAGGGAATATAAAAATTGTGGCACCCTGGTTCACACAAAACGAAAAATATTGGTTCGGTTCCGGTTTCGCTCCAGCAACCATCATTCCATTGAACCGGTTCGAACCAGTATTGTTTTGCTCCGACTTAAATTTTTGGGAAAAATTTCAAGATAAATCCAAAATAATCTTCATTAATTAATGTTATTTTTTATTTAAACTAAATACCTCTTCACTATCGCAGGTCAAGTAGACAAAAATAGACATCCGCACGCAACTTCGTGAAAGCGCCCCCAATCTTCATGTAACGAACAGTAAAACCTTGTATGAATTCCCTTCTTACATTTTTCGTTATTCAATTTGTAAACGGCTCCTTTTATACGACCCCCGTCTAATACTGTTATATAGGAATTTTAAAATTTAATTTTTCCCCTTTTATAGCATGCATAAAAACTATTTAAAATATTATTTATTTTTTAGTCTTCAATTTGACGTAACACCGTTGTTATTCTTTCAAAGGTCAACATTTATTAGATTTTTACAATTCCAATATAAGCAGATACTCTCATTATCATGATCAATTTACTCCAACATTACTCATGCACAGTAACGGATTTACGCCTCCTGGGGCCCCTGGTGCAAAAATATTGGGGGGGCCTGGCGCTAAGCGGTCGGGGGCCCTGCAATCAAAATATATACTGAAACCGCTCCTAACGGCTAACCTCTTTTGTGACACCTCTTAATTATCGTTTTTCTATAGAATCATAAATTTTAATAGATAAATTTTAACTCGAGATATTTTATATTTCTGAGATTAAATACACGGACATGTTTTCGGGGGGTCTTTACTTCAAGGGGTCCCTGGCGCGCGCCAAGTGCAATCTCCCTTAAATTCGCCACTGCCCATGCACGTACTTGAACAGGTACAATAATATTAATTCACATTTTAATATAGAATGTTATACGTAGAGAGTTGTTCAAAGAAGAAGTACTTAACTGTTTTAATAAAATAATTTAGGTGTTAATATTACAAATAACATAAAATATATAATTACATACATTTTCTTAAGATGACAAATATTTACGCACAGAAACATTTACTCCAAGCAACCAAATTCGATCTAATTAATAAAATGTCCTCCAATTGAATATTGATTTATAGGAAGGAGTGGATATAAGTAAGTGACTGGTAGGAATAACGACTGGAAAGGGATAGTAAAGAAGAGCAGTAGGGAGAGAGGAAAGGGGGATGAAGAGAAAGAGGTAAGGAGGAGACGAGGGATTGAGTAAGCATTGAGTGAAAAGGGATGATTTGACACGGCATATGCATATTTATATAGGCAGTTAAATGCACCTATAGACAAATTTATTAAAATTTATTTACGTTGCTGTCATTTTGGACAAGTACTTGCACTGTTATGTACATAATAGAGATTTCCGCTGAAGTTCAACAGGAAACAACCAATTATAGGACATAACTATGCCCATGAAAAATCCCACCATTGAACCGACAGATGTTATCTCAAAGATGCATCTCTCCAAAGGCCTAGGAGCACGTATTTTCAATAAAACCATTAGCCTTCGCCTTATTCGATGTTGAAAAGTGAGGCTTTTAAAGAAGACTCATATTGCAGAAAAAGGAAAAACCCTTCTTTCGCTCCCAATGTATATGCGAACCGAAACAATGGAACGAAATAAATAACGGTTTTTGGTTTCGGTTCGGGTTCAGAAATTTTTTTTTCTGTTCGGGTTCGGTTTCACTCCGGCTAAAATAACGGATTTTTCTGTTTTTGGTTCTGGTTCGATGCCCTGTTTGAAATACGAGTTATATATATCTAGAGAGAAAATAATTGTTGGAGAGGACTTATACAATCGTAGCTGTAACTTTGAATTCCATCAAAATCTAACATGAATCAAAAATTAATAGAAAGAAATTCATAAGTCCCACTTCTCCCACCACGTTTATACTTATATCTGCAGTTGAAAAAAGTTGTTTTGAAATAATTCGGTACATCTTTTCCAACCTGATTCCACAGTAACTCCCACCTCTCCTACCCCACAAATCTTGTTTCTCATATTCCGATGTTCTAATGTGTGTGTGTATGTACGTGGTTTTGAATTCGTTCCTTTCCCATTCTTTAACATTAACCGTTTTGAATAAATTGCAATATGTAGATTTTCGAAATTGAAAACCAAGCAATTCATCATTGAAATAACAAGCGAGTTAATTGTATATTTCATGTACACTCTTCATCCGTTTTCGAAATGCGTTAAGAAATATCATAGCATTTAACTTGGACTTTTCTACTTTATTTCAAAACGTTTAATATATCGCAGTAAAGCTTTTTAATTGGAAATCACACCGGAAAAAGTCTCCATTACTTGCACCCAATAACTCATACGTAGGCATCATATTCTCTTCTGGGCGTCGCACTACACCCGATGAACCGTAAATTTTATTGAGCATTATCTAAAAAAAAAACATCCGCGTCGCATTGATTCGCGATTACTAATGCAAATCAGGGAGGATTACAAAGGGCTTAAAAATTTTGACGTGTTTTTGGGCGACAGCGATTTTCTCTCCTGGTATCACTCCCGCATCTATCGATCACCTGGAAAGATGTAAAAATCATAGCCTCGCCTTATAAATATATGCATAAACCCACTTTTATTCCCGCCTTTGCCACATAAAACCCATACGCCCAGATGCGGTTTTTCTTCCTCTCCCGGAATATGAAATCGGATTAGGAAGTCGCGCGTGTCTTTATCGTCGCCGAAAATATTTCAATCTTTTTCCCTTTCATTTACCCTTCAACTTTTCATCGTTTATAGCCGCGTTCCCTCCTCACCGCTGCGACCTTCGCTACTAATTTCCGTCCGTTGTTTTTGGAATCATCCCTTTCTAAGACAATTTCTCCTTTACAATCCACCCTCCGTCTCTACCGAAAAAAATTCTATTTTTTGTAATTAAAATCTTTCTGAGAGCGGAATGCGTCCATTTAAAAGCGAAGGGATTATTTTTTACGATGTTTCTTTTTTCTCCGAGAGAAACGGAGAGAATGAGGGAATGCGAAGGAAGGGAAGGAGGATTGTGTCGATGAAAGAGTCGGCTTTCTAGTAATGGGGAAGATTGATGAAGAGAGAAAAGAAAGACGGCGATAAAGATGGAGATAGAGAAGAAGATAAAGGAAGAAAGAGAGGGAGAAAGAGATAAAGAGAGGAAAAAGTGGGAAGGAAGAGAGAAAGAGAAGAGGAAGTAAAAGAAAAGGGAGGACCAGATATGGAAATAGGAATAGAATGAGGCAGATAGTAAAACAGAGAGAAGAAGAGAGGAAGACAGAGGGAGAGAGAGTAAGAGAGAATTTAAGAATATATATGGTAAAAGAAAATATGAGAAATACAAAGATAGAGAGTGGATGAAAGATTGGTTGATTGATTGATTGATTTGACCTTTTATTGGCGAGGTTATGCCCAGTTGGATCTCTTCCACCAAACCTCGTATGTCACTAAATTCTAAAATAAATTGTATAGTTTTAAGGACAAATTAAAACAGGAGACAAAATGAACAGAGGCGGAAAGATAGACAGAGAGAAGATAAAGAAAGAAAGAGAGTGAGAGTAAGAAAGGGTAGGTTAGAAGAAAGTTTGGGAAAGGACGAAAAAGATGAAGCGAGATGGAAAATAGAGGAAGAAAGAGAGATGAAGAAACAGTGGAAGACAGTGAGAAATGAAGAGAGAGGAAAAATAAGGAAGAAGGGCGAGGAAACTGAGATAAAGAAAATGTTGAGATAAGACGAAAGAAAATAACAGGAGGAGAGAAGCGGAGAGAGTAACGAATGGAGGGCGAAAGGGATAGACAAAAAAAGAAAGAGAAAATGGGAGATAGGACAAAAATTACCGAGAGAGCGAAAGGGAGAAACGCTAGTTGCGCGAAGACGGAAAAAGAGGGGTAGAGTGTGAGAGGGGGAGGAGGGAGGGGGAGAAAGTGGGGGAGGGTGGGTTGGAATTGTTGGATGTTGATTAAAGTGGGTCCCGTGCCTTACCAAGCGTACGCTTGTAATCCCTTATGTCCCGTCGCACACACAAAAAAATACTTCGCATTGACTTGGATCGTTTTGCCGGAGAAGAATGACAGAAAAGAATAGAAGGGGTAGCAATACTCGTGCGTCTCGACGAAGCGACTCGAGGCCACGATTGGTTTGCGTGCGGAACTGCGTGCCGTGCACGGCCTATCCCCATTCCTTCGTTTTTTTATGGGAGACAATAACTTCGCTCGTTTCTTTCTCGTCAAAAAATAACTTCATATCGCACGTTTCACCGCAAGATGATAGTGAGGAAAGTGTATCACGCCATTCATGTATATCGTTTTGGATATCTCTCTGTTTTTCTGAAGAAATTTTTCGCAAAGGCGTGTAGTACTTTCGCAAGCAAGGGAAAATAAATTTCTACTTCAGAAGATGTCCAAATGTACGATAATGCCCTTCGAAGCCATCGTATTCTTGCCGTTAAGTTTTCTATTAAAAAATTACATCATCACGTCTTGAACTACTGATGTTGAAACCAATTGCCAACCTGTAGATAAAGCAGTTTTCCAAGTGGTGTTTAGCGGCCCAAATTGTTTCAAGAAGTTTGCCAAAAATAGGTGCCACGGAGTATTTTTACTTATGCTGTTCTATTTTAAATGAATATGGCGGAATATGAAATACTGTTCTATTGATTATAGGAAAAAGAGAAGCCTACCTGCCTCTTCGGCAGATTAATAATAATAGAACCGTGCAAATACATATCGCGGATATATTTACGGCTTTTTGCGACATTAAGTAAGCCCGGCATCTTTTATGTTAAAAAGTTAATTTAAAAAATGTTATTTGTTTTTTAAAGAAATATCTAGAAAATCTTTAGTTTTATGAAGAGAAAGCTTAGGATTCAGCCTATTCGCAGTTGCGATCATGCGGATATCGTCGTATAATATGCGATCTCTTCATATTCGTATTAGAAAAGAAGTTTTAGAAAAATAATGTATTCCAAAATAAATCCAAAGAATTGAAAATAAAGGCATTGATGCCGCTTTAAACATAACTTAGTATATTGAAAATGTCTTCAACTAAATTTTAGTTTGAATAAATAACGCTGCGCTTATCCCGTTTCAATTAAATGCGTTAATTTAAGTGTACTAAGAAATGGGAGACGAAACTTTCTCCAGCATTAATAGATTAATGAATATTAATTAACGTTTAATAAATTTTAATACATAAAAATACTTGAAACACGAGGATTTCTAAGAATATTTTCAGAAAGGGGTTTGCGACAGAAATATATAAAGCAAGGAGTTTCGCGATTCGAAGAAGTTTGAGAGCAGCTGATTTCCTCTCTTTCTGCTGAAGTGAAAGGTTTATTCAACTTAAGAAAATGTTTTATATGGCCATATCATTTTAATCTTGGCGTAATGTCTTTCCGTTAAGCAAATATAGGCTTCAGAGCGACATAGTTTCGTAAGTATCAAAAACTTGCGTTGTAACAAATCTCCAGACAATCGAGTTTAAGCTGGAGGAAAATAAGATGAATGAAGAACGTGAATCTGCAATGTGAGTCTCGCGTGCAATATTTTTAAACATGAACTTTTAATTCATTCCCTTCCAATTCCCCTCTTTCTGAATCGACTCCGTTCCATTGCACGCGTACTCTGGAATAAAGCTCCAGCCTCGGTGTCGTCGACGTGCTTCTTGGAAAAAAGACATTCTTCCCTCTTTCCGAAATCGATATTGTTATTACTTCGGCAGGGAGGTTTTCCATACGCCGTTCTCTGAGAGATATTTCGAATTGCATCCGACGGACCACTCCCATCAATTGAAGCGGAGAAGAGTACAATATGTACGATCCGGTCGAAGAGAGAGTAGGTTGAAGGATATTGAATATTACAATTCTCCAGATTTACATATTTACATTTACTCGGACATGCAGACATGCCGCTATGGTAACCACTAACCAAACTCTAGATCTTCCTGTTATTCTCGCAAAACATTCTGAGAATAGAAATTGTTGAGGAGGCGATCTGTTTCGAATTCCATTTCTTAAATTTTAATCTCGTGGCTTCAGCTCACATCTATTCGGTTTACGGAAAACTAATTCTCTCCAGGGATCAGAGCATAATTTAGCTTACATCCTCGTCTAGACTCATTACGTTGGCCGCATGACGAATTCGGACCTTTCACCTTAGTAAAATCCCACAGGTAATATTCGTATTGTGTGTAAGCTTTTCCACTAACGCTAATTTTTTCGTACTCATCTTATATTTAATGATGAGGATTCTATTGGCAATCCAAATATCCAACGTGTGTAGTCCATATTCGCCACTTGACGAGCACGATCGTCTTCGAAACCGCTCGTAAAATATTACAACCTAAAATTAAGTCGTGTGTGTTTTATTTACAGCACACGTTCCTTGCAATCCTACGAGTGGTCTGAAGATAATCAAAACGCACGAGGTGTTTTTGCTTCATCTGACAAGTGCCCCAATAAACCTGCTCGATTTTTTTCAGTTGAAATTTTTTGTTTGAAATTGATTAATTACGCTATTGGCCATAGTTCTTTGATATACAGTTGTTGTTATTAATATGAAATTATTAAGATTGCCACAGAGCAGCGCGCAGCAGGATTATATTTGCCTTTCATTTATTTGAAAAGTTGTTCTTCCATTTTTTCTGTCTTGTGCACATTACTTTGCGTGACGTGGCGCTATTTCAACCGAACTGGATTTCATCATTGTAACGAAGTCCAATACGCTGAAGTTTCAAAAAAACGAAGAGCGTAATTTTGCCATTTTTACTATTTTTGTTACGTTGAAACGTTTTTTACAAGCGAAAATGACATTGTCCTATTTATAATTCTATTTTAATTATATATGATTTACAGCACTAAACACGTAATAAATATATTACTATTGTTTTAAAGCAGCGTAGGGAAAATTAGTCTCCAAATAAAGACATAACGTTAACAGAGCGCTTCATTTCATCAATAGACGGCGTTGTTTAAAATCATCCATGTAGTCCTAGTAAAATCGTAACAAAAGTTATTAATCGTTATGATTATGAATTGTACTAAGTTACTGACATCAAGATTTCTTCCATCTGATTCCCAAGTATCATTAAAATATCTTTAAATATTATAAAATCAAAATGCGTAATAAAAGAGCAAAATGCTTTGATTTAAGGGTATGTTAACCCTTATCTCGGCAATATAGTGGATGTAGGCGACTCTTTAGGCGGGGGTTACGTTCCATGAAAGTGACGCATAAAGCGAAATCTCATATCCAGACCCCATATTTACATGTAAAAGATAGGGATAAGTTCCACAAGCAATACTAACTCCCCTCCAAGACCCTCTTCTTTCGCTCCATAACGACTTCTTATGCGCTAAATACAAACTTCAAACAATTAACACTAGATTATACTCGCCAATAAAAGGAAGCAGACGAGCACAAGTGTTGGCTGTTGTGAGTGACATAATAGTGGAGGTTTAAGGTGCTGGAGGGTTGGGTTGACCTAATGCAAGTTCCGCGGGAAAGGATACAAAACTTCTCAAGTGTATTTAAACAGTATCACACGAAATCTCCGTCCCATCTCCACTCTACAATATCCACTCCACTCTCATCTCTTTTACTGTAGTACTAATACGCACAGCATAAGAGACAATGAGAGACTGAATGGTCGCCTTGTGGTGTAGTGGAGAACTTTCTTTCATTTGTATTGCACTGGCCGCGTAACAACATAAGTGCGAATCAAAGACGCACAAAAAGAAATTCCGGTAGCAATAAGTTTGTCGCATAATAGCGAATTCGCATAAAGCGAACCCGCATAATGAGAGGGAAACCTTTATATATTTATATATCTTAATCTCATACGTAAAACTATTATTATTCATAACACCAACATAAACGTCGTTTTTATAGTTATAAAAAATATTAGCGTAATTGCCCGTCAAATATGACGGGTATGCGTGTATTAAGTTAAAATAAAATTGAAATAAAAAATTAATGAACCAACTTTTATGTGTAATAAAAGTAAACTATAAATGTAAAATTCACATAATTGAGTGTTCCAGAGAGCAAAAATAGTTTCTGGTAAATAGAAATTGTATGACAGAGAAATAAATTACGCTATACTATTCTTATATGCCCAAAACTATTTTTAATTTATGGAACATTTAATTTTAATCTTGAGATATAAACGATTTAAAATTATTACCAACCAACACTTGTCTACCTTATTATAAGACTAGACAATTACCCGGGCTTTGCCCCGGATTTACAGTTTCGAATTTTTCATGCGCATTTCACTCGCTAATATTTCCATTAAAACTCAAGGTACTCTCAAGATAAGTGATCAATACTCCCCCTTAATTGGTATGAACAAATGAATTACAGATTCAAATTTGTATGTATATATCCTCAACATCTCTTAAGTATATGTACCAAGTGTTAAGTGTATAAGTTTTCTGGTTTAACAATGATATTGGTGGAGGATCCATCAAAGTTGGTCAATTGGTTACTGAGATATCTTTAAAAAAACGAAATTTGGACCGACCGTTCCATGGGGACCCCTCGACTCCGTGGGACGATTTAAATTATATTTGGCACTACAACTCTCATGATCAACCTGAAGCTGCATAATAGTTCTGGAGATAATCTGGAGGATCTATTCAGAATGTTAGGAACTCATAAAAAAATTATGAAAAAAGAATAAACTTCTAATTATCACTCGATGGTTGAGAATAGCTAAAACTCGTTCACGCCTTTCATTTACGGCTCGAAAATGTATCTCATCAAAACATTGATATCAGTGAAAGTTTCATCAAAATCGGTCAATTCGTTGCTGAGAAATATTTTTAAAAACCAAATAGGGGCCCTTACATTACGACCCTTCAACCCTGTGAACCGATTTTGTTCATTTTCGGCTTGATAAAATGAATTTTGCATAATTTATTCAGTAAATTTTTATTTTTATAATTTAAATATTAATAAATGTAATATACTCCTCGCAAATATTTTCTTCGTACTGGCTGTTGTGATAAAACTGAGTCTCATTGATGCGAGCTAACGAATGACATTTCCATCTAGCGAACAAAATCGGAAGTAATATCAAATTACGTCGAACATCAAGTCCAAAAGTGCACTCCTAAAAAAATCTTAACGCACTGCATTATGTAACGTAAACCAAACCAACTCGCGCCGCTAATGCCATCTGACGGCGTCCAATTCCACCTCCAAGTACACCGGCGCCTTCTTCATTGGTCCGAAGGAAAACTCTTTCCGCTTTATTTTCCTTTACCGAATTTTGTTTTATTTTTCCTTCTCATAACGTCTCGCTCTGCAGACCTTAGAACCCTAAAACAAACGAGAATCGACCCTAATGTTCTCCTTTCATATTTTTACCTCCCTTTCCCTTACCCTCAAGTTCGCCCTTATTGATTTTGGATAACTTCGCTGGCAATACGCTCCCATCCTTTTTTTCCTCAAACCCTCCAAAAACTCTCTCGCCTCTCTAAGAATTGCCGAGCCATCTTCCCCCTCCTCCTCCCGCCTCTCTCTTTCTCATCCTCCTCCGTTTCCTTATTCCCTTTCATCGGCCAACAATAACCCTTCGCCTCGCACCTAATTGAATTCGGATGTCAAACATGAGACATGTCCCTCATTTTTTTCTTCCTGTTCCCTCCCACACATTTCTCTCTCTTTTTATACCTTTCAGAAGACCTTTCTTCATTCGCCTTTATTTGATTTCCCTCTTTTTCTCCCTTTTTTCCAATCTGTATTCATAGTTTTTTCTCTTCCGAAAGTCGGCCACTTGATGCGACCCGGCGCGTTATAACTTTTATATTTTCCCCTTTCGTCTTATATTTTTATTTCTTTCGCTCCCCCTCTCTCTCCCTCTCATCTCTCCTAAACAGCGGGATATCATCAACCGTCTTACGTCTTACCGAAGATTGATTTATGGCCGCGTTCAATTATTGAAGGAGCTTTCCATTCCTTGAGGTTTTTCCCGCCTCTCTCCTACGCCCTGTTAGCTCGTTCCCTCATTTTTCTCGGGAAAAGAGAGAGGGAGAACGAGTTCGGCGAGAATTAGTGTGATAATCGTTTCGTGGGATATTTTTGTCTCAAACTCGAAGAAAAATAGTTTCTCGTAAGTGTAGTCCGCATAAAAAATCAGCACTTTTTTCTTTTTTACGCTGTGTCCGCAATTTGCAAAGAAGTCTTTTTCACGTCACCCTTTTTTCTTCAGTATTTAAATTTCTAGTGGATTGCGCACATTTGTATGTGGTTTTTTGTTTTGATGGTCGATTCTAATCTCACAACACAGTGCATTTTGAAAATTTATCATAAAAAGGATATAATGTTTTAGATCGGAATTTTGTCCCTTGAAAATTATGTCGTCCAAAATGAGCTGAACTCCTCCGTCCTCGATAAATTCACTTGAATTCGATTCATAAAACTCCAAAAAAAAAACATTTTAATTTATTCATCTGTCATCGAGTGACGTAGAAGATTATCTGAGAAAGTATCACTTCAGCAAATGCTTTACTAAATACAAGGATCTAATCAATTCCAGATCCATTCAGTCAAACCTTCCGATAATAAAAGAAATTAAACTCCACCTTTCAAAATATCACCAAGCATTTCTGATCAAGGGCTAAATACCGGCTTGATTCGAGGGATTTTTTTTACGAACAGATTTATCTGGTTCATTAGTCATGAAAAGTGAAAAGCTGCGCTTTATAGTACCATTTTGATAAATATAGATGATAATTAAATCAATACACCATATAGAACTTTAAAAATTTATATCGTATTTTTCCGCACATAAAATCACATTAAGTAGTTTATATCGGATGAGACACTTTGTTTCAATCTATTAAGTATGAATATATCTCAAAATTTTTAGCAGGCGCTGACTTGTTTCGCCCAACACATAAGGTGAATTAATTCTATTTAAAATGCCCTAATTTATCGCCATAATATCATATCATATATTCCAAATATGCAAAGAGCGGTAATCGACATTTTACTCTCTCATATCCTAACAGAGCACTATATATATTTCTGAAAGTAAATGAATGAGTTCTTTGACTTTTTTCCCAGAGGAAATTGCTTTTTGAGAGTGGAGCAAGATGTTCACAGGAAAGTAAAAGGGTACAACTGAAGGAGACAGCTAGTACACTGGGAATCGTAACTTCGAATTCTCACGGATAGTTCTTTCTATCATTATCTAACTTGAAGCAACAGTAATTAAAAGAAATAGGAGACATCTACTGGACCCTTTTCTGTTATTGAAGAAGTAATTTTCTGAAAGATGTTCGGAAAGCTTTTCCATATCTTGTTTCCACAGCACTCCATCCATTTAACGTTGTTCCTGCTATTTCAAAAATATTCAAAAATATTCGTATTATATATATATATATATATATATATATATATATATATATATATATATATATATATATATATATGAGATGACTATATTTGACGGAGAAACAAGCTCATTTAACTAAGTCAAACTGATTATTTTATTTTAATAATATTCTTTAAAGAGGTTCAAAAATTACAAAACTAATTTCAGTATAATTTACAGGAAATTGGAGTTTTAAATTGTTTTTGATGATTTATTTACACCTGAATAACACCTCCAAAATTAAAACAAGATGATCCAAACAGAACTTATGGTGCCTACTTTCCATTTATTCATTTATTTAATACTTATATTGTCTTTAATAGCTATAAAGTCATCGCGGATATGTAGCTCATTGTGTTCATAAATAGCGTTATAAAATACTACAAATACATTCCAACGGAATATTAAAATGATCACGTGTATTTGTGCGGTAAAAATATCGCGTGCGCATATTAGAATATATCAAATCTGAGTCCAGCAATAGTTGTTGCTATGGCAACACTCTCGTAATGAGTGATAAAAACTACAAAATCGCCGGTATTTACGCAAAATTCTAAGAAATACAACTCGACGATAAAATTAGAAACTACATTCCTTTTCTCAGAGAATAGTACAATACTCGCTCCGATATTATAATTCGAAGATATTTTAATGTGCAAGAGAAAATTACCCTGCACGATGGATTTCAGATTTCCCATGTAAATCAAATGGGAAGAATAGTTCCTGGAGCCGAACCCGGAATTTCAACCTTTGCAACAAAAACTATCCCCAGGAGTTTGGCCCATGTAGAAAGAGATTTCCACCAAGTTTCATGGAAATCGGTCTATTGGTTCAAAAGTCAATAGGGGCGGACAGACAGACACAACGACAAAACTATAAGCCTACTGTCCGATAAGACCAATTTGAATGTTTATGTATAAAATAATGTCAGAAAATGATACCGATTTTCATTTCATCTTCATTCTGTCTCAGCCTAGCAAAACTAGCGGAAGAGAAAAGGAAAGTAGAAATTGCAGCGTGTGCTGTTGCCACGTCTTCTATGTTAGTGAGTCATTTCCATGACCGGGCGAGCAATGAATGCGGAGTAGGTAGCAACAGCGCGCGATCTCTCCTTTTCTCCCGCCGTTTTACTACGCCCGACATAGCTTTAAGGCAGAATGAAGATGAAATAAAAATCGGTATCATTTTGGAAAGTAATTTTCTGAAGTTATTTTTTACATATTAGTAATAAAGGCATTTGTCCGGTGACAACGGTACCTCTAACTTTGAAAACAACCCAAGATTGACGAATATAGCCGGAATCTCAGAAATGTAACGAAATGTTGTATTAATGTTGCGGTTATAAAATAACGCTTCCAATTAATTATTTCTAATAGTTTTAGGTAAGTGCTATTAAAATTGCAAGTTGATACAGTATAGGGTTTTTGAGATGTAAACATTCAAATTAGTCTTATCTGATTTCCAGGTCTAAAAACCGTGTTTTTCTTCAAATGCAGCCCAATATAAAATATTTAAACGTAGACTAAAAATTTAAAATGTACACCAATTAATGTAGAAACAAATTTTCTACCCAATAATTTTCATTCCACTAAAATTGTTGCGGTTGTTTTCGAGATATACGGTCTCAAACTCGGGTGTCTAGACTTTTTGCAAGGACAGTATTTCCATTCTGGAAAGTAGGCTAAAAAAGCATTTTCGATATGCATTCATTTCTCTGTTGTGTATTTCGCAGTATTGAAAGCTAGAGAAGCCAAAATAAACTCCCGAAATTTATTTTTATAGCACTACCTTCATTGAATCCTGATATTACACGAAAATGCACTTCTTCGAAAAGAATTTTGTCAAAATTGGTGCCTACTCCGAAAAAAAGAAAATATTTTCTCTGCTCGAAAAGTTTCCCGTCTATTTTTGCAAAGTTTCAAATATTTCGCCAATCTTCGAATCGTAAACCTCTTGATTGTCGGCCAACAATTGAAGAAATTTTGAGCAAATAAACGTAACAGAAAGTTTGATACGCCGAATTTGGGTTTCCGACACGAATTCGAGTATATAGCAGAGATAGAAGTTTGGAAATTCTTTGGGGTCATTTTTTTTCGACATTTGCAAACGCCCGCTCCGTCTCGAATACCGGTTTTCGAAGCTTCCTACGTTCCTATGGAGAAATGGCTCCTTCTCGGCAGACAGCTCGCTCGCCCGAAGGTCAAGGTCAAAACCCTATAATCCCCCTACACTTGCACTATGCAATCCCTCGTGACTTCCATCGCAGTCGCAATATCCATCATTCAGCAGGAGAAAGGACGCTCTGGCATTATAAGCGACGTGATTTATTTTGCAAAAAAATAAAAGAGAATTGGTTCCCATATTGACTTGCTGATTCACAAAATCGAATGATTCAGAATCCTTGTTTCCAAAGAAAACCAAGTGGAAGAGTAATGGAATAATATTCATCTCCTAGACCGATTTTCGTTTAGGATACGCATCATTCATCCTTCTACAAGAGGAAAAAATCTGATGTGGCCACCGCATGACTTTCTCCATACCTGTAATATTTCTAAAAATTCCAAATAGGTTACATGATAATAAATATTTTAAGGAACTGCGATAATAATTCAGACTATTGAAATAAACTCAAACCGTAGTCTTCTGATATTGGATATAGCCACGAAGCTCCAACAATTAGGAAAATAAAAAGGAGCTTTATAACTGTCAATTGTTTACAATAGTCGCCGGTAGGTAGTGTGGTGGTGGCAGCTAAAAATATAAGATATATCTTAAACAATGCATTATATGGGAAAATTTTTCAAACAAAGGTTGTAGAAAATTAAATTTTCAACAACATTTTCAAACACTTTTACATTAATCAAATATTAAAGCAAATATTAAAAATAAATAGAATATCTCCTTAAAAATTCATTCTACGAAAAAATGTTTCAAACAAACGTTATAGAGAATAATATTATCTATGAGGTTTATAATAGACAATATTTACATTTATGAATATTTAAAAAAGTTGTTTGCCAAATACCAAAACATGACTAGAGTAAGCATCCACTTCCGGTAGAGCGATTGTAACCAAAAACTTAATCAGCTCTTTATTATATAGTACTCTTTCTAAATATAAAATTTGGTACTGATATAAGTGTAAGTTTTAGAGTTAGAGCGCCCACAAAATCCTATCACATACAGACCGACAGACGTCATCGAGAAAATAGTCAAAACGTGTTCAGGGGGGCTTAAAACATGTACTTCCGATGAAATCTCGAATTCGATTTTTTTCATGAGAACAATAATTTCTCTATACTTCGTATATGGATCAAGTAAAGATACATTGCTATCACTTATGTCGATAATTCGTTTTTTTCTGAGGTCTTTTTGTCTTAATCACATTGTTCTAAAAGTCAAATGAACAACTTTGCTGGCGCACCAAAGAGCATTAATTAACTTTATTAACTTCAGTCACAATTTGTTTAGCATTCTATTTTTTTCAAAAAAACAAAAATAAATACTTATAAAGAAAAATTTTTGAAGAGCATAAGAACTCCTTTCCGGTAAGTTTGCACACAAACGAAAAAATGTATCTCCCCAGCCTAATAAGGTATATTCATCAGAAAGTGCAAGCAATGAGGTTACTTTAATCCAATAATAATCACTGTTCACATACGGCGAAAAAAATTTCGCCTCTTCTATACCATAAAAAACTCCGAGAAATAGACATTGTTTCGATTTAAGAAGACCACCAAAGCGCCAACTATGTCTAGTTTTAGGAAACTTTCGCCCACACAACGTTGAAAGGGACGTGACATCATCTTTTAGAATTTTTTGTGGAAACAGCGTTGCCACAAGAAAATGAGCATAATAACACTATAATATGGGTTCTATAAAGGCACGTTATAATACGTAATACGGTCGAAGAAATGATTGTAATTTTGACAGCAAAAAAGGGGATATACCCACTAAAGCTACTCCCGTTTACGCTGAGCAGAGTGCCATCACGCGCAATTCACTATGAGGTGCAAAAAATGTCCAGGAAAGAGTTGAATCAAGATATTTTCGACGGACCATCCCCCAAAATCATTCTTGTGACTCGCACTTTCGTAATGGAAATTTTAATTATCTTCTCCAACAAAAAACGATTTTTTTCAACACTGGCTGACCGTTCCATTTTCAAAACAATGATACGGAGTACGACTGCACGGAAACCATTACTGGATTCTCTCTGAAGTACGTTCGGTGGCACTTTCAAGATATCCTACGTCAATAGGCCGCAATGAGAAGAAAAATAACCGAATATGTGAGTGAGAGAGGAGGATACGATAGATAGTGTGATAGAAGGGGAATAATTTGAGGGAAAAGAGAGGGATCTAAATCTGAAGAAAGAATGAGAAGACGAGTGCAGAAAAAGATAGTTGAATGGAGGAGAGGAATAAATAATGTAATAAAGAGGGTTTGAGTAGAGGTGTGGGAAAGAGAGAGAAGTGAAAGAGTGAGTATAAAGAGGGAATCTGAAGACGTATGAGAGGAATAAATGGAGGTAGACGAAATAGGGCGGAAAAGAGAACGAACGGAGGAAGGAAAGAGATGGAGAGAATTTGAGGGAAGGATAATGAAGAAGAGAAGGAGATGAACTTAAATAATCTCTTGAGCAGGAGGCACGTCAAAAAGAGAGATAAAATACAAATGGAAAGAAAGAACACGTGTGAGCGTGTGGGAAAAGGAGAAAAGTAATAGAAGTGGAGAGAAAGATCACCTGTGATCGACTTCGTCCTGAAAAGAATGGCAAAGCAATTCCCTCGTTACGCATCACACAGTAATAAATAATAAGAGAGAGCATTACAGCGTATAAAGTCAACAGATGTGAGTTTAAAAATGAAAAAAAGCAAAAAATGAACTAGTGGAAGAAGAATCCGCTAACGTCGAGGCTTCCCAAAAAGAAACAAAGCTTCAAAGAGAATTTTGTAGCTCGAAAAACGAGTTTAAAATATTAAACTAAGCGCGTTAAGATATCTATGGAAAAGTTTTTACTGAGGATTTTCCAGTTCTAGGAGTAAACAAACTTCAAAAAACTCGTTAATGAGATATTAAACATAAAAGCGGTGGGTGACAAGCTTAAAACTCTGAAGCAAATAAGATTCTCCACGTTTACGGGATGATCGAGAAAGCTTCGATCTGGATAAGGAGAGATATTATATATATATATATATATATATATATATATATATATATATATATATATATATATATGAAATAAATACAAAAAATTTAAGGTCATTTGAATATCGGACAAAGAAGAGAATCTGAACATAAGTATTGGAGGAAAGCCTTTAGAACAAGTTTCAGACTATAAATACCTTGGAAGCAAGAGAAGCAAAATGTGCGGATGAGATCAGGACTAGAATAGGAAAAACAAAAGCGGCTTTCAGAAGAGAGAAACACCTACTTACGGGGAATATAAGGGAAAATATCCGCAAGAAGTTCATAAAATGCTATGTATGGAGTATAGCTTTGTGCGGGGCAGAAACGTGGACGCTAAGGAAAAATGACATCAAATACTTGGAAAGCTTTTAAATGTGGACTTGGAAGAAAGTTTTGAAGATAAAATGGACAGATAGGATGAAGAACGATGAAGTGCTACGAAGAGTGAGAAGGAGGGAGAAAGAGAGGAGGAGAAATAGCAGAGGAACGGCGATTGGGAGGAGAAGAGAGAGGAAGACAGGGAAATAAAAGGAGAAGGCGAAGAAGTAAAAGGGGAGAGATAGGAAGGGTTACGTGCATAGATAAACCTCATTAAAGAGGTAAAATCAGGCTAAGAAGTCCCCCGTTATATTAAACAATTCATCGCGAATTTAAAATTGAAGACCAAAACAAATATTTTAATCTTAAGGAAAAGTATTAGTACACATTACAAATTTAACACTTTTCGCGGAAAAGACGACTAAATCCCTCGTAATTGTGTCGTTGCATGGCGTTAATGTGGCAATATCAATCACTATTTGTAATGGTAAATAGTAACTCAGAAAGGCATCATACACACTCAGGGACGGCCCGTGGTACAGACGAACCGGGCGGCTGTCCGGGGTATCAAAGTCTTGGGGACGCTATCCCGATCATCAATGTATGGATTACTTGAAAGTCGAGTTGCCGCCTCTCCCGGAATTCCGGGAATCTCCTGAAATTTACCCACTTTAGATACATCTCTCCTTAAATCTGGCAGAACTTGTCCGGAAGCCCAAAATCTTCGCAATTAAATCATTTTCAGCTATACCAGTCTTTTTACCTTATATGAATTTGAGATATTGGTAGAATCATTTCCTTTGATTTCAAAGAAGCGATACTAAATGTATAAATATACTCAAAAGACGTGAACAATACTAGATAGCATTTTTTTATTACTAGCAGCC